>CM055078.1:12647533-12785457 GCA_029204045.2 Tillandsia leiboldiana | reverse complement strand
GACGATTCTCTCTCTCTAACACCTTTCATTAAATCTTTTTGTCGTACGGTCTTAGTTATTATTAATGCAAGTACGAGTAGATTTAACTTATTTTAGTAGAAGCCAAAGGCTATAATCCTTCGACTTTGACAACTATGATAAAAGAAATAAGCTAATGACTCATCAAATCTTATTGAAAAAAAAAAAAAAAAATTCTAATCTAACTTGTTTTAATTTATTTTTTTTTTTCTAATTTATTTTATTAAATAAATTAGAAAAAAAAATAATTTAATAATATTTATGTAAGTTTATATGCTATTAGAAAAGGAATTTTTTTTCTCTCCTCTATATTCAATAATATTTTTTAAAAAACTGACGGCTCACTCACGGAATCGTGGACGGCGGGGGTAAATTGCATATTTCGTAATTACGAGGGGGCAAAATGTAGGCTTTTACAAAGGACAGGGGGCGAAGTGAAACAACAGAATACAGAAAAAATTTTATGTAATTTAGCCTATTATATTATTTCTTTAATTACTATAAATTAATGTTATTAAACACTTATAAAATACATGCTCAAAATAAAATGTTGTTAAAACTAAAAATAACTATAAGACCAAACCATATAATTATACACTAAATTAAATAATAAATAATAAATAATAATAATAATAATAAAATAATAATAATAAAATTATAATATAATGATATTTTTAAGTATTTTAAAATCTGAAAAAAAATGCCGCTAACAAAAATACCGACACTTATTATTAGTGTCGCTATATATGCCGTTGTTAGGGGTGTATAGCGACACATTATTATAATGTGTCTAAAAATATATTCTATAACTTAATTTTGGATGTAAATGAAATATAGATAGTACACTTACACAAAATATCATAAAAATGTGTTCCTATAATCTAATTTTATTGTAATGTTATCACTGATATTATTAAAAATAAATATAACTATATACTGAATATTACATTGTATGATTAAAAATAAGATATAGCTATACATACTTAATGTAATTAATTATTCGATATGATTACGCACTTGACGGGATAATTGGTTATATAATTAAAAAATTATATAATATAAAATAAAAATATATAGCTATTAAGTAGATATAGGTACCTTAAAAAGTGAAAGAGGAGAGAGAGCAATAATAATAATTTGCTCTCTTAATTAATATATATAAGTGGAAAATGCTATGTGTACACTCCTTTCGGGATGTACATCATACATCCCCACCCATTCAATGGGTGGGGGTGTGTTAAGGGTCATCTTCAAGTGACCCTTGAAATCACCACCACCCATTAGATGGATGGGGTGTATGATGTACACCCCTTCCGGGGTTATATGTAGCATTGCTCATTAAATTTATATAAATATTTAAATAATTTTGTTTTCAATACATTTAAATGGCATTAGATTAGATATCTATATAATATATATCTATATATAATATACATATATATATATATATATATATATATATATATAATATATATAGATTGAAAACTTTTTTTCCAAATGGGCATTAGTTCAAAGAAATTGAGTGTAGCAAGTACTTCATGAAGGAGGAAACTTCCTACAATTGCCTAACTATAGTTGGACTTCATGCCAAAACCACAAGTCCACACCTAAAACCAGAAAACACAAACAAGAACAAAACAATTACTTAATGCCAAATGATTGATATTAATTATTAATTTTAAAATTTTGAACGGTTAGAAAAGTATAATTAATTTAATTAAAGTTTACAGACACAGTATCAGTCTCGATTATGACTCGGTCCCAATTTTTTCTCGTACTTCGAATATGACTCGGTCCAATAGATCGACCTTCCCGCCGGCACCTGTATAAATTCGCATATGTTGAAATCAAATTCGTAATCTCAATTCTGATACTATTTGTCGGATCGTTGGCACCAACCATTAATTCCAAAAGCTCAAACGGTAAGAAAAATATAAAACAATTTACTTAAAACATAAAGATACAGCATTCACAGATTTCAATTATGATTCAATCTACCAGCCCTCTCGTCATTTAGAATATAACTCAGTTTAATTCGATCTTCCACCATTTCGAACATAACTCGCGCGGTCCAACTTAATCTTCTGGTACCACGAAATGCTCACAACATTTTAGCTAACACTTAGTTCACATAAAGTTTGAAATGACATTTAACATAGAAGCCTAAAATAATTTATGAAAATATATTTGTGGAAGGTCCATTGCTAAATTTAATTAAATATAAATATCTATGTAGAATTGGCCAATCTAGCGGCTTTCAATTGCTAGAAAAATAATTATTGGTGCATCAATGGACAAGTTGTACATACTATCTTACGTTAAGGGCATGGTTCACGGAATTTAAATTTCTTATATCGAATTAGTTTTTCAAAAAAATTGTTCGAATTTGTATTGTAGAAATATTTTAACGATGCTAATCGTATATAGTTTTGGATATAAATATAAAATAAAAATTAAACGGATTCGAGTTCAAACATAGATTTTGTGCATATCATATATATATATATATATATATATATATATATATATATATATATATATATATTTATATTATATATATATATATATATATATATATATATAATTAAATACTATGCTATCAATAGCACCAGTACTTAATACTACCTACCAAGTTTTTTACCGTTAGATCTACTTATTAATCATTTTCATCCGTTAGATCATATTATTTTTCTAACTACCTACTAAATCATAGGGGCCCTCCATTATCCTAACCATATCCTTTCATTCAAGGGTCAAAAATTTAATAGCACCAAAATTTGGTGCATATATATATAATATAATATATATTATATATATATATATATATATGATATAGATATATATATATATATATATATATATATATATACTACTATACTATTAAATTTTTAAATCTTGGATTAAGATATGTGTGGTTAGGATGATAGTGGGCCCCTAGGGTTTAGTGGGTGGTTAGAAAATTAATATTATCTAAATTGTGAAAATAATCAAAGGAATAGATCTAACGGTAAAACAACTTGATAGTACTAAGTGTTTGGTTGCTATCGATAGCATAGACAAAGCAAGTATAAACATGCAATTAGAATACTATCTAATAACAATAATACACTTAACACCTGTAATAATTCATAAACATCAGTTTAAAAGCATCATGATAAGTCCACAACTAATCCATAATCACTAGATAATTGATAAATAACAAGTCTAAGTCATGATCAAATATAATATAACAGAAGGTAATCATATGTAACTAGCTAGCTAGCATCATGGGAACAACTCTATCGTAACCGCCTCACCACAACGTCCCAACACCCCACCACCCAAAGAACCTGAAAAATGGGTCACCAAAAGGTGTGAGATACAACTGAATATATCCCAATGGGTACGACGAGCCCGAGGAAACAATAATTTGTATCTACTGACATACTATAAACTATGGATAGTAAGAAGTCAATAGATAAAGGCAGATATAGAAACAAATAACTGACAAGAATTATAATCACAATACTGAGCATATAAAGGGTACTGAAATACATGTGCTAGAGCATGCTGAATAAAGATAGTATGAACTATGCATCAATAATAGAAACCAACTATCCATCACTCACTGCCACTTTTGGTCACGGAGGACCTCAGGCTAAAGCCACATTTAGTTACAATGACCTCAAGCTATTGCCACTTTTGGTCACAAGAATCTCAGGCTAATGCCGCTGTCTAGCACCGATCTGGCTGACATAATCCTGCACCATACGGTATGATCTGGGGCTCACGGGGTCCTCACTCTCAACCACTCTAACCAGTAAAGAATGAAAGGTAGGGGATCAATCACACGGCGTACGTGAAGTACTGCGGTGCTGTGGCGATCATAATGCTGATACTTAAGCTCACGGTCTAAAAACCAGATAATCGGCAACAAGCCGGAATCCCAACCGAGATGCAAATAATTGTATAAATAATCATGCAGTACGAAAATATAAAGAGATGCCGATATAACTGAGCATTAGTAAATCTAAGTAATGTCCACCCACATGGCATATGTCCAAGCATAAGCTAAGTATACTGATATCCAACTAATAACCAAACAGGCATGATAAGAGTCCAAGTATAACAGCTAGAGATAAATAATCAAGAGAAATAAAGCTCAAAAATAAGATTAGGTCTAGTATGAATCACAGGGGTCCGACCAAGTACGGTACCCAATCAGGTGACAAGATGCTAAAGCCCGGACCAAAGTACCCACCTCAGTATAGGCGGTCTTGAAGTCTACTAGACTACTCACATGCATCCTGGCTCCTGACTGTTTGGGCCTGAATAATAAACTTTGATCAATAATAGACTCACTCATACCCATTCCATCGACTCACAGTGTGCAGAACGACTATACGAAGGACTTTCCTCAAATCTCGAGATTTGCCGGAATTTTAAAAATCCGTCGTTCGACCAACTATGGCCCGACTAGTGTCTACAGGTTTCCAAACTTAATGAAACTTCACACGCTGGCCCAGAACGCTGATCTTCAGACGTTCGGGCAATAATATTCGACTCTGTGCAATTTTGTGCTCAATCGGTGTCATAATTACTAATATCCACTTTCGGATACCCGACTTCGGCTCCAGAAGTCGCCAACGCTAAACTGTGGTCACTAGGCCAGTCAGGACAGCGTCAAGAACAGCCAGGGGCAACTGGCAATCAGAACTGGCCATCCAAACATCTTGAAATGTGCAATTTGCACAGAAATATCGATAAACGGATAATTTTACTGATTTACGATTCGGTAACCAAATTTCACTCAACGGAAGCCATCGGACCTCTAACGAAAAGTTTAGAGATCATATGCACGCTACCCGAGACAGCCCATGTGGCTACATTTTCATTTAGACCTCTAGGGTTTCCAATAATTGCATAATAACATATATTTTATAGGTTTTTAAGCTCTTTACATCAATCCGAAGACTTTTGAACAGGTACGAGGGCACCAGTAGATAGGCCTCGACACATTGAGACTCATGCTCGCTATTTGGCAGAGGCACGGTGCCCGAAGACAGTTATGGCTCAACATACAATAAACATTAATATCCTAAGTTGCTATTTAGACCTAACTAGCCAACCAAACGTAGAACTAAGATGAGCATCATGCTCAGGAGATCGAGAAGGTTCAAGGGCTCACTTTGGTGTTGCCGGAAAGCTGCCGGAATAGTAATTGGAGCAAGGTCGGCCAAGGCTTGCTTCCCAAAAGCTCGAGTTAGGCCACCACAAAAGAACTCAGGTTCTAGGTGGATCCCAAGGCAAGCAACAGCAAGAAGGAGTCCAGAGAGGTGCCATATGTCCACCAGCACTCCACTACGGCAGCCACAAGCGGCAGATGGTCGGAGGGATGAAGCTCGGGTTCACCTAAAATAAGGATGGAAAGGAAGGCGACCCGACAATATTATGACCCATGCAAGGGCACCAGGGTGAAGGTCTAGATGAAGGGAAGTTAACCTGAGGGTTTGCTGGCACCGGAAAGTGATGACAGCGGTGGGAGGTGGTGATCGGTCAAGATCAAGAAACCTGAAGGCTAGGGTTTCGTACTGCGGCTTCCCTACTCAAACTGGTGGCCTGAGACTTCTTGAAATGACTTCTGGGGTCCAGCAGATGGCAACGGATGCCTTGTCTCCCCCGCAAGGTCACCGGAGGCGGGTGTGTGGAAGATCTTCGGTTTCTTGCTCCCGCCGGCTAACCGAGGGTCTACAAACGCGTGCGCTACATAGGGAAGGTCCCCAGGGAATAAGAAGAGAAGTGGGGAGGTTTCTTGGCAAGAAAAATCGAATGAGAGAGAGAGGTTCGAGTTACCTCAGTCTAAGAAAAAGAAGAAGAAGAAGTTCCTTCTCTGGCGTAACGCGGCGGAGTCCGGCGTTCAAACTCCTCAGGGGTAGGTCTCCAGGAAGATATGGGAGTCGCGGATGGGTCTGGGTGGCGTTCAAACTCCTCTCAAGCCCGAGATCAAGAAGCAAGGTTGCTCCTCTTCGCTTTTCCGGCGTTGCCTGACGACGACAAGTGGCGGCTGGGCTCGGGGGAGATGTAGAGGAGAGGAGGAGGCGTGGGGGTTACTAGAAAGCTCGTGGATTAAGCGGCTAGGGTTTGCAAGAGCAACCCTTTGGTTGCTTATATAGCACTTATAACAAGATACTATATGGTCCCTCTACACCCAATATTTCATCATAAGTCCTTCACTGTAGAAGAGTATCGCATAAAAGTCCCACATCAAGAAGTTTGATCCAAAACCAAACATAAAATATAGGGCATTCTTGCAAATTACACCAAATTCCACTATTTTCAATTTTTTTGAGGCTTTAAGATCATCAAATTTAAAAATAGATGGCACCATGACATTCGGCTAATCGAGACCGTTCAAGTAGTGATTTTGGTTCGTCATGTGACGCCCCCAATAGTCCCACATCGGATGTGAATGGAATTGTGATTGGATTTATATGAGACATGAACACTAGTAATAATAACTGGGCTTAAGCATTTTGGGATGTGATTTGGGCCCAACAAGTTATTATTGCTAGTGGGTCGGGTCGTTATAATTGGTATCAGAGCCAATAACCAGCCGGAAGTGTGCGGCGAGTCTCGGCTGAGTCTGGGTCTAGATGACAGGGCTAGCGAGACGAGTCTCACATCGCCTGGTGATCTTGGGCTGCTGTGTGTGTGTTTGGGCTGACAAGGACGTCAGGCCTAAACGGGGAGAATCTGTGACGCCCCCAATAGTCCCACATTGAATGTGGATGAAATTGTGATTGGGTTTATATGAGACATGGACATTAGTAATAATAACTGGGTTTAAGCATTTTGGGCTGTGATTTGGACCCAACGTGTAGAACACCGGGATTTGGATGACGCACCGACCTTGCAGGATGGTGTGGTGCGGAGGAACTTGCCTTGGATGTGTCCCACTTGTCACGCCCCGGGGTCGAAACTGCGACCCGGCTCGCCAACAGATCCGCCGCCTATGCCAAACCCGCATAGGCGAAGCGTCCTACCTGCAAGAGAAGTACTACAGCTAAACAGATATCAGAGCTAAAAATAAAAATCTGTTGTATAACTAAATCAATCACTGCACCACTGGAAATAAAACAACAATGTCCGTCTCCCAAAATGATAATCATACAAAATCCTCATATACACACTCTGAACTCAACCGGGAGGTATCTCCAATAAATACATCAGTGTACAGGCTCACAATACAACAATCCTCACTACAACAGTCTCTCAAAGAAGGAAAATAAAATAACTAATCTACTGAAGCTCTCCTCTGAAGGGGTACCGCTACACTCCAACGACGGGTAGGGAACTAGCTCGCGACTCCCTCGCTCGGTCAGAAGGATCAGCAACAGGAACAACAGGAACCAGAGTAGAAGTTCCTGTGGGAAAAGACACCACGACGGGTGTGAGAACTACGTCCCAAGTAGTTCTCAGTGGGTGCCGCCAACAAGCCCGACGGTCTGCCCACTAAGTCCACTAGAGGCATAAAGTAACAAAAGCAGTGCTGTAAGGAAAGCTGGGAAAAGTAAACTCTACAGCTACTATGCCTCTATCTAGATGCTCAAAGAGTGGGACAGAAAGAACATGATGCCACAACTAACTCTCATCTCTGATCACTCAATCTGAACTGACTGCCTCCTCGGGTCCAGTCAAGCCTGCGCCAACCTACTGCCGTTACGTCCCTGAGGAGCGGACTTACGTAGGATCTACTGCCGTTACGTCCCGGAGGAGCGGACTTACGTAGGATCTACTGCCGTTACGTCCCGGAGGAGCGGACTTACGTAGGGCGTCCATGACTGCCAACACCAGCACAGCCAGAGGGACAATTGCAACGACAAGTCGCGATAGAAAAGCTCAATCTCACGCCGGTATAACAACCCGGTCTCGCCTACTCCGGAGTGGCACTCGAGGGGAGCGACCCGCTCGAGTAAAAAGTAACCCATCTCAAGTATCTCTGTAAAGCTCAAATGTGGCTCATTCAGGCTATGATCCACGATCAAACAGATCGGTAACTCCCAGCTCAAAGCACAACTCAGTCGGAAAAAGAACCTCGACTCGAACAGGAATAGCCCAACACACTCTCACAGCTATGTCGGAGAACCCTCAACGACTCAATCTGATAAATGCACGACCATGGCTGAGTCGGGAAACCTCCGCGACTCGATCTGCCAGAACCCCAAGATCCTCAAGGCTAAGTGGGAGAACCACCCCACCACTAAATCAGAGAAACAACCTCTAGATCACACTCTGCCAACTCATGGCACCAAGTCGCATCCACTGCGAGAAACTGTCTCAACAGGCCAAACAGGCCAAACGTCGCATCTACTGCGAACAACTGCCTCAACAGGCCGACATCGCATCCACTGCGAACAGCTGACTCAACAGGCCAAACAGGCCGAACATCTCAACCACTGACCCAATGAAGGGTCCGGGAACACCGAAAGACTAGAACCTACAACCCAAATCAAACAAGAACAGGCACTAGGCATAGCCTCTCGTTGTTCTCGTCCCAAGAAAAGGCAGACCTTAGAACCCAGACCACTCGAATCATCTCGGTGGTTAATTTATAGGAAAAACTGTGACATTTCTTACTGAAGCCATCTGATCTGTAAGAAATCCATATTTAATGATTTTTTTTTAGTTCTGCTTAGGAAAACAGTTGAAATCAAGTTTTATATCTAAGCCTCGAAGGGCTAATGCCTTCGTCCAATCAAACATGAACCGACTCCGGCGACCCTACGATGCTTGGAAGAAACCATTTGGTTGATAAAAATCATATGTGTGTCCAAAAAGGTTCTGGGTTTAAGGTCCTGCTAACACTGATCTACCGCTGCCACTAGCACAGTGGCGACAGATAAAACAAGAAAAATAAAACATCTCGGGACTGCCGTCTACCCAACGGCTCCCGCTACAGATGAACAACCAACTACATCTACCAGACTCCACTCTGCTCCCAAGCACGAGTGTAACATGCATCCCACACTAAAAGATAACTCCTGACCACTCGGCCCACTACCCGGGCGAGGAAGAACACTATGTCCAGGAAAGTAGAAGTGTGGATGTCTAAAGCAGAAATAACCCTAGCCCAAGTGAGGGTTTTCTACTAGTCTGGTTACACATGCAACATATGACGGGGTGCTAGGTCAAGTTCCAATAACTATAATTTACAGATGGTAGAAAGCAAGGAGATGACAATACCATCAGATAATACAAGGAATAGCAATTCCTACATTCTAACATGCTGCACAAGCATTTCACTATCATGCATAGTCCTACTATAGCAGATTTAAAGCACAGTCCGTCAATCTTGGAGACAAGGCCACCCACCTGAAAATGCTAACTGTCCGGAGTCGTACAGCTGAGAAAGTCCAGAAACAGATATCTCTACACACCCACCAATCCAACAATACGGGAACAGTGATCAATACCTCCTGGGTACAAAAACACAACCCAAAGTTACACTTAATTCCATAAAATCCAAGCATCACAAATCTGCTGGGAACAGTCCCCTTAATGCGAAATTTTCACCTGTAAAACGAACTCCAAAAATTCCAATAAAAATATCACAGCGAGCATCTCGTCGAGACCTTCGAAACGGGTACCTGCACGCCCAAATCCGAGCCCCGTAGGCCAAGTTACAAATTCCACAGTACAGGTGCGCAAACACTCACAACCACACAACTGTAAACTCGAACACAGATAAAAGAGGAATAGTATACCTTCGGGAAAGCCTCAGAAAAATCCCGGAAAAATACAATGATAATCCTTGCGACGAGTAGATCCAAAAAGTGTATAGGCTCGTCTCAATCCGACACTCGGGTGGGAGATAAAATTCCGGCAAGGGGCCGCTGTCCAAAAACTCCACCAGAAAACAGCGGCTTAGAAATGCCTCGAAAACCGTGTCATAAACTCTGAATCCAGCAAGATGATCAACACGAAAGTCGAAGACGTACCTCTCGTGATTCCAACGCCGCAGAAATCGTCCAAAAATACTGACGGAGTAGCTCTGTAGACCTCCCAGATCAAACTGCGACGATAACGGGCCTCCGATGAAAAATCGCCACACTGCGCTCCGATGCCGAAGTCGTCGACGCCGCGGCTTCCAAAAAATCCGGGCCTCTGCCAGAAGATGCACAACACCAAGATCTACAACTTTCCTAAAGGGGCCATGGGCAGGGGAGCTCGGGAAAGGGGGCAAAACTCCCTCACAAGACGGCTATTTAAAGGCCCAGCCCGAAAAATCCGAATTTTGGACTTTGGCCCAAAGTTTCGGGCGCTTGGCATTCCGGGCTGCTACAGTAACGGGCCGGGCCCGTTACTGTTCACGCCCGAAAGCCCCTAGGCCCGCCACGCGTCCCGCTCCTGCTCCCCGCACCCGGCGCACGCACCGCGACGAACCACGGGACGCCACGTGTCGCGACCAGAGGTCGTGCACCGGTGCGCCCGACCAACCACGGGGCGCCACGTGGCGCCCCCACGTCGCCCCCGACCGCGCCCACGCCGCGCCCACGTGCGCCCACGTGCGCGGCCGCGCCGCCCGCGGCCCCGTGCCGGGCACGCATCCCGAGGCAGCCCCTGCCGCTGCGTGGACCGCGCGCACCAGGACCCGCCAACCACCAGCCGCCACGTGTCGCCACTTGGTCCACCGTGCACCCGCGACGATCCCGTGGACCGCGCCTGCTGCGCCCGCCAACTGGGAGCCGCCACGTGGCCAGCCCCCGGGTGCACGCCTCCGCGGTGGACCGCGCGTCTCCGCCGCCGCCAGCCGCCGCGCTCCGCCGCCCGCCGCCGCCGCCGGCGCCCCTCCGGCGGCCGGAACAGTACCAAATACCTCGAAATCCGTGTTTTCGCATCCGGACTCCGAAAAATACAAATAAATAGTCCATCTAGACCGTTTTCGCGCGCTGAATCCAAATCCGAAGTCCGATTTGCCAAATTCCTCTTCTAAAATTTGCCGAAAATTCCTGGAGAAGCGTTCTTTACTCAAATTCCGCGCTGAGTCCAATTTTACTAACCATTTCGCGCGAAACCACATCAAAACATCCGACGGGGTCCTCCGATCACTCACGTGATCCATTATACACCCGAAGTCCATCACTTGAGTCCAAATTGGTGCAGAAACACCGCCGACATGCCACATAGGCCTCCAGAAGCTGCTAATCGCACTGTAGAAGCCCTGCAGAGATCTGGGTCACCACATCCTCCCCCACTAAAAGAAAGTTTCGTCCTCGAAACTAGCTCAACCCAAAAGGTGCCACAAAAACAAGGGTAGGTACATAACACTGCCGTCTCCAGCTCTCGAGTCACCTGTCACTCCCCGTGATTACTCCACAACAACAACAACAACCGGTACGGCATGGCCCAAATTGCATAATTCTCTCATCTCACGAGCCAGAATTTGCAACGGCATCCCTCGTACCACAAGTACTCGCAGATCTCAGAGGAAACGAGTCCATCACGGGCGAGGAATCCACAAGCCTGACACTCCCGAGCTGAGACGTGGAAGAAAAGGCTGGGGGAAAAGAGAGAACAACCAATGTAGCACGCACCAAAACCGCTCCCTAGTGCCAGCTCAAGCAGGCGATCCGAGACATACCCATACGGTCATCCAAAGAAGAGAAGCCCTAATCGGCTAGGGTCCTCGCTCAATCACTCTAGGATCCTGACCATCCGCAGGGACTGCTTCACCGCAGTCTACCGTCAAAAGGGACCCTCAGGGACACAACCTCGAGCCCTGTTCCGCAACGGTCCCACCCAGCGCCAGCAACGGAATCATCAAACTCAACCCCAAATAGCTCTCCGGTTCCAGGTATCCGCCACCACAGTGGCCCTAGCGGGGTGATACAAAATGCTCAAGAATAACCCAATGGTAACTCCACAGCCACAATGGGAGGCATCACTGACACAAGGTCCATCCCCCATCTCTGGCAATGCTGCAATCGGCGCTAGTACCAGTCTCATCATCCATTCGCCATGCTCTCCTGGCACTGCGAAATCCAAACAGCTCCTCACCTCAACAATAAATGTTGATCTCAGCCAAACTCAAATAGCATCCACATTGGCCGGAATTCCACCGCCGCTCCCATGGCTAACACAATGTGACCCAAGAAGGTAAGCTTCTAAAGCTAAAACTTGTATCCCAATAACCTGGCATACAGTTTCATCCACACAGCATAATAACACAACCACCAGTGCTCCTCATGCTCCAAGTCGCTCTGGGAGTAGATCATAATATCCCTGGAGGATCTTGTTACCAAAGCAATCAAGTACAGCTGGAGCACAATTCCTCAAACCAAAAGAGTGGCAGGGCGCTAATCAATCCAATTGGCCTTACTAAAACATAATGCCCCTACCGTGACCTGAACACCATCCTGGCGAAATACTCAGCCGTAAGATTCCAAAATCTGTACCTGCATCAATCGTACATCTGCCGGAGTATAATTCCATCAAAAGGTCCAGAATAATACTTGGACCTGTCTACACTCGACCCATAAAAGGCCCTCACAATCGTGTATCAACGATGTGGCACTAGGTCAAACAGACCCCTCGATCCATCAGATCCTGCAACTGCGCCATCAGCTCTCACAGCTCTACTGGCAATATCCAATGAGGTGCTGCCGAGGGTGGCGCGGTTCCCCGAACCACGCCAAACTCAATCTCTATCTCCCTAACCGGCGGCATTATCAGCAGCTCAGGTGAAATCACACCCGGAATCTCGTGGCAACAGAGATATCTTTGGGTCCCGGTGCCGCCGTAAGCACCTCTCACACTGTCGCTAAAACCGGTGTGCTCTAACGACCTCAACAACCAAATCTCCTCTCGTCTGCCTCGCAGAAGGTCAAAGTCCTCCGCAGATAACAAATCCACGCTACCGCTGCGCCACTCCGATATAGAGGTTGATGCTGCCATCGGGGTCCACCCGATCTCTGGCATCTCGAAAATTCGCCATCCAGGTACGGAGATGAGAAATGCCTCTGCCGGTCAGTCTGTCCTCCATCACCCGACGCCAAACGCCGATATCCAGAACTCGCCTCTGGCGGCCGATCCCTATCCAAAGAAACAGCAGCGTCATGCTCCACACACAATGCCTACCCATCGAAGCGTCAATAATTCAAAACGGAGGGACCAACTAAACTGAAAGGTATCCTGGCGCAAACCATTCCCCGTCAAACATATCCTATGCGCCTCGTCCCTCGAAACCTGGAGCGTGCAGTTCAACAATTGCATAAACTCCCTAGCACATGAAGGCTCTCAGATAGTCTCTCCATCACCACCAACCCCAATTGTTGCCTACAAGGCTCCAACTCAAACCTATGAATCGGGATGGTTCAGACTGCCGGAACTGGCTCCATCGATCAAAGACGTCCCGAAGCTCAGCTACTATCCACTATCCACCCTGCCTCGGTGCCTCGGCACTGCTCGTCGGCACGGAGGGGGCTGCTCGCTCCATCGGCGCCACTGGTACAACTGAAGATACCACTGCATAGGAAGAAAGTACTGGAGGACACTCAAGCGGTACTGCAACTAGCTATGCTCTCTGCTCCAACAAGCGCATCAAACGTTCCATGGCCTCCTCCTGGCATCGGACAGCCTCCGACATCTGTGCCATCTGGTTCCATAACTCTTGGGTCTCGCTCTGCTCTGATAGCTCTGCCTCCCGCTGCTCGGGTTACTAATCAGATGCGGAAAGCGCATTCCTCACTGCACGACGTCTCACAAGCACCGTAGACCACTGCACAATAACAAACATCAGGACACAACAACCAAACGACCCAATCCAGCGAAAGTCTAAGACATGTTATCAATTCCACAGCATTATGTTGTCTGCAGCCAACATAATCGCTTAGGAGCATAAACATGCCAATCACTCATCCCGTCTCTTGGGAGAGGTACAAAACTCGATCAGGACTCTCGCTAAAAGTCACGACTCTCACGTAGTCATCCTAATGTCCAACCACAAGCCTAGGGTTTCTAAGTCCTCAATGACCTACAACCTAGGCTCTGATACCACTCTAATCTGTCACGCCCCGGGGTCGAAACTGCGACCCGGCTCGCCAACAGATCCGCCGCCTATGCCAAACCCGCATAGGCGAAGCGTCCTACCTGCAAGAGAAGTACTACAGCTAAACAGATATCAGAGCTAAAAATAAAAATCTGTTGTATAACTAAATCAATCACTGCACCACTGGAAATAAAACAACAATGTCCGTCTCCCAAAATGATAATCATACAAAATCCTCATATACACACTCTGAACTCAACCGGGAGGTATCTCCAATAAATACATCAGTGTACAGGCTCACAATACAACAATCCTCACTACAACAGTCTCTCAAAGAAGGAAAATAAAATAACTAATCTACTGAAGCTCTCCTCTGAAGGGGTACCGCTACACTCCAACGACGGGTAGGGAACTAGCTCGCGACTCCCTCGCTCGGTCAGAAGGATCAGCAACAGGAACAACAGGAACCAGAGTAGAAGTTCCTGTGGGAAAAGACACCACGACGGGTGTGAGAACTACGTCCCAAGTAGTTCTCAGTGGGTGCCGCCAACAAGCCCGACGGTCTGCCCACTAAGTCCACTAGAGGCATAAAGTAACAAAAGCAGTGCTGTAAGGAAAGCTGGGAAAAGTAAACTCTACAGCTACTATGCCTCTATCTAGATGCTCAAAGAGTGGGACAGAAAGAACATGATGCCACAACTAACTCTCATCTCTGATCACTCAATCTGAACTGACTGCCTCCTCGGGTCCAGTCAAGCCTGCGCCAACCTACTGCCGTTACGTCCCTGAGGAGCGGACTTACGTAGGATCTACTGCCGTTACGTCCCGGAGGAGCGGACTTACGTAGGATCTACTGCCGTTACGTCCCGGAGGAGCGGACTTACGTAGGGCGTCCATGACTGCCAACACCAGCACAGCCAGAGGGACAATTGCAACGACAAGTCGCGATAGAAAAGCTCAATCTCACGCCGGTATAACAACCCGGTCTCGCCTACTCCGGAGTGGCACTCGAGGGGAGCGACCCGCTCGAGTAAAAAGTAACCCATCTCAAGTATCTCTGTAAAGCTCAAATGTGGCTCATGCAGGCTATGATCCACGATCAAACAGATCGGTAACTCCCAGCTCAAAGCACAACTCAGTCGGAAAAAGAACCTCGACTCGAACAGGAATAGCCCAACACACTCTCACAGCTATGTCGGAGAACCCTCAACGACTCAATCTGATAAATGCACGACCATGGCTGAGTCGGGAAACCTCCGCGACTCGATCTGCCAGAACCCCAAGATCCTCAAGGCTAAGTGGGAGAACCACCCCACCACTAAATCAGAGAAACAACCTCTAGATCACACTCTGCCAACTCATGGCACCAAGTCGCATCCACTGCGAGAAACTGTCTCAACAGGCCAAACAGGCCAAACGTCGCATCTACTGCGAACAACTGCCTCAACAGGCCGACATCGCATCCACTGCGAACAGCTGACTCAACAGGCCAAACAGGCCGAACATCTCAACCACTGACCCAATGAAGGGTCCGGGAACACCGAAAGACTAGAACCTACAACCCAAATCAAACAAGAACAGGCACTAGGCATAGCCTCTCGTTGTTCTCGTCCCAAGAAAAGGCAGACCTTAGAACCCAGACCACTCGAATCATCTCGGTGGTTAATTTATAGGAAAAACTGTGACATTTCTTACTGAAGCCATCTGATCTGTAAGAAATCCATATTTAATGATTTTTTTTTTAGTTCTGCTTAGGAAAACAGTTGAAATCAAGTTTTATATCTAAGCCTCGAAGGGCTAATGCCTTCGTCCAATCAAACATGAACCGACTCCGGCGACCCTACGATGCTTGGAAGAAACCATTTGGTTGATAAAAATCATATGTGTGTCCAAAAAGGTTCTGGGTTTAAGGTCCTGCTAACACTGATCTACCGCTGCCACTAGCACAGTGGCGACAGATAAAACAAGAAAAATAAAACATCTCGGGACTGCCGTCTACCCAACGGCTCCCGCTACAGATGAACAACCAACTACATCTACCAGACTCCACTCTGCTCCCAAGCACGAGTGTAACATGCATCCCACACTAAAAGATAACTCCTGACCACTCGGCCCACTACCCGGGCGAGGAAGAACACTATGTCCAGGAAAGTAGAAGTGTGGATGTCTAAAGCAGAAATAACCCTAGCCCAAGTGAGGGTTTTCTACTAGTCTGGTTACACATGCAACATATGACGGGGTGCTAGGTCAAGTTCCAATAACTATAATTTACAGATGGTAGAAAGCAAGGAGATGACAATACCATCAGATAATACAAGGAATAGCAATTCCTACATTCTAACATGCTGCACAAGCATTTTACTATCATGCATAGTCCTACTATAGCAGATTTAAAGCACAGTCCGTCAATCTTGGAGACAAGGCCACCCACCTGAAAATGCTAACTGTCCGGAGTCGTACAGCTGAGAAAGTCCAGAAACAGATATCTCTACACACCCACCAATCCAACAATACGGGAACAGTGATCAATACCTCCTGGGTACAAAAACACAACCCAAAGTTACACTTAATTCCATAAAATCCAAGCATCACAAATCTGCTGGGAACAGTCCCCTTAATGCGAAATTTTCACCTGTAAAACGAACTCCAAAAATTCCAATAAAAATATCACAGCGAGTATCTCGTCGAGACCTTCGAAACGGGTATCTGCACGCCCAAATCCGAGCCCCGTAGGCCAAGTTACAAATTCCACAGTACAGGTGCGCAAACACTCACAACCACACAACTGTAAACTCGAACACAGATAAAAGAGGAATAGTATACCTTCGGGAAAGCCTCAGAAAAATCCCGGAAAAATACAATGATAATCCTTGCGACGAGTAGATCCAAAAAGTGTATAGGCTCGTCTCAATCCGACACTCGGGTGCGGAGATAAAATTCCGGCAAGGGGCCGCTGTCCAAAAACTCCACCAGAAAACAGCGGCTTAGAAATGCCTCGAAAACCGTGTCATAAACTCTGAATCCAGCAAGATGATCAACACAAAAGTCGAAGACGTACCTCTCGTGATTCCAACGCCGCAGAAATCGTCCAAAAATACTGACGGAGTAGCTCTGTAGACCTCCCAGATCAAACTGCGACGATAACGGGCCTCCGATGAAAAATCGCCACACTGCGCTCCGATGCCGAAGTCGTCGACGCCGCGGCTTCCAAAAAATCCGGGCCTCTGCCAGAAGATGCACAACACCAAGATCTACAACTTTCCTAAAGGGGCCATGGGCAAGGGAGCTCGGGAAAGGGGGCAAAACTCCCTCACAAGACGGCTATTTAAAGGCCCAGCCCGAAAAATCCGAATTTTGGACTTTGGCCCAAAGTTTCGGGCGCTTGGCATTCCGGGCTGCTACAGTAACGGGCCGGGCCCGTTACTGTTCACGCCCGAAAGCCCCTAGGCCCGCCACGCGTCCCGCTCCTACTCCCCGCACCCGGCGCACGCACCGCGACGAACCACGGGACGCCACGTGTCGCGACCAGAGGTCGTGCACCGGTGCGCCCGACCAACCACGGGGCGCCACGTGGCGCCCCCACGTCGCCCCCGACCGCGCCCACGCCGCGCCCACGTGCGCCCACGTGCGCGGCCGCGCCGCCCGGGGCCCCGTGCCGGGCACGCATCCCGAGGCAGCCCCTGCCGCTGCGTGGACCGCGCGCACCAGGACCCGCCAACCACCAGCCGCCACGTGTCGCCACTTGGTCCACCGTGCACCCGCGACGATCCCGTGGACCGCGCCTGCTGCGCCCGCCAACTGGGAGCCGCCACGTGGCCAGCCCCCGGGTGCACGCCTCCGCGGTGGACCGCGCGTCTCCGCCGCCGCCAGCCGCCGCGCTCCGCCGCCCGCCGCCGCCGCCGGCGCCCCTCCGGCGGCCGGAACAGTACCAAATACCTCGAAATCCGTGTTTTCGCATCCGGACTCCGAAAAATACAAATAAATAGTCCATCTAGACCGTTTTCGCGCGCTGAATCCAAATCCGAAGTCCGATTTGCCAAATTCCTCTTCTAAAATTTGCCGAAAATTCCTGGAGAAGCGTTCTTTACTCAAATTCCGCGCTGAGTCCAATTTTACTAACCATTTCGCGCGAAACCACATCAAAACATCCGACGGGGTCCTCCGATCACTCACGTGATCCATTATACACCCGAAGTCCATCACTTGAGTCCAAATTGGTGCAGAAACACCGCCGACATGCCACATAGGCCTCCAGAAGCTGCTAATCGCACTGTAGAAGCCCTGCAGAGATCTGGGTCACCACACCACTTGTGTTTTCAGAGCAGTTCGGGTTGATTTGGATCCCCGTGGAAGCCTCTGCTTGTTTCGGGCTTTGTACGCGTTAGGTGACTGGTACGGGAAGCGCCGACACCGCTTTGGGTTGCAGAAAAAAATTGGGAAACACTTGGAGCAGGTGTACTTTTGATTTACAGCGAGGTTCGGGAGGTTCCGGACTGACGCGGAGGACCCGGAGGCAAAAAGTGAGTCGGAACTGGCAATTTTGGAGCCGGTATTTGATTTGAGCACCCCGACTCAACGGTCGAGCTTTTTGAGGAGAAAAAGCTGTGGACACGCGTACTTTTGATTTACAGCGAGGTTCGGGAGGTTCCGGACTGACGCGGAAGACCCGGAGGCAAAAAGTGAGTCGGAACTGGCAATTTTGGAGCCGGTATTTGATTTGAGCACCCCGACTCAACGGTTGAGCTTTTTGAAGAGAAAAAGCTGTGAGCGCGTGTACTTTGGAATTACAGCGGAGCTCGGGAGGTTCCGGGCAGCGGCGGAGGGCCCGAGGGCAAAAAGCGAGTTGGAGTTGGGTTTTTGGAATTAAATTAATTAAGTTAATTAATTTATTTAAAGCTTCTGCTTTATAAAACCCCTCCCCTCCACCTCTGTAGCAAAGGAAAAGAGAAAAAGAAAGAAAGAAAAGGAAAAGAGAGGAAAGGGAAGAAGGAGAAGAAGAAGAGGAAGGCTTTGGAAGAAGCAACTCTTGGGCGTTTTCTTCTCCGAGCGTGGACATGGAGCCGAGCGAGGACCGGCGTGCCGCGAAGAGTTGTGGCATAGTGTTAGCTTCTCACGTGGCCGGTGGCGCGTGTTTTGCCGCGTGGAGCTGCGGGATCGCATCGGGACCTCCGTTTGGCGCACGGTTTTCGCGGATGGATCGCAGGTGGGTTGGTTTCTCCCAATGAACTACGGATTGCCCTTTATGCTTCCGAATGCAAAGGTATCGTATCCTTACTATCAGGTAATTGCGGAACAGTCGTGTAAGTCGAGGGTTGCCGTTTCCGACTTGGACACGAGTGTTAGTAGCATTGTTAGAGTTACCAGATGGGTATAGATCACTGGCTGAGTTACCAGATGAGTAGATACCACTGGCAGAGTTACCAGATGGGTATAGATCACTGGCTGAGTTACCAGATGAGTAGATACCACTGGCAGAGTTACCAGATGGGTATAGATCACTGGCTGAGTTACCAGATGAGTAGATACCACTAGCAGAGTTACCAGATGGGTATAAATTACTGGCTGAGTTACCAGATGAGCGGATACCACTGGCAGAGTTACCAGATGGGTATAAATCACTGGCTGAGTTACCAGATGAGGAGTTACCACTGGCAGAGTTACCATATGGGTATTAATCACTGGCTGAGTTACCAGATAGGTAAGTATCACTGGCCGAGTTACCAGAGAGATAGTTATGCCCTGGCCGAGTCACCAGGTGGTTACTAGAAGGGATTGAGGTGGCCTTCTAGTGTCTTGTAGAGTTCTAGCAGTCCCAGTGTGGGGGCGGAAACTATGGACGCCTAAGCCTACAGCCCGTTCTCGTTTGATAAGGGCTGTAGGGGGCGCAGACGTTCGTAGTTTCCAAGCCTCCCGTGAGAGAGACTGAGAACTTACTTCCAGCATTGCATTGAGACATGTAGCGATAGATTCATTTCCAGTTATCTATCTATCTATCTATCTATCTGTGTTTTTGTCTCCAGCAGACTGAGTGGGTGTACCGTGGGTTTTAGCTTTGGTGCCCACTGAGATCTGGCTGTTGCAGTAGATCTCACACCCGCTGTGATGACAGGTGTTCCTGAGGCGACCGTTCCAGGTTTGGCTCATTCGGAGCTTTCTGACCGAGGTATGCGCGTGGCTGGCTAGCTCCTACCCGAGTCGGTGGTGTCGGTGTAGTGTCTCTTGTACTTTTTAGTTTCCACTTTTGTACTTATGTTGCGGGTGCTAGTGGACTGGTGTACTTGGACTTTTCACCGCTTAGTGTTTCAGCTCTGATACTTGTTAGCTATAGATCTCTTTTGCAGGTTAGACGCTTCGTCTGTACGGCAGTTTTCGTACAGACGGCGGATCTGTTGGCGAGCCCGGGTCGCAGTTCGACCCCCGGGGCGTGACAGATTAGGCATAAATCACTGGCTGAGTTACCAGATGAGCGGATACCACTGGCAGAGTTACCAGATGGGTATAAATCACTGGCTGAGTTACCAGATGAGGAGTTACCACTGGCAGAGTTACCAGATGGGTATTAATCACTGGCTGAGTTACCAGATAGGTAAGTATCACTGGCCGAGTTACCAGAGAGATAGTTATGCCCTGGCCGAGTCACCAGGTGGTTACTAGAAGGGATTGAGGTGGCCTTCTAGTGTCTTGTAAAGTTCTAGCAGTCCCAGTGTGGGGGCGGAAACTATGGACGCCTAAGCCTACAGCCCGTTCTCGTTTGATAAGGGCTGTAGGGGGCGCAGACGTTCGTAGTTTCCAAGCCTCCCGTGAGAGAGACTGAGAACTTACTTCCAGCATTGCATTGAGACATGTAGCGATAGATTCATTTCCAGTTATCTATCTATCTATCTATCTATCTATCTGTGTTTTTGTCTCCAGCAGACTGAGTGGGTGTACCGTGGGTTTTAGCTTTGGTGCCCACTGAGATCTGGCTGTTGCAGTAGATCTCACACCCGCTGTGATGACAGGTGTTCCTGAGGCGACCGTTCCAGGTTTGGCTCATTCGGAGCTTTCTGACCGAGGTATGCGCGTGGCTGGCTAGCTCCTACCCGAGTCGGTGGTGTCGGTGTAGTGTCTCTTGTACTTTTTAGTTTCCACTTTTGTACTTATGTTGTGGGTGCTAGTGGACTGGTGTACTTGGACTTTTCACCGCTTAGTGTTTCAGCTCTGATACTTGTTAGCTATAGATCTCTTTTGCAGGTTAGACGCTTCGTCTGTACGGCAGTTTTCGTACAGACGGCGGATCTGTTGGCGAGCCCGGGTCGCAGTTCGACCCCCGGGGCGTGACAGATTAGGTGGTATCAGAGCCTAGGAATATAGGTCGTTGGGGACTTAGAGACCCTAGGCTTTTGGTTGGACAGTGGGAAGACTGTCGTGTGAGACGTGACCTTAGCGAGAGTCTTGTCTGAGGGTGTACCTCCCCCTGAGGATTGGGGTGAGTGACCTCGCATGTTATTTCTCTAAAGGTGATTGTGTTGGCTGCAGACAGCATAATGCTTTAGAAAGGTTAACATGTTTAGACTTTCGTTTGTTTGGGTCGAGAGAGTTTTGGTCCTAATGTTTGTCTGTTGCAGTGGTTTTTGGATGCTTCCGAGACGCCGTGCAGCGGCGAGGGCGTGTTTGACCGGGGATGAGAGAGGCTTGAGAGATCCAGGCCCAAGCAGTCCTGGTATTTGTGGCGTTACGGCGCCAGGAAGAGAGAGCATGGAGCGTGGGATGCACATGCTTGGACCGAGAGCATCTCCCGGAGTATCGTCAGTAGTACCTCCGGCCGCGACTTTGTCGATTTCTGTTCCTGATCGCACCATTGATGGTGCGGAAGCAGCGAGAGGTTACTGATAGGTTGTGTACCGCATCCAGTTCCGTCCCTTGTAGATTTCGGGACCGAGTTGGAGCCGTGAGAGGCCGAGAACTGGAACGCTGTTATGGAAGATTTGTTCGAGGATTTGTTCATCCAGGATAAGCATCAGGGCGCTTGGTTATGTACTTTTCTTTGGGACGCCAAGAGAGCTGGTGGCGTCGGATTCGTCTTGTTGGACCAGCGGGAGCGCAGTTGATGTTCTGGGGTGAGTTTCTGTGACGGTTGAGCGGTGTATCCCTGGTCGCCCAGGATGAGGCTTAGAGGTTGGTTGTGTTCGAGTGGGAACCGCCTCATGATGACTATCTCTTTGTGCATTTTCGGCGATTGCCGACCTTGGATGCAGTGAGCGTGCATGCTCGATGGATTGACTGTGGATCAGTGACCCCGTCCGAGGGAGACGGTGAGCGGGGGATCAGCTTCGGAGTGAGAGCTCCGGCATCGCCGATTTTTGCGGTAGTCGCGTGTTGCGGGGTTGCCATGATTCCACCCACAGGATCATGGGTCTCAGAAGAGACTGAGACCAGGAGGCTCTCGACAGTGCTCGCTTCAGCAGCAGTGCCAGGATGTGAGTTTCCCCTTTTGCATGGGCCGCTTTCATCGCCAGGGTTGTGGGTCGCGTCTCACCTGGTGTGGCCGTCGGGTTAGAGCATGCTTTATGCCAACGCCGTGTGTGCGTTTCGGTAAAGCGGGGGTACCTTCGTGTGGGCCAGTGTCAGGACTGATGGTTTTGCGCGTTTGGATCAATTTTCAGATCACGTGAAGTACGTGGATGAGTGCTGCCTGTCCTGCCAGTGCAACTAGGACCTTGGATTGATCATCGAGATGTTAGTCCTACCTCAGTGTAGAGGTGTTGATACGAGGTTGGATAGGAATCGGTCGTCCCAATTTATGCTATCTTGGATTGTCGAGAGAGAAGACATTGACCCTCCGTGGACCTGGTCAGGAGGAGGGTATTTTTATAGCATATGATGAGATACATGATGCCCTGGCTGAGTTACCAGGAGGTTACCTGCCCCTGGCTGAGTTACCAGGAGGTTACTTGCCCCTGGCCGAGTTACCAGGTGGTTGATGCCCCTGGCCGAGTTACCAGGTAGTTACTTGATTGGGACTGAGATCGAGACAGTGATTAACGTGGTTTGGTAACCGCGCCAACTTCGACAGCACCTCGTGGAGTATCAACCGTGAGACAGAGAGAGCTGTGAGCGCAGCTGCGAGATTGGACGGATCGAGAGGTCTCTGAGACCTAGTACCTCGTCGTGGGGATACGACGGTGAGGATCCAGGCGGTTGTTACACCGTGGTGATGTCACGTGGTGGGTACACAACCGTGTGAGTTCTTGTAAGGTTCGAACTTGATTAGTCTCACCTTGTGCTTGGACAGATGCCTTCGAGTGATTGATATCTTTATGGAACCTTACAGCCGAGGGCTGTGCCTGGATACTGATCCGGAATCAGTAGGGCAGTTTGAGCGGTTTGCGTGGTCAAGTAGATTGACTAATGCCCTACTGATTTGAGAGCTGTGTTTTTCCCTGTTTCACTGGACGGGTTGGTGGTGTTACCGTCGTGGGTTTTTGCTTACCTCCGAAGCGACTTGGAGCTTGAGGGGCTCTTGAGGTTAGTGCTACAACTTCTAAGGAGGAAGAAGTTGGTTGCCAAGCTTTGAGAGTTGCACTTCGACATCGAGGATTTTGTGTTTGGGCCTTGTGTTTTAGCCGCTTGAGTGACAGAGGATATGAGGTGTATTGAGGCAAAGCTGAGGAGGATACCAGCTTTGATCCGGATATTGCCGTGATAGAGAGGTCATGGAATTGTTCAGAACCCTCGAACCTAAAGTGCTTGGACACTCAGGAGGTCAGGTTGAGGTAACGCCGGTGATAGATTTTGCAGGGATGTATGATTGCTTTATCCCGGCGAGGACATTTTGTTCAGTATGCCCTGTTTGGGCGAGCTGTGTAACCCTGGGAATTGAGTGCCAGAATCGAGAGAAGGTTCTCGAGGTTGAAGTTTTTCCCCTGTCAAGGGAGGTGATCCATGTTTTGTGGAATTGGAGCTTTGGTGGCTATGAGGCATCTGAGGAGTTTTGCCTTAAGGAGGTTTTTGAGGTCTCGAATCAAGGGAGACTACCGGCCTGAGAGTTATATATAGAAACGAGTTATGCGAGTTGTGGATCCTCGAGCTGTGATCAGGCCGGATGAGGCCTATTGGAACCCCGCAAGTTTTGTTTTGCTTTCCCTTCCTTGGTGATGGACGAGGACTGCGTTATCCTCATCGACCGATGCGATTCTTGTTGGTGAAACCAAAGAATTTTGCAGTCGAATCATACCTTTGGGGAAGGTTCAGTGTTGTCAGCATGAGGAATGTGAGTGACCACTTGAGAGCCTTGGGCAATCTGAGGATCTTCTATCCCTTTTGTTTTTGATTTACCCTCCCAGGTATGGATTTAGTTCGATTTCGAGGACGAAACCCTTTTAAGGGGGGGAGAGTGTAGAACACCGGGATTTGGATGACGCACCGACCTTGCAGGATGGTGTGGTGCGGAGGAACTTGCCTTGGATGTGTCCCACTTGTGTTTTCAGAGCAGTTCGGGTTGATTTGGATCCCCGTGGAAGCCTCTGCTTGTTTCGGGCTTTGTACGCGTTAGGTGACTGGTACGGGAAGCGCCGACACCGCTTTGGGTTGCAGAAAAAAATTGGGAAACACTTGGAGCAGGTGTACTTTTGATTTACAGCGAGGTTCGGGAGGTTCCGGACTGACGCGGAGGACCCGGAGGCAAAAAGTGAGTCGGAACTGGCAATTTTGGAGCCGGTATTTGATTTGAGCACCCCGACTCAACGGTCGAGCTTTTTGAGGAGAAAAAGTTGTGGACACGCGTACTTTTGATTTACAGCGAGGTTCGGGAGGTTCCGGACTGACGCGGAAGACCCGGAGGCAAAAAGTGAGTCGGAACTGGCAATTTTGGAGCCGGTATTTGATTTGAGCACCCCGACTCAACGGTTGAGCTTTTTGAAGAGAAAAAGCTGTGAGCGCGTGTACTTTGGAATTACAGCGGAGCTCGGGAGGTTCCGGGCAGCGGCGGAGGGCCCGAGGGCAAAAAGCGAGTTGGAGTTGGGTTTTTGGAATTAAATTAATTAAGTTAATTAATTTATTTAAAGCTTCTGCTTTATAAAACCCCTCCCCTCCACCTCTGTAGCAAAGGAAAAGAGAAAAAGAAAGAAAGAAAAGGAAAAGAGAGGAAAGGGAAGAAGGAGAAGAAGAAGAGGAAGGCTTTGGAAGAAGCAACTCTTGGGCGTTTTCTTCTCCGAGCGTGGACATGGAGCCGAGCGAGGACCGGCGTGCCGCGAAGAGTTGTGGCATAGTGTTAGCTTCTCACGTGGCCGGTGGCGCGTGTTTTGCCGCGTGGAGCTGCGGGATCGCATCGGGACCTCCGTTTGGCGCACGGTTTTCGCGGATGGATCGCAGGTGGGTTGGTTTCTCCCAATGAACTACGGATTGCCCTTTATGCTTCCGAATGCAAAGGTATCGTATCCTTACTATCAGGTAATTGCGGAACAGTCGTGTAAGTCGAGGGTTGCCGTTTCCGACTTGGACACGAGTGTTAGTAGCATTGTTAGAGTTACCAGATGGGTATAGATCACTGGCTGAGTTACCAGATGAGTAGATACCACTGGCAGAGTTACCAGATGGGTATAGATCACTGGCTGAGTTACCAGATGAGTAGATACCACTGGCAGAGTTACCAGATGGGTATAGATCACTGGCTGAGTTACCAGATGAGTAGATACCACTAGCAGAGTTACCAGATGGGTATAAATCACTGGCTGAGTTACCAGATGAGCGGATACCACTGGCAGAGTTACCAGATGGGTATAAATCACTGGCTGAGTTACCAGATGAGGAGTTACCACTGGCAGAGTTACCAGATGGGTATTAATCACTGGCTGAGTTACCAGATAGGTAAGTATCACTGGCCGAGTTACCAGAGAGATAGTTATGCCCTGGCCGAGTCACCAGGTGGTTACTAGAAGGGATTGAGGTGGCCTTCTAGTGTCTTGTAGAGTTCTAGCAGTCCCAGTGTGGGGGCGGAAACTATGGACGCCTAAGCCTACAGCCCGTTCTCGTTTGATAAGGGCTGTAGGGGGCGCAGACGTTCGTAGTTTCCAAGCCTCCCGTGAGAGAGACTGAGAACTTACTTCCAGCATTGCATTGAGACATGTAGCGATAGATTCATTTCCAGTTATCTATCTATCTATCTATCTATCTGTGTTTTTGTCTCCAGCAGACTGAGTGGGTGTACCGTGGGTTTTAGCTTTGGTGCCCACTGAGATCTGGCTGTTGCAGTAGATCTCACACCCGCTGTGATGACAGGTGTTCCTGAGGCGACCGTTCCAGGTTTGGCTCATTCGGAGCTTTCTGACCGAGGTATGCGCGTGGCTGGCTAGCTCCTACCCGAGTCGGTGGTGTCGGTGTAGTGTCTCTTGTACTTTTTAGTTTCCACTTTTGTACTTATGTTGTGGGTGCTAGTGGACTGGTGTACTTGGACTTTTCACCGCTTAGTGTTTCAGCTCTGATACTTGTTAGCTATAGATCTCTTTTGCAGGTTAGACGCTTCGTCTGTACGGCAGTTTCCGTACAGACGGCGGATCTGTTGGCGAGCCCGGGTCGCAGTTCGACCCCCGGGGCGTGACACAACGAGTTATTATTGCTAGTGGGCCGGGTCGTTATACGTCAAGAGTGGGCTTCATTATCAATTTGGATATTTAATCCGTGACAACTACAGTCTAGTACGTTTTTCGATGATTTTGGCTCATCGAACATAAAAATGGATCACACCATCGCGTTCAGTTCAATGAGACCGTTCAAATCATGTATTTACTTCGTCGGATTTAGATCTTAATAAGCTAGATTAGCAACTTATACAAAATTACTCCTGAATTTTCTAAAATTACTATTCACACTAACTAAAATATCAATTCTTTATTTTAAAAATTCAAATTCGAAATTCACGAGTATTACAGGCCCACTGTCATCCTATCTACACATCTCTTCATTCAAAGGTTAAAAACTTAATAGCACTAATAACTTGATGCTATTAATAGTATATAGTATATATTGAGCTCCTATGCTTGTAAAAGCATTAAGTTATTTGTGCTTGTGAATTTTTTATCCTTAGATGTAGGAATGTGCGGTTAGGATGATGGTGGGCCCCTTAGGTTTAGTGGGTGGTTGGTAAAATAGTATAATCTAAGGGGTAGAATAATCAAAAGATTAGATCTAACGGTAGAAAACTTACAAGCACCAATTGCTTGGTGCTTGCTTGATGCTTGTACAAGCACAGTAGCCGTACTCTCTCTCTCTCTCTTCGTCTGTGTGTATATATATATATATATATATATATATATATATATATATATATATATATATATATATATATATATATATATATATATATATATATAAGTGTGGCTAGTATGCTTTTATAAGCACGAATTTTTTTTTGCTTATAAGTTATTTTCGATATTAGGAATTCCGAATCGACGATCTACTCTATTAGATTTGATTTAGAGTATTTGAAATATTTAGAAAATAAATTTTTAAATTTTTTAATATATTGTGCCTTGTGATCAAAATGGCGCAAAATTAACGGCTGGAAATAAAAATCTCACAAAATATGAGAATATGACACTAAAATTTTATATCAAAAATATTGATCTTATTTTATATAGTATAAAAAATTTTCTATTAAAATTTTTTGTGATTTGAATATTTCTACACTGATAAACTTGCAAACGGCTAAACACATTCATTAATTTTTTTTTTTTATTTTGAGCCTTTCGATTACTAGGCAAATGATATTAAAAAATCATGAATTTATTTTTTATGTACTTTAAATACTCGATATCAAGTATAATGGAATCAATAATCGATTCAGAAGTCCTAATATTAAAAATTACTTATAAGTATGGAGGGCTCCGTGGTTATAATAGCATACCAATCTAACTATATATATAGAATTAGGTTACTATGCTATTCATAGTACCAAATTATTGGTGCTATTAATTAGGTTTTTGAGGCTTGGATTAAAGAATATATGGTTAAGATGATAGTGGTGCCCTAGGTTTTAGTGGGTGGATGGTGGAATAATTTGATCTCAGAGATGAAAATGGTCAAAGGGTAGATCTAACGGTAGAAAATTTGGTAGCGCCAAATATTTGATACTATCGATAGTATAATAGCTAAGTTATATAAGTGTGTGTGAGAGAGAGATATATGTTATTTTCAAATTTATATTTTTAAAATTTAAATTTTAATATAATATATTTTAAAATATAGTAAAAAATTATTATTATTTTAAATTCATATTTTCGAATTTCGGTTCAGTTTTCTAGTTTTTGGTCATATTTGATTTTGGATGTAAATTTTTAAAATATGTCGAATTTGAATTTAAATTTGAATTTTGAATTTAGTTGTCGGGTTTGGATTTAGATTTTTGAATTTAGATTTTTGAAAATCAGCTGGCAGAATGTTGACATCCCTGGACATCCCCAGCCTGAAAGGTGAAGAGTTTATCATGGTAACTATTGAGCATTCAATTGATTTAAAAACATGTACCATGTTTACAAATATGTATGGACACAATAATTGACATTGTTGGTCAATTTAAGGGTTCATAGAAGTACTGTTGAGCTCTGTATAAAAAGTTAGACATAAAGTTCATATCTTTTCACCGCACAAATCTTCGATAAAAGATCAGAAGAGATTTGGTGATGGAATTCGATATGAATGCCTCCAGCATACCCCTCTTCTATATTTTTTTAAAATAAATTATTATTTTATTATAATAAAATTATATTATAGTGATATTTTAAAATATTTTTAAAATCTGAAAAAAAATATCGCTGGTAAAAAAATCGATATTTATTATCAGTGTCGTTATATGTGCAATCTCTAGGATGTATAGCGACATATTATTATAATATATTCTAAAAATATATTCTTATAATTTAATTTTGAATATAGATAGAATATATATAAACAGTACACTTACATAAAAATATCATAAAAATATATTTCTATAATCCAATTTTATTATAGTGTTTATACACCAAACAATTTGGAATAAATTTTATATCTCACCCGTTGAAAAGTTTACACAAATATTTGTTGATGTTTATCATTAAAAATATTAAAAATATAATAAAATTAGTACGAAAAAATATTATTTATTTACAAGTATTTTTATTTAAGTAAATATATATTAATTAATTAATTATTTATTTATTATTATTATTATTATTATTATTAATTAGTGGGTGATTTTATTTCTCACCGTGACAGTTAAAACTACCTTCAATTCGAATATAATTTTATTTGCAGTATTTAGATTTTTTGTGCAGCTGCACTAAATCAAAAATATAAATTAAGATTGTAATTATAAAAAAGTTTACACCAGCGTTGGGTGATAAAAGGGTGTGATTATATCAGAGCCTTGTAAAAGGTTGCAGGTCCATTTAATTTATTTTCGGTGGGCTGGATTTTAATAGGGGTCCTTTCTTCTATACCTTTTTTTAATTCATTGGCTCAATGGAGCCTCTTATGCAATTTCTCCTTTCTTTTCACTTATATTATTTATATTGTTTTTACTATGTCTAGATTGTAAAGGTACCTACCAACTAAAACTATTCAGTTGTGGTAGTGCCGTGGCTATGCTAGAGAGAGGAAAAAAAAAAAAAAAAAAAAAAAAAAAAAACATGATTAAAAGAATAAAAAATGAAAAATCGTGTAAATATTTAAACATATATAGAATTGTCTAAAAATTAAATTTTATAATCTTTAAATATTATTTATAAAGTGATTAAATTTTTTTAAAAATAATTATTTTAATGATTGATGTTGTATCTTTATAAGTTCAATATTATTGACAATTTAAATTAGATAAAATTTTACTTATCATCCAAAATAAGATCTATATTTTTAATTTAAAATTTAAATTTTTTTAACTTTTTATTATAAAAAAATTATTTTTAGCCGCTTATTTTGAAGCTGCTTATTTTTTTAGACAAACAAAACCGAAAACTTGTATAATTCAGATTTTAGATAACTCCAACACTAGAATTTGAAAGTATGGTTCGTGGAAAGCATAATGACATAGCTAGCTGTCACTCACTCACACACACACACTCTCTCTCTCTCTCTCTCTCTCTCTATATATATATATATATATATATATATATATATATATATATATATATATATATATATATATATATATATAATGCGGCTGGGTACTTTTATAAACGCGAAGACGTATTTATAAGTTATTTTTTATTTTGGGAATTTTAAATTGATAATCGATATTGTTATATTTGATGAAGAGTATTTAAAATATCTAGAAAATAAATTTTATTATTTTTTTATATTATTTGCCTTATGATTGAAAGAGCTCAAAATCAACGCCTAAAAATAAAAATCTCAGAAAATATTATAATATGACGCTAAAATTTTAAATCAAAAATATTGATCTTATTTTATATAGTATGAAAAAATTTCTATCAAAAATTTACGTGACTTAGACATTTCTACACTAAACTTACAAACGGCTCACCATAATCATTAAAATTGTTGATTTTGAGCCTCTTTGATTATTAGGCAAATGATATCAAAAAATCGTGAAATTTATTTTCTATATATTTCAAATACTCTAAATCAAGTTTAATAGAGCCGATCGTCGATTCGAAAATCCCAACATCGAAAATAATTTATAAGTACGGACGTCTTCGTCCTTATAAAAGCACTCCACCCTAACTCTATATATATATATAAAATTGAGCTTCTATACTTTTAAAAGTACCAAGTCATTGGTACTTATGGTTTTTAGCCGGAGAGGCGCCGGCGCCGGCGGATGGCGGCGGAGCGCGGCGGCGGGTGGAGGCGCAGCTGCGCGGTCCACCGCGGAAGGCGTGCACCGGGTGCTGACCACATGGCGCCTCCCTATTGGCCGGCGCGGCAGGCGCGGTCCATGGAATTGGCGCGGGTGCACGGTGGACCGGGGGCGGACACGTGGCAGCACGTGGTTGGTGGGGTTCTGTGCGCGCGGTCCACGGGGCGAGGAGTGGTTGCCTCGGGCTGCGTGCCCGACACGAGCGCATGGGCGCGACGTGGGCGCGCTGACCCGCGGCTCCCGGCGTGGGCGCCACGTGTCGGCACCAGCGTCGGCCACGCGGCGCAGCGCCGTTGGCCCAAACAGCTGTTTGCTGTTTGGGTGGACACGTGGCGGGCTGGGAGACTTCCGGGCGTGAACAGTAACAGACCGGGCCCATTACTGTAGCAGCCCGGAATGCCTGGGCGCCCGGTTTTGGGCCCAAAAGTCCAATTCTTGTTTTTTTCGGGCTGGGTCTATAAATAGCCCCTTTGCTCGGGCCTTTTGCCCCTTTTCCCGAACCCCTCTGCCCTTGGACCCTTTAGCAAGGTTGGAGATCTTCGTGTTGCGCATCTTCTGGCAGAGGCCCGGAATTTTTGGAAGCCGCGGCGTCGACGACTTCGGCATCGGAGCGCAGTGTGGCGATCTTTCATCGGAGGCCCATTATCGTCGCAGTTCGATCTGAGAGGTCCACAGTGCTACTCCTTCTGTATTTTTGGACGATTTTCACGGCGTTGGAATCATGAGAGGTACATCTTCGACTTTCGTGTTGATCATCTTGCTGGATTCAGAGTTTATGGCACGGTTTTCGAGACACTTCTAAGTCGCTGTTTGCTGGTGGAGTTTTTGGACAGCAGCCCCTTGCCGGAATTTTATCTCCGCACTCGAGCGTCGGATCGAGACGAGCCTGTACACTTTTTTCATCTACTCGTCGCGAGGATTATCGCCGTATTTTCCTTGGATTTTTTCGAGACCTTCCCGGAGGTATACTATTCCCCTTTTATCTGTGTTTGAGTTTACAGTTGTGTGGTTGTGAGTGTTTGCGCACCTGTACTGTGGAATTTGTAAATCGGCCTACGGGACTCGGAATTGGACGTGCAGGTACCCGTTTCGAAGGTCTCGACGCGAGGATCGCAGCAGTATTTTTATTAGAATTTTTGGAGCATTGTTTGCAGGTGGAAAAGCGACATCTTTGTGGCTAAATTCAGAATGTAACTTATTTGGGTAAATTGTGGAATTAAAGTGTAACTGTTAGCCGTGTATTTGTACCAGGAGGATTTGTTCAGTGTCTTTGGACCATCGGGGCTGTGGATCAGTAGAGATTGTTGTTCCTGGTGTTTTCAGCTATGGAACCTTGGACAGTAGCGTTTTCAGGTGGGTGGCACTGTCTCCAAGATTGATGGAATGTGCATTAAATCTGCTATAGTAGGACCATGCATGATAGTGATATTCTTGTGTAGCATGCTAGAATGTGATAGCTGATAATTCTAGAGTTATTTGATGATCATGCGATCTTTTGTTTCCTACCATCTGTAATTATTGTTATCTTGGAACTTGATCTAGCACCCCCGTCCTATGCTGCATGTGTAGCCAGACCAGTAGAAAACTCCAACTTGGGCTAGGTTTATTCTGCTTTAGACATCCACACTTCTTATTCCTTCCTGGACATAGTGTTACTCGCCCGGGTAGTGGGCCGACTGGTCAGGATTCTTATAGTGTGGGATGCATTTTACACTCGTGCTTGGGAGCAGAGTGGAGTCTGGTAGATGTAGTTGATCGATCATCTGTGGCGGGAGCCGTTTGGGTAGACGGCGGTCCCGAGATGTTTTATTCTCTTAGGCTGCGTTTGGTAACAGGGATAAGGGGGGAATAACCCCCTTATCCCCGTTTCCATACCCAAACGGGAACCGGAAAAGCAGGAATTGGGATTCCTGCTTTTCCGGAATAGGGAGGATGGGGGTGGGAATCCGAATTCCCACCCCCACATGGAATTCGCTGGAATTGGCAAGATTCCAACTCTTGCACGAGGATCAAGGCACCCTGCTCCACTGTCTCCTCTTCTCCGAGGCACCCCTGCTCCACTGTTTCTCTCATCTTCTCCATTATCTCCATTCTTGCTACCTTCTCCCTCGTCGACGACGTCCTCTTCCGCTTCCTCTCCGCCCTCGAAGCCGTGGTCCTCGTCCTCGCCCTCTCCTGCTTCTTCCTCTGCTGCGGATGCCAATTTTGACGGTTTGGGTGTAACGACCCGGCCCACTAGCAACAATAACTCGTTGGGCCCAAACCACAGCCCAAAATGCTTAAGCCCAGTTATTATTACTAGTGTCCAAGTCTTATATAAACCCAATCACAAAACCATCCACATCCGATGTGGGACTATTGGGGGCGTCACAGACTCCCCCCGTTTAGGCCTGACGTCCTCGTCAGCCCAAACACACACACACAAGCCCAAGATCACCAGGCGATGTGAGACTTGTCTCGCTAGCCCTGTCATCTAGACCCAGGCTCAGCCGAGACTCATCACACACTTCCGGCTGGTTATTGGCTCTGATACCAAATGTAACGACCCGGCCCACTAGCAACAATAACTCGTTGGGCCCAAACCACAGCCCAAAATGCTTAAGCCCAGTTATTATTACTAGTGTCCAAGTCTTATATAAACCCAATCACAAAACCATCCACATCCGATGTGGGACTATTGGGGGCGTCACATTGGGTGCGCACTTGTCAATAAGAGGGGCATTTTTGGGGGTATTTTGTTTTTGTCCTCATGCGGCGTGCTTTGGGATAATAAAAGGGGGAGGGGTTTTGTTGGTGGGGGGCGTGTGTGTGTGTGTGTGTGTGTGTGTGAAGGAGCAATGGAAAAGGAGGAGGAAGGTGCGGCGGGGGTGGAACGGGCCAGAGCGCGAAGATCGCGAACCAGATCGCGGTGGCCGGCGCGGTGGTGGGCGCGGCGGAGGCGGCTTCGTTCAAGCGCGCGGCGGGCTCGACGCGGCGGCGTTCATGGACGCGGTGGGCGCCGGTGCAACGGGGTCGAGGGTTGCGGAGATCTTCGGGCGGAGGATGGTGGAGAGGGACTTCGCCCCGGGTGGGTTCGCCGAGTACATGGTGAAGGATCTCGGGATGGGGTTGGGAAGAGTAGTCGAAGAAGCCGCAGAGGAAGAGGAGGTGGAGAAAGAGAAGGGCGCGGTGGTGGTGCTTCCCGGGGCAGCGCTTTTCCAGAAACTGTTTCTCGGAATGGTGGCGAACGGGGACGGGAAAATGGGGATGCAGGGGATCATCACTGTGATCGAGAGGATGAACGGGTTATAATTTCACGAGCGCAAGGTGTTTGTGGTTATGCCTATGTGGCGATTTCTATGTAGTTTACTAGTTATTACTGCTACTGCTATATGTGTGATTAAAATGGTTTTAAAATGATAAACAATCAAACATTTTAAATAATTTAATATATAATTTTCTATCATTTTTAAGTAATTTTAATTATTTATTATTTATTTTTTAATATTTTTTATAATTTTAAATAATATTTTAAATTTATTATTAGGTTGATTAATATCATAAATTATTTTATTTATAAATTATATCATAAAGGCAAAATAGTCAATACACAAATTTATCACTTCTCAATTCTTCTTATTCCTCTATACTCAACCAAACACAATTTTTTCCTATTCATCTTATTCTTCTTATTCCTATATAATTTACCAAACACAATTTCCTTTAATCCCGGTATAACTTATAAAACCAACCAAACGCAAATTTACACTAATTCCTGCTAATACCATAATCTATACCTATCCCCGGTATAACAAAATTTTTTTTATCCCCGAACCAAACGGTACCTTATTTTATCTGTCGCCGCTGTGTTAGTGGCAGCGGTATATCAGTGTTAGCAGGACCTTGAACCCATAACCTTTTTGGACACACACATGATTTTAGTCAACCAATGTTTTCTTCCAAGCATCGTAGGGTCGCCTGAGTCTGTTCTTGTTTGATTGGACGAAGGCATTAGCCTTTCGAGGTTTGGATATAAAACTTATTTTCAATTGTTTTCCTAAAAAGAACTAAAATCATTAAATATGGATTTCTTCCAGATCAAATGGCTTCCAGTAAGAAATGTCACCTTTTTTCTATAAATTTAACCACTCGAGATGATTCGAGTGGCCTGGGTTCTAAGGGCTGCCTTTTCTTTGGGTCGAGAACAACGAGAGGCTATGCCTAGAGCCTGTTCTTGTTTGATTTAGGTTGTAGGTTCTAGTCTTTCGGGGTTCCCGGACCCTTCATTGTGTCCGTTGTGGAGTTTATCCTGTCAGTGAGTCTGCATGTTGGGATATTGCGGCCTGTTGAGGCAGTTGTTCGCAGTGGATGCGATGTTCGGTCTGCTTGGCCTGTTGAGATAGTTTCTCGCAGTGGATGTGATGTTGGCCTGTTGAGGCAGTTGTTCGCAGTGGATGCGATGTTTGGCCTGTTGAGGCAGTTGTTCGCAGTGGATGCGATGTTGGCATGTTGAGGCAGTTGTTCGCAGTGGATGCGACGTTTGGCCTGTTTGGCCTGTTGAGACAGTTTCTCGCAGTGGGTGCGATGTTGGCCTGTTGAGGCAGTTGTTCGCAGTGGATGCGATGTTTGGCCTGTTGAGGCAGTTGTTCGCAGTGGATGCGATGTTGGCCTGTTGAGGCAGTTGTTCGCAGTGGATGCGACGTTTGGCCTGTTTGGCCTGTTGAGACAGTTTCTCGCAGTGGATGCGATGTTGGCCTGTTGAGGCAGTTTTCCGCAGTGGATGCGATGTTGGCCTGTTGAGGCAGTTTGGTGCGAGATATTTGAGGATCCTGAGTTTGTTTCGTTCAGAGCGTGAGCATGGATTCTGACTATAGCCTGCAGTGCCAACTCGACAGAGTGCGCGGATACCCTTGTCCTCGTTGGGGTCGCTCCCCTCGAGTGCCACGTCCGGGGTGGGTCCGCACTTTGGTATCGCGACTTGTCGACGCCGTCCCTCTGACTGAGCCAGTTTTGGCAGTTACGGACACAATCCCTCTGGCTGAGCCAGTTTTGGCAGCTACGGACATACCTACGGTAGACCCGTCCTGTTGAGGATGTGCGGCAGTAGGTAGGCGCAGGTTTGACTGGACCTGAGGAGGCAGTCAGTTTCAGATTGGGTGACTATATTGATATGTTAGTAGATGCGCCATGTTATCATCTGTTCCACTTTTTGAGCATCTAGATAGGGGCATAGTAGCTGTAAGGTTATTCATCTCCAGCTCTTTCCTTCAGTATTTCATTTGTTACAGCATGCCTCTAGTAGACTTAGTGGGCAGACCGTTGGGCTTGTTGGCGGCACCCACTGAGAACTACTGTGGGATGTAGTTCTCACACCCGTCGTGGTGTATTTTTCCCCAGGGACGTCTGCTCCTGTTCCTGCTGCTCCAGTTGCTGCTTCTTCAGATCGAGGTAAGGGAGTCGCGAGCTAGATCCCTACCAGTCGTCGTCCAGAGAGTAGATGTACCCTTATTATTTTGAGAGTTTCTTGTTTGAGAGACCCTTTGTAGTGAGGTATAGAGTTGTACTTTCCTTTATTGCAGAGAGAGAGACTTTTGTATTTTGGTGAGGACTTGGACTTGTATTTATTTTTATTTCTAGCAGTTTACTTCCAGCTCTGATATCTGTTTAGTATAGCATCTTTCTTTTGCAGGTTAGATGCTTCGTCTATACGGGGTTCACCGTATGGGCGGCGGATCTGTTAGCGAGCTCGGGTCGCAGTTTCGACCCCGGGGCGTGACATGTGTGGTTAGAATGATAGGGTCCCCTAGGGTTTACTAGGTGGTTGGTTGAATAGTAAAAATCTTAGGAAACCACTATAATCCCAACCGTACATCTTTTCATCCAAGAGCTGAAAACTTGATAGCACCAATTGCTTGGTGCTATCGATAGTATTCCAGCTGGACTATATATATATATATATATATATATATATATAGAGAGAGAGAGAGAGAGAGAGAGAGAGAGAGAGTCTAGCTATTATACTATAACGCCAAGTACTTAGTGCAAGATTTTTATCATTAAATCTATTATTTGAATTATTTTTATCTCTTAAATCATACTATTTTAAAAACCACTCATTAAATTCTAAGAAACTATTATCATCTTAACTAAAATATCTCTTAATACAAAGCTAAAATCCTAATAACACTAATGACTTAATTCTATCAATAGTGTAGTAGTCTAGTTAGTTTATATATATATATATATATATATATATATATAGTCCGGCTATTATACTATTAATAGTATCAAGTCATTGGTACTATCAAGTTTTCTACTCTTAAATCAAACCCTTTAATCATTTTCACCCATTAGATTTTACTATTTTTTTCAACCACCTATTAAACCTAAGTGGCCCACTATCATCTCAACCACACATATTTTAATCCAATAATTAAAAACTTAATAATACTAATAACTTGATAAACCTAGAATGGGGAGCACACAAAGGAAACAGCAGCTTTTCTAGGAAAATATATAAATAAATTCTGTGCCTACTGCCTACCATTGTAACCTGTTTAGACCTTGAAATTTGTGGTAAAATTGCCATGGACATACAACTTACTCATTGTACTTGTGATGCATTTGAGATAACTGCAGCACTATGTTTTGAGAAGTTTTGTCAAGCTTCCACATATTCATTACTTAAAATTATTTTTTTTCCACAATACATATTATTATAATAAATATTATTAAACAGTGCAGAATATTATATTGAGAAAAGATTTTAATAACAATTAATAAATAAAATTCATCATAAATCGTTACTACAATTCTTGTAATAATAAATGACTAAATAATATGATTTTCCCTTATAAATACAATAAAATTTGTTGTAATAATAGAATAAAATTTGTTGTCGTGGTTCTCTGCTTTGAAGTTCAAACCAAATTCAAATTTGAAGCATTTGAATTGTCCATAAAAAATATACAACGCATTCAAATTTTAAAGTTTAAGAAGTTGTTAATTGTCTCAAATCAAGTAAACTAATAGATTAGATAGCAAAATTAATATTTTTTTAAGACTATATAGTTAGATTAAAATGAGTGATAGTTGAAAAAAAGTTCTATACAATTTTACCTAAAAATAATAAAGTAAAAAATATACAGAACTTATCAGATTTGTAGATTATTTTAAATTGACTACTCAACCTTTCAAATTTTTGATTTTACTATCTAATTTTCCAATTTGTTTGATTTGAGTCAGCCAATAAAATTTTAATTTTAAAATTTAAAGTAAGTATTTATTCTAAGAAATTTATAGTTGTGAGAATTGTAAAAAGTACATATAAACTAAATTTTTAAATATAAACAATACACTCAAATTTTGAAGTCCAAAATAAATCTGTAATTATAAACAAGTCATTGAAATTTTAAAGTAAAAAATATGTAAATATAAACAATGAATTTGATTTTTTTTTTTTTTCTTGGCGATTGCCTTAATCTTCTCTGAACTGAATATATTTTTTATATGAATGAAGTGCGAGCTACATTACTCTATATATATATATATATATATATATATATATATATTATTATTGAGTAACTCAAATTAAATAAATTAAAATATTATATGATAAAATTAAAAGTTTAAAAGATTCAATAACTTATTCAAAATAGTTCATAGTTCAAATAAACTTTATATATTTTTATTTCCAAATAATCACCCACCGTTAATATTTGCAGTAGAACTACAAGATCTAAAATTGATGGATTTATTTATAGGCAATAAAACTCTATTTACCCTTTTGCCTGGAATAGAAATTTTAGAAATTTCAAATAATTAAAATGTTTTGTTATAAATTGCTGCACATGTAAGTAAAAGACAAAATTAAATAAAACTTGTGAACTCTTCTGTCACGTCCCGAGCACACAGCGAAAGTCCTCGGGCATGTAATAAATCCGCCATATATACGAGGACACATCCCACACATGCGAAACGTCCAAACTAATCTACAAAAGAACTATAATCTACATTTAAAATATGTATCGGAGTGAAAAAGTAAAACTATACTAATATCTATCACTGTATAAGAATATATACAAGATTCACCTCTCAAAAAAAATAAGTACAAGTAAAGGACCATGATCTGGCAAGTTCCGATGTACAGTGCTCTAAACAAAAACTACTAATAGGGTGGATTGTCTCTACCAAAAGTAAAAACTGGATAGGGACTGCTATCTACGGTGCAATATTCTCCTTATCTCAGTCCGGAGCTGGCTCGGAAGGCCTTAAAAGATAGAGTACAAGCAAGCGTGAAAATTACAAAACAATAGTTTCTAATGGGTACGGTCGGCAACAATCACGGTCAACCTATTAGGTCTACCAGAGGCAAGATAGTAAAACTGCAAAATAAGCGAGTAATAGAGTATAATAAAAAATAAAATAAAATACAATACTATACTATCATGCCTCCACTTCAAAACCCAAAACGTCACTACCCATACTTGGACACAACAAAAATCTTACACTAGCCATCCCAACGGTACACCGGACCCAATTCTGAATTGACCGTCTCAACAATCAAGCGAAGTCTGCGCCGCCTATAAATAGGTCACTGTCCATCTCTCCCCACTGTCCAGGTTGCACCCCATATGGTGGACCGTCAACACTAGACTCCCGCCCACCTCCTGACATTAATCATTCGACCCCTATGCTGATAAGTCCCTCGTAAAGCTCGATCTGACATGCAGGCTATGATTAAACGGTGACTTCTCATATCACCGACGACACAAGACACAAACCCCAAGGTCAACTCACGAATCCTCAGCACAAAGTACTTTCCGTCTCAAAACCCGTATCCCAGTCACACACACAACCATTCGTACTAGCCTAAAGCCCACGAAATCCCAAGACAATACATGTCACGCCCCGAGCCCGCCAGTTTGGACAGTTCGGGCGCGCTAACAGACCCGCCAATCGGGCATGACCTTTCAAGACCCGAAAGGAACGGTTTATTCCAACCATCACAGTTTAGTGTAGCGGAAGAGAAATCAATCAGAGTACTAAACTATGAATTTAAAAACTTCCATTCATCCAAACGAATAGTTAGAAGAAAATGAAAGTACAATACTTGAGCGAAAAAAATAAAACTTTACTTATGTTACAACTCTCTTTAACATACAACTACTATATAAAAATTACAACTTTTTTTTTTTTCCAAATGAAACTTAAAACAGTAAAGTTTACATCGTTCCTCACATACAAGTTTCGCTCAAGAAATAAAAAACTCCAAAATGGTGCTGGCGACTCTAGACTGCTAGGTCGCTACTCTGCTGGGCCCTTGCCTCTGTCGCGTGCCTCGCTCGATGTACCTGGAAAAATGGTCACCCAAGGGTGTGAGAACTACTTAAAGTTCCCAGTGGGTTCAACCACCGAGAAAGAATGTTCTACACCACTTGGTCCAATGGAAGCAAGATAGCAAGATAATCTATGCTAAAAATAACTGCAGATGCCAACTAACATGATCATAACATGTATGAATAACTCTACACTATTGGTGTATACTCCTTGTCTCATTGCTACCAAAACTTGCCACTCTGGCTACTACCCAAAAGCTCGGCCACTATGCCGCTATAAAAGGGGTTACGCTAACCCGGCCACATAGGCCACTCTGTATTCTCTTTTCTTTTCATTTAGCTTTTAACTCTTTACTTGCTTTTCACTTGGGAAGCTGAGTCTTGCTCACACACTTCCCCTTGGGAGTGAAATATGCTCAACCCTCCCGATGGCAACTTGCCTTTAATTCTTTAATTCACTTGGGAGTGACATATGCTCAACCCTCCCGTTAGCCATTTAGGCTTTTCTTTTACAGCTTACATTTACCGGGTCCGAGGGTTCCAAAAGACGGATTCCTACAACCCCAATCAAACAAGAACAGGTTGTAGCACCGCCTCCCGTAGTGCTCGGCCCAATGTACTTTATTTTTCCTTTTTACCTTTCTTTAAGCATTATCTTCTTTTGTTTCAATTAAGCCTTTAGCTTCTTTGCTCTTTAAGCATTTTCTTTACACTTTGGTTTTAGATGAGTTTAAAGCACCTTGGCACTCATCTACCCGGGAGTGACATATGCTCAACCCTCCCGTTAGCATTTGTGCCTCAATGTTTTTTTCTTTTACTTTTCTCTTTTATCCTAAGTTCTTTACTCTGGGATAGCTTGGGTGTCTCTAACACCAATTTAGATTTGAACTTCTTGTTCATTTGCATTTACATTATGTCTTGTCACTTGGCAATTTCTTTAGCTCCTTAGCCCATTTTATACTTTTCTTTACTTGTTCTCAATTTACAACCTATGTCGTAATTACCCTCAAGGTTACACTTTGTCATAAAGACACTAGTTACATTCAATTTCAATTGACTTGGAGTTTATTAACTCTATTTTCCATTTTTCACCTTAGCTTAAGGTTTGATAACTCTAATTCCATCCCCTTTTGCTTAGAGTTTATCATCTCTAATTACATTTTTCCTTTAGCTTAGAGTAACCTTGACTCTATGTTTGCTCTTCTCCACATAACCTAGAGTACATTTGACGCTATGTTGAACACTCTATAATCCACCTTAGGTTATTCCCTAAGACGATGTCACTCGTTCATCTAGGTTTAAATCCTAGGTTATCATGCCACTCGTTAAACCCTTAATCTAGGTTTTCTCCTAGTTTTGCATCCATTCACTTGTCCTTGTTTTCTCCTAGGTCTTACAACCATCATGCATTTCTCTTATACTTTTACATGATTCTTAGGGTTATACCCTAACATGATCATTCTCATATTTATCCTTTGCTATTTATACTAATGCACACTTAACCTACAATAGGTTTAATATAACTGCTTTTAGGGCTAAACCCTATTCATTCTCATTCTTGACCCTAACACCCTACATGCTTACTAGCATGCTTCTAGGTTAGAAAAACAAAGGACAAAGGAGAGAGATCACCCATTTTCGAAAGAATCCCCCACCTCGATGTTTCGCGTTGTTTTTAAAGGAGGCCAAAATTTGCTCTCTTGATCTCCAAGGTTTCCCTAAAATGAAAGGAAAATCATGAAGCAATTACTTTCCATGATTCACTAATTACCTAAAAATTATAAAAGAGAACCTTAGGTTCCACCATATTTCTTTCTATAGGTTCATTTTGACCAATAAAGAATTAGAGTTGTAAAAGTCCCTTCCTAACATACTCTTGTAATAGGGATATTTTGACCTCATTAATATTTTGATCTTCAAAAAGAGAACCCTAAATATGATATAACCATGAAGGAAATTATCTCCTTGCCATTTTAAATCCCATAAGAGTTGCATAAAGAGAAACTCTATATTTTCCTATGTCTTCCATGTAAAGAGAAGTTTTGATCTCTTTAACTTAGTGGAAAACCTATCAATGGGGAAAAAGCTTCATTGTGGTGTTTTTCCACACTTTCGGACCCAAAAAAAAGCTTACAAAATGAATCCCCAAATCATTCTACTTATCTCTTTTGATTTCTCTTGCTCAAAAAAGATGTGAAAAAGAAGTTGAAGCTTCTCTTTGGAAGGCTCCAAAGGGTTCACAAAAAGATTTACTAGAAACCTTTAAGTAGAGAAAGCCTAGTTTAAATTAATTTTTATCTCTTTTGAATCCAAAAGAGACCATAGAAATTTAGATTCTAGGGTTTTCTACTCACCTCTTTTGAGAGTTCTATGACCAAAAGAGGAGATGGAATGGAGTTTTGCTCATTGAAGAAAAGAAAAGAAGAAAATTAAATTCTTCTTTTCTTCATTTTCTTTTCTTTTTCCTTTCTTCTCTTCTTCTTTTTCTTCCTTCTCTTTTTCTTTCTCTTCTTCTTGCGTTCCTGCTCCAGCAGAAAAGTGGGAGAGAGAGAGAGTGTAACTAAGAGGGAGAGAGAGAGAGAACATTTAATTCTCTGCAGGGGTGGTTGGGGGAAAAAGCAAATTTACTAAAATGCCCCCAGCTTACCCATTTTCTCTAAATTGCCCTCCAATTCTGCAGTTTTCACCCTGCAGTGAGCAATTTCGGGTACCCTTCTTCCTCCGCATTTTTCCGTCAACTGAAAAATCGAAATCAAAATTTTTCTTCTCCCCTTTATTCTACATATTTTTCTTAAACTTCCCATGATTTTGTTTAAATTTTTAGACTACTCTAAGCTCTCGAAAGAGAGCCCCGAAAAAGCTTCGTGATCAACTGCACTGTCAAAAACTGCAGTTTCAGAATTCACGAAGCATTTTTCTTCGCTTTGTTCTCCAATTTTTCCTTAATCGCTCACCTAGGTTTTTCACCCTTCTTACTCAGAAAACTTTTGTGAGACGCCTCACGATTTCTTTTAAATTTTTGGGCCAATCTAAGTCTCCGAAACAAGGCTCCGAAAATGCTTCGTGATCACAAATTTCAGAAATTTCAGAATTTGCTAAGTCCTCGGGGTTCAAGTCACTTTTCGACCCGATGCCCTTTGCGTCAGCCCGAAACGCACCGAACTCGACTGTAATCATATTTAAAACATGTTACAAGTCTTCTCGCAGCATTTCGCCATTTTGAGAATTCGGCGAACGTGGGCTTAAATTTTACAAGCTTGAAGCTTTGACTTTCAACTACAACTCACTTTTCGACTCAACGGCTTTTTCATCGATTCGAAATGCTTCCAACCCACTTATAATTACATTTGAAATGTGTTACAAGCATTTTTGCTGAGTTTCGCCACTTTCCAGAAATCGGCGAACTTAAGCCTTTGAATTTGAAACTCCAAATTCTCAACTACAACTCACTTTTCGACTCAACGGCCTTTGCGTCGATTCGAAATACTTACGACTCACTTGTAATTACATTTGAAATGTGTTACAAGTATTTTTGCTGAGTTTCGCCACTTCGCAGAAATCGGCGAACTTAAGCCTTTGAATTTGAAACTCCAAATTCTAAACTACAACTCACTTTTCGACTCAACGGCCTTTGCGTCGATTCGAAATACTTACGACTCACTTGTAATTACATTTGAAATGTGTTACAAGTATTTTTGCTGAGTTTCTCCACTTCGCAGAAATCGGCGAACTTAAGCTTTAGAATTTGAAACTTCAAATTCTCAGCTACAACTCACTTTTCTCCGAATTCAATAAAAATAGTATTTCATACCATTTTTATTTATATTATTTATATACCATAAATCTGGTACATTACAATACAACCACTAAATCAGCATGACGTAACACAATTATCACTATCTATCTACTTCCTATCTTTAATATCCAACAATACAGATCGATAATATGGTTCCCCTTGTAATCAATTTAATCCAATCATGCTAGAAAAATAACATCTATTTTGAAAGTCCACACTAAAACACAAAACACTCTAAATCACTAATATGGATCCCCCAAGAACAGATAAATCCAAACATACTATAATAAAGCCTACATCAAAATACGCGCACCCAAAAGACCCCCATCAATTCTCTAGCAATAAAAATAATAAAAATAGTTCTAATACCCTGATCAAAACAGTCCAAATATAAATAAATCATGCATTTTCTATATCTAAAAATAATAATAAAGTAGGAAAAATTCCTACATCTAGCATACAAATATAATCAGTAATCGACCATTCTCGGTGACACGAAATTCACTTGGAAAGCAACTCTTGACAAAATACGGTCGGCAAAAATATTGCACGCTCGACGATGATCACCACGCGCAAACGACATAGTCCCGAAAAATTCGACAGCACCTCGGTCCACCACACAACACAGACAACTACGGACCCCAAGGTCGACGCGCCGCCAAAACTCACGCACGCGCGCTCGAGCACGACTCCTTGGATCGAACTGTACGCTCCACAACACTCCCCACGCGTACACAGCCACCCTCTACCTCTCCCTCGCTTTCTGTTTCTCTTTTTAGCACCCACGGACACGAACAAAGAAGAAAAAGAGAAGAAAGAGAGGAGTTTCAGGCTTTTATTGCCAAAAAAGCATGATTCGGGCGCCTAAACTCTTCTTTCGGGCACCCGAAACCCCTCTTTTGGGCGGCCCAAAGTAAAAAAGGAGGCCTGGACCTTTCAGCTTGTTACAGGGCCACTTTTGGGAGCTTGAAAAGCGCACCCGAAATGGCATGGAGCTGCCACGTGCTTAGCCGCGCGTCAACGCGCTCATTGCATCGCGCCCGCGCCCAACGAGGTGTCGACATATGGCGGCCAGCCGAGCCGCCCCTGCTGCCACGCGCGTCGTGTCACGCGTCACCCGCGCCGCTCTGATTCCCAAACCCAATGGGAAGCCACCACGCGTTGCGCACACGAAGCTCATGCTCGCCCAAGTTTCGGGCGACTATAGGGAGGGATTCAGGTGCCCATATCCGCGCCCCGTGCCCGAAAGCCCAAAAGCTCTAAAAAGTCCCAACAACGCACTCTCGGGCTTTGTTTTTCGTGTCATTTTGCGCTAAAATGGTCCCAACTCAGCCCGACACTCATTCCACGTCCTGACTAACCAACATATCGCAATTTTGTTATGTGCAAAAGTTTAGTATCTCACATCTTCACCGAAAATTTATTAGGTATTTTTTAATATTAAATTTAAAAAAAATTAAACTATACAAAGTAGAATTGTAATCTTTGGATAGAAAAACAAATGCTATATAGTGACAGATTGGGCTCCTAAATGAGACGTCATTGGAGAGCTCTCCATTTATATTGTGAGTAAGATCGTGTTTGACTCAAAATGAGCTCAAAATTGATCAAATGCTCACTCAATAAGTAAGCCCTTGTCTAATAAATAAGCTGAACACATGCTGAAATCAATTGTTTGGCTCGATATAGCTCGTGTGTGTTACAAATTTGTTCTATTTGAATTTTAAGCCAACCTAAATATAAAAAGACGTAGATTTTATGAATTTTACTTGTTACTTAGTAGATTAAGATTTTATTTTTTTTATTTTCTTCTAATATTTTACAGAACAATATATAGAAGTGACGATCTAATTTACTATTTACAAACCAACTTGTATTCGACTCGTTAATAAATAAATCAATCACGAATTAATTTTTTCTGCTCAATATTTTAACGATATGACTCATGTCCGATTTATTTGTTAAATAAGTCGAACTAGAGCTGTCCAGTATGGATGTCAACGGATCGGGGCAGATTTTCAAAAATTCGAATCCGAATCCGAAATCGACTACCAAATTCGAATCCGAATACGAATCCGACGGATTTTAAAAATTCATATCTAAATCCGAACCCGACCAAAAATCTAAAACCCGAACACGAACACAAATCCGAAAATTCAAATCCGAAATAATTATTATTTTTTCTCTTTACAATATTAAAAAATATATTATATTAAATTTAAAATTTTAAAATATAAATTTAAATATAATATTAAATATTTATATACATATATATTATATAATATAAAATTAATTCGGGTTCGGGTCGGGTTCGGGTTCGGGTTCGGGTCAGGAATAATCAAAATTCATATTCCAATTCAAATCCGTCTAATTTTTATTTTTTATATCCATATATGTTTAACATCAAATAAATATATTCCGTTCGAATTCGAATTCGGATAAAATTTCGAATATTCGTATCAGTGGCATTCCTACTGTCGAGCCTACTTTGCAGAGTTTCCGGCTGATTCTAGAGTTTCAAGGGCATAATCGTCATTCTACCATTTTCCTCCAATAGGCTACCACGAGTTGCCGGTTTCCGGCAGATATTCATTCAGGCCCCGCCTGTCCAAGTAGATCCACACATTTTGGTTTTTTTTAAAAAAAAATTAGGGGCAAAATCATCATTTGAGAATAACTAAATTATATTAAAAAAAAAAAGAAAATAACTTAATTATACTTATGGCCTTCAAATTATGAGTCACATAACAATTTAATGTTCAAACTTTAATTCGAATTCGGATAAAATTTCGAATATTCGTTTCATTGACATTCCTACTGTCGAGCCTACTTTGCAGAGTTTCAGGCTGATTCTAGAGTTTCAAGGGCATAATCGTCATTCTACCATTTTCCGCTACCAGGCTACCACGAGTTGCCGGTTTCCGGCAGATATTCATTCAGGTCCCCACCTGTCCAAGTAGATCCACACATTTTGTTTTTTTTTAAAAAAAAATTAGGGGCAAAATCATCATTTGAGAATAACTAAATTATATTAAAAAAAAAGAAAATAACTTAATTATACTTATGGCCTTCAAATTATGAGTCACATAACAATTTAATGTTCAAACTTTAATTCGAATTCGGATAAAATTTCGAATATTCGTTTCATTGACATTCCTACTGTCGGAGCCTACTTTGCAAAGTTTCAGGCTGATTCTAGAGTTTCAAGGGCATAATCGTCATTCTACCATTTTCCTCCACCGTGCTACCACGAGTTGCCGGTTTCCGGCAGATATTCATTCAGGCCCCCGCCTGTCCAAGTAGATCCACACATTTTGGTTTTTTTTTAAAAAAAAATTAGGGGCAAAATCATCATTTGAGAATAACTAAATTATATTAAAAAAAAAGAAAATAACTTAATTATACTTATGGCCTTCAAATTATGAGTTACATAACAATTTAATGTTCAAACTTTAATTCGAATTCGGATAAAATTTTGAATATTCGTTTCATTGACATTCCTACTGTCGAGCCTACTTTGCAAAGTTTTAGGCTGATTCTAGAGTTTCAAGGGCATAATCGTCATTCTACCATTTTCCTCCACCGGGCTACCACGAGTTGCCGGTTTTCGGCAGATATTCATTCAGGCCCCCGCCTGTCCAAATAGATCCACACATTTTGGTTTTTTTTAAAAAAAAATTTAGGGGCAAAATCATCATTTGAGAATAACTAAATTATATTAAAAAAAAAGAAAATAACTTAATTATACTTATGGCCTTCAAATTATGAGTCACATAACAATTTAATGTTCAAACTTTAATTCGAATTTGGATAAAATTTCGAATATTCGTTTCATTGACATTCCTACTGTCGAGCCTACTTTGCAGAGTTTCAGGCTGATTCTAGAGTTTCAAGGGCATAATCGTGATTCTACCATTTTCCTCCACCAGGCTACCACGAGTTGCCGGTTTCCGGCAGATATTCATTCAGGCCCCCGCCTGTCCAAGTAGATCCACACATTTTGGTTTTTTTTAAAAAAAAATTAGGGGCAAAATCATTATTTGAGAATAACTAAATTATATTAAAAAAAAAAAGAAAATAACTTAATTATACTTATGGCCTTCAAATTATGAGTCACATAACAATTTAATGTTCAAACTTTAATTCAAATTCGGATAAAATTTCGAATATTCGTTTCATTGGCATTCCTACTGTCGAGCCTACTTTGCAGAGTTTCAGGCTGATTCTAGAGTTTCAAGGGCATAATCGTCATTCTACCATTTTCCTCCACCAGGCTACCACGAGTTGCCGGTTTCCGGCAGATATTCATTCAGGCCCCCGCCTATCCAAGTAGATCCACACATTTTGGTTTTTTTTAAAAAAAAATTAGGGGCAAAATCATCATTTGAGAATAACTAAATTATATTAAAAAAAAGAAAATAACTTAATTATACTTATGGCCTTCAAATTATGAGTCACTTAACAATTTAATGTTCAAACTTTAATTCGAATTCGGATAAAATTTCGAATATTCGTTTCATTGACATTCCTACTGTCGAGCCTACTTTGCAGAGTTTCAGGCTGATTCTAGAGTTTCAAGGGCATAATCGTCATTCTACCATTTTCCTCCACCAGGCTACCACGAGTTGCCGGTTTCCGGCAGATATTCATTCATGCCCCCGCCTGTCCAAGTAGATCCACACATTTTGGTTTTTTAAAAAAAAAAAATTAGGGGCAAAATCATCATTTGAGAATAACTAAATTATATTAAAAAAAAAAGAAAATAACTTAATTATACTTATGGCCTTCAAATCATGAGTCACATAACAATTTAATGTTCAAACTTTAATTTATTAGGATATTTTATTTATATTTTTAAATTATTATAATCAAGTCGTATTATCTAATATAGTTAATTAAATATTAATATATTTTAATATAAAAATAACATTTTAATATTATGATCAATGATTTGATAATAATTTAGATGACTTATTATTTTTCCATCAATAATATGATAATATTTAGTTAACTCAATTAAATTATGAGACTCAAATACAACAATTTATAAAGTTTGAGGACACGCACCTCTTAGTTTGGGGACCAAAATGTAATTTAATGGAAACAAATCTATATTTTAGTTTTTGTCTTAATAATCTCTTCCATTAAAAATTATGTTAATTATTTTTAAAATTTTATCACCATTTTAAATAAATTTAAATATTTAAAATAAGTTTTAAATTTAGCTGTAAAGTTTTGTAGAAACAAGTAGGCAGATGAAACTAATTATAATTAATACAGTAGAATCATGTAAATTAAATAAAATTATTCAATAAATTATTATTTTTTATAATATTAATAAAATAGGATATCTCTTGTATAAAAAAATATATATATATTTTTTAAAATACAAATTAAATAGATGTTGAGATGTGGAGCAATATAATATTACAACTTATTTTTGTGAAGTTATACAATTAAACTTGTCAATTAGCTTGACTTTTTAAACTTGAGAGTAATTGACACAAATTTTAACATAGAGGGATAATTAAGACTTGGCATAAAGTACAAGAATGAAATTCTTAATTAACCCTTTATAAGAATTAAACAGTGTAAAATATTATATTGAGAAAATATTTATTATTTAAGAACGATTGAATATTATATTAAAGCTTAATTTTTAAAGAATAATGATTGTTTTACATGGTATCATAACTTAATTTAATTTTTTTTAATTTAATTAAACTCGAGTCTATTAATAATTTCCAAACCTTAATGTGAGAAAAAGATTTGAATATTAAATATATAAATATCATTCTCTAAAGCTTAAGTTTTTAAAAAATAAAGAATGTTTCATATAATTTTATAGATATATTTAGGTAATTCATATCACATCTTAAGTTTGCATTAATTAGTTAAAGATTAGTGAGTAGTGACTCTTAGTTCATAACTATAATTTTAGAAATTTTATATCATTAAACTGGTTTAAATTTATTAAAATAAATAACTAGTTTAAATTTTAAAGTTAAATTATTGTTGACTGATTCAAATCAAATAAATTAAAAAATTAAATAATAAAAAATAAAATTTTTAAAAAGTTGGATAGCTAACTTAAAATCCATAGTTCAAGCAAGTTTTTTAAGTTTTTATCTTTCTAAAATTAGACTAAATTGGATCATATCAAGAAAAGTGCAAACCATTTACTAATTTTAGGATTCGATAAATTATTTATTGCATTCTAAAACACGATAACAAAATTATACTATAACGACACTTTTAAATATTCCTAAAAAAAAAAAAAATACTGCTGAAAAAAATACTAACACTTATTATTAGTGTCGTTATATGTGCCGTCGCTAGGGTGTGTAGCGACACATTACTATAATGTGTTCCAAAAATGTGTCCCTAAATATTCCTAAAAATAAAAAAAAATACTGCTGAAAAAAATACTAACACTTGTTATTAGTGTCGTTATATGTGCCGTCGCTAGACTATAAATGGGACACTTGCAAAAAAATGTCACAAACATGTGTTTCTATAATCTAATTTTGTTGTAGTGAAAGTCCTAACCAGATTGTCGAATTCAAGTGAAGTATTAATTTTTAAAGTCGAAACTTCAAAAAATATTTGCCGTTTTTAAAATTTATATATTAATTGTTTACTGTTTTTATGAGTATTCCCAAATAGTTTTAGTATTGACTTAATTACACTCTACTACACTGTATTTTAGTGTTTTTTTCATTTACAATATGATACAAAAAAAAATTTCAAAGACATCTGTGTATTATTATGTTTTATTGATCTTTATACTATATATATTTTTTTTTTCAAATCTGTTGTTTTAAATAAAATTTAACAATTTTATTAAGAAATATTAGTTAAATAATAGGAAAAAAGGTAAAATAAATTTTCACGATAGGTTTATTAAAAACTTTTATCAAGTTAGTTTCAATTGTTTTTTGGTTATTTTTATATATTTTATTATTTTGTATCAAAACAAGCTGAATGTAAGCTCTTCCACTTTCAAATGATATTTTTAATAAATTTTATTTAAAATTATAAACTTATGGCTTACAGTATAAATTTTGTAAAAAAAAATTCGTTGAGTATTAAGGCCATGTGAAAAAAGAAAGTACACTGTAGATCTATAGTGAAAAAATATGTAAACTGTATAACATAATGCAGTATTTTAAGACTGGTTTAAATACGCGGAAAAATATAGCATAATTAAAGGTAATCTTTTAAAAAAAAATAGAGTAAAATAATAATCCATTCAAATCAAAAAAACAAAAATTCTATAATTCTTGGGCTTCTTCACCTTCAAAATTTGACAAAATTTAAATTGTAAATTTTAAAATTTTAAATTTAAAAATATAAATTTAGAACAGCAAGATAGGGATAAGCATGAAGGCAACATAGGAATGGTGGAGGAGGAGGAAGAGTAAGTGGAAGAAAAAAGAGAGAGTAAGAAGAGAATAAATAAAAATATTATGATAAATTTTAAAAAATTCCATCTGAATCTAAAATAAATAAATAAATAAATAAATATAAATGTAAGCCACTTTTACAAGATTATAAAACAAGTGTATTTTTTTTTTCTTTTTACAAAATAACTTTATAATAATTTAGAAATAATTATATATAGCTCTGTATAAATATATCAAATAATAAATATATATCTATACAAAACTTAAATTATCATTATAATGGTGAGTAAAATAAAAAAAAAAAAAAAAAAAAAAAGTTAAATGCTAAAGAAAAAAAAAATTTCACTCTTTTGTTTTTATTCATGGATAACAAGACGGCGACGACGAATACAAATTTTGATGTGTGTCGCGTTAAAAATAAAAAAAAATATAAAAAAAAAATTTATAAAAAATATATTTATTATTAAAAAATTAATAATAAATCGGTAAAAAAAAAATACGAATGAATCGGAATTTCTAGAGTAATATATTTGCAAATTGAAATTTTGTTGAAGATAGTAAAAATGTAAGAATATACAAATAATACTTTTTATATATTAAACTCAATTTTTATAAATTTTTATTTTTGTTTTTATTTTTATTTTTTATATAAAGTTAGCATTTTAAATTATTATAATAAAATGAACGTTGACAGCTGACAGGGATGGGGGGTGGAATTTCCAAGTACCCAAAGCACTACTATCATTAAAAACAGCTTCATTACACGCGAGATCTTTCCGCTCTCCCATCACGAAGCTGCTGAACCGTCCGATCACACTGCGCCGCTACTTATGATCATCCGCGCGAATCTTGAGACGCAGCTCGAACACCGACACGTGTACTTCGTCGTGCGAACACTTGTAATCCCGACTACTTCGCCCGCACATAGAGAGAGAGAGAGTGTGTAGAAGAAATCTAGTCAGAGAGACTCAGAGGAGAGAGAGAGAGAGGGGGGAGAGATCGCCGGAGAAAACGATGGGAAGGAGGAGATCTGCCGGAATGGCGGGGGCGAAGCGGCCGGAGTGGCTGCCGGAGGGGTGGACCTCGGAGGCCGCCGCCGATGGCGACGCCGAGGGTTTGGTAGGTGGATCGGTCGGTCTCCTTCTGGCCACTACTCTGATCTTTATGTTTCCACTCGATCTTTGGATTCATGTGTTTGTGATGCAAAGGATACAAAAACACTTCAGATTAGGTTATTTTGATGCTGTTTTTAGTGTATTTTTTGGGGAGATTTTAGGTTTTTGGGGTTTTGCGGTGAGGAAAAGTGGGGTGAACTTTAGTTAGGGATTAGGGTTAATTGTTGTTCTATTGTAGTCTACTGTGATCATTTTATCCTTATAAGGCACTCTTAAAGTGGTTTTGATGATTGGAACTCGGAGCGGAGAGATTGTTGCTGCATAGTCCTCTCCCGTGTGTTTTTGGCTACGGAAACTGGGACCTTACGTATATGTCTAACTTGTCTTTACCAATATTATGCTTAGTAACTACAAGTACTCCTATTGTTTTGTAAAATGTGGTTACTGAGACACAAGTAACAGGCCTCGGATCCTTGCTACGCATGCTGTAGTCACACAGTCACACTCAAGGTGCCATTGTTGGTTGTGATTTTGAGTGGTAAAATGTGTCTTGAGTTAAATAGCTACCGTGCAAATTTAAGTCTGTTATTGTAGATGTTATTTGCGAGCCAAAATCTTGCAACTAATGTGCATGCAGTATGTCTTCAATGTCAAGTAAGTGGCATCCTTCTCTTCAGGTTCAAAAGTACAACATGTCAAAACAAAGAAACTGATTTGGTGGGTTTGGTGATATGGATGTATTGTTTGAATAGCATGAATGCTCTCGGAATGAAGTTTTTTGGCAAATTATGGAAAGCTCACATTTGATGCATCATTGCTGGATTTCACTCATGTTAAGTTTCCAAGACCTATTTCTAACGTTATATATTAAGAAGCTACGAAGTATGATTCTTGGAATTGCAAATCACAGTAGTGAAAACTAAAGACTAACCATAGATAAAGAATTTGTTCACTTGTTATTCTCTTGTTGGTTAAATTGCCTATAGCTTCAACATGCTGATTTTTCTTGTAGCATGGGTCGCATTTACTGTATTTTGGCACCTATAAAAGAAATAAGTAGCTTTTCTCATCAGCATTGTGCCTTGTTATGTCCATGATAAAGTTAATTGGAGACGATCTATGGGGAAATGCAAGAAATTGTGTTGTTGTTTTAGGAGAAATAAGAATGGAAAACATGCCGTCAGACAATCTTGTACTCTGACTAGTTGACTAATGCACAATCATTTGTAGGTTTATACATGTTTAGAGTCTGGTGACAAGTTTAGTTCAAAAGAGGAGGTTATGGGCTTTCTCAAGAATGAGAAAAATGATGATCATGTCTCCAGGTCAACATCTTGTGGAGATACGAACAATGTAAGATTTGTTCTAGCCAATGCTAATTCTTTAAGTATTACCTAAACATCTAATTGTGATTTTTTTTATTATATTAATCCATGTTAGCTTGAAAAATTAATACAGGATTCTCTTGATTGGCTACCAACTGGTTGGATTATAGAATTCAAGACCCGAAAGGGAGGTGCAACCTCAGGGCGACAAGATAAGGCATTGGAGATCTTTATCTTCTGTTTCCTATTATCTTTTAAAGTTTTCATTAGCTTTTCACTTTCGTGCTTTCTTCTATTCCGTTTACCCAAACCATTTGTTCTTTTAGAGCTGAAAAAATTGTGAGTGAGCTTATTGATTTCTATAATCTAATCCTTTTTGGAGCATAATTAGTTATCTTTGATATTGGTTTGATGTCACTGCATGAGACGTCTACAACTGAAAATTTGTAGAGAAGGATTTTCTCTTTTTCATCATTTTATATTCACAAATAGAAAATTAATTAAACTTCCTTAAATTGATAATGCATCAAGGAAATATTTTCTAAGTTATGTCTGCTCATGGTGTTACCTAGTAAAACCTAAAACTCAAATGATCTTCCTCATGGCAGAAAACTCTGATAATGCACCTTACTCTTTAATTAATTATTAGCAGTTGATTCAGATCATGTACCTTAGTCCGCCTTCAGTTTAACCTGTCTAATAGTTTATTCAACTGCAAACCAAGCACTATGTTTCTTCCCATACTTGAAGATCATAGATCTTCTAGGTACTTGAAAATCTTGGATCACTACTTTTTTTGCTTTGAAATCTTTGTTAATGTACTGCTGTAATGTGCCAACTTGGTATATCTTCCTCAGTTGGAATTTTCCTCCCCCATAACCCCGTTAGTTTAAGGATGTGATGTTATATTGAACTCCAATTCGCAAACAGAGGTTGTCTGTGGCTCTTCCACAATTTAGCGTGTGATATCCTTGGCATGAGACTAGCCAATATATGCTTAAAAAATAATGGAAAAGTCAAATTAGCTTATTTTATCCATTGTCACCCCAAAATCATTGTCCAGTTTTTAATAGTTCCTGCATTCTGATTGAAATTTTTTTGCGATAATTTTATGACCGTATGTTCCAGTTCCATTCATGAAGAGCTAAAAGCTGTAGCATACTCGTGTTATGTTGGTAGTGTCGTGACCTGTATCTTGGAATATACTGTCTGGGCAGTAGTTGTACAAGATATCGAAAGTTAGAACTAATGAAAGGGAATTAAAAATCAGACGCCTAATCTTTGTCACCGCCCCAACTTGCACTAATTGAACTTAGCTTCTCATTTTGCCTTTATCAATGCTTTTCTTAGTATATTTTTTATGTGATATAGATGTTTTGTCATATATGGCAGTCCTATCAAACATTTGCAAAATGTGAGAATGTAGAAGATCTATGGGAGAAGCCCATGTGGCTATTCTATGAATTTATGAATTTTGTCCACTTGCATAGTGAAATTACTTATGTCATTAACTCTTCATTTCCTTGTCTAGGTTTTCATTGATCCATCGACTAAATTGAAATTCTACTCCAAAAGGCAAGTATGCCTTTATCTACAAAGTGCGAATTCAGGCAGCCCCACGAGCAAGAAGGATGTTAATGTGGACTCTGGTAACAATGCTTCTGCACTGACTAACCCGAAGAGCCGAGTCAACACTAGATCCTTAAACAATGTACCGCTTTCAGACTTATAATTTTCAGTTTTTAGTTTTAGTTATATTTTTTTTTTTACTGCTTCATCGACTAGTTTTGCATGATTTGGAGAATAATATTAAGTATTATTTCATCTACAGAGTGTGAATTCATGTGGCCCCACTACTAAGAAGGATGTAATTGTAAATTCCGATGGCAATGCCTCAACACTGACTAATCAACAGAGAATAGTAGATGCAAAATCCACCGACAATGTTGGCCTCTTTCAAACTTCCTGCTTTTCATTTTTTAAAAAAAAATTGTAAATTTTTTAATTTCCCAGTGCTTCATGACTAGTTTTGCATGATTTGGAATAAATGTCATGTATTAAGTGTTTCAGTGTCTACTATCTATAGAATGGGAGTATTAGCAGTCCTGCAAACAAGAATGTAATTGTGAACTCTAATGACAATGCTTCAATGCTGACTAATCAACATGACAATGTTAGTCCCTCTTGAACCTCCTACTTTTATTTTTCTCCTTTTTTTCTTTTGAATTGCATTGCTCTGCTTCATCAACTAAATTTGCATGACTTGCGCAATAATGTTACCCATTACTAGGTGGGAGCTCAAACTGGAAGTACTGTTAATGGGTTGCCTCCTGGATGGATCAAAGAAGTAAGATGCAGAAAGAATGGACACGGAAAAGACCCGGTAATATCCAATGCAATTGTAGTTTTCATTCCTCCAACCTTTTTTTATCAATTAAAAATTTCGCGTTGGTGTAATTTACTTTTAGTATGTTCTTCCTTCTAACCAACAAATGTGAAAGCTCACTGTGATTTTACTTGTCTCGTGTGCTAGAGCACTACACTGATCTGATTGGTAATTAATTGTTTTTATGACCTGATTATTTTTTGTTTCTATGATGTGATTGGTGCAGTTTTACATTGACCCAGTAAGTGGATATGAATTCCGTTCACTGAAGGACGCCTTTTCCTATCTTAGTTGTGGAGATGTTAATAAATGTGCCACAAGGCCAAGAAAAAGAAGTATCAACGACACTTATGCTTTTGGAAAGGAATCTCATGTAAGGGCAACATTTAATGGTTTCTTTTTTCCTCACCTTTTTTATCTTTATTACTATTTTCTGTTTTGCTGTAGGATATACTGTATTCTTTTCTCATTTTATTTTCTCTGTATACTAGCATAAATATGCTTGGACATATTGCTTTCAAGCCGCACCCTTTTTTTCCTTAAAACTTACTGTTCTAGTGTAGTTCTTTGGGAATCTGTGTTGTCACATAAGATGTTACCGTTGTCCTAAATGCTAGAAATGCACAGCCATCAAAAAGCACAAAACTGTTATTTATCTACTATTTCTAACGTTATGATCCCTTCTAGTATTGCATGATTAGTGTTGCGTGATTTGAAATAATTCCTACTGCTTCATGACTAGTTTTCCATTATTTGAAATAATGTCACATATTTAAGTATTTTGCTATATACTATTTACAGAATGGGAGTTCATGCAGTCCCACAACCAAGAATGCAATTGTAAATTCTGATGACAATGCTTCGACTCTGGCTGATCAACAGAGGACAGTTGATTCGAAATCCACCGACAATGTTAGTCCCTTCCAAACATCTTACTTTTTTTTCTTTTTTCTTTTTTCTTTTTTCCTTTTTTCCCCTCTGAATTGCATATTTTTAGTTTTGCTCTGCTTCAATGACTAGTTTTTCTTGGTTTGTACAATCATGCTACCCATTACTAGGTGGGAGCTCACACTGAAAGTACTGCAAATGGGTTGCCTCTTGGATGGATCAAAGAAGTAAGATCCAGAAAGAATGGACGTGGAAAAGACCCGGTAATATCCAGTGCATTTGTAGTTTCATTTCTCCAACCTTTTTCTTTTTCAAGTTTAAAATTTTGTATTGCTGTAATTCATCCTTAGTATGTGCTTCCTTCTAAACAACAAATTGGAAAGATCACCATGATTTTACTTTTGTATCATATGCTAGAGTACTACACAGATTTGATTGGTAACTAATTGCTTTTCTGATCTGATAATTATTTGTTTCTATGACATGATTGGTGCAGTATTACATTGATCCGGTAAGTGGATATGAATTCCGTTCACTGAAGGATGCCTTTCGCTATCTTAGTTGTGGAGATGTTAATGAATGTGCCATGAAGCCAAGGAAAAGAAGCATTGACGACACTTACGCGTTTGGAAAGGAATCTCATGTAAGTGCAACATTTAATGGTTTCCATTTTCTCACCTTCTTTATCTTTTATTTTATACCTAGTTTCCTTTTTTCTGTAGTAAGTACCATTTTCTTTTCGCATTTTGTCGTCTCTGTATTTACGTAAACCTATTGTTTGTCAGGCGCACCTTTTTCTTCCTTACAACTTACTGTGCTAGTGTAGTTCTTTGGGAATCTGTGCTGTCACATAAGATGTACTTTTACTTAATGCTAGAAATACACAACCATCAAAAAAACACATAACATTATGATGCCTTCTAGTTTTGCATAGTTGTACACGATTTGGAATAATTTCCCACTGCTTCATGATTAGTTTTCCATGATTTGATAAAATGTCACATATTTAAGTATTCTGGTATCTACTACCTACAGAATGGGAGCTCATGCAGTCCCACAACCAAGAATGTCATTGTGAACTCTGATGACAATGCTTCAACTTTGACTAATCAACAGAGGGCAGTCGATTCGAAGTCCATCGACAATGTTAGTCCCTTTTAAACTTCCTATTATTCTTTTTCCTTTTCTTTTTTTTTTTTTTTTTTTTGAAATGCAATACTTTAGTTTTGCTCTGCTTCATCGACTAGTTTTGCATGATTTACACAATAACATTATCCATTACTAGGTGGGAGCTGAAACTGAAAGTTCTGTAAATGAGCTGCCTCCTGGATGGATCAAAGAAGTAAGATACAGAAAGAAAGGACATGTAAAAGACCCGGTAATATCCAATGCAACTGTAGTTCATTTCTGTGACTTTTTGTTTCAAGTAAAAAATTTCGCATTGGTGCAATTCAACTTTAATATGTGCTTCCTTCTAACCAACAAGTTGGAAAGCTCGCCTTGATTTTACTTTTGTCTCATTTGCTAGAGTACTACACTGATCTGATTGGTAACTAATTGGTTTTTTGGTTTTCTGAACTGATTATTATTTGTTTCCACGACGTGATTGGTACAGTATTACATTGATCCAGTAAGTGGATATGAATTCCGTTCACTGAAGGATGCTCTTCGCTATCTTAGTTGTGGAGATGTTAATAAATGTGCCATGAAGCCAAGGAAAAGAAGCGCTGACGACACTAATGCGTTTGGAAAGGAATCTCAAGTAAGCGGCAACATTTAATGGTTTCTTTTTTTCTCACCTTATCTTTTATTTTCATTCCTAGTTTCTTTTTTGCTATAATTGTACCATATTCTTTTCTCATTTTGTATTCTCTGTATACTAAAGCATAAATTTACTTGGATCTATTGCTTGTACGGCACACCCTTTTCTTCCTTAAAACTTACTGTACTAGTGTACTTCTTTGGCATTCTGTGCTGTCGCATAAGATGTACTAGTTTGTAATGTTAGAAACGCGCAACCATCAAAAAGCACGAGACTGTTCTTTATCTACTATTTCTAGCAGATGCCTACTGATAAATTTTATTGACTCCTGACCCAGTATTTCTGCATTTTGTGGTGTCATGCCCTCACAAATGGAAGATTCTCTAGCTGTTTATTGTGATACTTTCTGATTCTCCATTTTTTTCAAGCTAAGCTGGTATTTTGGAATATGGTGAAAATACTTGCTGTAAGTGTTTGAGAAGCTATTCATATGCAAGTGACTAATTCACAACATTGAAACTGGAATAACTCCTTGCTCATCAGTATTATTCATCCTCTCTCTGAATAATTGGACTATACAGTGGTTAAACTTCATTATATTAATCTCTTCATTTGGATTTAGTATTATATAAATTGTGTTTAACTCATTTTCATCACTTTCTGTAGTCTTTGCTGGATATTTTTTTTGACATACAGCTACTGCTATCCTTCTTGAATATGTTGCCGTTTTCCAAAATCTATGTAAGCTTCAAACAGCTTTGCTTGCCGTTGGTTCCTTATATGTTTTCCACAGCCTTATACTGCAGAAAGCAAGTTGAAATCACAACGAACGGCAGTAAAGCGATGCCTCTTCACAGGAGAGGCACCGGGCCCAGAAGCGAAGATGGCAAGAGATAAAGATGATTCTGCAAAAGGTTCTCCCATATCCACCTTCAGTCCAAATAAATTATTGTTTTCTAAAAAAAAAAAGCAATTTTATAATAATTTGCCAACCCTTTTAGCATGTGGGCTGGCCCCTATCCCTATCAGCAAAACTATAGGTTTTTACAGGCGCAATGAGAAGAGCTAAAAGATTTTATCAGGGAGAATTTTTATAATATAATGATAAGCCTCCACCATTTTGGGTTTAGACAAGTCATTTCTTCTTAGAGATATTTGATATATACACCCACAAGAGTATCGACTTAAATATGTATAGATATATTCTCTGAAATATCTGAATTTTCATATATGCCCTTCAAAAACTTAATTTCTTGCATCTAATGCTATATGATTTTACTTATGAAAATACCACTTTTTAAGACCAAAGCCCCCCCTACACTGTCAACTGGCATACATGAAAATCCAGATTTTACTTGGCTATACATAGCTGAATAGAATATTGTGTAGGATTATATATACGTAAATTGCAAAACCCCCATCTTTGTAGGAAAAGATATGGGGATTCAAAGGCGTCTGCAAACCAAAAAGTATCATGTAGTTTGCCCAGTACAGGCGGTCTCGGATTTAATTTGAAGTCTAGACTCATTCTAATATGTCTAGACATTGTCATATTTAGGATATATTATATTCTTACGCTACAGGAATGGCGGAAAACCATAGGAACATATTCTCAACCTGTAGATTCAACCATTTGAAGCCATATTCTTGGTGTTAAAATTGTACCTTATACCATGATCCAAGAGTAAATCAGCTATGATTCAAGTCATAAATTTGGCCAATATTATATTAGAGTCCTAAAAATCCATTATACACAATTAAAGGCTGTCGCTTTACAGTAGTTTTTATTAGACCTGTCTCTCTGATTTGTCCATTCAACAGGTTCAGAACAACTACAAATGGAGCTGAAACCCATGCAATTAGAGGGCGAAACTGAAACTAACAAACGTGGAAAGGGGTGGAAAAGAAGTGGTCATTTCAAGAAAAGTACGTCTATGTCGGTGGATGACTCGAATCTTGACAAGCGTGCCAGTGAGCGTCAGCCAAGCTCAAAGAAAAGGGAAGGGTTGAAAGCAATCACCATGCCACTCCGAGCATCCAAACGGCTGGCTGCTCTTCGAGATGAAATAGAAGCAACTGATGGTGTTGTTGAGACAAAGCTTTCTGTTGAGCTTCAAGAGAATCTAGCCAAGGAAAATATTCTAAAGGAAGCGCCAAGTAATGATGGCTCAGAGTATTCGGAAAAGCTCAAAAGCAAGGAACCTCTTGGTGACCAAGCTAGTCCTGGAAGGCAGGTTGAATCTAGTGGAGTGATTACTGATAATGCTGAGCCTGAACCACCTTTTTCATCACTGTTTACAGATCCATTGCTTGACCCGTGCATTGAGTTTGCACTCAAAACACTTACAGCTGATATTCCTGATATTCCAGTTTCGGAGAATGATGCTAGTTTTGAAGACTTTTTTCATCAGCATATGAGCCCTAACAAGGTCCCGGACACGAACTGTACCGTTTCGCCTTCCACAACTTCAACCAAGCTGGGCATGTAGGCAGGCTAATGTTGAAGGCCAAGAATAAATCAGCAGATTATCCTAAGGTAGTACCTATAGAAAAACAAAAAGACATGTTTATGTGACGCAGTTCCCCGGATTTTGCATAACTATTGACTCTCCATTTGTAGCCTTTTGATGAGGCTTTTTAATGTTGTGTAATCTGGAGGTCTTTTGTACCAATAGCACTGAGTAGCTGGCCTAGTCACCTTGCTTGTCTGGGCTCAGTCTATCTCCCTAGCCCAGGAGGGAAACTGTGCGTATCTACTTAAAATTGTCAGCAAGGGAAACTCTGCTTATCTACTTCAAATTTAGCTTATTATGCAGTAAACCTAAACTGTCTGAAGTTAGTGTGTTCGCACACCTTGTTTGTAATGGTCAGGTTTAATCTTTTGTTGTGTCTGGTGTTGCTCCCAAGTTCTTTAATTTGCATACCTAATGCTGATATGTTGTAGTTTTTGTGTTTTGTTGTTAAATCTTAACGACAATGGATAAGAATTTTAAAAAAATTTACAGTGAATTTGAGAAATGAAGCCTTCGTCAATGATGTATTAGTGGGGAGGGAAACGTACGAAGGGGTTGAATTTCAAAACTTGAATTATAGTCCATCCAATATTTTAATTTGTTTGAATTTAAATTTGTCGTTTACCATTCCAGCTTTATTATTATATGATTAGCCTAGATTTTCAAAGCAAAAGTATCGTTTACTGATTAAAATTAAATAAATTAAAAGATTAAATATAGTAAAATTAAGATTTTGAAAGGGTAGATAACACTGTCGGCCATAAATATTTTAACTGAAAGCAATCGGTGCGGCACGAATATAAAATACTGTCCAACAACAGCTTATTCAACAGTACCAACAAAACTAGTCCTAAATACAATATAAAAAGTTCATGAATATGTTTGTAATAGCTCATATGACCGTTTACAACTCGACAACCATGGAGTATTTGTTTCCCAGCATGCATATGCTAAAAACTAGAACGTGAGAATGGATACAACATATGCTTCTTCCTCCTCAAGATGATTCCCTCCACCCACCATAACTCTCCACCGAGAAGTCTCGCTGGCAATTTTCCTGCAAAGCGGAAGTATGTTGTTGGCAAGTAAAGAGGAATTCTACGTTTCAAACACCCCCCCCCCCCCCCCCCCAAAAAAAAAAAAAACGAATTCAATGGAATTTATGGTATACAATTCTTCATAAACTCCAGTATTGTTCTCATTCAAGTATATGCAAAGAAGAAACTTACGAAAAAGAAAATGAAAGGAATTCAACGGAATTTATGGTTCATAAATTCTCTCTATAGAAAAACTCCTTTTGTTGTTCATGTAATTCGCAAAGTTGGTGCTCTAACGATACATTCTTGATACTTCGATGGCCCTTACGGAAACAGATGGAGTACCTCTGGAGTGAAGGTGAGCCCGAGTTTGATTTCTCCGCGGTATTCTTCATCCTTCACCACATTATAAGTAGTTGGAGGGAGGCTTCCTTCCTGAAACAGTGGTTCCAAAGGAATCCTGAAAAGCACGTGATGGAATAGAAATCACTAAACGGGAAAGAATACCAACACCGGAACTACAAAAGCAAAAATACATAAACATAACAATCATCATTTCGGGGAGGGATATCCGAACTGGGCCTGTGCGCCAGCTGAAGGCGCTCCTGGCGGGCGTCTCACCGGGGTCTGGAACCGACGGAGTGATTTGGCGTTAGCATGGAAAGGACCTCTTCTCTATTAAGTCTACCTACAAGACTCTTAGCGACGGGGGATTAAGGAACATGTACGCTAAATCTTTATGGAGTCTCCGGATGCTGATTAAGGTACAGATTTTTATTTAGCCCGTCCTCAAAAAACGGGTGCTAACCGCCGACAATCTGGCTAAGAGGGGGTGGACAGGGAGCACTCTTTGCGTGCTTTGCGGTAGCGAGGACAAGACGGTGGACTACCACCTTTTCATGAATTGTGTCTACTCACGCTACGTATTGGGGATAGGAGATGAAGCAGTTTGGGTTGGGAATTCTGGTGCTGAGGTTACGTGTGTTTGGAAGAAGTGGATGACTAAGAATGAGTCTCTAGCGAAGCGTAAGAGTTTAACCTACCTGTCGGCGACTTGGTGGGTAATCTGGACTATCAGAAATAAGATCATCTTCCACTAGGCAAGCACTGATCTTTTAAATGCCGTGAGTTGGGCGAGAAGAATTTTGTCGCTGTAGGAGCAGCTGGGTTGATAGGTCAGAGAGAGAAGTTTTTTATCGTTGATCCTTTTATTATTATTATTATTATTATTATTATTATTATTATTATTATTACTATTATTTCTTTCTGAGATTTTATTGTCTCACTCATGTTAGCTTAATACATCTTCGTTATGAATGAAGCGAATAGCGTGCTACCTTTTTCTCAAAAAAAACAATCATCATTAGCAAACCAAGACTCCATTTTATAATATTGAACGTGGGAACAAGCTGTCGGGTGATAAATTGCGAGGTAAAGGGGTTTTCTTCTGTTACTACAACCTAAGAGATTGCTGTTTGCCCAAGATCAGTTGCAATCGAAATCAAAACTCTGCTGACGGTCTGACATTTGGGATGCAGCATGACTGCATCATCTAACGTTGGCATCTTCCTTAGCTACTTCTCTATCTAAATTTTGTCCTGAGTTAAATCATCGAAAGCTAATTTTCGGTTTTGAAATATGTTGTCAGCGAACTATATATGTAAACTTTGGAGATGTACATAAATTCATGAAGTAAAAAATTACCTAACCTGTTACCACTCTCTCTCAAAAAAAAAAAAAAGAAAAGAAGAGGATTGCTCTTTATCTACTGTGAAAATCTTAATAATTCTGACATTTCAGGATAGTACATTCCATCTATGAAATGAATAGCATAATTCCTTTAAAAAGGATCTCAAGGAATTGTAGATTTTTTTTCATGATCTTCACCATGTAATTTTCCGTATTCTTCTTGAGTAAACAAAGAGATAAGCCAAATAAGAGATTCATGCATCCAAATAATTAATACCCTAAATATGCTCTACCGTAATGATTATGGCATCGCCAATACAAACAATGCAGGCATAGATGGCATAATAAATGACTCATTTTTGAACCAAGACGACAACGATATACTCACGTTGCTTCTCCGACAAAGTCGTCGTTTGAGCCAGTATCGCTGTCCATGATCTTGATAGTGAGTTCTGCGACATTGTCAGAGACGGTGAACACAAAGCTTTCATTCCATTCGGGCTCGCTTCCTTTTCCTAAATTGAAGTTCAACCCGACAATAGTAAGCAACTTTAACTACAAGCATTGCGCATCCATCTTCAGTAACAATTAATGAACTACTACTACTATTTAGTCGCAGAATATTGATCCCACACTTCAACCTGAATGAACCAGCATATCAACAAGCAATTTACAGAAGAGAGAGAGAGAGATTAAAAATCAAACTGGAGACAAGTACATGACAAATGATTATAACGCTGAATGTAAAAGTAGCACAATGAGTAGGTTCTGGTACTAGCTGCAGTCTAACATTCATGCACATGGATTATGATGATCGAATACGCAGACATCCGAGTGTAAATAAATTCTCTTCTAAATATACTGCAATAACTATATCAGATTACTATTTACTGAGTCTTTTTCTAACATGATCACTCACACAGAATCTTTCTGAATGTGAATTGTGCAGGTCCATCGGAGCTTAATTTCGGTAACATCAAAATAAGAGATATAATGGTAGAAAAAAGAGGGTACGAAACGCGAAATCGGCCAATAGATTGATTACCTGATGCGACGCTGCTTCTCTGCTCCTGCGTGCGGCATATGAGAATGGCATAGGGATCCATGTTAACTGCTCGACGAATCACGTAAAAAATAAATTTCATGTTTTACACAACAAGCTAAGCCATAAATCAAGAAAAAAAAACTGATTTACAATGTTCCAAAATCTAAATACTTAGCAGTATCCTGATCAAGAATTTAAGTGCCGTGGCGCACGGGGTCGTGCCGAAAACTTGCCGGCACGGTACGTGCCGAGCCGTGCCGATGAGTGCCGGTTACAAAAAATACATGGGTGCCGACGCATAATGGCATGAAATATTTAATTTTTTTAGCAACAAAATTTTTTAATTGCTTATTATGCATCTTTATCAAATATTTTGAACTTTATTAAAAAAATTACTTAGTAATTTTAAGAAAAAATGATTTTGAACTGTGTCATCGGCACGGAAGCTGTATTGTGCCGGTATCTTATTTGCACGGTGAGGCACAGTAGATACGACCCGTGCCGATGAATACTTAAAACCTTGATCCTGATTAATGTAAGGGCCTGTTTGGTTCTTGGTTTGCAATATTTCGATACTCGTCCATAATTTTTATTATAGAAGTAATTGGTAAATAATAGATATTCTTATAATACAAAATAATTATTTTGTTTTAAAAATTTTAAAACTAATAAAAATATATTATTTCTTCTACCATCTTACATACGATGATAATCTAGTAACACACTCGACATTCTAAATATAAAATATATAATATTTCAGAAATATTATAAATCTGGAACCAAAGGGCTCTATATTGATTTGGTAATCTAAAATAAAAGTTGTGTTTTTAATTAAGGAAAAGGAGAGGAAGGGACGTACATAGGAAATCGGTGTTCTCGAGGCCCTTGGCTCCTACGAGAAGCACTTCCAACGTTCCCTGCACCATTGTTTCCTCTTCTTCTCTCTCCCTCTCTCAGATCTCCTCTTCTTTTCTTTTTGTTCTGGGAATTGATAGAGGATTTTGTAGAGATCGTGCATTTATATTTATATATATATAGAAAGAGAGAGAGAGAGAGAGGGTCGAATCCTAAATATGGAAATAACAGAGGAGGAAAAAAAAAAAAAAAGAAGGAAAAAACAAAAGGGCCCGAGATCCGAGGGCGGAATTTTTTTATGGAAAATGCTACTTGTACATCCCATTTGGAGGTGTACATCGCACATTCCACCCATCCAATGGGTGGGGTGTGATGAGGGGTCACTTCACAATTTGTGAAGTGACCCCCCCCCACCCTTAGATAGGTGGGTGTAAGATATAGCGTTGCTCTTTTTTTATTAATAAGTTATAATTATCCCTTAGATGGGTGGGTGTAAGATATAGCGTTGCTCTTTTTTTATTAATAAGTTATAATTATAACAATAAATTTTTTAAAAACGAATATCTAGATTCAAAATATTAAAATTACAAAAATAGCCAATTTGTATAAAAAATTTATTAGATTTGAAATTTTACAAAAATAGATTATTATTTTAAGTCTTATAAATTTAATTTAAATTTTTTAAAAAATAATAAAAATATTGTTTTTTTTTTTCTGTTTTTATTTTTCTCTCCGACCCTCCTCGATGACCAGGACAATGTCGCCTTCTCCTCTTCCTCCGTTTTATTTCTTCATTAGCACAAGCACCATCGCCGGCGTCGGAAAAGGACGTTATCGTGAGCGCAGAGTGAAGGTCATGATCGAGACAGTACTCGCTGTCGCCCGTAAAGGTGCGAAGACGTACCCGCGCTTATCCAAAGAGCGCTTCCGACGAGAGCAGTGGTTGTGGTAGAGGGTGAGAGAGAAGCCACCGCAGCATAAAAAATAAAGAGAGTAGATATACATAAAAAATAAAGAGAGTAGATATATATATTATTTCAGAAAAGTCAAGAACTAGAGAAAAAAAAAAGAAAAGATAAAGTTATACTGTTTTACAAGAATTTTATATTGTTTTAGACGAAAGTTACCTTTCTTTTTGCCAAAATTATACTTTTTGATATAAGAGTTAAACTCTTTAGGCTAAAATTGTATTATTTAAATAAAAGATGTACTATTTCTTCTCCTTCTCATTTTTTTTCTTCTCATTCCCCTTCGCTTCCCCGTGCTTCTTTTGGGCCCATCTAGAGTCCGCAACGCGCATAGTGGAGATGGAGGAAAGTGCGACGTCGACGACGATGAGAGCGGTAGAGGCGATCCACCTTGTCTCCGTCCCGCCGGGGTGCGCTTCGTTGTTTGGCTCCTCCTCGTCGTTCTCATCTTCTTCTTCTCGCCCAGTACGAGAAAGCACACGACACTCTACTTAATTAAAAATAATTTTTTTTAGTTAAATGAAGGCGAGGCGGTACGACTTTTTCTCATCATCCTAAATAGACTTAGAAGAAGCACGAAAAAGTAACGGGAAAGGAGGAGGGGGAGAAATAATACAATTTTATTTCAAAAAATATAATTTTTGCCTAAAGAGTGTAACTCTCAACTTCTTTTCATGCCCCGCGGGAGGTGCGCTTCCTCGTACGGCTCTTCCTTGTCGTTTTTACCTCGTTCTCTACGTCCAGTACGAAAAAGCGCACAAAATTCTACTTAATTAAAAAATAATTTCTTAATTAAGTGGAAGCAAGATTCTCATACAATTTCTTCTCATCGTCTCGAATACACATAGAATAAGCACGAAGAAGCGGAAGAAAAAAAGAAGATTGAAAAAAAATAGTACAATTTTAGTCGAAAGAATATAACTTTCACCTAAAATGTATAACCCTCATCTCAAAAAGTATTAATTTTATCTTAAAAAATATAACTTTAATCTAAGATAGTACAAAATTATTCTAAACTAATATAATTTCATTATTTTCTTTCTTCTTTTATGGTTTTTAACCTTTTTTATAGTAGCAACAATATATAATAATCTTATCAAAAGAAAAAAAAAAAATTATTTTTATTTTTTTCTATCCTCTGTATCTTTTTTTTTTCTTCGCTGCTGCTCTCGTCGCCGCCCTGGACCCCGTTTTCTTGCCGTGCTTGCATCCACCCCTGTGACATTGTGCCCACCAGATACGTGTGGGCGTGGGTGCAGTGAAAGTGGGTGTGACGTTGAGGAACGACGCTCCGGTGAGATTTATGAGAGCGGCGATTTAAACGTTGCGTAGGGCGTGGGAGCGAAGCGGCAAGCTCGGAAAGGTACGTTGGGTCTGAAAGGAGAAGAAAAAAAAGACAAACCTCGAGCAGAGAAAAAATAATAAAAAATAAAGAAAATAAAATAATAAAAATATTTTGATCAATTTTTTAAAAATTCAAATCAAATAAAAAAAATAAAAAATACGATCCATTTTGTCAAAATACAAAATTAATAAAAAAAATTTTATGCAAATTGGCCTACAAAAATAACAAATTGTATATCAATCGCTTTTAAAATAATATACAACTTGCCAAGTTTGAACGTCGAAAAAAATATAAGTTAGAAAAGTAATAAATTATTCATAACTTTAATCTAATTTAAAATTAGAATTTTAGAAAAAATGAATTTACTTTTGTTGTTTATTTTTATAGTTGTAAAAATAAAATTTTACCAGTTTCGCTATTTATTTAGTATGATAATTAATTTTTTCACTAATAATCTATAAATTTTGTTTTCTTCCTCATCTTATTTCATGAGAAATGATTGTTCCATAGTAATAATAATATTACTACGGTCAAATGCCATGTTCATTTAAAATATCATAATTAATTTCGCCGCTTTATGGTGGGACGAACTCAATTCCAATAATTTTTATAGATTGAAGTCAATTATGATATTTAAGATGAGTTGAACAGTCGATCAAAATAATATTATAGAGAACCAAAATAATAAAAATAGTTAATTTTTGTCAAAAAAAAAAAACAAAAAAAAAAAGGAAAAAAAAGAAGAAAACTTCCTGCTTGGGCCCCTCTCTCTCATTTTTATTTGAAGGGTGGCATGGTCGGTGGCGAGCGTGATTTTCGGCTTGCACGTTTATCATATTTAAATTTTACAAAATAAAAATAAAATAAAATATAATTGTATTTGTTTTTTTTTTTTTTTAAACACTAATTTTAGATAATTTAATATGTTAGAGATTTTTTTTATTATTATTTTTTTATTATTTTTTTATTTTTTGTTATAGCTGACTAGCTTATAATGTATTTAAAACTAAGGAGCTGTTTGGTTCTTAGAAAAAAAAAAAAAAAAAAAAAAAAAAAAGGAGTTTTTAGAAAAAAAAAAGATTTATTTTAAAAAACTCATTTTTTACTCTTTCACCATTTGGTTGAAAAAATTTAGCTAGAAGGCTTTATTTTTTTTTTTTTTCCAAATTTTATGAAAATATAATATTTTTGAAAACTAATTTCTAGAAAAAAATATAAACATTAGTTTTTCATAAAATCTAGAAAAAAGTTTTTCAAAAAAAACTAATTTTTCTTGAAATCAAACATAGGAAAAATTGAAAAAAGAGTTTTCAAAGGAAAAAATTTTCTTGAAATTATTTTTTCTATATTTTTTCAAAAAATCAAACAGTTCCTAAGTGATAGATGATAACTTATTTAAAAAAAAATATAAAAAAAATATTTTTAAATTTTTATTTTTTATTTTCTACGTAAACACTTTGGCTGAAATAATTACAAACAATAAAAGTGTCCATTTATATATCTCTTGATATTCAAATTCAAACTTTTATTAAACACAATACCAAATGAGGCAAAATTAGTTTAAACATACAGTTTGAATTTTATTAAACACAATATTCAAATTCCTTTTTGATTAGTTTAAACATACAGTTTAATATAATTAAGTTTCTATTTGGATGCACATTTTTTTTTATTTACTAAAAAAAAATTGTATATAAAATAAAATACCATATTTATATTTCAAATCGTTATGTATAAATTATTTTATAGACAAAATATATTACTCTATCAAATTATGAATAACAATAATTTAAAAAATATAAAGAATCAAACTATTTACTGACCATCATATTAAAAAATCCTTTTACCAACAACTGCAACAGGAAATTTGCTGAGTCGTGTGATCATGGGGAAGCATTCATGTAACTGCGTTACAGCAAGTGATTATTGCCCTTCAGAAACATTACTTAAGTTTATCTATGGAACTGAGATCTTCGTCATCCATCCTAAACTCTATAGCTATAGCATATCAAACACTCTTTTAACCTTTTCGATCTAACAATTGCCTAAAATACTATAATCAGGCTAAAAAATTTAACCCTACCATATCAAGACGATTCTTCCAAATTCGGCTATAACATATTAAACAGTGATTGAGTCCATTAAATAAATTAAGTGTGTTAAAATTAAAATAGTTTTAGAATTAATCATCCTTTGGGAAGTACCGCGTCATAACTCTGGGATTGAATTCTCTTAGGTATCGTTTGGTAACGAAAACTAGAAGGGATAAGGGCTTATCCCCCTAGTTATACCCAAACGACATTAGGCTGGGGTGGGAACAGCTGTTATCGTCTTTTTGAAATAAGCTGGTATAAGACTGAAATTACTATTACAATATTTTTCTGAAACAAGGCTTGTTCCCATTTGAAAATAAGCTTAATTAAATTAATATAATTTTAATTATTGTTTTAACTCTTTAATTAATCCAATATTTTAATTAATTTAATTATTTTATTAACTAATTATTTAAGTATTTAGATAATTAACTAATTATTTAAGACAATTAAAATTAAAATTTTTAACATTTATAAATTTTTAAATTTTAAATTTTAAATTTTATAGCTTTTAAAATTTTTAACTTTAATTTTTAATAAATTTATCATATAATTTTAATAAATTATATGATAAATTTTTTAATAATTTTTTTTATATATAAGTAAAATATAAATTTTAATAATTTTTTTAATAAATATTTTAAATTAAATATTTAAAATCATATCAGTAAAATTTTAATCATAAATTAAAATTTTAGTCTTCTTTATTCTTTTTATTCCTCTTTAACTTACCAGACACAAATTTTTTTATACCCGGTATAACTCTTAAACCCAACCAAACAGAAATTTACACTAGTTCCTGCTAATACCATAACTTATACCTATCCCCGGTATAACTAAATTTTTCTTATCCCCGAACCAAACGCAGCCTTAGCAATCGATAGTTCGACAGCTGATTATTCAGAGCTTCAATGATCTAATTTCTGATATAGAAACTACATCTTACAAAAATCAGTATGCCCTGCTTGCAAGAGAATGTCCAATCCTACAAAAATCAGTATGCCCTGCTTACAAAAATCAGTATGCCCTGCTTACACTAGTTCCTGCTAATACCATAACTTATACCTATCCCCGGTATAACTAAATTTTTCTTATCCCCGAACCAAAGGCAGCCTTAGCAATCGATAGTTCGACAGCTGATTATTCAGAGCTTCAATGATCTAATTTCTGATATAGAAACTACATCTTACAAAAATCAGTATTCCCTGCTTGCAAGAGAATGTCCAATCCTACATGGAAAAACAATTCACTTCCTTCAGATGCGAAAACAGCTACAAAATGGACCTTATAATCAATCAAGTTTGAACAGTTCAGCTAGGGATTGAAGAGACAACGTGTAGGCATGACATTCAAAGGCATTCAGTTCTGCAACAATTGGAACTTTCCCGAACCTATTTCCTAAAGACAAAGATACACATCAATTGAACAACTTGCGAACCCAAACATTTATGTCGCCACATAATTCCAATGGAATGCTGTGGTAATTAGGGGAAGAAACATAATGTTGATACAAAAATTTGAGTGTCCTGGTGTGGTGACAACCAAATCAACCTCTGTTTTCTGTTGTCTGAGACAAGCAATCCAGTTTTCCATCAGATCTTGCAATATAACTAGTTAGGAATTGAGCAAGTTACTAAGGGAAAGGGAAAAAGGGTGTCAGATTAGCAGTAATCCAGAGCCTTCTCAAGTGTCTTTCAAGGAAAAACAAATGCAGAACATACGGAAAAGTTAGGGTATAAAAATAGTAACTCAAGGTAGCATCTTAACAATACCAAGAAATGCAGCCACCATGAAACCATTAATATGGAAACAAATGACTCGAAAAGATCCAGCTAATCTTAAAGATAAAAAGTACCACCTTACTCACCTGTGTAGATGCGGGAACATATGTGGTGCAGATTAGAAGAAAAAAAATGAAGGAGGAAAAATTAAACTATTATTAAAATGAAACAACCATCTTACAGAAAACTTCAACTCAATAGCAGGACAAAACTCCTAATCCCCTTGTCTTAGACTATTCCACCATATACTACGTACTTTGGAGTAATGCTTTTGGGCGGTCATGGCGAGCTTCTTTCATTGTCTGATTTGCTTTCACTACGAATTGGTCGCAATTCCTAAATGGTTGATGTCGAGTTGGCAACGGCCATTGAGGCATGCCAAGTCTATTCAAGCTCCAGTAAGTCCAACATTATTGGAGAAAACTCAAATGACGACAACAAGAAGAGGTGTATAAACATCCATAACATATGTCTATTTGCAACTATCTAAAGCCCGCACTTTCAACATAATAATAATAACTACATTACACCAATTTTGGAGCCATTAGTCAAAGTGCATGCAGTTGAATTAGTTTTCTAACCTTATGCAGTAAAACTCAAGTTCGCCACTAACCTCTAAAGTTAGCTGGCTTTCTATTTAATTACCAGTGAAGCGAGAATTTTAAGTCAATATAACTACTCAATACTCTTCTATCCATTAAACTCTACCGTCATGACTTAATACACGTGCTAGAATCAACTCGAACATATCCACGGTCGCAATGGTATCCATGTAAAGTTGGAGAGATTTTCAAGTAAGGCTTAAACAACTAAATGTAGAACTAAATAATACCAGCTTGGATTATTAAGTCAAATCACTCATGCTCAATTATTCAGAAATCAAAGCGCCAACTCCAATCCCACCTTGGATAGAACAATTTTGGCAAACCTCGTCAAAGACGCATTTCCTCTCCTTTGATAACAAATCAAGATAGTCAATTAAAAAGCTTGAAAGCTGATTCCTACGTTCTACCGTTCTGTGAGTGCGTAGATGGTTTCATCCCATTCAAAACACATGAACACCAAAATCAAATCCACGCTACAACTAGCTCGAGTTTTTCAATAACAACGGCAGCAAGCTGGTTTCACACCGCTTCAGCTATAGAATATTGTAGTTGTGATCCATATTTTGCCTCACACCCCTTTAATGTAAATTTAGATCATTAATTGCCACATTCCTTGAAATCAACTTTATGCATAATATCTCACTATCTAAAACATAAGATAATCTTTCGGAATGCCGACATGATAATGCCTATTAGTCTTCAATAAGCATTTTCATTTTCCAATACTCAAAGATCCCAAATTTATCTCTAATCATATGGAGATTACAAGACACAAATCTCATAGTTTGCTAACTAGGAAACAAATTTGATTGAATTACCAAGGCCAACAAATGCGATTACACCGAAAAATGCAAAACAAACCAGAAAACATCCCAACATAATACACCAAGGTTATATAGATCTCGCTTCAATCCGATTTCGATGGAACAAATACGAAAATACCAGACCAAATAAATATAATTACGCTAGACAAAACAACATCATTAATCCCTCCCACCCTCCCAGCAACACAAACATACATTAAAAAAAAAAAAAATTATGCAAAATATAAAGCTTTTTACAGACGATCGATACAACCTATAAACGATTCGACAATGTATTACCACAAACGCGAGATCGCACATACGGAGGTGAATCGAAACCCTAGATAGATACGGCGACGATCGATCTCAACAGACATTGTTGTACGCATAAGGAGAATTCACCAACCTTATTGGGGAGGGGCGATGAGGGATCGAATCGATCGATGGGGATCAAATGGGGAGGGAGGGTTTGGTGGAGTCCTCGTCATGGATGACGGGTTTGGTGAGCATAAGGGGGCGATCCTTGGCCTCCTCCTCGTCGTCGTATTCATCCTCCTCGGCGGTGCTGAGGTTGATGCAGGAGCAGCGCTCGAGCGAGGCGAAGAACGCCGAGGCCACGCTCGTCCCCACCCAGCTCGCCACGCCCTCGAGCTTCTCGTACGAGGTGATGCTCGAGTTCTCCATCTCGCCCATGGCGATCGACGAAGACAATGAGATTAGGGTTTCGCGATCTAGGTACGAGGAGGATGAGCGAATGTATTGAAAGAGAAGAGGAGAGAAGGGGGGAAGGGAAGAGGAGGACGAAGGAAAGGGGGCCGTTGGGGGTGGGCCTGAAGATGTGGGCCGTTACTTCACAGCGTGATAAATGGATGGTGTTTTTATGTTGGCCTTTATGCTGACGTCAGATTTGAACGCCAATTTCTTCGCTGCACGTGGTGTATTAGTTAGATAAAATAGAATTACATAAAAATATATTTTTGTAAAAAATATATATATATATTATGAGTCCGGCTACAGATAGTACCAAACATTTAGTGCTATCAAATTTTTTATCCTTAAATCAACCCCTTTAATTATTTTCACCCGTTAGATTTTATTATTTTCCCAACCACCCATTAAACCCAAGGGGCTTACTATCATCTCAACCACATAATTTTTAATTCAACGGTTAAAAACTTAATAGCACCAATAACTTTATACTATTAATAGTATTCCAGTATAGCTCATATATTATAAGTGATTTATTATAATACACGCAATATTATATACTATTAAAACTTCAAAACCGGTACAAGTGGACCTTGCTGTATAATGGCCCAGAATTGAAATATGTTGGGCTGAGATCGCAAATGGGCTGGGCCAAAACTCTCTCTCGCCACCACATGGACTTATTGTTGTTTACCGGTTGCCTTTCTTTACGGCTGTTTTGTTTTTCAAAAAAATAAAAAATAAAATAAAATTTACAAGCATTAATTGTTTGATGCTTTTACAAGTATAGTAGTCGGAATCTCTCTAGAGAGAGAGAGAGAGTAAAGCTTATATACTTTCAAAAGCGCAAGCCCAACTATGCTTGTGAATTTTTTACTATTGAATTTGTATTGAGATTCGTACTAATGTACTTTCTCTTTCTCTCTTTTTAGTTAGCTTTATAATAGCACAAATTTTAATACAAATATAATGATAAAAAATTCAAGTATATTTGGCTTAGTATTTTTAAAAGTATATAAAACTACTATACTATTAATAGTATCAAATTATTGGTGCTATCAAGTTTTCTGTCCTTAGATCAATCCCTTTGATCATTTTCATCCGTTAGATTTCACTATTTTTCCAACCACCTATTAAACCCAAGGGGGCCACTATCATCTCAACCACACATTTTTTAATCCAAGGGTTAAAAACTTAATAACAACAATAACTTGGTAATATTAATAGTATTCCAGCCAAGCTCTCTCTATATATATATATATATATATATAGGAAAATGCTATGTGTACACCCTTTTCGGGGTGTACATCATACATCCCACCCATCTAAGGGTGGGGGTGTGATGATGGGTCACTTGATGTGACCCGTAAAAAGTATCGCCACCATTAAAATGGTGGAGGTGTATGATGTACACCCCTTCGGGGTGTACAGATAGCATTGCTCATATATATATATATATATATATATATATATATATATATATATATATATATATATATATATATATAACTAGGCTTGCGTGCTTTAAAAAACACGGAGGCTCCCGTGCTCCCGAGTTGTTTTCAATGTTGGGACTTCCGAATGAACGATCGACTTCGTTAAACTTGATTTAGAATATTTAAAAGTCTTACAAATTAAATTTCGTAAATTTTTGATATCATTTGCCTAGTGATCAAAGTGGCTCAAAATCAATAATTTTAATGGTCGTGGTAAGCCGTTTGCAAGTTTAACGGTATAGAAATATTCAAAACATGTAAAATTTTGATAGAAATTTTTTTATACTGTATAGAACAAAATCAATATTTTTGATTTAAAATTTTAGTATCATATAATCACATTTTGTGAGATTTTTATTTTTAGTTGTTGATTTTGAGTAATTTTGATCACTAAGTAAATGATATCGAAAAATCATGAAATTTATTTTCTAGATATTTAAAATATTCTAGATCAAATCTAACAGAGCCGATCATTCATTCGAAAGTCCCAATATTAAAAACAACTTGGGAGTACGGAGGACTCCGTGCTTCTATCATGCTAACCAATCACTCACTTAACCCAAGGGGCCCATTATTCATGGATGAAGCCAGAATTTAATTCCTGGAGGAGCCAAAAGCTATACAATTATAAAAACTTAAAATTAAAATTGAATTTATTAAGTATACTTGATGTCATTCAAAGTACATATATATCAACAATTATAATTTTTAGACATCTATATTTTATAGTCTATAATATATTTTTTCTCACTGCTATTTTTTACAATTATTAGATATTTAAATAATATATATTTAAATTTATAACTTCTTATATATTTATTAATATGCAATCATTATGAATGTCATAAAGTATGATATATGATGTATCAGGTGCATATGATTTAAAAAAAAATATATATATCTCTAGTGATACACACTAAAAAAACCTTTTATATATATTATTAGTGTAACATTTGTTTAGCAATATAGAGATCTAAAGTAAACATTTTAAAAGTTGAGAAGGCCATGGCCCCGCTCGGTCTACATATGGTTTCGTCACAGCCACTATCATCCTAAAAACACATCTTTTCATCTAAGAGATAAAAGCATACAAAAGCACCAATGACTTAGTACTTTTAAAAACATAGAAACTCAATTATATATATATATATTTATTGGGAGTCCAGCTACTATACTTGTACAAGTACCAAGCAATTGGTGCTTAATTTTGCTTGGTGCTTATAAGTTTTCTACCGTTAGATCTACCCCCTTAACTAATTTCATCATTTAGATCATTTTATTCTATCTACCACTCACTTAACTCAATGGGCCCACTATTATTCTAACCACACATTCTTTTATGCAAGTGTTAAAAACCTACCAGCACCGATGACTTGATATTTTTAAAAGCATTGGGGCTCAATTCTACATATAGGCTACTATGCTATTAATAGTATCATTGATGTTATTAATAGCATCAAGTCATCTGTGCTATTAGGTTTTTGACCCTTAAATTAAGAGATGTACGGTTAGGATGATAGTGGGCCTCAATGGTTTAGTGGGTAATTGAAAAAATAGTATGATCTAAGAGGTGGAAATGATGTAGATTTAACGGTGGAAAATTTTGTAACACCAAGTGTTTGGTAATATCGATAGCATAGTAGCCGAACCATATATATATATATATATATATATATATATATATATATATATATATATATATATATATATATATATATATATAAAAGTCATTGGTGCTAACTTGTAGGCTTTTAGCCATTTGATGAAAGAATGTGTGGTTAGAATGATGGTAGATATCTTGGATTTAGTGGGTGGTTGGTGGAATAGTATGATTTAAAGGTTGAAATTAATTAAAAAAATAAATCTAACGGTAGAAAACTTATAAATATAAATTACTTAATATTTTCACAAATATAATAACCGAACTATATATATATATAATTGAATTCATATTTTTTAAAAAGTATTAGTCATTGGTTTTAGCTTGTAGGCTTTTACTATTTCTCCAACAACCTAATAAATCCTAGAGGACCATTATCATCCTAACCGCACATTTCTTTATCTAAAGATGAAAAAGTTATGAGTGCAAATGAATTTATACTCATAAGACTATAGTAACCCTACGCTATATATATATATATATATATATATATATATATATATATATATATATATATATATATATATATAGCCTCTGGCTATTACTTTATGTAAAGATTGAGAGAGTCGATATTACGGGGTTTGAGATAAGGACCTACATGCAAACAAGGGAGAAAAGGATATTATGGGGTTTGAGATAAGGACCTACAAGCAAACAAGGGAGAAAAGAAAAAATAAGAGTCCCTTTTCAATTTGTTATCATTATTGGATTTTATTTTAGATTATCAAAACATCTTTCATTGGATGGCGGTTTTTTGCTTCTAATAGTTGCAATTTTAGCATCATGTATAAATAGAAACGAGCATCTAAAAGGCTAAAAAAAGAACTTGAAAATAATGATATTTCTCGTTGTTTGACTAAGAGTATAGACTGTTTGACTTAAATTTTTTCCAAATTAATTTTTATCTGAAAAATTAATCTTAGTTAAAAATTGTAAAGTATTTGACTGACTTTAGATAAAAAATAATTTTTCTAAAGTGATTTTATAAAATTGTGAGGAATTTGTTTTTACTGTTTACAAATAATATTTTTTTATTAAATTTTACTTTTAAATAATTTAAAATTTGAATTTAAATTTAAATTTTAAATTTATGCAAAAAATTAAATTTTGATATTTTTAATTTAAAATAAAATTTAAAAATTTAAAATTTAAATTTTGAATTTTTAAATCTAAATTTAAATTTTTAATTTCAAATTTAAAATCTAAATTTGGAATTTAAAATATAAAATATAAAATTTAAAATTTAAAATTAAAATTTTGAATATTTAAATTTTAAAATTTAAAATTTAAATTTTAAATTCAAAATTAAAATTTTAAATTTTAATTTTTAAAAATTTTAAATTTTAATTTGAAAATTAAAAATTAAAATTAAAATATTAAAAATACTTTTTATTTTAAATTTAAAATTTAAAAATTAAAAATTAAAAATTTAAATTTTGAATTTTAAAATTAAAAATTAAAAATTGAAAATTCAAATGTAAGATATGAAATTTAAATTTTAAATTTTAAATTAAACTCAAAAAATATAGATTTTAACTATTTCTGACTTTAAATTTTAAAAATAAAAAAACTAATTTAAAATTTTAAAATTAAATTTTTAAAATGATGTGGGCAAAGCTATATTAAGTGGAAATTCACTTTCGAAAAGTTAGACAAAACACCAGCCTAGCTTTTGCTCCGCGCTCAAAGCTCAAATATGATTATTTTGTCCAAACCACGTAGACCCATTTTGGTAAAGTAGTGTTAAGGGGTTATCCCCTCTCAAAGAAAAATCCTAGGACCATTTGGATTCGGTATTGAACCGAGAGAAATTTTTTTTATTTTTTCAAATACACCAGAAATTAATTGGTATAACTTATTCCGGCACAATTAGAATATATGAAAATTACTGTTCTCACTCTTTCCAACCATCCTCTTATATTTTTTTTTAAATACCCTCCCACGTCTGCCGAGACACCATCTCTCACCTTATTATTACATAATAAAGTTTGAGGGCAAAAAAATAATTTACCCTAATTAAAACTCTTTATTCCTCTGATTCCTCATTCTCATATCAAGTACAAAATCTCTTATCTCTGAAACCATTCCAAACGTTTTTTAATACTAGTTCTGTACTTTATACTTATTATTTCTAGAACCATTCCAAACGCTTTTTTATACTAGTTCTGTATTTTATACTTATTCCTGAAATAACTAGTTCTGTTTTATCTCATTACCAAACGAAAAAATGTACACTCCAAGGGATATACATCTCACACCCCGACCTATTTAAGAATGGAGGTGCTTTTTAAAGATCACTTGATGGGTGGGGAGATGGGTGGGGGTGCTTTTTAGTCCCCACCGGTAGATGGGTGGGGGTGTGGGATCAAATAAGTAAATGGTAGTGTTGAAACAACTGTGCTTATTTTTCTAGAACAAATTTGTGTAAATGTAAAATTATTATTATTATTATTTTTTGAAATAAATTTTTTTTTACCGAAAAAAAACTTAATTAAAATAAATAAAATTTAAATTATTATATTAATATTTTAATTAATTTAATATTTTAATTAATTAATTTATTTATTAATTTTTTTGTGATTAATTAAATTATTAACTAACACTTATTTTATTAATTAATATTTAGAATTATCTAAAAAATTAATTAAATAAATTAAATTATTACTTAATTAAAAATTTTATATTAATTAACTAAATAAACTATTTATTATTTTAAAATTATAATTATATTTAATTTTATTTTTATTTTTAAAAATAATTTAATTTTTATCCTACCACAGAAGAATTAATGTTCATTTCTTATTTATATTTAGTTGTGTTACCTTAAAGCAGATGTGAAACCCCCCCTCCATATAAGAGGAACAAATATCAACCGCATAATAATTCATTCACCGGATGAAGCCAAGCACATATCAACCCAGCAGTTGAAGAAACAAATTACGACTCATCATCCCACATTTCCCACTCTCTCTCTCTTTTTCTCTCTCTCTTTTGAAGAAAACAAACAAAGCAGGGAAACATTAATCTATCGAGTTAACAACTGAGGTCAAAAATTCCTCATCTCGCATCTCGCTAATCTCTCTACAGCTGTACATCTCCACGCGTGCGTCGATCCACGCCGTAAAATCCTCCAACAAGTAACAGCTTGTATATTTTTCTTAGATTTTTTTTTTTCAAAAAGTTTTTTTTTTTTTTTTTGCAAAAAAAAAAAAGAAAAAAAAAAAGAAAATCTAAACAGGAAAGAGAAGCGGACGCCGATCCGTGCTACTTCCTCGTCGGTTGCGCTCGCCAGCTGTCGCTTTCCAACTTGCCCGAAGAACCCCCACGTCATCATCACTCCGCCACCTCCCATAGGAACGGGTCCACCACGTCGTCAGCGGAGCAGGTCCACGCAGGAACTACGCCGTGCTGACGTTAACAGCCGCGGCGTCACTCGTCGGCGAGTGGGTCCCGGCCCCTGCGGCGGAGGAGGTCGTAGGGGGCCCAGAGGGCGTCGAGCGGGCAGGGGCGGCCGGCGTCGAGGCGCAGCCAGGGCTTACCCTTCCCGCTCCAGTGCAGCAGACTGACCGGCCCCGGATGCAAGTCCCTGCACAGCCCCTCCCTGTTGTCCCCTCCGAGCCCGTGCTGGTTCCATCTGTGCTCCACCCCCCTCACCTGTAACAACAATAACAATAACAATGCCAACCAAATAATAAAATAGTGATGTATATATAAAAGAAAAAAAAAGAAAAAAAGAAAGAGAGGTTACCTACCTCCCCAGCGAAGACGAGCAAGAAGGGGGGCAGCGAGCCCAGCTCGTAAATCCGGGCCTCCCTCTTCTGGACGTCCATCCAGCCCTCGAGCTTCTTGGTGAAGGATCCGGCGCGCCAGCGGTGGAGATCGATGACCATGACGCCGGTGTTGAAGTAGCAGGGGCGGCGGGGGGACCGATCGGCGAAGACGGCGGGGTAGGAGGGGTGAGACCAGAAGGCGGCGGTGAAGTAGGCGGAGAGGTTGGCGTGGCAGTACTCGGGGGCGCCCAGGACGCGGCCGCCGAGGTCGATCGACCAGAGCCGGGCCACGTCGTCCACCACCACCAGGTCCGAGTCCAGGTAGATGACGCGGCGCACGGCGCGGGGGAGCAGGTCGGCGAGGTAGATGCGCGCGTAGTTCAGCGGCTGGTCGAGGGCGCGCCGCACGGACGAGGAGATCTTGCCGCGGACCAGCGCCGCGTCGAAGCGGTGGACGGAGAAGGGGAGCGACGGGAACGCCGAGACCACGGCCCGCCGGAGCGCTCCCAGGCGGCGCTGGGACGCAGCGGCGGAGGCGAAGTGGAAGGCCACGGACTCCGGGCACGACGCATGGCGCAGCACGGAGAGCACCCCCGCGAGGGACCCGCGGAGGTAGGTCGCGTCCAGGGTCATCGCGATGTGGATCGTCGCGTTCGTGTCGCACCCGCGCCCGTTGCGGAACGCCGGCGCCTCCCGGAACTCCGGCAGCTCGTACCCCGTCGCCGCGTCGCCGGAGAAGACGAGCGCCAGAACGAGGTAGAAGAAGAAGAAGAGGGAGGTGCGTGGCATCGACATTTTTGTTCGGGACCGTAGGGGGAGTGGGAGCATAGACTGCATAGCAGAGAGAGAGAGAGAGAGAGATAGAGATGTGTAAACTTTTCCTAGAGGGAAAGAGGAGTAGAAAGAAAGAGAAAGGAAGGGGGCCAGATAGGACTTAAATATAAAAATAATAAAATAAATATTAAATTTCAGGGTTTAAAAAAAAAAAAAAAAAAAAAAAAAAAAAAAAAAGTTCAGATCGATGGAGATAGACAGTTAGTTCAGAGAGACGGGGGGTGGGCCGTGGAGGGGCGGACAGGCTGGAAAGACGCGTACCAGTTTTTGTTATTTTTACTTTTTTTTTTAGTAGTGCAGTTAATGGCGGGTTTTTTTTTTTTTTTTTTTTTTGGGTGGATGTAAAGTAAAAGGGGGAACTTAGGTGGGGTATTTTTAGTTTTTAGAGTAGAAAAAGGGAAGGAGGAGGAGGAAGAAGCTGTTAGTGGAAAGGTGAAATGTAGGTAGGAATAAATAAAAAACAAAAATTAAAAATAAAAAAATATTGATAGCCCCTCACCTATACTCAATTGTAAAATAACTCCTCAACTAGGTAAAAATGGTACTGAACTTATCTGAACTGTTTATTATTTTAAATTAATTATTTAATTTTTTAAAAAAATTTATTTTTTATTTTTAAATTTATTTTATTTAATTTAGTTTATAATATTTTAGCTTTAAAATTTGTATACGTAATTTATATTTACTAGTTTAGTTAATTAACATACTTCATATAAATTTTACAACTATAATTTTATTAAATTAAATAGTTAGCTTAAATTTTAAATTTACAATATTATTAACCGACTCAAATTAAATAAATTAAAAAATTAAATAGTAACATTAAAATTAAAAAAAATAGATGAAGTAGTTCGAAATATTTTATCTTATATTTATTATCTTAATCAAAGTTTATATTTCCAAATAAATCAATGCGACCCGTACTAGCTATGCAGGTATGGTAAAAAAAATTTAGCGATGGGCGGGTGTGCGGATTACCCATAAAATACTATTTGTTTATTATTTTTTCTATTTTTATAAGTACCAAACACAAATAATATATATATATATATATATATATATATATATATATATATATATATATATATATATATATATATAGCTCGACTATTATATTTGTAAAAATAGTTTTTCACCTTTAAATCTAACTTTTTGAATAATTTTATTCTTTAGATTATACTATTTCATCAACTACCCACTAAATTCAAAAAGTTCATTATTATCATAACCACATATTTTTTTATTCAAGTGTTAAAAATTTATCAGCAACAATAACTGATTTTTTTTTTAAATCATAGAAGCTCAATTATATATATATATATATATATATATATATATATATATATATATATATATATATATATATATATATATTATTTTTAAAATATTACAACATTCAATAAATAATAAAGAAAAAAAATGGCATTAGAAAAAATTAGTATTAGAATTCTAAAAACTGTAAAACAAAAGTACTATCATTTTTTTAAAAAAAATAATTATATATATGTGGGTATTCATGGCTATTCGTTTATTTTATTTATAATTTTTTAGATAAAAAAAATTAAAACATATAATTTCAAATTTGTAGATTACCGTTAAATATATGCAGATATGAATTGAAATTATCATACAATTTACACCTTAGTCCTTTTGTGGCTCTTTTTTTTTCACCTCTTTTGTTAAATTTTTTTTTTTTTTTTTTACTGAAATTCAAAGGAGATTTGTGAATTCTTCAATTTAAAATGTAAGATTTACAAGTGTACCAGTAAAACATTTTCCTTCAAAATATAAATTACTGTAGACAACAACTACTGTGTTGGGTTAAAGCTTCTTGTTTTCTATTACAAAGTGTTAATGGACTCATTTGTTGCATGTGACTTGGAACCTCTAGGTAGCATTTGGTTCAAGCAAAAGGGAATAAAAAAATTTATTTCCCATTTATACTCAAATACTATTTTTGGGTAAAGAAAAATAAAATTCTTTTTTTAAAAAAATAAAAGAAAAAATAGGGGTGAAATTATTGTTCTATCCTTAGAACAACAATTCCACCCTTATTTCTCTACTAATTAATAATAAAATATAATTAATATATATTATATATTAATTAATTAATTAATCAATTAATTTATTAAATTAATAAATATGTAATTAACTATTTGAGTAATTAATTCATTATTTATAATTAATTATTAATTAGTTAATTAAAAATTAATTATTTAGGTTGTTTATGTAATAAGTAATAACTAATATTTATATTGATTAATTAATTAATATTTTGACTAGCAAATTATTATTATGTTAAATTATTTTTTATAATTAATTAATATACTAAATTATTAAATTATTAAATTATTATTTAATTAATATTTTGATATTATTAATTAGGTAAAATATTATTATTTTAAAACTATAATTACTTTTATTCCTGCTATCCAACCTAACTATTCAAATATCGTCTTTTTTATTTACGAGAATAACTTAGTTTTTATCTAAATATATGTTAGATTATATAAAATCATGTTTTGAGTCGATACCACGGTAAAAACGTCGAAAATTTGAGATTTCTAGATATTAGGTACCGAAACTTGAAATTTGTGTACCGGTATTATAGAGTTCCTCACAAGTTTCTCAAAATTCGAAGCTATGATTTTTTTTTTTTTTTTTTTTTTTTTTTTTTTTTTTTTTTTTGTATGGGCTACCGGTACGTGATCCTGTTTTTGTATTGTGTACCGGTACTCAACTTTGAGTAACGGTACTCAACTCCGCGACGAGTTGAATATGTTACATTTGACTCTAATTTGATCCAATCTTATTTTTAAAGATTAGAGATGATCCAAGAAATATTAAAGAAAATTCTTAAGAGGAGATCGACGATTAGAAGTGAATCGGAAACTCGGACAATGAAAATCGTTTTCTATTAGAATTAGATTTCTTAGAGTTATATTAATTCTTGTGATTCATCTTTTTGATTTTAGAGTTTTATTAAAAAAATTCTAATTAAAAGAAAAACGTGAAGAGCCTTTGTGAGAGAGTTTCTTGTAATCCAATTTTTTTCTTTATACTTTTGTATTGTGGATTAATCGAAGAACGCATTCGTGGACGTAGATTGATACATTGTTCGATGAATGTGGATTAATCGAAGAACGCATTCGTGGACGTAGATTGACACATTGAGTTGGTTTTATTCGTGGACGTAGATTGACACATTGTTCGATAAACTACGTAAATCTTTTGTCCTTATATTTCGTTTTATTTGTTTAGTTATTTTCGTACTTATTTTCTACGATCGTTCTCGTTTACTTTCATCTACAGATTCTATTTCTGCTGCGCTTGCGCTTGTATACTGTATGAGTTGAGATATGCTCGATAATTCCACGACCGGTTCCCCTTCGATATAAAATTAAATTTTTTTTTTTATCACAAAAAAATTATATTTATCTCATAAATAAATAATATTTATTTATTTCTGAACCAAGGGCATACACGAATACATACTTCACAAGCAATACATTTATCAAATTCAAAGTGGATTCGACCCCGGAAACGCTCTGATGTGATCGATTTTTCATAAGAATATTGAATAGTTACAGATAAACGATTTGTGTGGGATAAGATAATTATGAAACTTTGACCAATGTACCTTGCAGCTCGTATTGTTTGTTGACCATAATTCATGGACCCAATTACCATAGAGAACATATTGTAGATATACATAAAAAATTTGACGTTTCTTTCTCTTGTTTGATAGAGATTATGAATCTAAAATAGTGTTATCGTATTCTCTTATTTATAATGAAACAAGTTGGGAAGAAGTTGTTAATAACAGATTACCTAGAGAAATAGGTAAAAGAAATTTCCATCCAAGATTTAATAACTGGTCCATTCTCATTCTAGGTAAAGTCCATCTTGTTGTGATAGAAATGAAGAGATGTCAGCAATTAAAATCTTTTATTTCGTGGCAGTTTTCGAATTCGTGAGAGGGATAAATACAGTGAGGCAATTGCTTGGAACCTTCAAACATCACATGATTTATATTCATGGTATTTTCCAGTACTATCCAAAATATGTTATTACAACTGCAACAGTTGTTATTTGATATAGATCTCCACTTTTCAATGTGATCTTCCCTTTTGGGTTTGGATCTGTGGGTGGATTTGAAAGTGGTTTTTCATAATGGTGGATGATGAAGATCTAAAAAAGGGACACCATTGTAGTTAGGGTGTCCTTGTAGGGTATTTATTAATTTAGTGAGAAGTTGTTGGTGAAGTGTTACAGCATGTGATAGGCATTAAAAGGGAAGTGACAGTGGAAATGGAACCCCACTGATATGATTAGGCATCTGGAACCAAATTTGTCCCAAGTAATCAAATAATCCTAAATTTAGATCCAATATGACAACATTTTCTCAAAAAATGAAGAGGATTATATATTACTGCAATCCAAACCGCCAGATTAGTAAACGTGTCTATGATTTCATTAGAATTGATTTTTCCAATCAAAAAATAACACATTAGATTATCAGATATTCTCTAGCTAGCTTTTTTTTTTTTATTTCAAATACTTTTTAGTTAATTCTCTACGTATGCAGTAATTGAGAAGCACTATAATAAAATTATGCTATAGCGATATTTTTAAGTATTTCTAAAATCTTAAAAAAGTATCGTTGGCAAAAATACCGATACTTATTATTAGTGTTGCTATATGTGCCGTCGCTAGGGTGTATAGCGATACATTTTTATAATGTGTCCAAAAATATGTTTCTATAATTTAATTTTGAATATAGATGGAATATAGATAAGACACTTATTCAAAAGTATCACAAACATGTGTCCCTATAATCTAAGTTTGTTGTAGTGAAACTTATTTCAGATTTTTATTACAGCAAAAAAATATAAATTTTTTTATTAATCAAGTATTTTATCATTATAGCAAAAACAAAATCAGTAATAGGGTCAATTTTGTGTGTTTTTTTTTTAAAAAAAAATGTTTCTTTGTAATCAGATTAAGGGCCCAAAAAAATTCTGCGCTTTTCTGCCCAGTAGTTATTGTAAGTTGTGTCAATTATTGAAGGCCTTTGAACAAATGCAAATTATGCATCTACAGCCTACAGGCTACAGGTTAATAGCTTATAACTTAACATTTTTATTTGACAATCTAATAAGGCAAGACATTGTGTTCAGGAGGTTATTGGTATGGGACTTTTCTTGTATGATTAGAAATAAAATAATTTAAATTTTTTATATTGTAAGGTCTTGATATTTATAATTGGCTAATTTGCATAAAAATTTTGTTGGTTTTGTGTATTGGCAAAAATAGATCACCTTTTTCGATTTTACATATTTAGTCCGAATTTTTAAGAAACTGACCAAAATACTTTTATTATTCTCTTTTCTCTCTTCTTTTTTTCTTTTTCTCGTTTTTTTTTTTTTTTTCGCTCGAGATTTGCTTTCCTCTTCTTCTCTTTCCTGAGTCCGTTGCCTCGCTCCCACGCTCCACGCAACGTCCAATCGTCGCTGCCATGGACCTCGCCGGAGGGCTGCCCCTCGATGCCGTACTTGCTCCCGCCATGCCCGCGGCCACGCCCATACATATATTTGATGGGCACAACATCGCAGGCACGGCGGGAGCGAGCGTGGCTTCGAAGGGCAGCATTCCGACGACGTCTATGGCGGCGGTGAGAGCGATGGCGAAGGAAAAAGATGCATATGATAGAAAAAAAAATAATAAAAAAAAAAATAAAAAAATTTAAAAAATTAATTTAGGCAAAAATTGTACTATTTGGACTAAAATTGTACTATTTTTCCTCCTCATCATTTTTCTCCGCTTTCTCGTGTTTCTTGTGCACATATTCGGGACCGGTGACGCGTTCGATGGAGGTGGAGGAGAGCGCGGCGACGCCAGAGAAGACGGCGACGGAGACTGTGATGCCTCACTTTCCAAGTAGTCGTCCATCCTAGAACTATTCTAGCTCTAACACGCTCCACCCTCTTAACCTCTTGGGTCTAGCAACCACCCAAAATGTTATAGCGGGTTAAGAGATTTCACCATATTATATCTTATATATCTTGAGGGTGTTACATTCCTCTTCCTTTTAAGCCTTGACGTTCTCGTCAGGCTCAATCATAGTCACAAGCAACAGGCGATGTAAGACTCGTCTCACTAGCCTTAGTCGACCTTGTGGGGAGCCACGCTCTACCCACAACGGTCATCAGTCAGGGAAGTCGCGCTCTATCCGCTGTATAACCCTAGTTCAGTTGAGACTAATCTCACATTTTCGGCTGGTGATTGACTCTGATACTAATTGTGATGCCCCACTTCTCAGGACGTCACCCATCCTAGAATTAGTCTAGCTCTAGCACGCTTAACCCTCTTAGCCTTTTGGGTCTAACCACCACCCAAAATGCTATAACCGGGTTAAGAGATTTAGCCATGTTATATCTTATATATAGGATCTCCTATCTCACCTCCACCGCGCCCCGCGTGCGTTGGTGGGGGCAAAGGCGATTAACCCCGCCTCGCCTCCACTTAATTAAAAAAAACTCTCGTGTGCTTTCTCGTACTGGGCATGAAGAAGGGTATGAGAACGACTAGGAGGAGTCGTACGATGAAGCGCACCCCTTGCAGGGCGGAGGCAAGGCAGGCCGCCTACACTGCTCTCTTCTCCTGCGTCGCCGCGCTCTCCTCCACCTCCACCGCGCACATCGCCGATCCCGAATGGGTGCAGAAGAAGGAAGAGAAAGTGGAGAGGAAGAAGGAAGAGGAGAAGAAGGAGGAAGAGAAATAGTGCAACTTTCGCCCAAAAAGTATTATTTTCATCTAAAAAGTGTAATTCTCATATAAAAAAATGTAACTTTTGTCTCAAAGAGCGTAATTTTCATTTAAAATAATACAATTTTTTTTTGAAATATTACAACTTTATCTACAGTGCAAAATTCTTCTCCTCGTCGTTTTCATTCCTTTCTCCACGCTCAGTACGAGGAAGCGCACGAGAATTTAACTTAATTAAAAAATAATAATTTTTTTAATTAAGTATAGGCGAGGCGGGGTTGCTAGCCTTTGCCCCCAACGATGCCCGGGGAGCACGGTGGATGTGAGATAAGGGATCCTTGCCCGCCCTTGTGCACCCATTGTCCGCTCACCCCCCGTAGGGCAGAGGTAAGACGGGTCGCCTCCGCTGCCCTCTTCTTCGGCGTCGCCACACTCTTCTTCACCTCCACCGCGCGCATTGTCGGTCCTGAATAGGCGCATAAGAAATACGAGAAAGCGGAGAAGAAGTAGGAGAAGAAGGAAAAATAGTACAACTTTAGTCCAAAGAGTACAAATTTTGCCTAAAGAGTGTAATCTTATCTCAGGAAGTGTAATTTTTGTCTCAAAGAGTATAAATTTTGTCTAAAACAGTACAAAATTATTCTAAAATCGTACTTCATCATCTTCTTTCTTTTTCTATGATTTTTGGCATTTTTTGTAGTAGCGACGTACATAATGATCCTCTTAGGAGAAAAAAATAGTTTTTCTTTATTTTTCGTTATTTTTTTTTTCTACCCTCTACATCTTTTTCCTCCCGCTGTCGACCTCGCTGCCGCCATAGATCTCGTCGGAGTGCTGCTCTTCGAAGACCGCACGCACTCCTGCCATGATACGTGTGGGTGTAGGAGGGTGTGGGCGCGGGTGCGACATTAAGGAACAACGCCCTCGCATGGGGCGTGGGAGCGAGGCTTAGGGCTCAAGAAGGAGAAGAGGAGGAAAATGAACATCGAGTGAAGAAAAAAAGAACGAGAAAAAAAAAAAGAGAGAAAAAGATATTTTGGTCAGTTTATTAAAAATTCGAATCGAATATGCAAAAACGAAAAGGTGAACCACCGTTGAGACCAAAATTTTCGCCTCTTAAGGACGTGACACGTGGCAACAATCATCGGCTAAAGTCATCAGCCGATGAAGGGAAAGGACGACCAAAGAAGGATCCGCGTCCCGATCCGAACCGATCTCTGTCGCGTGAAGACGCTGCGTGCGATGTACGCCATCGGCTGAAGTCATCAGCCGTTAGGAGAAGCAGCCGACGAAAAAATCAGCGCCCATCCGGGAGCTATGTCGGCAAAAGAAGGACAGCAAACCGCTCCAGTCAAGCGACGAAGAAGGCGAAAGTCAGAGCCAGCCTTCGGTGGTTCGAGCCGAAAAAGAAAAGAGTGCGAGATTTGGACGCGAATCTCGTAACAGCTTCCGGAACGGCAAGTGGCACCCAGCATTGGAAAGTGCCGCGGATCACGCTTCGGTAGAACAATTAGGGGATGAACCTAAATGGGAAACGACTATTATCCTACTAAGGAGAATCGTTTCAAAAGGAAATAGTTGAGAATTTCCTGATGACTCTCTCCAGATCACGCCGATTTTTTAAATCGGCGATTATACACATGGTTCGGGAATGTATAAATACCCGAACGATCGAAAAAGAAGAGGTCCTGCAACCTCGTAAGCCAAGACCGCCCCCTGCTTTTTCATATCTTTCATATCTATATTTATTGTTTTCCTAAATAAGTTTACTGCATTTCCAAGAAATAGGCTTACTTGTAATTTCTATCCCTTTCATCTTTCTTGTATCTCCTTTTCAAGAAAAATAATTTCTAATCGGCTCCTTAGCCGTGTCAATTATTTGTCTTGATTCTCTGAGTCCGCTACTCTAAGTCGGACTCAGCCTTTCTCCACCTCTATATCCCGATTCGGCTAATCTAATCCGAACGGACGTGAGATTTGAGTGAGAAGAATCCGGCAGAGCAGATCCCTCATCGGCCCAATCACTTGATCCGTTGGCATGTGGCGCATCACTCTCAGAGAGTCAAATCACCATTCGGGGCTGACCGACTATCGACATTTTCATCCCCAACACCCATTTTTGCCTATACGCAAAACTAATAAATTTTTTATACAAATTGGCCTTTATAATTTAATAGAACAATATATTTCGCTTGCATAGTTTTTTATTTTATTTTTAAAAAATAGGGATAATTGCCTGTGTACTCCTGAAATATGAAGAAATGTAACGACCCGGCCCACTAGCAATAATAACTCGTTGGGCCCAAATCACAGCCCAAAATGCTTAAGCCCAATTATTATTGCTGGAGTCTGTGACGGGGGGAGTCTGTGACGCCCCCAATAGTCCCACATCGGATGTGGATGGAATTACAGTTGGATTTATATGAGACTTGGACACTAGTAATAATAATTGGGCTTAAGCATTTTGGGTTGTGGTTTGGGCCAACGAGTTATTATTGCTAGTGGGTCGGATTGTTACAAGAAATATCTGATTTACCCCTCTTATTTTTTTCTTTCCAATATACCCTTCATACGTTCCACCGTTATTAAAAATACCCCTACCGTTTTCCTTTGTTAAGTTAACTAGGGTTAAACTAGAGTTAAATAATAATCAGAGTTGAAAAGTATCATATATACCTATTTTGCCCGGGTTTAGGGTTTAGGGTTTAGGATTTTTTAGGGTTTTAGGGTTTAGGGTTTAGGGTTTTAGGGTTTAGGATTTAGGGTTTTTTAGGGTTCTAGGGTTTAGGGTTTAGGGTTTTAGGGTTTAGGGTTTAGGATTTTTTAGGGTTTTAGGGTTTAGGGTTTAGGGTTTAGGGTTTTAGGGTTTAGGGGTTTAGGGTTTTAGGGTTTAGGGTATATTTGAAAGGACAAAATAGTAATTACACACAGATAACGGCAGTTTCAAACGGTACACTAACAGAGTTTAACTTCAGGGGTATTTTGGAAAGAAGTTGGAACGTAAGAAGGGTAGTTTTAATATTAGCCTTCTAAGAGGGGAAAATCTGAAAACAGGAAATTTTTTAGGGGTATGTAGAAAATTGCCCCTAAAAAATAATTTGAACGTTGAATAATGATAATCTCAACATACTAATGCAATTTCGTATCAGATTAAGAGTGCAATTTTCGTTCGAAGAGTATAATTTTCACTCAAAAAATATAACTTTTGTTCAAATAATACAACCTTCATTTCAAACAGTGTAATTTATTTCTCAAGCAGTATAATTTTGCTCAAAAAATGCAATATTCGCTCAAAAAGTGTACCAACTTTTATCTCAAAGAGTGTAACTTTCGTCATTTTCTTTTTTCTTCACTCGTTTTTTTGCCTTTCTTTTAATAAGGATGACACATAATGGTCTTTATACGAAAATAATAATAATATTTTTTTCTTTATTTATTTATTTCTTATTTTTTTCTCGTCCTCTATAATTTTTATTTTTGCTATCGTGCTTTCTCTTTTGTCCTTTGTCACAAGCATTGCCTCTGCCCCCACCAGACGCGCTCTCTTATCCTGTCGTTTTTAAATTCTTTGGTACCTTGGTCACCGTGGCCATCGCGGTCGCCATCTGCGGCCATGCACTCCCCTGTAAGCTCATCTTCGTAATCTATATCATATCCGAACTTGCGTCAGCGAAAGTGTGAGCGATATAAGAGAGTGGAATACGACGTCGATATTGGGGTGGTGGATGAGAAGGAGAAAGAAGCGGAAGTGAAAGAAAAATGAAGGAAAATAACGATAAGGATGAAAAAAACCAACAAAGAGAGAAAAAAATATACGAGAGAAAAGGAATACAGATATTATGGTTAGTTAATTAAAAATTGAATCTGTAAAATTTAAAATAGCAGCTTGTTTCTGTAAAAGTACCAAACCGGTGGATTTTTTATACAAATAGATCATTTAATATTTATATTTCAGTAAATAAAATTAAAATAATTAATAATAAAATTAAAATAAATAATAATATTATTAAAATAATTAATGGATAATAACATTATTAATTTAGATAAAGTTTTGAACTAAAGCAACTAAACGAATTTAAGTTAAAAAAAAGCTCAACAAAAAAAACAATAAAAATTGAAAAAATTCTTTCAAGATGGCCTAAAATTGTTCAAATCTCCAAACATTTTTAAATAAATAAATAAATAAAAATGTATGGAGACTCGCCAACTGTAAATAATTTTGAAATAGTACGGTCAACTTTACATTTTTTTTGGATTGAGATCACTTTCACTTTTAATCTTTTAAATTCAATTAATTTAAAAAATAAATTAAAAATTTTATCAAATTTAATAATTATATTTAAGTAAATAAAATTAAAATAATTAATAATTAATGGACAATAACATCATTAATTGTGATAATTTTTTGAACTAATGTAATCAAAAAAATTTAAGTAAAAAAAATATCTCAACAAAAAAAATACACAATAAAAATTTATTTATTTTTTTCAAAATAGTCTAAAATTGTGCGAATCTCTAAAACACCCCCAACCCAATCCAAACCAATCCAACACAACATTACCGAATGACGTGGTGAGCCGGGTTCATGCCGGAGTTTCTCATTGGCGGATCTTGACTATCGACGGTGGGGATCACAGCTCGAGAATCAGACCGTCCAGATCAACAGCGTCCAACTCCAATCCTCGATCTGATACTCTCACACTCACCCCCAACTCCCACCCTCAACCTGTGCTCATTGAGGAACCCTCCGTTCCCCATCGTCGTCCTCATTCATCTCTCCTCTCCTTCCGATCCCATCCCATCCCATCCCATCCATGGCGGGCTCCGTCCTCCACTCGCTCTCCGCTCCCCCCTCTCGCCCGAGCTTCGCCGCGTCGTCCTCCTCGCCGAGGGCGGTGGCCGCGGCCCCGTCCGCCGCCCTCCTCCGCTGCGGCGCCGCCGGCCCCATGCCGGAGTTTCGGGGCCTGAAGATCGCCCCGCACCCTCAGCGCGCGGCCTCGGCGGTACCGCCGAAGGCGCTTCGCCGTGGAGTGGCCGTGGTTTGCGAGGCTCAGGAGACTGCGATCCAAGGTATTCACCTCTGATGCTACATCTCCTCCACCTCCTGTATCGATCGATCATTTCTAGTAGATGTTTCCTTCTCTCTCTCTATAGATCTCTCTTATTATAGTGATCGATCGATCTGCTGCTCAATTGGCTTCTACTGATCGATCGAACGATCGATCTATTGCTTGGTTGAAGTTTCCCGCGCTCTATCTCCTCTCTGCTTCTTCTTATTGTACGGATCGTGCGATCTGTTTCCTTATTGAACTCGCTCTTATTGCTTTCCTTTTTTTTTTCTGTAGTTATTAGTGTGGATATTGTTTTATTATGGTTAATTAAATACCTTGTGAGGTAATTTCGCCTATTTTATCTAATGTCTTGTTTGTTTCTACTTTCTACTTTATAGTTAGATCAGATGATCGATAACGATAGATGGTTATTGAGAGGAGCTGTGAATTTTGCACGTGGTTGGAATCAATTATATGTTGGAGAAGTGGATTAGCGAGAATGTATCTGAATCCTTCACAACTATATGCCAATTTGGGAGGAATCTTATTTTTTGTTGTTTCAAATTGTTTATGTTAGGGTACCTCTGGAAAAAATAGTTAAGAGTACGAGGAGTTGAGGGATTGGAGCTTTAACTTGTAATGGTTAATGTTGAGCCGCAGGTTAGTATTAGTATGATTTGAAAGTTGCAACCCTAGCTTGAATTGGTGCTTCGACCGCATGTTTCGATTGTTCCAAGGCTTCGATGATTGTAAAACTCAGATTTAGTCGTTGTCAAACTTGCGGACTTTGGCATATCGCAGTTTCCCTTAGGGCTCTATGTTTCCATCTAGCATGGATAGGTATTATTACAATTCATTTCATTGTCTGGAATCTTTGTCAAATTACGTAGGCATTTTTTGTGTTTTTAGACCGAAAGTATTGCTTACGAATAAAACAAATGGAAATATTATACTGGTAAAGAAAAAGTTCTCTAGGGCTTTTGTAGTCTAAGGCTTCGAGAAAGTTCTCTCCTAGGTGATACAAGTGATCTTCCTGATAAATTTATTGAAAATTTGGGTAGTCTTTCTTGCAGTCTTTTGTGGTTGCAAACATATGCTTGAGTTCTTACTTAAGACCATGGCTCTTGTTCACGAGAAGAGTTTCCAGGCTATGAAAAATGTGGATCACTATCATTCATAAGAGTGAATGCCATCAAGAGCTAACATCAGCTAATTGATTTGCAAAATATATTTTCTGCAAAATGCTCCAAGTTTGCTTATAATCCAATAGTCAAATGCATAGAGGAGCCAATCTGCTAATATCTCTGTAATTAAGGCACCTGGTTGTCGCCAGTAGGTTGGGGATTTGAACCCCCGTTGCGTTTTCTCCTTGGGGCTTTGTCTCTGGCTTCGGGTTTAAAAATGTTGAGGTTCTTGGGGTGTGGGATTTATGAACAGTTTCAGGTAAAAAAGGAACTGCATAATTGATAATAAAAGGGTGGAGCTAACACTATCCTGGGAAGTATCAAGAGAGGGGAGGTAATGAATCCTAAAATTGCTAAGGTCTCCACCTTAGCATATCAAAAGCATAAGCTGAATTGGTGAAGAAATGATGTATGTGCAAGCTATGAATGCAAATTTGATTTGCATTCAAAGAAGGACAAGTTGGTGAAAGTAGTGCAAAACGTTTGGTGACATCCTGTTGAGATGGAGGACATGTTTGATAAATGATTAGATATTTTAGCTTGAGCATACAACAGTAATTTAGAGTGTTGAAAATGTAGCTATTATTTTTGGCAACTTCTCTATAATCACAATAGTGTGTATTCCTAAGCAGAAGTTGATACACTAACTAAATCAACTGAAACTAGCCATGATGCTATAAGTCATTAAAAAAAGAGATCCTGGAAAGTCTAGGACTACCTTTAACAGTCTTGTTTGGGTGATTATCTATTGTTGTGTCAAGTTTAGTTAGAGATAATTTGGATGTTTGTAGCTTTATTATTAGGTGATTCTATGTTTGCCTTTTTGGGGTTTACAATATTCCTCAATCAAGTTGGGGACTTTGTATTTATAAGCCTTCAAACTATCTTTTCGTTGATGATGTTCTGGACAATATGCATTGGCAACATGTTTTTTTAAAACTGCCCGTAGGCCCTACACTCCAAGAACCATCTTTGAGAACCCCTTAATATTTTAAACCCAACGCCTGAGGCAGTGAGCTCCAAATGAGAAGCGCAGCAGGGACTTAAACCCTTGACCTTTGAGTGGCAATCCGAGTTCCTTAACCTCTAAGCTATTAGTGAATTCACCATGCATGTGCGAGTAGATCTAAGCTACACCACTCTCTAGGGAAGATTTGAGCTTCTTTGGTTACTAGTTGCTTTCTCTACCATCCCTTAGAACAAGGGTATGATTCTATATTTTTTCTGGTCGTCTATAGATAAATAAGAGTTTTTAATGATTTTAGATGCATTTCTGGGAATAATGGGGGAGGGTGGTAGCCCCCTGACCTCCATGCAGAGCCACCCGTAATCAGCATGCATGATTCGTAGTGACACTTTTTGCTGGGAAGATAAAATTAGAGCTCAAAATTCTGATTCTCTTTAAGGTCAACTTGTGGCATTATGAATTTATTTAAGAGGATAAATAACGAACTAAATTAGAGCTATGCAAGGTGAACTGAAGATCATTGCTGGCACACAATTCTTGAATTGTTGTAGTTGGTCATCTCAGCCCCTCTCGAGTTTGGAATTCTTCTAGGTCTTCTCTGATCAACCTTCTCAGAGATCACGTAGCAAGATAAATTAAAATTAAACTATCTACAACTACTTGATTACGACTTAAGATTTCCTTCTTATGAAATTGGTAAAAGTTAGCCTTCGACAATAAAATCTTTGAAGAAAAGACTGCTGAGCCAAAAGGAGACATTTAGTTCCAGGATTGAAGGCTTTTACATGTAGCAGTTTTGTAGTGTTAGTACATTATCTTAGCTTGGTGCTGGAGGTTTCTGTTGATAATACTTTATTTTGGTGTACTTATGGATGGCACTACTACACAGAGTTAAAGGCTTAAAGCGGCTGCTGGTTTCTTCACTATCACCATTATATATGGATGTTGCTTAATTTGATAGTACAAGCGATAGAGGTCATGCTCCCTCATGTAGGCATAGTGAACTGGTTTATGACTACTGCATTTGTTCTATCGACATGTTTCGTTTCATGCTCCATTATATTCTGGTATGTCATTGATGGCATCCCCCCCATTTAGGGACCTAATTAATTAGAGAAGTTTTAGCTTTTTTTAATTTACGAAGAGCTTTTGCGTTGTTACCTGTGATATTGATTTGTATTTTGTTCTTATTAGTTTCTGTTGTGATATTGATTTGTATTTTGTTCTTATTAGTTTCTGTTCATTTTCCTGGAGAATTATTAGAGATCTGATCTTCTCGTCAAGTTGGACTAAATAATATAATTGATTCTCTCAGCTTTACTAGTGATGGAGTAACTTCAATTTGTAGATAGTGAATAGTACCTTTTAAGTGAATCTACAAATCTAAAATGAATTACGAGCTATCTTTCCAGCAAAACTAGAAGATACATGTTTGTAAATGAACTACTGCCAATGAATGTCTTCAACGGACTAGTAAATAAGAGAAAATTGCTGGGAGTCCCTTCTAAACATGTAATGAAGTGGTAGGTTCCAGCTCTTTTCCTTTTAGGTGCAGGATATGATGGTCGGTGTTGTGGTTACCAGTATCTGGAAACTGTGAGGCTAATGGGATCCCAATGACTGTTAGACCCGATATGTATATAGTATATACTGCTAAGTGAAAAAGAAAGAAAGAAATATGGACGACGTCGCTGTTTAAATATCTCTCAAAATTTTCACTTTGGAAGTAGGAAAATACAGAGCGACCTTGTTTCTAACAACTGAAGAAGATTTCTGGGACATAAAACCGGGCTGTCAGTATTTAGATGAGAAACGCAACGGCTAACTAACGCAGGTTGATGTTATGCTGATAAGATAGCAATATCCAAGGAGTGTCATACCTAATTATGTAATTGATGTAAACACTGCTAATGCAATTTTATTCCATTTTATTGTCTGATTGTTCCTTGATGAGTATCTTTTATCATGATTGTTCACGTGGCATCTTAGTTCAGAGGGAACTGAATTTTTTTTCGGTTCCAAATGATCTTCCTACCATTGCCTCTTCCCTTTTTGAGGAAAAACTGATTCGTGATTCGTCATCTCTCTCTACCTTTTAGTGATGCTTTTCTTTCCAAGCAAACTTGCCCAATCTTCATTAACATTGCCATTCTCCTTACAGTTCCGGATGTGAGTAAATCAACATGGCAGTCACTCGTTCTCGAGAGTGATCTTCCTGTATTAGTGGACTTCTGGGCTTCATGGTGTGGCCCCTGCCGAGTGATCGATCCCGTTATCAGCAAACTGTCAAAGTCTTATGAAGGGAAGATGAAGTGCTACAAGCTCAACACCGATGAGAACCCCGATATAGCGACCCAGTACAGCATCCGGAGCATCCCTACCGTGATGATTTTCAAGGATGGGGAGAAGAAGGATACGGTGATCGGTGCAGTGCCGGAGACCACCCTCATCACGTCCATTGAGAAATTTATTGAGCGGTAAGTAAGCGCGTCCCCTTTTCCAGGAATCTTAAGACTGTTTTGAGCTATATGATCTGGAGTTTCGGAGGCTACTTCTTGTGAGGATTTATATTATTTTAGTTTCTTTTGTGTCTCTAGTGGTTTCGAGCTCTGTATATAGTGGTGGAGATTACGCTACTACCAATGTCCGTAAATGGAAATTGAAGTGATAATGGGTCCGATGATAACTAAATAGCGACTACTAAGAAACCCATCTTTCGGTGAATTTTTTGTTCGAATCATTCTTTTATGGGCGAAATTTAAAACCTCTTTTTTCTTTTTGAACCAAATTCAACTTGACCGTGTGGTTTGTTTGTGTAATCCTAAAATCCTGCTCCAGTTCGTCCGTATCTTCGCAATTGTAACTCAAACTGATCAGTTCGCTTCCAAAATAAATTCCAATGCATGCTGATGTATCTTGAGAATAGTTAGTTAGGTTCTGCTATAATCGTCCGTAGTAAAATATTTGACAAAATTTAAATGAAAATTGAACTATTTTCAGTGTCATCCACATGTGGAGTAGTTTAATGCAAAATAAGAACCATTATTTATTATAAAAAACCTAAAACGCAACTTCTCATTTACTAATTAATGCTACCTCGTTGGACTTGAATGTTAGAATAAAATATTTATTGATGACTTATTTAGTGTACAGAAATTTTTACATGACCGGTAAGTTTGAGTTTGATTTTTTATTCTTTAAAAGAATCTTAACCTCCTTAGTTTGATCGAATAATATATTTTATCTATAAAATAATTTATTTTTTTATAAAAATAATAATTTAAAATTTTAATGTAATATACATGTTTTTCAAGTGAATTAAATAATATGTAAATCTTAATTGGAGTCAATTCAATGATAAAAAATTCACAAGTATAATTAAACTTGTACTTCTGAAAGTATATAAGCTATATATATATATATATATATATATATATATATATATATATATATATATATATATATATATATATATATATATATATATATATATATATATATATATATATATATATATATATAGTCCGGCTACTGTGCTTGTACAAGCACCAAGCAATTGGTGCTGGTAAGTTTTCTACCGTTAGATCTAGCCATTTGATTAATTCTATCCCTTATATCATACTATTTCACTAACTACCCACTAAACACAAGGGGCCTACTATCATCCAAACCACACATTCTTACATCCAAGGGTAAAAAATTCACAAGCACAAATAACTTGGTGCTTTTACAAGCATAGGAGCTCAATTTTTTATATATATATATATATATATATATATATATATATATATATATATATATATATATATATATATATATATATATAGTTCGGTTGCTATGCTTGTACATGCACCAAGTAATTGGTGCTTGTAAGTTTTCTACCGTTAGACTTATTCCTTTGACTAATTTCATTCCTTAAATCATTCTATTTTACCAACCATTCACTTAACCCAAGGGGCCCATTATCATCATAACGACATATCTTTTTATTTAAAAACTAAAAATTTACAAATACTAATGACTTGATATTTTTAAAAGTATAAGAGTTTAATTTTATATATATATATATATATATATATATATATATATATATATATATATATATATATATATATATAAAATTAAATTTTTATGTTTTTAAAAGTACCAAGTTATTGATGTTTGTAGGTTTTTAACTTTTGAATGAAAAGATATGTGGTTAGAATAATAGTGAACCTTTTGAGTTAAGTGAGTGATTGATAGAATAGAATGATTTAAAAAAAAAAATTAGTTAAAATAGTCAGTAAATCTAATAATAAAAAATTCACAAGCATCAATTACTTGATACTCATATAAATATAATTACCGTATTACTTGATACTCATATAAATATAATTACCGTGTATATATATATATATATGGAAATGTATAAGTGTACACCTCCAAGGGGGTGTACATCTCACACCCCACCCATCTAAGAATGGGGGTGTGATGAGGGATCACTTGAGGTGACCCCTAAAAGCCATCTCCACCCTTAAATGGATTGGGGTGTAGGATGTACACATCCTTGGGAGTGTACACCTAGCATTCCTCGTGTGTGTGTGTATATATATATATATATATATATATATATATATATATATATATATATATATATATATATGTTTCCAAACTGACCAGCTGGCACCCTTAGCTGTGCAGATGCAACATCTTACATTCATGCAGCACATCAGCAATCTTATCCTGACACCGATAGATTGAGGATAAGCGTGACAGTGAGACTCATTTATGCTGCTCTCCTAATTCTGCTCAATCAGTAAATCATTTCCTAATTCAGTTGAGTAAGAATTTAATAATTTATATTTAAAATTATAATTTTAAAATTAATTATTTTATATTTTTATGTGTTAAGAATTTGATTTGTATTTATATATTAGTTTCTCAAAAAAAAAAAAATTTTTTTTTACCCTATATCATTCGCCACGACAAGTTCCAGGCGCGCAACTCAGTCAGCTCTCTTGAGGGAGTCTTTACTACTACTGGTATTTACCTATTATTCCTAAGATTGATAAATTTTAATATAATAATTACATATTAAAATAATTTAGGTTTTTTTAAAAAAATTAATTTCAAAATTTTTTTATTTTTAAAAATGACACTACAAAATTTATATTTACAAAATTGGTCCTATAGTTGCCACATGTGCGTCCCGTGTGCCTGCCACATGAGCGAGGGAGGCGGATGTGGAATGAACATCTGTGCGCCCCGCGCGCTTGCCACGTGAGCGAGAGAGACGGATGTGGACACCTGTGCGCCCCGCGTGCCTGCCACGCGAGCGAAAGAGGCGGATGTGGAATGAGTTAAATACAGAAAATCATTCCTGATGTTTAAACACAGAAAAATATTTCTACGTTAGCGAGAGAGGAGGATGTGAAATGAGTTAAATACGGGAAACCATTCTTGCTGTTTAAACACAGAAAAATATTTCCACGTGAGCGAGAGAGGCGGACGTGGAATGAGTTAAACACGAAAAACCATTCCCGGTGTTTAAATACAGAAAAATATTTCCACGGAGAATGATTTTCCGTATTCATATTCGCCGTATATCATTCTCCGTGTTCATATTCCCTGTATATTATTCCCCGTGTTTATATTCTCCGTATAATAATTTTTTTTTTTTGAAAAATAGGTCACCGTGTAATTGAAATTAAAATCTATATTTTAAATTAAAATTTGAATTCAAAAATCAAATCAAGATTTGAATTCAAAATTTAATTACTTAAATTTAAATTTAAATTTAAATTTCAAATTTAATTTATATCTTAGATTTGAATTTCAAATTTTAAATTTATATTTTTATCCCGTATTTGAATTTTAAATTTAATTTCTAATTTTAAAATTTTAAAATTAAAATTTAAAATTAAAACTGATTTTAGATTGCAAATTTGAATTTAAAATTGATTTTGGATTCAAATTTCAAGTTGAAATTTAATTTTGAATTCAAATTCATATTTTGCACTAGTTTTAAATTCAAATTGAGATATTGAATTTAATTTGAATTTCAATTTTAGTTTCAAACTTTAAATTCAAAATATTGAAATTGAATCTAAATTTTAAATATTAATTTAGTTTCGAAATTAAATTTCAAATTTATATTTAAAATTTAAATTTAAATTTAAAAATCAAATCAGATTTTAAATTTAAATTTGAAATTTGAATTTAAATTTAAATTAAAGGAATGGAATTGTGAATTCAAATCTTGATTTGATTCTTAATTTCAAATTTTAATTTAAAATATAGATTTTGATTTCAATTACACGGGAACCATTCCTTAACAAACATTATTTTTCTTATACCTAGTACTAACCTAATACCCAATCAAATACAAATTTACAATAATTCTTATTTGTTCCAAAAGTTATACTTATCCTTGGAACTACTAGTTCTCTCTTATACCCCAACCAAGCATAGCCTCAAAGATTAAATTAGCTTTTGTATAGTTGGCTCAAAAATTGGTCAAGTTTTGGAGGTCGATTTACGAAGTCGATGCTTCGGATATATACGATACACTTTAGTGCAGTATAAACGTGTCAGTTAGTCTGGTGGACACATAGGGATTTTACTAACACTCGATATTTATGTCTAGATTCCCTTGGCACCTAGAGGCGTTGGCAACACCTCTGGATAGGTTGATGTCGTCGCCCTCTGCCGTCGACGCCAACCTTGCACGCTAAAGCATCTCTCCGACGCTGCCCTGTCGTCCCCAACCTTCCATGTTGTCGGGCCCATCTTTGTACCCAAACTCCCTCTAGCTGGTCGTGGACCATGCTGCGTCGTCGCCGTCGCTCCCTACCGCCGGCTGCAGCACCCCACGCCTCCCCTCCACCGATCTTGACCCATTATGGTCATAGTCGGCCACTCCTGGCTGCATGGGAGATGGGAAGCTCCTTGTTGCCATACTACTGCGACTGAAACTACTTCTTTGGCCAAGTTTCCTTTTTTGGCCATCCTAGCAGCTGGCGACCTTGCCGCAGTGGAGCACGACGCTCTTGAACCCTCGTACATCGCCGTGCTTGCTTTCATCGCTGTTGGAATGGTTCCCGATTGCTAGTTGGCCGATGTCGTTTCCGAGGACATCGAAATCAGCACTTCTTCTTACTCCGACACATTCCACGAGGCTCGATTCCACTTCGGACGGCGAGCATAGTGTCCGGCACGTCAAGACCTTCGGGACCATACCTCCGCTCGAGTTCCGAGTCGTCGAATCGACGGTAAATCTCGTAACCCTATATTTAATACGTTATTAACGCACGCTATGTGATGACCCGAATCTCCGTGGAGGAGCTACGGCTTGATCAGCAGCTTCTGGAGGCCTATGTTGTCTGTCAGAGTTGGTGGCGCGTAAATCGAAGTCAAGAATTGGACTTAGTGCGAAAAATAAATTAAGTTTACCTATTTGGGCATTTTCGACATAATAGAAGTGGTTTCGCGCAAAAATGGAGACCGTCGTTGGATTCAGCGCGAAAAAACATTCGAAAATGGCTATTTGAAAATTTTCTGGTGAATTCGGATATCAAAAATGGACTCAGTGCGCGAAATCACTAAAAATAAGAAATTCCAAATTTTTTTTAGGCTTACTAGGCTTCACGGCTGAATTTGCGGGTAGGCCGGTCCACGACCCACCGCGCGTGCACCAGGCGCAGCGAGCCGCGGCGCACGACAGCCGACGGCTTGGGATTGGCCGGGGCACAGTGCGGGCGGGGCAGGCGATAGGCAAGCGGGTCGTGCGACGGGCAGCGTGGGTGCACGAGGCCGTACGAACGCGTGCGCCAGGTGGTAGCCCGCGGGTGGCGGGCGCCAGCCACCCGCGCACGTGGGCGCGGGCCACGTGGTGCGGCTCGATTTGCCGCGCCTGACTGTTCTGTGGGGATGGACACGTGGCGTGCCCGGGTGATTCCGGGCGTTGCCATTGGTGTTGTGTGTTCGGCGCCCGAATCTTTCGGGCGCCCGAAATTGTACCCCAAACCCCTCATTTCTTTGAATTTTTTATACCTATAAATAGGCCTTTGATGTCCTATTTCGAGACCTTTGGGACTTTTGTTGGGGTTTACCTTTGGCTGAGGTCTTTCTCCTCATGTCCACTACACTTTGAAGGAGTCTTGGTATTTTTGGAGGCCACGACATCGACGCTTTCCCCGACTCGGCGTGCTTCGACATTCCTCTTTCGGCGGGTTTCTCCGTCACATTTCAGTCCGCGAGCTCCCCTGAGCTGACCCGAGGGAGTTTTTGGCCGATTTCTACGGCATCGTTTCCATGAGAGGTAAACCTTCGATTTTTGTTATTATCGTTCCTCTCGGTTTTGGGTTTTTATTGGGGTTTTCGGAACATCTTTGAACCTCTTCCATGTTGTGAATTTTTTTGGATAGCAGAGCTTGTTGGATTTTTATCTCAGTGCACAGTTGTGGAATTTCAGCCTGTGAGGACTCAACTTCTATTTACACTTCGCGAGGATCACAACCGTATTTTGCTTGGAATTTTTGGAGGGCATCTCGTAGGTGATATTTTACTGATTCGTGGACAGATGCGCGACTACGATGTTGTTTTGCTAATTTTGGACTTACCCCAGTGTTTGGCTCATATCTCGGTGAACGGGAGGACTTTTTGAGTGATTTTTGGTGCGTTGGAATCGTGGGAACCTAAGGATCGCGCTCGTCCAGTTTTGTCTTATCTAGACTCCTGACCGACACGCGCATCCAGCTGAGTTGGATTTTCCTCCAAGTCTGCGGACTTCCTTCTAATTCTAGTGTTGTATATTTCAGCATGCTAGAATAGGTGCTATTATTGATGTTTATAGAGTTATTGGACTTTGACTAGCACCCTGACATATGATTGTATGTAATAAACTAGACTGTTAGAAAACTCTCACTTGGGCTAGGTTCTTTTATGTTCTAGTTTTCACTTCTTGCATTCCTTTTTCCTGGACATTGAGCATTTCCTCGCCCGGATTGTGGGCCGAGTGGTCGGGATAGTGTGGGATGCATGTTGTACTCGTGCCAGGGGGCCGAGTGGAGTTTGATAGATGTGGCTAGTGTTGTGCCAGTGTTGGGAGTCGTTGGGTAAACGGTGGTCCCGGATTGTCATGTATTCTCCGACCAGTGTCATTTGCACTGTGTTTGTAGTAGTGTTGAGTTGATGCTAGTAGGATCTTGAATCCGGACTGTTTTTAGACACATAATTTCAGTAAATAAAGGTTTTTCTTCCGAATTTCGAAGGATCGTCGGAGCCTATTCTTGTTTGATAGGGTGAAGGCATTAGCCCTTTGGGTTTTGAAAAATAAAACTTATTTTAACTGATTTTCTTAAAGGACTAAAAATTCATTAAATTGAGCTTCTCAAATCAAAATGGTTTTCGGAGATAACTGTCATTTCTTCTTACAAACTTCCTCACCCGAGAGGGTTTGATTGACCTGGGTTCTAGGGACCGTTTCCATATTTTTGGGATGAAAGTTACGGGGGCTGTGCCTAGAACCTGTTCTTGTTTGATAGGGTTGTAGGCGCTAGTCTCCCGGAACTTTCGAACCTTCCTTCGTGGTTAGCGGTTGAGTGCCTCCGGCTAGTGGACTTAGTGTGGTCAATTGAGTGGTCTGTTCTGAGGGTCGTTTAGGGATGGTGGTCCCGAGCCGTTGAGTGATTTTGGCTGATGTGGTTAGTGTTGAGTTTTTATTGTTGATCTAATTGATCGTGGATTTGGACTATAGCCTGCATAAGCCAATTGAGCTCTACAGAGATGCGCAGATACTTTCCTCGGTGGGGCCGCGCCCCTCGAGTGCCGCTCTGGAGCTAGGCCTGCTACTTATCTTTCGCAGCTTGTCAACGCAGTCCGAGTGGGACCGCCTACGTTATTTTCGTCCCTGTTGGGATGTGTGGTAGTAGATAGGTGCAGGTTTGACTGGACTCTACGTGGCAGTCAGTGTGATTTGGTTAATTGAGTATTTTGAGTTAGAGTCGATGCATCATTTTCATCTGTATCACCCTTTGAGCATTATAGAGAGAGGTATAGTAGCAGTAGAGTTTATTTTCCTGCTTACTTACCTTCCATATAGTATTGTTATCTTATGCCTTTAGTAGACTTAGTGGGCAGACCGTTGGTCTTAGAGACGGTACCTAATGAGAACTACGTGACGGTGTAGTTCTCACACCCGCTGTTGGTGATAGTTTTTCCACAGGCATCTACCCCTATTCCTACTCCTGTTGCTGCACCTGCTGATCGAGGTAAGGGAGTCGCGAGATAGTTCCCTACCCATCCTTGGAGTATAGTAGTACCCCATTTTTTGGAGCTTTGTTGTACAGTCTGCTGGATGTTTGTAGATAGTTACTTTTGAGAGTTTTATTTTGAGAGACTTATGTATTGTGAGGTTCAGATCTGTACTATTTGGAGTTGTACTTTTATATTTCAGTAGTTTATTTTACAGCTCTAATATATGTGTAGTTGTAGTATTATCTTTTGTAGGTTAGACGCTTCGTCTATGCGTGGCTTCCCGTATGGGCGGCGGATCTGTCAGCGAGCTCGGGTCGCAGTTTCGACTCCGGGACGTGACACAATGGGTGTTCGGTAAAATGCCATAATGACTCTTTTTGAGTCGCAGCTACTTTAGAAAGTAGAGGTTTGGTTTTAGATAGTTCATACACGTTGTCCGAAGCCCGGGGACCCTTTGGTTCGAATCTCGCGGCGATCGACACACTAAAAGGTATCCTTGAGCGTACTTTTGTATACTTTTAGTGTGACACCCCCAGAATTTGGAATAGTCCTATATATAAATGATATAATAAGACTAAGTCTCTTAACCGGGCTTTAGCATTTTGGGTGGTAGCAAGGCCCAAGAGTTTAAGAGGGTTGAGCGTGCTAGAGCTAGAGTAGTTCTAAGATGGGCGACCTTCTAGGAAGTGAGGCGTCACAGTTGGCATCAGAGACAATCACTAGCCGGATGTGTGAGATGAGTCTCGGCTGAATCAAGATTATATAGCGGGTAGAGCATGGCTTCTCGGCTAATGACTGTTGTGGGTGGAGTGCAGCTCCTAACAAGGTCAGCTAAGACTAGCGAGACGAGTCTCACATCACCTGATACTTGTGAGTGTGCCTGAGCCTGACGAGGACGTCAGGATTTAAAGGGGGGAGGAATGTGACACCCCTAGAATTTCGACTAGTCCTATATATAAATGATATAATATGACTAAATCTCTTAACCGAGCTATAATATTTTGGGTGGTAGTAAGGCCCATGAGTTTAAAAGGGTAGAGCGTGCTAGAGTTAGAGTAGTTCTAGAATGGGTGACCCCCTAGGAAGTGAAGCGTCACATTTAGACTCTATTTTCGCAAAGCGGGTGTTTGCTGTTGGCCACAGAGATAGGAAGGCATCAATTGCTTGTTGGGGGCTCATTAGTATGAAGCACGGACCAGCGGTCAACTGTGGTGGGGTTTCAGTGCCAAATCGATACTTTTTGGAAACCCGACAAGAATATTTTTGAGATTTTTGCTCTTGGATTGCACCACTTAGCATGCGGCTGTCCCGATACTCAAAAGAGAGTGTTCTAGGACAGTAAGAATAGTTGAATGATATTCGTAGTATTTTAAAACACTCCGGGGCTAAACCGGACCCTAAAATGCTAAATCGGGCGATACCGGGTACGAACATGTGTCGTGTGGGTTGCTGCTATTTGTAGCAGTTATTGGGCCTTATTTGCTGGTTGTTTGGTGAGGTTTGACACCTTCGGTTGCAGCAAGAGGGCTGCGGGTGGTTTTAGTGCCGAAATGGGCATTTCGAGAGCCAAATCGAGAATTTTGGGATTCCAGTATCCTGTTTTGGCTCACTTTATGTGCGGCTCGCCCAATGACATAAAATCAGTGTTGTTGGGATAGTGGGTAATCTATTGAGACCTATGATATGTCCCGAGATGCTCCAAGAAGCTAATTGGAGGTCTCGGTGAGTTAAGTGATGTTTTGCATGATTCGAAAATCGGTTAAAGAAACCGATATTCCGATTATGTCGGATTATATTATTGGCAACTTAGAGTCGCTGTTGGATGTGGATCATTGTTGATGGAAGCCTATTGGACTCTTGTAGAGTTGGCTCAAAGATTAGTCGAGTTTTGGAGGTTGATTTACGAAGCCGATGCTCCAGGTATATTACGATACACTTTAGTGCAGTATAGACATGTCAGTTAGTCTGGTGGACACGTAGGGGTTTTACTGACACTCGATATTTATGTCTAGGTTCCCTTGGAACCTAAAGGCTTTGGCAAAGTCGTGGACTTAGATAGTCGGTATACAACTGGGTATTTCGATTCGGATATTAGTATAGTATAACCTCATTGGGTATCTTTCTCAACTTGACCATGTTTGATTATCACTGGACATTTGATCTCACACCTATACTATCGTCATGATACTTTGATCTTGCATTTATATATATCATCATGTATACTTGTGATTGTGACCATATTTGATTGTTAGTAGTTATCTGATCTCACACTATATGATCATCATGAGATTTGCCATTACATACCTATGATTGTGGTCGACTAACTGTTACTCTTCTGAGTTAGTATCTCCTGATTTTGCAAGATTCGTAGAGTAGGAGACCATTGTTGCACCTTGATTCATATAATATTTGTTAAGGTCGATTTGGATTCATATGCGAGTTGTTGATGTACCATTTTTGCTCGTTCCATTCATATGAGATTTGTGGATGTCGACTTATTGTGATCCCAGTTGGGAGTTTTCTCGACTTATTGTCGGTTGTCGGTCGTTGGACCGTGAGCACTGGAGCATTCTGCTTTGTTGATATGATCCCGGTTGGGAGTTCCTCGCCTTGTTGCCGATTATCGGTTGCTGGACCATGAGCACTTGAGCATTAATTTGCACTGTGATCGCCATGCACCTGCTGCACATGTCATGTACACTTGAGAATTGGCCCTCACAATGGTGTTCTTTACTGGTATAGTGGTCTGATCGACTCGTGAGCCCCTTTGGCTGTACCTACGGGTACGGAGTTATTTGCCTGCTTTGGTTAGGTGCTTAGCTATGGCATTAACCTGAGGTCTTTATGACCGATAGTAACACGATTGGGTACTTCTGAGTTCTAGAAGTTTGATACTGCTGGTGCCAAAAGTTCAACCGAACGCTCGTGCACCGTTGATTGGCTTCGTTCAGCGATCAGCTCCGATATGACCCTTTGATGTGATTGCGCCGCGTGCCAAACGATTAGGCGGAGAAGGGATCCACTCGACCAGGTTCTTCTTAATCAAACTCTTAGTAAGGTTCGGCCTAGGGGAGCCGAACTAAGACCATACGGTATTGATCAACACGGCCGAATCTGCCGGTTCGCTTTATATTGCTCGAGAAATGGTTACAGGGAACGGATTACAAGTAAGACTACTCCCAGAAAAACTGTAAGGAAATCAGTAAACTTATCTAAGAAAGCTGTAAAGAAAGTTGTAAATGCTGGTAGAAAAATCTATCTAGGAAAGCGGTAAATGCATATATTGAAGGTATTGAATAGTATGGGTGGTCACAGGTTTCCGAGGTTGCAGGACCTCTTTTTCTTCGATGGTTCACTTATTTATACTTGTCCGAATCATATATATAGCTGTGCATATCGTAATTTATGGGGAATCATCGCGTATCTCTCAACTATTTCCTTCTGAGTTGATTCTTTTCGGCTGGACAGTGGGTCTTTTTTGTCTACGTTCATTCCCAAGATTAGCGCGCCGAGGTGTGATCCTCAATGCCCATTATTGTAGGGTGTCGCTTGCTAATCCCGTATTAGTTGCATGATCCGCGTCCGAAATCTCGTGCTTGCCTTCTTCAAAATCTTTCCTTTTGTGTTCGCATATGCTCTTTTTCGGCTCGAGCAGCCGATTTTCAATTCCGATTTCATCTCTTGTCATCGTTTGGCTGAGACAAACAATGACTTACAGCCGATCGGAGTCAGTCTTGGTCAAGACGCGAGCACCTTTCGTCGGCTCCTTATATCGGCTGATATTTTCGGCCGATGGTTTGCGCCACGTGTCGCATTCTGACTTGATCGCGATGCATTTCATGTGGCGACAATTTTGACCTCAACATATACATTATTTTATTTCAGCTGCTTCATATCTCTACGTATTACTGGACCTATTTATTATTGCTTTATACATCTTATAGACCGTGTTTCACTACCCTACTATTATTCAGTATTTCATATTATGACACCCCTGAAAATTGGATTAGTCATATATATAAATGATATAATAGGACTAAATCTCTTAACACGGCTATAGCATTTTGGATGATAGCAAGATCCAATAGGTTATGAGAGTTAAGCGTGCTAGAGCTAGAGTAGTTCTAGGATGGGTGACCCCCTGGGAAGTGGGGCGTCAGTTGGTATCAGAGCCATTCACCAGCCGAAAATGTGAGATGAGTTCGAGGCAGACTAAGCGATGAGTTCGAGGCAGACTAAGCGATGTGTTCGAGGCAGACTGAGCGATGACCACCTGCATTGTGCGGATGAGTCTGTGCCGCCCGGTTGGAGGGCGCCACGGCAGTGGATTGTCTTGTCGCAGGCATGATTTTATTATAGCAATCTGAGTTAGAGTATTTTGCTTTCCTGCATGGACTAGAGGTAGAGTTGTTACCACGTGCACTAGAGGTACAGGTTCCTGTTGGTGTTGTGCACTTGGAGGAGGTTTGTGGAACACGATCAGTACAGTGAGACTTGGGATAATACCGGTAGGTGTGACAGTTTGGTGGCAGCTCCAAGACTCTGACTGAGCACACGGGAAGGACTGGTTGGTGCGGTATCATGCAACGACTGATTGTGGAATGAGAACAGTGACCCTTCCGCGAGTTGGACAGCAGGAGTTCATTCTCACAGGATGTCGAAGTACCCTTCCTACAGCGATGACTTCAGCGGCAATGGACAAACGCCACCATGGGAGCAGATGTGATGATTAGGACTAGAGAGTGTGTCCTTAGAGGTCTTGGTTAGATCATAGCTTTCGTTTTGTCGCCACAGCAGGAACGGCTTCAACACTTCTATTCTTTTTTCTCGCATTTATGCTGAAACTTACGAACGGGACGAAAATTTCAAAAGACTACTCCAGAAATGGAGACAGTGCCCGAACCTGTTCTTGTTTGATTGGGGCGAAGGCACTGGCCTTTCGAAATTTTTTGGACTTTTCGTTATTTTCAGCTGTTTTCTAAATAGAGAGTTGGAGTTGATGACGTTCATGATGGTGGGCCTTTACTTTCTTGTTTGGTCGTTTTGGCGAACTTCTGGTAGATTTGGTCGGGTTGGTTTTGTGTTTGTGATGTGTTTTAGTTTCGGGGACGAAACTTTTTTTTAGTAGGGGAAGTTGTAGCGGCCCCGATCCCCATGCAGCTTTCCCCATGACCCATGTAGTGGAACACCTATTATTGGTGTGTCGGACCCGCAACGCGTCAAATGGACGCGTTGGACGGACTCAGTGAGGCTTCTGGATCAAACCTGTTTTTCGGCTGCTTTCGCTGAATTTTAGAAAGGGTTTCAGGCTAATCCGAGATCGGATTTGGATTCAGCGTGAAAAAACGCCGAAAATTGGCTATTTACTTGTATTTTTCAGAGTCCAGATGCCCAAAAAAGGACACCCGGAAGTTTTCTGCGCATTTTGGTGCATGGGGGAAGCCGTGGACCGGCTGGATGCCACGTGGTGGCCTTTGATTGGCTGGCGCACGCGGCGCGGTCCACAGAGAGTTGCGCTGGTGCATGGTCCGGGCGCGGGGGACACGTGGCAGCTCCTGGTTGGCAGGCTCACGCGGCGCGGTCCACGGGCGCGCGCTGTGACGCCCCACTTCCCAGGGGGTCACCCATCCTAGAACTACTCTAGCTCTAGCACGCTTAACTCTCATGTTCCTCTTGGATCTTGCTACCATCCAAAATGCTATAGCCGGGTTAGAGATTTAGTCCTATTATATCATTTATATATAGGACTAATCCAAATTCCGGGGGTGTCACATTCTTCCCCCCTTTAAGCCCTGACGTCCACGTCAGGCTCAAGCATACTCACAAGCACCAGGCGATGTGAGACTCGTCTCGCTAGCCTTAGCCGACCTTGTGGGGAGCTGCACTCCACCCACAACGGTCATTAGCCGGGGAGCCTCGCTCTACCCGCTAAATAACCCTGGCTCAGCCGAGACTCATCTCACATTTCCGGCTGGTGAATGGCTCTGATACCAACTGTGACGCCCCACTTCCCAGGGGGTCACCCATCCTAGAACTACTCTAGCTCTAGCACGCTTAACTCTCATGTTCCTCTTGGATCTTGCTACCATCCAAAATGCTATAGCCGGGTTAGAGATTTAGTCCTATTATATCATTTATATATAGGACTAATCCAAATTCCGGGGGTGTCACACGCGCGGTGGGTGCAGTGGACCGGGGTGGGCCACGTGGCGGCGCCTGATTGGCGGGCGCCACCCACCCCACAGCCCCAGTCGGGGCCACGTGGCGCGAGCCTACTGGCTCCGCACGCGCTATCCGCTGTTCATGACACGCGTCGGAGCGAGGTAGATCCGGGCTCTCGTCGCGGGCCGGGCCGGGGCGGGGAATTCGAGCACTGTAGCCGCCCGAATTCCCCCGGGCGCCCGAAATTAGGGCCCGAAAGCCCAATAGCTTTGTTTTTTTTTGGGTTTTATGGAGGAGGCCTATAAATAGGCCTGGTTCTTGGGCCTCTTGACCCTTTTCCCGAACCCTTCAGCTACTGAGCCCTGTTGCAAAGTTGATCCTCATCTTGTGCTGCATCTTGCGAAGGAGTTTCGGAATTTTTGGAGGGCGCAACATCGACGGCTTCGGCGATTCGCCGCAGTAAGACGTTTCTTCTTCGGTGGCCCATTTGCGTCGAGTTTCGGTCCACGAGGTCCACAGAGCTACTCCGAAGGAAATTTTGGACAATTTTTGCGGCGTCGATTTCACGAGAGGTAGGCCTTCGATTTCCGTGTTGATCACCTTGCTTCATTCTAAGTTCTTTGCATGGTTTACGAGGCATATTTGAACCCCTTTGTTGCTGGTAGTTTTTCTGGATAGCGGAGGCTTGTCGGATTTTTATCTCTATGCTCGAGTATCATATTTCAGCCTGTGAGGACTCGATCAACATCTACTCTTCGCGAGGATCGCCGTCGTATTTTTATTGGAATTTTTAGAGATTATCTCGCAGGTGGGAATTAAGCTTCTTTGGGACAGATTTTTCAGCAGTGTATGTGTTATGGGAATTTTGACTTATTGCAATGTTTGGACCATATCTTTGTACCCATGAGGAGTTTTTGGGTGTTTTTGGACTCGTTGGAATCGTGGGAATCCGAGGATTGTCCCTGTTCAGTTTCAGCCTTTTTGGATTTTGGATTGACGCGCGCTTCGGGTGGGTTACTTCATCTCCAAAACCGCTGGACGGTTCTCTAACTCTATATTGTTAGTGAGCATGCATTATGTGAGCAGTATTAGAAAGCATATTGTATCAGATAGGATTTTCTAGTGTAGTGATTCTGATCATGTTGATTATTACTTTCTATCTGTGTTGATTAAATGTTAGTATTGGACTTGACCTAGCACCCTGTCATATGTTGCACGTATAATCAAACCAGTAGAAAACCCTTACTTGGGCTAGGTTCATTTATGCTTTAGACATCCACACTGTACATTCTATTCCTGGACATAGTGTTTTCCTCGCCCGGGTAGTAGGGTGAGTGGTCGGGATTTTTCTTTGTGTGGGATGCATGTTACACTCGTGCTTGGGGGCAGAGTGGAGTCTGGTAGATGTAGCTGGTCTTATATCTGTGGCGGGAGCCGTTGGGTAAACGGTGGTCCCGGGTTGTCGTATTTCTCTGTTTTATGTGTCGTCACTATGTTAGTGACAGGGGTATACTAGTGATAGCAGGACCTAGAACCCAGACTATTTTTGGACACACATAATTTCTATAAACTAATATTTTTCCTTCCAAAATTCGAAGGGTCACCGGAGCCTGTTCTTGTTTGATTTGGGTGAAGGCAATAGCCCTTCGGGGTTTGGAAAATAAAACTTATTTGAACTGATTTTATTAAAGAGCTAAAATATATTAAATTGGGTTTCTCAGATTAAAATAGTTTTCAGTAATAACTGCAATCTTTTATTACAAACTTCCTCACCCGAGAGAGTTTGGGTGACCTGGGTTCTAGGGGCCGTTTCCTTATTTCGGGATGAAAGCTACGGGGGCTGTACCTAGAACCTGTTCTTGTTTGATAGGGTTGTAGGTGTTGGTCTCCCGGAACTTTCGGACCCTGGTTGGTTTCTTCCGCATGTTTTACCAAGGGAGTTGTTTTCTCGAACTGTAAGGGGTCGAGAACTTCGAAAGGTTGAGTCTGGATTCTGTTCTTATTTGATTGGGATTCTAGACACCGACCTTTCGGGATTCTCGGACCCTTACTGTGTCGGTTGGTTCTTTCTTGTCTGTGAGTTGGATGTTCTATTTTGGGAGCCGTTGGGTTGACGACGGTCCCAGCTGTTGAGTACCTCCAGCCAGTGGGTTAGTATTGTGAGTTGGACATTGTCGATCTGATTGATCGTGGATTTGGATTATAGCATGCATGAGCCATATTGAGCTCGACAGAGATGCGCGGATACTTTTCTCGGTGGGGTCGCGCACCTCGAGTGTCGCTCCTGTTGGGTTATATATAATTGGATCTAAATAGGGGAAAAAAACACCTAGAGGGGGGTGAATAGGTGTAAACAATAAACACTCAAAAATCTTTGCGATATAAAACCCAATGCGGAAAAATAAATAACACGCAGAGATTTTTACGTGGAAAACTCCAAACCGGAGTAAAAAAACCACGGGACCGATAACACGGTGAAATCCACTAGAATTATAACACGTACAAAGGTGATATACCGTACTCACAGACGACTCAACCTTTTTCCATACGCTCCTAGTTGATCTTCTCCGCTTGCTCCGCAACTCTTCTCGAATCCACGATCTGCGTCCAACGCCGAATCCACGGCGTCCAACGTCGAGTCCACGACGTCCGGCCGAATCCACGGTCTTCACCCAGTAGCACGTCTCGAATCCACGAACGTACCTCGCTCCGAATCCACGTGAGCGGTAGCACCTTGAATCCACAAGGCCACGCGAGTCCACGCGCCGATTTTGGGGAAATCGTTGTTTTTGGGTGGTGATGATCCGCCGAATACTTAGATTAGAAATAGATCGGAAATACCATCTAAGTATTCATTAATTTGATTCTACTCAAAATCTGAGTTTGGAAAACCTAGAATCAAATTAATAATATAGATGAAGAAACATAGAATTAAATCTAGTATTTCCTTTCTTCTCTATATGTGGATTTTTCTATTTCGGTCGTATTTTTTCATTATTGCGTCATACCCTAAAAGATGAATTAAAGGGTCTATTTATAGGTTAGAAACTGTTGGAAGAAGATAGGAATCAAAAACTAACCTTTTCTGGGATTTTTCAGGACGACGATCCGGATCGGATTTCGGCGATCCAGATTGTAGTAACGAGACAGACAGTTTCCTGAAAAACAAAGGTTCGGGATCCGGATCGAAGTGTCTGATCCGGATCGTTCATACAATTCAGCAAAAACCCATGTTCGGGATCCGGATCAGAAAAGGGCTTGGATCCGGATTGAATTTGCGTATGAACTAACACCCTTCGGGATCCGGATTGGAATGTCTGATCCAGATCCTGAACATGTCCCATGTCCAGTTTTTGATTTTTATGCAATTAAAAATTCATCCAAGTTTTTCTACACTATAAGAAGTATTCGGATCACCAAAAATAATTAGTTAAACATACCTGATCCTTTTGAATTCTTCTTTCTTGAGATTGAGTTATATGATCCAACCTTCTATATCTTCAATCTTCAAGACTTAACCGAATTCACGAAATACGGCAACTTAAATTCCGTAACAGCTCCGGAGCTAGGCCTGTTACTTTGCTATCGCGACTTGTCGACGCAGTCTCTCTAGCTGGGCCAGTTTTGGCAGTCATGGACGCCCTACGTAAGTCCTGTCCTCTTGTGGATGTGTGGCAGTAGGTGGGCGCAGGTTTGACTGGACCCTATGTGGCAGTCACTGTGATTGGGTTGATTGAGTATTTGGGTTAGAGTCGATGCATTATTTTTATCTGTATCACCCTTTGAGCATTGTAGATAGAGGCATGATAGCTGTAGATTTCTTTTCAGCTTATCTTTACATTAGTACAGTTTCCTGTTATCTTATGCCTCTAGTAGGCTTAGTGGGCAGACCGTCGGGCATGGTAGCGGTACCCACTGAGAACTACTGTAGGATGTAGTTCTCACACCCGTTGTGGTGACTTTTCCCAGGGACCCCTTTTTCAGTTCCAGCTGCTCCAATTACTGACCCTTCTGTTGCTAATCGAGGTGAGGGAGTCGCGAGCTAGTTCCCTACCCGTCCTTGGAGTATAGCTGTACTTCTTTTTGAAGCTTAGTAGTACAGTTTGCTGGATTATTGTTGTTAGTTACTTTTGAGGGTTTTATTTTTGAGAGACTTTTGTTGTGAGGTTCAGACTTGTACTTTTGGAGTTGTATTATTTTATTTCAGTAGTCTACTTTTCAGCTCTAATATCTGTATAGCTGTAGTATCATTCTTTTTGCATGTTAGACGCTTCGTTTATACGGGGCTTCCCGTATGGGCGACGGATCTGTTGGTGGGCCCGGGTCGCAGTTTAGACCCCAGGGCGTGACAAATTAGAGTGGTATCAGAGCCTAGGTTGTAGGTCATTATGGACTTAGAAACCCTAGGCTTGTGGTTGGACCGTAGGATGACTACGTGAGAGTCGTGATTTTTTTTTTAGCGAGAGTCCTGATTGAGTTTTATACCTCTCCTAAGGGACGGGATGAGTGATTGGCATATTTATTCTCCTAAGCGATTATGTTGGCTGGAGACAACATAATGCTATGGAATGGATAACATGTCCTAGACTTTCGCTGGATTGGGTCGAATGGTTGCTGTGTCCTGATGTTTGTTATTGTGCAGTGGATTACGATGCCCCTGAGACGTCGTGCAGTGAGGAGGGCACATCCAGCATCTGATGAGTAACCCGAGCAGCGGGAGGCAGAGCTATCAGAGCACAGCGAGACCCAGGAGTTATGGGCCCAGATGGCACAGATGTCGGAGGCTGTTCGACGCTAGGAGGAGGCCATGGAACGTTTGATGCGCCTATCGGAGCAGAGAGCACAGCCAGTTACAGCACCGCCTGAGTGTCCTCCAGCACTTTCTTTCCATGCAGTGGCATCTCCAGCTGTACCAGTGGCACCGATTGAGCGAGCAGCCCCCTCCGTGTCGATGAGTAGTGCCGAGGCACTAAGGCAGGGTGGATAACTGATAGTAGATGAGCTTTGAGACATCATCGATCGATGGAACCAGTCCCGGCAGTCTGATCCACCCCGATTCGCATGATTGAGCTTGGAGCCGTGGGAGATAGAGTTTTGGATCACAGCGATGGAGCGACTCTTTGAGACTCTTTTTGTCGAGGAAAGGTTTCAGGTCTTCTGGCGACAAATTTTTTGGAGCACAATATCGAGGCCTAGTGGCGGCGAGTTCGACCTGTTGGTCCGCCTGGGACCCAGCTACTTACTTGGGCGAAGCTCCGCAACCTTCTTCTTAGAGTTTTCTTCCCCGAGAGTGTTAGATAGAGGCTTCCCCGAGAGTGTTAGATAGAGGCTGGATGAGGAGTTGAAGAATCTCCGACAGGGAGACCGTATTGTGCAGGAGTACATCGTGAATTTCAACCGGCTATTGGACAGTGTACCACATGCGGCCAGGGACGAGGCGCCAGAGATCTGGTGGTCCCCAGCGGCAGCCGCTGTACTAGCAGTCTCAGCAACAATATCAATATCAGCAGCGGCGGTAGCTTGGATGTGTTATCTGCGGAGAACCCCATTCGTTGCCCCAGTGTGAGCAAAGGCAGAGGCCGTGCTTCCTATGTGGATAGTTTGGATATTTTCTGACCGACTGGACTGTGATGCCTCACTTCCCAGGGGGTCAACCCATCCTAGAACTACTCTAGCTCTAGCACGCTTAACTCTCATAACCTCTTGGATCTTGCTACCATCCAAAATGTTATAGCCGGGTTAAGAGATTTAATCATATTATATCATTTATATATAGGACTAATCCAATTTTCAGGGGTGCCACACATATAAACATGTTGATTACTTGTTTGCTTTCCAACATCTTTTGTATTATACTGCTTTATCATTATACTTCTTATCTATCCTATATACATTTTAGTATCTTGCTCTTACTTTAGCATTCATATATATGATCATATGGTCTACTTATCTTTTTACTTATCGATTATAGTATATCAGTAGGTACGGTTTGTTGGTCGTCGGCTCGTTGTATCCACTGAGATATATTTTGTCTCACATCCTATATTTACAGTGGTGAGATACGGGGCGATGTCGTGAAGATCGATTGTTAAAGTTGTCCACGATGTGGACTTATTTAGATAGATAGACTCGACTCTCTGATGTTTTATGATTCCATACTTATGATATTATTATGGTTGCTTCCTATGATTGTATAACTGAACTGTTTGCGAACGGATTTAAATAAATCTATGGTATTGGTTTATTTATTCTTGTGAATGGATTTTGATCGTAGTATTTAAATAAATTTTTAAAAATAAAGAACATAAGAGTTTTTTATTTTGATTGCGGAGATATGATATATATGTATATTATTTGTAGAGATATGGCGGGATGTTGATTCGGCAGAATTTGAAGGATCGTGCCATCATTCTGATCGTATTTTAATGAGTGTCATGATTGTCTGCTTGATTTATACTGTATTATGTGAATGATTGATTGATATTTTATAATTATAGCTGTGCGTGTATAAAAAAGACTCTATTCGTTTGAACGAAAAATTTTATACATATGACGGATCTGTGCATATATTCCGAATGTGATTTTATACTTATCAAAATTCGAGTGGCGCCTATTGCGACAAATCTATTTCAAAAATATATGTATAAATTTTGAATCACTCTTTTCAAACCGTAAAAGACGAATAAAACATGACATTTTATTAAAATAACCGGGAAAATAAGAGACTTTCTCCCACTACTTCCATTACTAGTTCGTCCCTGAGACTCCACACAAACGGCTCCCCGTGCATTGAATTGCATGAACCCTACGCGTACACATGTTGCTATAAAGTACAATTTAATTCTTTCTTAACAATTCAATCTTTTTAAAAATAAATGAGTATTTTCTTGAGTTGGCCTAATATATTATTGATGGTATATGTAAAAGGTATTTGCTATCAATTTTTTTTTTTCACTTTTGAATTATTAATATTTTACAATTCCCAGTAAATTTTAAATATTTAATAAAAATAAATAATAAATATTATTTTTTTTATTATAAATAATATTTTAAGCCCACTCCATTTTATTATATATATAAAGAGAACTAGACTATTATATTATCAATATCATCAAATCCTTAGTGCAATTAAATTTTTGACAGCATAGTAGCATAATAGGCAAACTATATATATATATATATATATATATATATATATATATATATATATATATATATATATATATATAGGGTCCGGCTACTATACTCTTATGAGTAAAATTTTTTTGTACATATAAGTTTTCATCTCATAGATGAAGGAATGTGCGGTAAGTATTATAGTAGTTCCTAAAATTTTTACTAATTTTCCAACAATCTAGTAAACTCTAGGAGGACCACTATCATTATAACCGCGCATTCCTTCATCCAAGAGTGAAAAAGTTATAAGTACAAAGGGGTTTATACTCATGAGAGTATAGTAGCCCTACGAGATATATATATATTTTTATATATAGTTCGATCGCTATACTTGTACAAGTTTCAAGTAATTGATGTTTGTAAGTTTTCTACCGTTAGATCTATTCCTTTGATTAATTTCATCCCTTAGATAATTCTATTTCACCAACCACTCACTTAACCCAAGGGGCATACTATCATTCCAACCACACTTCTTTTCATTCAGGGGCTAAAAACCTACAAACACCAATGACTTAATACTTTTAAAAGTATAGGAGCTCAATTTATATGTGTGTGTGTGTGTGTATATATATGTCACGCCCCGAGTTTTAAAAATCAGGTCTGAATTTTTTTTTTTTTTGAATAAATCAGAGTTTGCAAAACAGGCGTAACAGACCGCCACACATATAGGAAATCTCCTATCCACAGGAATAGGGTCTCTCCTATACATGCACGGCTAGGCTAATCCAAACATCGATCAGAGAGCAATAAATATCTCATCTAACTATACTAATCATCAGGAATAATCCGAAGTATCAAAATATCATCAATCTAAAATATCTAAATAACTGGAAGCTGAAAACTATAAATAAAAGTCAGCTACAATCACCAAAGATCTCAGACATCAATAGATCATCAGGGGGACAGCTCTATCGTGACAGCCTCACTGGATCGTCCCGACACCCCACTACCCGAACGACCTGCAACAGTCACCCGAGGGTATGAGATACACCGGAGTGTATCCCAGTGGGCACGACGAGCCGAGCGTCAGCTAATCGTACCTACTGGGTACTAAAATTTGCGGATAGTAAGAGTCAATAGGAAAAGCTGGAAAGCATAGAGGTCTACTAATAATCAGAATGAGAACTGCAGGTAAGTATACTGGAAATCAAGATATAACAACAATAATCCATCATGAAAGCTGTAGATCATACATGCTGGAATCAAAAGATAACTACGAGAATCATGTATAAGGAACCGTAAGTGCTGAAAGCATATCTACAGATAATAATACTGAAAATAAACTGAGCAGCAGTACAAGTAAAAGTAATGCGTCAAAGGTAGAAACCAAAGTACCCAATCATGCGCCACTATTGGTCTCATAGGACCTCAGGCAATAACCCTGCATTTCACAGACGCCAAGCAGTCTCGATGCAAAAGGGCTCGCGACTGACATAACCCCGCACCCCACGGGTGCCTAACTGGGGCTCACGGGTCTATCACCAGACCACTCTACCGGTAAAGAACAAGCTCCACGGGGAGCGACCCCGGCCATGTTCGTGAAGTACAGCCGTATATAGCAAGTCATAATGATCAATCTCACGGTCTAGTGACCGGGTAGTCGGCAACATGCCGAGATCCCAACAGGGAGTCATCAGTCTATATCTATCAATCAGAATCCATCAATCATGCATATCGACAATATATCAAGTAACATCTCAAAGGACAGGAATCAGCAGGTATCATCGAATCATACAAATCTATGTACAGGAATATAAAAGGTGATAAGCAGGTACATATGATGTGTCTCAAGCAGATCAGATCTATCAGGAATAATCATGGAGTATGCAAACACAGTAATCAGGCTGATTGTGAACAGGTACTCTCAATCACAGGTCTAACAGCGTCAGTATCAACCAGAAGGATCATGATATGTTAAAGAGATCAGTATACGTCAAAATAGGTCATCGAGGTACAATCAGCAGGTATGTATACGACAAGTCTAAAAGAATCAATGTCTATCAATCAGATCATGTGATACATGCAATCATCATAGGTCGTATGGGTATAATCAGCGGACTAGTCAAAAACAAGTGTCCGACTAGACTAAAGCAACCAGAGGGCCAAAAAGCTAGCCCGGGCCGAAGATAACCCACCTGGATGACGGCAGATCCTCGAACTCCCGCGCAGCTACTGGGAGGCTGGTGCTGAACAACTGGGCCCTGAATAAGAAGCTATGATCAGTAATAGACTCGCAGAAACCCATCCCGACGATCCCACAGTAACAGAGTGCTTAAACGGGGATAATATGCCGATTTACGAAGCAATAACGAATTCCCGCCCAATAGGGAACCCCGGGACACTAGCAAGATGCCTAGTAGATGTGTAAACACTGTCTAAAGACAGCCATTAAGTCCAGTTTACATTTTAGTCCAAAATATATCTTAATTTGCATAAAATCATTGAATTAATCCGCTGTTTCGACTTGTTCTTACAATCCGGGGGTCCAAAAGCTGCGCCGCAAGTTTCAGCGCGTTCGTTACGACGAGACCCAAGCCGTGCTCACAAGAGTTGGGCCGAGACCCAGCCCATTTACAATTTGGCCCATAACAACTAGGGCTTCAATTCACTACTTTGCTATAACTTTATTTAAACATGATCAATCTGGGAGTTTAATGGAGCATGGTGTTATTTAGTTGCTAAGGATCATGGTGCTCACCTTGTGCGCGTCGGAGGCCGGCCGGAACAGTGGCCGGAGCAGCACCCTAATCCGCAAAGGGCTCGGTTTGGGTGTTCTTGCAGCAAACTTGGTTGGGACCTGCTACAGAGTGGAGCACCAAGTCAATAGGGGTCTCAGAAGATCTCGGGTCCAAGTGGGGTCGAGCCCCGGCGGCCGGAGGCGGCGGCGGCCGGAGACAAGCCCAAAAAGGTGGCTCGGGTGCAAGGTTGGAACCCGAGATGTAGGGGGGGTTCTGGTTCAAAGCAAAATAATGGGGAGCTTCACTAGGGTCCGTAGGTCTTACCTGGGTGGTTGCCGGAGTCCTGGAGCGCCGGCGATGGCCGGAGCCGAGCTCGGATGAAGCCTCGGGTGCAACTCTGGTGATCACTGACCCGACGTCAAGATCCCCATGTAAGTCGATGGAAGGACTCCTACAGCCCACAGGAGCTCACCTGCACGATTTCCGGGCGTCCGGAGCGACGGCAAGGGCGCGGCGGCGGAGCTCCTTGGAGCTTCGATGGCCTCTAATGGCGGAATCCGGCCGACTTGCTCCGGGCCGGAGCAAGTTGGACCAAAAAGATCCACTCGGTGCCAGAAGTTTTCTGGTGGGGTTGGCCTGCAGTGGGAGGTAGTGGCGGCGCCGGACGGAGGAAGTTCGGCGAAGTGCAACAAGGCCCGGTTCTAGGGCATCGTGGTGCGGCGCGGATCCTTGTCTGATCAACCCAGACCTTGGGTGAAGCGTGCAGTCGCCCGGGGGAACAAAACCAACGGTTCTGATCTTGAGTACAACGGCCGGATGTAGCCCGCGCCCGTGATTGATCAGAAAAGTGATAATTCCGGCAGGGCGGCTCCCGCTGGCGATCGGGACGGCGGCCTAGGCTCGGCCTTCACCAGATGGATCGTCAAGATGTCAGGAGCACACTGGACATGACCAAAAACCCCAACTAATTAAAAAGTTCCATAACTCACCTTCGCCGGAAAAACCGAGGGAGAGGGTGTTGTCCCGCGGCGGCGGTCGACGTCGGATCCGCCCCAGCTCGGTTGCAGCAACACGAGGGACTCCTCAGAAGGGATTTAATCCACTTTAATCCCTCCCCACACCTTCCTCTCCAAGATCCGAGATCAAGTGCTCCTTGATATCCCTTTTTCCAGCAAAGGGAGGCGGCGACCGGTGCGGGGAGCTCCGGGAAACTCGGCAGAGAGGAGGAGGGAGGTTAGGAGTGCGGCTAGGGTAAAAGCTCGGGGGTCTAGGGTTCGTATACAGGGAACCCTAGTGGTATAGGCTTATATAGTGTTTAGTAACAATTGCGATTAAGCCCTTCAAGTCTTGCCATTAGCTGTTAGGTCCACTACAGTAGCTATACTTTGCACTTAAGTCCTTATCTAAGAGCTGGCACGCAAATTGAGGCAACTTCAATGGGGTTTTATGTGAAATTATCCATTTTTTCGCCTTATTTCACGCATTTCGAGGCGATCCGATCGTCGAAACGGAAAATGGACTGCGCCATGACGTCCGGCTCGACGAGACCTATCAGGTAGCGATTTCTGATTTTTGAGGAACTGCCCGGATAAAATCTCGGTCCATAAAGTACAGTTCTGAATTACAATTATCGCGCTTTTCGAGACCTTAGGGTCGTCAAACAGAAATTTCGTCAGCGCCATTGCGTCCAAAACGATGAAGCCGTTCAAATCGACTACCTGGAGTGCTATGATCGGAGTCCGGACAGTTATTTGGCGAACATTAGCACTTAGGGGTATTTGAATTTAGGGTTTACTGTTCATCAACAGTCCCAAGCACTGTGCACTTAAGTCGCGGGTCCCGCCCGCTTCTTCGTTGATTTCTGGAAGATCCGATCGTCGGATCTGAACTTGCTTAATATGGTTTTCGATCAGTTCGACGAGACGGTCGCGCTTGTGATCTCGGATTTTCGAAATTAGGTTCGGATTGAAAGGCGATATTTCTGCCCTAATAACTGTGCAATTTACACTACAAAAAAGGGGCATTTTAGCTATCCGTGCTTTTATGATCCAAAATTCAACTTGACTTTAATTATTTTCCTTTTTATTTATTTACCAAAAATTCAAATTCTTACATCTCTACCACCTAAAAAGAAGTTTCGTCCCCGAAACTTAATACAACTAGGAGTCAAATAAATGGGGAAAGCGCTCCCACATGGCTGACTCGCGCTCCCACGCGACTTCGCTGGGAACGAGGCAGACCGGTAACAAAGTCCATCGTGATCTGCTCCCACTTCCAAACTGGTACAAGAAGCGGTTGCAGTTTTCCCGCCGGTCTCTGGTGTTCCGCCTTCACCTGCTGGCAAACTAGGCATTGCGCCACATGGTTCATTTTCTTAAGTGAAATCAGATAAGGTAGAGAATCTCTTCTTACACTTTATAATCGTTTGTGGCAAAATTTTCACCACCAGCTGCTAGAACTAAACCTCAGACTACTAAGGACGCACAACTGCCGGTTAAATATCACACGACCTGTCGCTTAGCATCATAAAACATGGCAACCCAAGGTCACCATTCATAAAGTTTAAAATATCCGATCTGGACATGTTGTCCAACTCTTTGGGCTTAACCCATATATTCTATTATCAACTGGATTGCAAAATCTGACGAGATCAACGTGGTTAGTGACCACAAGTTAGGACGATTATCCACATTAATGACAAATATCATTTGTCCACTATGTATACAACTATCTGAGACCTACCTAAGGTCTGATATGGTCTGGAATATCAATACTGCATCTACAACCTCGTCGTCCTAAGACAACCTTGGAACTAAAATTTAAGTAAGCAGACAAATAGACCCAATCATGATATTCCCCTTTAGAGGGTGGGGTATTTCCTCAGCTCTTTCGACAGTACGTTGTCTGCAGCCAACGTTCTTATCAAAAGAAAGGCGAAATACTATAGATCTGTCGCCAACATCAAGTTGGGGACACGACTCCCACCGGAGTCAACAGAAGGTATAGCTCATACCTCCCGACACAAATCTCTATGCCGATACTATAAACCTATATCAACTGTCTCAACCATCTCGTGGTCATGAGTGCGACTCTGGCTACTCACAAGAATCTACCGATTATCTTAAATGAATCACCCCTTGCTAACACAGCACTAGCGATGCCAATCGTAGCTCAAATATCATCAGGGGCGATCACGACCCCATAATCAGCTCACACACAACGTGCGAATCAACTACAAATCGGTTTCATCTAGGATAATAATCCAATCCCCAAGCTATTATCATCACGCTGTATATTAGACTTTCCAGTCATATCTCACCATTGTAGTAATCACAATATCTAAACTTATTGCATACTCATAGGAGTAACTAAGACTCCACTAAACTCGTACCCAAGGGTGGGGTCTGAACCTGAATCTAACTCAAGACAGGGTTTCAATCGGGTCCATAGATCCATCAACCATGTCTGCGCCAAAGCGCTCACTGCTACCATTTCTAACGAATTAATCATGAATCCCAACCTATTAACACTGATCAGTGTTGGGACACAACTCAACGGGGACTAATATTTGTTAAGTGTCGTCAGAGTCATTCCGTCCAAAGCAACATAATTACTAACCTCATAGGCATCCCTATAGCTATAATCAGGGAATCTCCAGTATTAGCAGCCACAACATAGTTTTGATAACCACGGCTGCAACAAGAGTCACCATAACATGCGACGCGGGGACAACTGGAGGATCAATGACTTCTCCAAGCACCTGGACTAGTGGTGGGGCCAGTGCAACAATAGCAACTATCTGATGTTGAGCCATCTGCTGGACTATCCCAGCAAAAGCGGTGAGCTGATTCTCTAACCGCTGCCAACAATCCGAGCTCTAAGGCTCCACTGATATATCAAACCCACGGCTCGTACCACAGCCGCAGCTAACAATGCACCCACCACGACCACTAAGCCCAGAGAGCGTGCGAACACCGCTCGTAGTCACAACGACAAGATTAGGAAATGACTCATTAGGGTGAAATACACCTGATCTCCTAACAACTAGACAAATACCCCGCTCTCGCACGTGGCAAGTCATCCTAGGGTTCATCCTAACCAGTTCCTAATCCATCTTTCCTAGGTACCGTATACCTATTGCTCTGATACCATCTAATCTGTCACGCCCCGAGTTTTAAAAATCAGGTCTAAAATTTTTTTTTTTTTTGAATAAATCAGAGTTTGCAAAACAGGCGTAACAGACCGCCACACATATAGAAAATCCCCTATCCACAGGGATAGGGTCTCTCCTATACATGCACGGCTAGGCTAATCCAAACATCGATCAGAGAGCAATAAATATCTCATCTAACTATACTAATCATCAGGAATAATCCGAAGTATCAAAATATCATCAATCTAAAATATCTAAATAACTGGAAGCTGAAAACTATAAATAAAAGACAGCTACAATCACCAAAGATCTCAGACATCAATAGATCATCAGGGGGACAGCTCTATCGTGACAGCCTCACTGGATCGTCCCGACACCCCACTACCCGAACGACCTGCAACAGTCACCCGAGGGTGTGAGATACACCGGAGTGTATCCCAGTGGGCACGACGAGCCGAGCGTCAGCTAATCGTACCTACTGGGTACTAAAATCTGCGGATAGTAAGAGTCAATAGGAAAAGCTGGAAAGCATAGAGGTCTACTAATAATCAGAATGAGAACTGCAGGTAAGTATACTGGAAATCAAGATATAACAGCAATAATCCATCATGAAAGCTGTAGATCGTACATGCTGGAATCAAAAGATAACTACGAGAATCATGTATAAGGAACCGTAAGTGCTGAAAGCATATCTACAGATAATAATACTGAAAATAAACTGAGCAGCAGTACAAGTAAAAGTAATGCGTCAAAGGTAGAAACCCAAGTACCCAATCATGCGCCACTATTGGTCTCATAGGACCTCAGGCAATAACCCTGCATTTCACAGACGCCAAGCAGTCTCGATGCAAAAGGGCTCGCGACTGACATAACCCCGCACCCCACGGGTGCCTAACTGGGGCTCACGGGTCTATCACCAGACCACTCTACCGGTAAAGAACAAGCTCCACGGGGAGCGACCCCGGCCATGTTCGTGAAGTACAGCCGTATATAGCAAGTCATAATGATCAATCTCACGGTCTAGTGACCGGGTAGTCGGCAACATGCCGAGATCCCAACAGGGAGTCATCAGTCTATATCTATCAATCGGAATCCATCAATCATGCATATCGACAATATATCAAGTAACATCTCAAAGGACAGGAATCAGCAGGTATCATCGAATCATACAAATCTATGTACAGGAATATAAAAGGTGATAAGCAGGTACATATGATGTGTCTCAAGCAGATCAGATCTATCAGGAATAATCATGGAGTATGCAAACACAGTAATCAGGCTGATTGTGAACAGGTAATCTCAATCACAGGTCTAACAGCGTCAGTATCAACCAGAAGGATCATGATATGTTAAAGAGATCAGTATACGTCAAAATAGGTCATCGAGGTACAATCAGCAGGTATGTATACGACAAGTCTAAAAGAATCAATGTCTATCAATCAGATCATGTGATACATGCAATCATCATAGGTCGTATGGGTATAATCAGCGGACTAGTCAAAAACAAGTGTCCGACTAGACTAAAGCAACCAGATGGCCAAAAAGCTAGCCCGGGCCGAAGATAACCCACCTGGATGACGGCAGATCCTCGAACTCCCGCGCAGCTACTGGGAGGCTGGTGCTGAACAACTGGGCCCTGAATAAGAAGCTATGATCAGTAATAGACTCGCAGAAACCCATCCCGACGATCCCACAGTAACAGAGTGCTTAAACGGGGATAATATGCCGATTTACGAAGCAATAACGAATTCCCGCCCAATAGGGAACCCCGGGACACTAGCAAGATGCCTAGTAGATGTGTAAACACTGTCTAAAGACAGCCATTAAGTCCAGTTTACATTTTAGTCCAAAATATATCTTAATTTGCATAAAATCATTGAATTAATCCGCTGTTTCGACTTGTTCTTACAATCCGGGGGTCCAAAAGCTGCGCCGCAAGTTTTAGCGCGTTCGTTACGACGAGACCCAAGCCGTGCTCACAAGAGTTGGGCCGAGACCCAGCCCATTTACAATTTGGCCCATAACAACTAGGGCTTCAATTCACTACTTTGCTATAACTTTATTTAAACATGATCAATCTGGGAGTTTAATGGAGCATGGTGTTATTTAGTTGCTAAGGATCATGGTGCTCACCTTGTGCGCGTCGGAGGCCGGCCGGAACAGTGGCCGGAGCAGCACCCTAATCCGCAAAGGGCTCGGTTTGGGTGTTCTTGCAGCAAACTTGGTTGGGACCTGCTACAGAGTGGAGCACCAAGTCAATAGGGGTCTCAGAAGATCTCGGGTCCAAGTGGGGTCGAGCCCCGGCGGCCGGAGGCGGCGGCGGCCGGAGACAAGCCCAAAAAGGTGGCTCGGGTGCAAGGTTGGAACCCGAGATGCAGGGGGGGTTCTGGTTCAAAGCAAAATAATGGGGAGCTTCACTAGGGTCCGTAGGTCTTACCTGGGTGGTTGCCGGAGTCCTGGAGCGCCGGCGATGGCCGGAGCCGAGCTCGGATGAAGCCTCGGGTGCAACTCTGGTGATCACTGACCCGACGTCAAGATCCCCATGTAAGTCGATGGAAGGACTCCTACAGCCCACAGGAGCTCACCTGCACGATTTCCGGGCGTCCGGAGCGACGGCAAGGGCGCGGCGGCGGAGCTCCTTGGAGCTTCGATGGCCTCTAATGGCGGAATCCGGCCGACTTGCTCCGGGCCGGAGCAAGTTGGACCAAAAAGATCCACTCGGTGCCAGAAGTTTTCTGGTGGGGTTGGCCTGCAGTGGGAGGTAGTGGCGGCGCCGGACGGAGGAAGTTCGGCGAAGTGCAACAAGGCCCGGTTCTAGGGCATCGTGGTGCGGCGCGGATCCTTGTCTGATCAACCCCAGACCTTGGGTGAAGCGTGCAGTCACCCGGGGGAACAAAACCAACGGTTCTGATCTTGAGTACAACGGCCGGATGTAGCCCGCGCCCGTGATTGATCAGAAAAGTGATAATTCCGGCAGGGCGGCTCCCGCTGGCGATCGGGACGGCGGCCTAGGCTCGGCCTTCACCAGATGGATCGTCAAGATGTCAGGAGCACACTGGACATGACCAAAAACCCCAACTAATTAAAAAGTTCCATAACTCACCTTCGCCGGAAAAACCGAGGGAGAGGGTGTTGTCCCGCGGCGGCGGTCGACGTCGGATCCGCCCCAGCTCGGTTGCAGCAACACGAGGGACTCCTCAGAAGGGATTTAATCCACTTTAATCCCTCCCCACACCTTCCTCTCCAAGATCCGAGATCAAGTGCTCCTTGATATCCCTTTTTCCGGCAAAGGGAGGCGGCGACCGGTGCGGGGAGCTCCGGGAAACTCGGCAGAGAGGAGGAGGGAGGTTGGGAGTGCGGCTAGGGTAAAAGCTCGGGGGTCTAGGGTTCGTATACAGGGAACCCTAGTGGTATAGGCTTATATAGTGTTTAGTAACAATTGCGATTAAGCCCTTCAAGTCTTGCCATTAGCTATTAGGTCCACTACAGTAGCTATACTTTGCACTTAAGTCCTTATCTAATAACTGGCACGCAAATTGAGGCAACTTCAATGGGGTTTTATGTGAAATTATCTATTTCTTCGCCTTATTTCACACATTTCGAGGCGATCCGGTCGTCGAAACGGATAATGGACTGCGCCATGACGTCCGGCTCGACGAGACCTATCAGGTAGCGATTTCTGATTTTCGAGGAACTGCCCGGATAAAATCTCGGTCCATAAAGTACAGTTCCGAATTACAATTATCGCGCTTTTCGAGACCATAGGGTCGTCAAACAGAAATTTCGTCAGCGCCATTGCGTCCAGAACGATGAAGCCGTTCAAATCGACTACCTGGAGTGCTATGATCGGAGTCCGGACAGTTATTTGGCGAACATTAGCACTTAGGGGTATTTGAATTTAGGGTTTACTGTTCATCAACAGTCCCAAGCACTGTGCACTTAAGTCGCGGGTCCCGCCCGCTTCTTCGGTTATTTCTGGAAGATCCGATCGTCGGATCTGAACTTGCTTAATATGGTTTTCGATCAGTTCGACGAGACGGTCGCGCTCGTGATCTCGGATTTTCGAAATTAGGTTCGGATTGAAAGGCGATATTTCTGCCCTAATAACTGTGCAATTTACACTACAGAAAAGGGGCATTTTAGCTATCCGTGCTTTTATGATCCAAAATTCAACTTGACTTTAATTATTTTCCTTTTTATTTATTTACCAAAAATTTGAATTCTTACAATATATATATATATATATATATATATATATATATATATATATATATATATATATATATATATATATAGAGAGAGAGAGAGAGAGAGAGAGTCGAGCTTATATACATTTAAAGGCAGAAGTCTATCCATGCTTGTAAATTTTTTATCATTGGATTTGTATTGAGATTTGTGATTTTGTAAAGTCAACTCAAGAGAGAGAAAGATATAGTAAAAAAGCACAAATCTCAATACAAATCCAATGGTAAAAAATTCATAACTATGAATGGGCTTGTGCTTTTAAAAGTATATAAGCTCTAATATATATATATATATATATATATATATATATATATATATATATATATATATATATATATATATATATATATATATATATATATATATATAGTAGAGCTTATATACTTTCAAAAACACGAGTCCAACTATACTTGTGATTTTTTTACTTTTAGATTTTCATTGAGACCCGTGCTATTATAAAGTCAACTAGAGAGAAAGAAAAAAAGTATACAATAACATAAATCTCAATACAAATTCAATGATAAAAATTTACAAATATAGTTGGACTTGTGTTTTTAAATGTATATAAGCTCTACCCATATATATATATATATATATATATATATATATATATATATATATATATATATATATATATATATATATATATATATATATATATATATATATTAGAGTTTATATACTTTCAAAAATACAAGTCCAACTATATTTGTAATTTTTTTACTTTTAGATTTTCATTGAGACCCGTGCTATTATAAAGTCAACTAAAGAGAAAGAAAAAAGGTATACAATAACATAAATCTCAATACAAATTCAATGATAAAAATTTACAAATATAGTTGAACTTGTGTTTTTAAATGTATATAAGTATATAAGCTCTAATATATATATGTACAAAAAATTCATAACTATGAATGGGCTTGTGCTTTTAAAAGTATATAAGCTCTAATATATATATATATATATATATATATATATAGTAGAAGTTATATACTTTCAAAAACACGAGTCCAACTATACTTGTGATTTTTTTACTTTTAGATTTTCATTGAGACCCGTGCTATTATAAAGTCAACTAGAGAGAAAGAAAAAAAGTATACAATAACATAAATCTCAATACAAATTCAATGATAAAAATTTACAAATATAGTTGGACTTGTGTTTTTAAATGTATATAAGCTCTACCCATATATATATATATATATATATATATATATATATATATATATATATATATATATATATACAAATATAGTTGGACTTGTATTTTGAAAGTATATTTGTATATATATATATATATATATATATATATATATATATATATATATATATATATATATATATATATATATATATATATATATACAAATATACTTTCAAAAACACAAGTCCAACTATATTTGTATATATATATATATATATATATATATATATATATATATATATATATATATATATATATATATATATATATATATATATATATATGGGTAGAGCTTATATACATTTAAAAACACAAGTCCAACTATATTTGTAATTTTTTTACTTTTAGATTTTCATTGAGACCCATGCTATTATAAAGTCAACTAAAGAGAAAGAAAAAAAGTATACAATAACATAAATCTCAATAGAAATTCAATGATAAAAATTTACAAATATAGTTGAACTTGTGTTTTTAAATGCATATAAGCTTTACCCAGATATATATATATATATATATATATATATATATATATATATATATATATATATATATATATATATATATATATATATATATATATATATATTGTCACGCCCCAAGTTTTAAAAATCCGGTAAAATTTTTTTTTTTTAAAATCAGAGTTTGCAAACTGGGCGCAACAGACCGCCACACGTATAGAAGACTCTCTGACCCGAGGACAGAGACTCTCCTATACATGCACGGCGAATAGTTATCAACAGAGATCAATAATTATGTCAGTATCTAATCTAATCTATTCAGTATGGATAAACATATTAAATTATTACATCATAGTTTTCAAAAGTCTAATCCAAAAACTGAAAGGAAATACTGGAATTAAACGTCTGTAATATCATCGACACATCATGCTCATGGGGACAGATCTATCGTAATCGGCTCACAGGATCGTCCCGACATCTCGCCACCCGACGAACCTACAACAATCACCCGAGGGTGTGAGATACACCGGAGTGCATCCCAGTGGGCACGACGAGCCGAGAATCAGCTAATCGTACCTACTGGGTACTAAAATCTGCGGATAGTAATAATCAAAGGTAAAGCTGAGTAAACAGATATGATCTACTAATAATCAGAATCACCATGGCAGGTAAATATCAAAAATGGAAATCAAGAAATACTGTAGAACAAGCATGCTGGAATCATATGTCAATCATAAGGTTCATGCATAAAAGCTACTAGAGATACAGGCATGTCTACAGATAATAGTGCTGGAAATAACTGAACAACAGTATAAATGAACCATGCGTCAATGGTGTAAACTCAAGTATCCAATCATGCGCCAATATTGGTCTCAGAGGACCTCAGGCAAAAGCCACCGATCCGCACCCGATCCGCTAACATACCCCTGTCTAGGGCTCACGGGTCTATCACCAGACCACTCTACCGGTAAAGAACCAGCTCCAACGGGGAGCGACCCCGGCCAGGTTCGTGAAGTATAGCAGTGCATGGCAAGTCATCATGATCAATCTCACGGTCTACTGACCGAGTAGTCGGCTCATGCCGAAATCCCAACAGGGATCATCTGTCTATATCTATCCATCGGAATCAATCAATCATGCATATCGAGAAATATCTATCAATCAGGATCAATAAATCATGCATATCAAAAATATCTCAATGATAGGAATCATCAGAAGTCATCTAATCATGCAAATCCATATATCAACCACATGTATAAGTCTATTCGAATCGATGTCAATCAGGGGATCATGATATGTCAAGATAGGTCAATACATGTCAGGTTAAGTCATATAGGTCAAATCAGCAGGGCAAGTCAAGAACAAGTGTCCGACTGGACTAAAGCAACCAGAGGGTCGAATAGATCAACCCGGGCCGAAGTTAACCCACCTGGTTGAAGGCAGAGTCCCCGAACTCCCGATCAGCAACTGGGGGCTGGCGTCGAACAACTGGGCCCTGTATAAAGTGCTATAATCAGTAATAGACTCACACAACCCTTTCCCGACGGCGTTGCACTAACGAAACGTTTAAACGGGTCAAATCAGTCATTTCGTCGGTCAACAACTGATTCCTGGTCAACGAGACCCATCGGAATCCAATAAAATGGCCAGGTAGTGCGTAGGTGCTGTCTAAAGTCAGCTAGAGTGACCGTTTTGCATTTAAATCCAACAGGTATAAAAATTCGCATAAATATCTTTTCGTCAATACTGTTTTAGCTTGATCTTAAGATCCGGGAATCCAAATTCGATTCCGGAAATGCCAGCGAGTCACATTTGATGCGAGGAATCCCGTGCTCACTATCTTGGGTCAGCGCGAAACCCCAAGGCAAAGTTAGCCTTTTAACTCGCGATTTTGGACGCAGTGTTTTGCCCCGTTCTCGCAATCCGGGGGTCCAAAATTGACGCCGTAAATTTCAGCGTGTCCGTTACAACGAGACCCAGGCCGTGCTCACAAGAAATGGGCCGAGACCAAGCCCGAAACAAAGTTGGCCCTTAATCTTCTAAGGTCCACTTTCCACTATGTTGGATCTTAACATATACTTGATCATATTGAGAGCTAACTGAAGCATCATGTTCAGCAAGCATCAAGAAGTGGAGGGCTCACCTTTGGTGCGCGGAAACTCGCCGGAGAGATGGCCGGAGCAACCTTGAACTCGGGCTAGGGCTCGGGTTAGGTTGCCTTGAAGCAACAGTGGCTCGGACCTGGAACCAAGGTGAGCATCAGTTAGAGGAGTATCCCAGAAGGTCTCGGGTCCATGTGGGGTCGAGTCCCGGCGGCCGGAGGGGCGGCGGCCGGAGCTAGAGCCCGCAATGGGTATCTCGGGTGCAAGGTTGAGAGATCAGTTATTGAAGTGCCCTAGGCCAAAACCAAGATGGTGGGGATCCCAAATGGGTTTATTGGATCTTACCTGGGTGGTCGCCGGGGTCCGGGATCGCCGGAGTTGGCCGGAGGGGAGCCCGAGTGCACAATCGGGTGCAACTCTGGAACATGCAAACCCCACGTTACAACTTACATGCAACCAGATGGGAAAGCTTCTAAGGACCAAAGAAGCTCACCTGAAAGGTTTCTGGGCGACCGGAGGCGGCGGCGTGGCGCGGCGGAGGAGCTCGGGAAGAGTCTCAACGGCCAACAATGGCGAATCTCCGGCGCGGCGGTCCGGGCCGGAGCAAGATGGATGGAAAGTTTCCACTTGGCGCCAGGAAGCTTCGGGTGCCAGTGGCCGCCGGTGGGAGGCAGCGGCGGCGCCGGACGGCGACGCGCGGCCGAGAAGCAAGAAATCGGGTTTCTAGGGCACGTTGGATCTCCGCCGATCTTCGTCCGATCACCCCCAACTTTTGTGGAGATGTTGCAGTCGTCAAGTGGAGCAGATCCAACGGTTCTGATCTCGACTTGATCGGTCGGATAAAGCGGAGACTGAGTTCGTCGGAAAATAACAAGTTTCCGGTGAACTAAAGCTTTGCCGGCAACGGGGACGGCGGCGAGGGCTCGGACTACAACCGAAAAATGGCCTTGATGTCAGGAGCACCATGATCGAGCTTAAAACCCCAAACAAAATAAAATTTCCAACATCTCACCTCGCCGGAGAACTCGAAGAAGAAAGATGCTAACCGCGGCGGCCCTCGGCGGAGCTGGGGTGCTAGCTCCCTCGGCTTGGACGCGGGTTCACAGAAGGTGCCTCAGGTGCGAGTCTGGTCCTCCCAGAGTCCCTCCAACCTTCCTCCTCCACAACACCCGAAAACCAAGTGTTTCTTCTCTCTCGTTTCCAGCGACGGGGGAGAGGCTTTTTGGCATGGGCTGAGCGGTTGCGAGGTGTGGGTAGTTAGGAAGAAAGTGGGTTGGAGGTTGCTGCAGTTACAAAACCGGAAGGATGGGAGTGGGCACGGTTACAATACCGAACCGTGAAGCATTGCACAATTGCAATACACCCCCTCCCAGCCCAGGTATTTCAACCCTGGTCCTCCATAACATGCTCATCTAACATTTAAGTCCCTCTGCACGCTTTTCGAGGCAACATGTATAGGGTTTTAAGTGTAAATATCCCCTTTTTTCGCCGTATTTCACGTATTTCGAGCGATCCGTTCGTCGAAACGGAAAATGGACTGCGCCCATGACGTCCGGCTCGACGAGACCTATCACGGAGCGATTTTTTGATTTTCGAAAAACTGCCCGGATTAAATCTCGGTCCATAAAAATACAGTCCCGGAATACAGTTTTCGCGTTTTTCGAGACTTAGGGTCGTCAAACGGAAATTCCGTCAGTGCCATTGCGTCCAGAACGTCGGAGCCATTCAAATCGACTACCTGAAGTGTTATGTTTGAATTCCAGATAGTGAATGGCTCAACGTTGACGCAGAGGGGTTCGAAAATTAGGGTTTACTATTCATCGTACCCTCGACTTAAGTCGCGGGTCCCGCCCGCTTCTTCGTCGATTTCTGGAAGATCCGACCGTCAGATCTGAACAAGTTTAATATGGTTTTCACTCAGTTCGTCATGACGGTCGTACTCGTGGTCTCGGATCTTCGAGATTATGCTCGGACTGAAAGGCGATATTTTTGGCCCACTAATTGTGCAAATTACACTGCAGAAAAGGGGCACTTTGACTACGGGTGCTTTCATGATCCGAATTCAAACTTGACTCAAATCAATTTCACTTCTTTATTATTTTTCAAAAATTCAAGTTCTTACATCTCTCCCACCAAAAAGGAAGTTTCGTCCCTGAAACTAAATACAACTAAGAACCAAATAAGTAAGGAAAACGCTCCATCATGGTGGACTCGCGTTCCCATGTGGCTTCACGTCTCTCATGGTTCTCCATTGTACTTTGACGTAGGGGATCGATTTGTTCCTCAGCTTCTTTCATCACGAGCCAGGATCTTCAGAGGTGTCTCCTCATAGCTCAGATCCTCGCGAAGCTGGACTGCGGTGGGGCTAATCACGTGTGAAGGATCTCTGATGTACTTTCTCAGCATGGAAACGGGAAGACGTTATGCACCCGGGGCAAGGCTAGGAGGAAGAGCCAAACGATAAGCTACAGGACCAATGCGCTCCAAAATCTCGAAGGGACCGGACAAATCGGGGGCTGAGCTTGTTGCGAATCCCAAATCGCTTGATTCCCCGAGTTGGCGAAACCTTCAACAGGACATGATCGCCGACTTGGAACTCCAAGTCTCGTCGTCGTTGGTCCGCGTAACTCTTCTGTCTGCTCTGTGCGGTTAGCATCTGCTGTCTTGCTACCGCACCTTGGCTTCTGCGTCCTCCAATAACTCAGGCCCGATAACACGGCGCTCACCGACGTCATCCCAGCAGATGGTGGGACCGACATCGGCGCCCGTACAGTGCCTCATAAGGAGCCATGCCGATACTTGCCTGGTAGCTGTTGTTGTAAGCAAACTCCACCAAGGAAAGATACCGGTACCATCCGTCTCCATACTCCAGTACGCAGGATCGTAACATATCCTCCAACGTCTGTATGACTCTCGCTCGGACTGCCCATCACTCTGGGGTGGAAGGCAGTGCTAAACTTCAGCTTCGTGCCCATAGCTTCTTGGACATTTCTCCAGACTGAGACACAAAGCGGGTGTCTCTATCAGAAACGATCGATGCTGGAGTGCCATGAAGTCGCACACATCTCGTCGATATATAGCTGAGCGAGTCGATCACGGGTCCAGGTCGTGTGGATCGGCAGAAAGTGAGCCGACTTGGTGAGTCGGTCAACAATAACCCTATAGCATCGTGACCTCGCTGGGATCGAGGCAGCGGGTGAGGAGGTGACAAGGTCCATCGTGATCTGCTCCCACTTCCAAACATGGTATACAGGAAGCGGTTGCAGTTTTCCCGCCGGCTCTGTGATGTTACGCCTTCACTTGTTGGCCAACTAGGCACTGCCAATGGTTCGCCACATCAGCTTCACATCCCAGACCACCAATAGGGCTGCTTCAGGTCGCGTCACTTTGTCCGCCAGGATGTACCTTACAGACACGGATCGATGCGCATCTGTAAAGATAGATGTCTTCTTTAGTTCCACCATCATC
>CM055078.1:12643715-12647433 GCA_029204045.2 Tillandsia leiboldiana | reverse complement strand
GGTCATACTGACGAAGTTTGAGGACGAGAAGAGATATGGGGAAACTCCGTCCGCCAATATAAACAGGGCATTTGTGGAGTTCTTCGTTAATCAGAATGCTATGACCGGGAATCTCTACCCAATAACTATCTCTAGTGGGTTGCACAATAATACCATGGGTAGTAATAAAATGAGTGGAAATAAACGAATGTGATGCTCCCGTATCGAATAATGTCCTAGCATGATGACCAGAAATAAAAGTGGTACCTGCCAGGTTGTCCTCTGGAGTGGGCTCGCCACGGGTCAGGGCAAAGACACGCCCCCCGGTAGTTTGTCGTGATGCAGTGGATGGGCGAGGCAAAGGTGGACGTCCCGAGGAGGCAGAGCTCGGCACTGGGGCTTGTCGTCGCAGAGGCGGTGCAGGTAGTGGTGCAGTCATCTGCGCGGGTGCAGATCCCCGCGGGCACAATGCCGCAACATGTCCCTGTTGGTCGCAGGTGAAGCATCGGCCGTGTCGCTGATCGCAATCCTTCGCCCGGTGGGTACCCCCGCAGAAGATGCATGGTCGGGGGCCCCAGTTGGGGTTAGGGAAGGCGCTCACAGCTGGAGCTCTCCTGGGCCATCTCTTCAGATGCGGTTGCTTGGCCCGTTTGTTCCGGTTCGGTTGCCCACCGCCGTTTCCCGGGTGCGTCCTCTTTCTGCCCTTGTCCCTGTCCTTGTCTGCCGCACTCCGCTCAGTGCGGAACATCTTGACCTCCGCCTCAATCGCTAGACACCGCTCCACGCAGTTGTCAAAGTCGGTGGAGAGGTGCGACGCGAGGTGCCGGCGGATCTCAGGCCTCAGACCCTGTGAAAATAGGCGTACCTTCCGGCGCTCCTCACGCACCGCCTGGGGCACCAGGTCGGCGATGCGCAGGAACTCCTGCTCGTACTCTCGGACGCCTTTTTCGCCCTGTCTGATTGTCTCCAGTTCGCGCTCGAGACCCTCTTTAGTGGTCTCCTTGAGGTGGTGATGGTCCATAGCGGCTTTGAATTCTTCCCAAGTTGGATCGGCTGGGCTTGGGAAGTAGCGCTCGCGGTGTCGCCTCCACCACCTGGAGGCGCGGCCCTCCAAACAGTGGACGGCGATGTGGACTTTATCTCTATCCTCGACGTAAGCATCTTGAAATAGCTTCTCCATGTGGTCGATCCATTCCTCGACCGCCCAATGGTCCTCATCCTTGCCGTCGAAAGTCTGCGGCTTGAACTTTTTGAATTCCAGCAGGACCGCCTTCGCTCGGGCCCTCTCTGCCCGATCGGCCTCAGTATCGGCCGCAGAATGAACAGCAGGAGTGACGGATCGAGAGGATGTCGACGTGGTAGAAGCAGAAGCATCTGGAGCTGCAGCAAACCCCAGTACCGCTATAGAGGCTGCGGCAGAGATCGGAGCTGGAACGTGCCCCGCTGGTGGTGATACGGGGTCTGCCACTGGCTCAGCGACGACCGATGCAACAGGAGGTGCAACCGGTGGTGTGACCTCAGGTACAGGTGGAGGGACAGGCGGGGTAGGAGTGGAAGGGCCAGCAGCCTGTTGCTGCATAACATGCTGAAACATCCCGGCTAGGGTCGCCATCTGGGCCTCAAGCCGGTCCATGCGGCCCTGATCAACGGGCTCGCTCGGAGGTGCTAGGTGGTCGGCCCACTCCACGACCCGTACCCCGTCCCCGTCCACGACCTGGAGGACGAGCCATAGCTGCAATACAGAAACAGGTCAGAAACCGACTCAAATAATATCTTGAGTTTCTAACCCTTATACCAGACATACCCAACGCTCTCACGTGACAAGTCATCCTAGGGTTCATCCTAACCAGTTCCTAATCATCTTATCCTAGGTACCGTGTACCTATTCTCTGATACCATAAAATCTGTCACGCCCCGAGTTTTAAAAATCCGGTAAAATTTTTTTTTTTAAAATCAGAGTTTGCAAACTGGGCGCAACAGACCGCCACACGTATAGAAGACTCTCTGACCCGAGGACAGAGACTCTCCTATACATGCACGGCGAATAGTTATCAACAGAGATCAATAATTATGTCAGTATCTAATCTAATCTATTCAGTATGGATAAACATATTAAATTATTACATCATAGTTTTCAAAAGTCTAATCCAAAAACTGAAAGGAAATACTGGAATTAAACGTCTGTAATATCATCGACACATCATGCTCATGGGGACAGATCTATCGTAATCGGCTCACAGGATCGTCCCGACATCTCGCCACCCGACGAACCTACAACAATCACCCGAGGGTGTGAGATACACCGGAGTGCATCCCAGTGGGCACGACGAGCCGAGAATCAGCTAATCGTACCTACTGGGTACTAAAATCTGCGGATAGTAATAATCAAAGGTAAAGCTGAGTAAACAGATATGATCTACTAATAATCAGAATCACCATGGCAGGTAAATATCAAAAATGGAAATCAAGAAATACTGTAGAACAAGCATGCTGGAATCATATGTCAATCATAAGGTTCATGCATAAAAGCTACTAGAGATACAGGCATGTCTACAGATAATAGTGCTGGAAATAACTGAACAACAGTATAAATGAACCATGCGTCAATGGTGTAAACTCAAGTATCCAATCATGCGCCAATATTGGTCTCAGAGGACCTCAGGCAAAAGCCACCGATCCGCACCCGATCCGCTAACATACCCCTGTCTAGGGCTCACGGGTCTATCACCAGACCACTCTACCGGTAAAGAACCAGCTCCAACGGGGAGCGACCCCGGCCAGGTTCGTGAAGTATAGCAGTGCATGGCAAGTCATCATGATCAATCTCACGGTCTACTGACCGAGTAGTCGGCTCATGCCGAAATCCCAACAGGGATCATCTGTCTATATCTATCCATCGGAATCAATCAATCATGCATATCGAGAAATATCTATCAATCAGGATCAATAAATCATGCATATCAAAAATATCTCAATGATAGGAATCATCAGAAGTCATCTAATCATGCAAATCCATATATCAACCACATGTATAAGTCTATTCGAATCGATGTCAATCAGGGGATCATGATATGTCAAGATAGGTCAATACATGTCAGGTTAAGTCATATAGGTCAAATCAGCAGGGCAAGTCAAGAACAAGTGTCCGACTGGACTAAAGCAACCAGAGGGTCGAATAGATCAACCCGGGCCGAAGTTAACCCACCTGGTTGAAGGCAGAGTCCCCGAACTCCCGATCAGCAACTGGGGGCTGGCGTCGAACAACTGGGCTTAAGCATTTTGGGCTGTGGTTTGGGCCCAATGAGTTATTATTGCTAGTGGGCCGGGTCGCTACATATATATATATATATATATATATATATATATATATATATATATATATATATATATATATATATATATATATATATATATATATATATATATATATATATATATAGTTCGACTAAAATACTATCGATAACATCAAGCAATTGGTGCTATCAAGTTTTTAGCCCTTGGATGAAAAAATGTGCGGTTAGAATTATAGTGGTCCCCTAAAATTTTTACTATTCAACCAACCACCTAGTAAACCCTAAGAGACCACTATCATCCTAACCACACATCCTTTAATCCAAAGGCTAAAAACTTGATAGCACCAATGGCTTGATGCTATCGATAGTATTCCAGCCTATATATATATATATATATATATATATATATATATATATATATATATATATATATATATATATATATA
>CM055078.1:12591215-12638715 GCA_029204045.2 Tillandsia leiboldiana | reverse complement strand
CAAGATACTCCATAGTTGTAAACTGATAAATGAGACAGAGAAGCTCCAAACGAACCCTTGTCGTCGTTAAACCCATTCGAAATGCATAAACTCGTAGGTTGTCCTCCGAACAGAATTAGAGCTTCCTTCACAGCCAAAGCATATACTTATGATGCCTTATCTAAATAGGAGAATAATGTTAAAGCCCGGTACGCATACAGTCGATGAAATAGAGATTGGTAGCTTGGTAGCCTTTGAAGCGCCGTAAGCCCTCGATGAAGCTTAGGAAACGCCGGAGTTTAGCACCTCATTAATAGATGTAAACTGTGGATGAAACCACACCTAGAGAATCATAAGCGCTGCAATATATCCTTCAAGAGTCATAAGTTATATTCAGATCTAACTATGATGGCCCGTGTTGCTCGTTAGTGTCTTCGTAGCAAAGTGCAATAGGTAAACCCATGTGAGTTGAAGAGACTGAAGGGCGAGGCAGAAGTGTCCAAAGAGTCCCAGCATCGGTGGTTATCCATTAACTGATCCAAGTTAACCAGTCACAAAACCCATTGGAAATACAGGATCTCTTGAATCAACGCCCAAACAGATTTGAAGCCTCCATCTTAGCCAAAACATGTACGCCTTGACACCTGCTGCATGGCAGCTTCAACCTAGTGAAATGCCAGCAACCAGTAAATATCAGTGAGAAACTAGAGTCCGTATGCATGGCCGTCCCAATAAAAATAAGCCCTTTGTATAGATGATCCTTTTCCAACAGCTCTTGGCAATATCCTGCATACTCGAGCAACTTTACAGAGCAGGCCGTATCCAAAATAAGACAAGTTCAAATATCCCATAGTAGCTTTAGAAAGCTGCAACGCCTGCTGATTGGTTGCTTGCAAAATCAGAGACTGCCCAACCTGATCCAAGCAATTCAAACGTTAGACCCAATAGGAATACAAAGCTGCAAAATCCTCAACCAAACAGATTTGAAAGCCCCATCTCAGCCAAATCATAATCTAAGAGCAAAGAGCCAGAGGTTGCAAGTATTATGGATTCGTAGAACACAGGTGGAACTCGGGAACACGTTGTTGTTGAAAATGCGCCTGTTGCGTTCGTTCCAAAGTTCCCAACACGTAGCTGCAAAAGTGAGATCAAAGAGCTCTTTACTTCGACCCGTCAAGGTCGCCCTAGATAGCACTAATGACTTGGTGCTATCAATAATATTCTAACCTAATTATATTTATATATATATATATATATATATATATATATATATATATATATATATATATATATATATATATATATATATAGCATGAGGCCTAGTTGGAATTCTATCAAACTCTAAATTAGAAAAAAAATAATAATAAAAGTATTTTTTTTTCTTGCGTGTAGAAGCACACCCGCAGCAAATTACATTCCACCTGCATCCTTCAACGAGAGAGAGAGAGAGAGAGAGCCGCGTTGGCCATTGGGAACCTTTCGTCCTTAATTTTGTTTGGTGATTGGATTGGAACAAGCTTTAATTGCCACAGCGATCTCATCCGTTAATATTTACTGTTGTTCACTTAATTAATAGTCCCCTTGCAGTATTCGTGTCCCACCATAATTAAACATAAATATCTTGGTTTAGAAAGTTACAAAAAAAAAAAAAAAAAAAAAAAACAGTGTGACGTTTCTTCATGTTCCCCCCAACTGGTACAGAAACAATAGAGACAAAAAAATATATATTTATATTTATAAATATCAGAGATTAAGCACCTGACGTTGATTAGTCGTAAGCGTCAACATTTAGAAGTCAAAAATATATGACCTCATGAAAACTTATTATAATGATTTTACTCACACCATGATTACTTATTATAACCACGATTACTGAATTAATCACTGTACTGATTTAAATAAATGGCACGAAAGTAATATTCTGTTAATTTTTAATTAATTTTGAGTAAAATCACTTTCTTTTTATCACAACTAGCTGTTCTTGTGTGGGAGCACTCGTAGTTGTACACCGCTGAGGGATTAAAATTGCAATCTCAAATCTTTAATGGGTGCTTGGAAAAAAAAAAATACATGCAGGATAAGTTTGCAAAATCGAAGCTTAAATAATAAAAATAGCGAGATTCCAAAAATTATTTATCATTCATAAAGAGTAAAAAATAAATAAATATAAATATGAGAACTAGTTTGGAACTATTGTAAAAAATTTTACTGAGAAATAGAGAACAGTAATTATATAAAACGACGAAATTATTCTTAACTATAATAATTTTTAAAAGCAAATAAAAATTTTACTTGTATGATTTTAAATATTTAATTTAAAATATTCATTAAAAAAAATTATTAAATTTTATATTTTACTGTATAAAAAAATAATTAAAAAATTTTAACATTTATAAATTTTACAAAAAATTAAAATTTTAAAATTTAAATATTTTAACATTTAAAATTTTTTAATTTTTTTTTTTATAAAAAAAACAGGTGGGTACAAAATAAAAAAATCCAACTTTATTCCAACCTTCCAACCAAAGAGGACACAGTTGTTCCCCCTTCAAAAGAATATTCCTTTTAATATCCCAACCAAACACACACTTAATGTGATTTGGACTCTTAATTATTTAATGGAGTAGATATAGATAGAATAAGAATTATTATTTTATTTAAACTTTTTATTTTTAGAGGGCTACCCAAAAAGCAAGTAATAAATGAGAAGAGAGATTACTTGTTCTGATGCCATTCAAATTTAAATTAAAGTGATTGATTTTGGTGTATCACATTAATATTTGTCCAAATAATTATTGTAAACATTTATGGAGGCCAACTCAACTTTGGCTGTTCTGAAAATGACCTCTCATGTCTATTCTTTTGAAATCTCTCTTCTAACTTCTTATTTTTATTTATATTTTTATAGTTAATATTATTAAAAAGTTTATTAAATTTTATGACTCAACTATTAGCAGTTAATTAAACTTATTTTGTTAATTAGAAAGTAGTTTAAGTTATTTATTTGATAAAATTATTAATCAATTTAATAAAACTTTAAATTTTTTTGATTAAACTTATTTAATTTTTAAAAAAAATCAGAAGTTGATCAAGGGATCTCAATTAAAAAGAAAAAGAGCAATACTTTTTATACATCCAAATTTGTAAATCTTACATCTTACTTATTGAATGATCAATATTTTCTTACTAAATTTATTAATTATTTTTTTGTTATTAAAAACTCAAAAGTAAAATTTAAACTCTTGGATAGATGAATGCAAGATATAGATTATCAACCAGCCGTGCGTTAGTTAAAAACTTAATGATTAGTATTTTATATTTTTAATTGAGAAGAAAAAAAAAACTTTACTTTTGGATGAACCAAAAAAAAAAAAAAAAAACTTTACTTTTGGATATACGAAAATACAAATAGCATTTCTCCAAAAAAAAAAAAAAACAAAAAAAAAAGAAAAAAAAAAAGAGTTAGAAAATAATAACTAAAATATCTAAATATATTTCGAATCATGCAAAACTGGTTCGAACTTGAGTCGCATCCAACGTCTTGAATCATGATGCGATCACATCATCAAGCCGGATACTTGGTTTACGACGACGGCGACGGGCATAAGTCTGAAACGGGACCGTGTCCGTATCAATTCTCCCATCATTTGAAAAATTCGACTCCGTCGAATTGTCTGCGATGCACTCCTCATAAAGCTCTGGATTGAGTTGCTGGAGCTCGCCTTGGGAAATCCACGTTGCGTCCTTCTTTGGTCGATATAACCACTTGACTAAAAATTTACGCTCTCCACCATCTTTTGTCGATATAATTTGATCGTCAAGAATTGTCTCAATATCATCTTTTCTCTGCAATTGGGCTCTAGAAACAAAAGGTGAAGGTGGCGAAGAAAAAAGTGAATTTTGATTTTTAGAAAAATGAAATAATGTAAGGTCCTCAACATTGAAGGTGGAGTTAATTCCCATGTTAGACAGTAAATTCAACAGCTAGGTATTAGATCCGATCTTCTTAAGAATTTTAAACGGACCCATATTCTTTGCATGCAATTTTCTAATAGCTCCTTGCGGAAGCCTTTCAGGTTTAACTCGAACAATTACCATGTCTCATGTATTAAATTCAATTTCTCGTCGGTGTTCATCAGCACCTCTTTTATAATTTTCATTACTTAAAATTATTTACTGCGAATTTCATAATGTAAGTCTCGTATGTGTTGTGCAAATAAAAATACATACTCACTTGGCCTATGCTCTAAGGGGGAGGGGTATCAAATCAATAGATTTCTTTGGATTATCTACCGACATTCATGGCATCCGAGATAGGGTTACCACCCTAGAGACAAACTCTGGGAGACTTTCAACACAAAACACTGTTACCTCGGGGATAGATCCACAAGCATCAGCAGCACGCACATCACAACCGCGTGAACTTTAACACATGGCTAGAACTAATCATCTTTTTCGAGAAACCGAAACTTTTGTTTTTCAAGATGACATAACAAAAAAGTTAAAATTGATGCACCTACTTTTGATGAAAAATTTGATCCTAAAGCTTTCACAGACTGGCTCGTTGATATGGAGCAATATTTTGACTGGTATGAAATGTCCGCCAATCGACGAGTCCGTTTTGCTAAAATGAAACTCACAGGTGCCGCCAAGCAATATTGGATTGGTACCAGAGCCTTAGGTTTGTAGCATGACAACTAGATCAGAGGTACTGTTTAGGAATCCCAATCCTGATGACCCAAATGACCCAATAAAATAATTTTTGGAACAGTTAAATAAATTATTAATATCAAAATTTTAGTTTCATTTTGAGATGCTTTCTCTCAAGTTTTCCTTCGTGATTTTGTGTCGACCGGAGTGAGTTCGTAGGGAATGAATCCGTTCATCTTAATCTTCTTTGTTTCCTCTTTGAGTCAAATATTTATTTGCGAAATTCTCACGCCGTTTGATCAAGAAACGAAGAAGATAAACTTATTGGATCTTTTTTCTTGACGGGTTGAAACCCGCGAAAACACGGTCCATTAAGTTTCTCAAGGCGTACGACAAAAAAAAAAAATCTGTACAAAAAAAAGAGAAAAGTCCGAAAAAAAAAAGAAGATCGCATCAAGAAAGAAGAAAACCGCTAAATCTGATCGAGTTGCGCGAAGATGTCATCCGCCGACTCGCAATCAACGAAGGCCTCGCGCGTGCCCTAGTCGTCATCGTCCACTGATACAACTACATCGACTACGTTTCATCGCCTTGGACGTTGGGGATTTATCGTCATTTTCCTCTCTGCCAAACCCTAATTCTCTCGATCCCTCTTTCTTTCTTTTTGATTTCTTCTTTTTCTCCCTCATCCTAAAACTTTCATTTTTTCCACAGATATTATTTCAACAGAGACGGTATTGGATTGATCGGTAGGAATTTAACGATTCTGTTCAGCACTTTCAATCAATAATTTCGCCTACAGATTCTTTGATGGTACAAATTCCCATCCCGGATTTTCTACTTCAAATTTAATTTTCGTTTGAGTTTTAACGCTCTATTTTATGATATTTATTCTTATGTTATTTTCTTTCAAATCCGTATGTTAAGTCTTGTTGTGCCTAAACATATAATTACATTAGAGTTTTCAACTAATAGGATTTTGCTTACGGATTTCTAAACTCTTTCTCCTGCATCAGATTCCCAAATGATCCAATAAGTTTATCTTCTTTGTTTCTTGATCAAACGGCGTGAAAATTTCACAAATAAATATTTGATTCGAAGAGGAAACAAAGAAGATTAAGAAGAAGGGACCTACTCCCTACGGACTCACTCCGGTTGATGTAAAATCGCGAAGGAAAACTTGAGAGAACGCATCTCAAAAGAAAACTAAAATTTTGATATTAATAATTCATTCCCGTACAGATCGTCAAGACCATACTTATAAAGTTTCCTTCTGACAAACTCAATCTGATAAATATGATAACAGAAAATAATAACTAAAATATCTAAATATATCTCGAACCATGCAAAACTGGTTCGAACTTGAGTCGCATCGAACGTCTTGAATCATGGTGCGATCACATCATCAAGCCAGATTCTTGGTTTACGACGACGACGACGGACATAATTCTAAAACATAACCATGTCCGCATCACATAGGGTATGCTCTTCATATGCTCTTACTCTAAATCATTCTATGGGCACTTTTTCTTATTGAATTTATCACCTTTCACAATTGGTACGGCTGTAGGTGCACAATTTGCCATATTAAACCTTTCTAAAACTCCTTCGATGTAGGCTTTCTGAGATAGACCCAAATTCTTCGGGATCTATTTCTGTGAATTTTTATGCTAATGACATAAGAAGCTTCTCCCGTATCCTTCATCTCAAAAATTTTAGAAAGAAAATTTTGTCACTTTAAGCAAATTTAAATCACTACTTACAAACAGAATATCATCCACATATAGGACTAAAAAAATATATTTACTCCCACTGATCTTAAGGTATAGACACTGATCCACGATATTTTCTATGAAACCAAATGTAGTAATTACATCATGAAATTGGATATACCACTGACGGAAGGCATGTTTTAGTTCGTATATAGAATTCTTTAGTCTGCAAACAAGGTGACTGTTATCATCTGTGCTAAAACCTCCGGGCTGTTGCATGTAGACTATTTCCTCTATATCCCCATTTAGATATGCCATTTTCACATCCATTTGATGTAGCTCCAAATCAAAATGAACAACCAAAGCCATGATAATTCTTAATGAATCCTTTTTAGATACCGGAGAGAAGGTTTCATGATAATCAATACTTTCTTTCTGAGTGAAACCTTTGGCAACAAGTCTGGCCTTATATCGCTCTATGTTACCTAAAGAATCCCTTTTGTTCTTGAAGACCTACTTATAACCAACGGCTTTGATTCCTTGTGGTAACACAACGAGATCTCAAACTCTATTTTCTGCCATAGATTTCATCTCTTCCTTCATGGCATCATACCAAAAGGAGGATTTATCCCCCTGCATGGCCTCTGAAAACATCCATGGATCCTTATGCTGCCCAACATCATAGTCAGACTCCTGAAGATAGACTGCATAATCATCAGGAATTGCCGATCTCTTTGGCCTTGAGGATCTTCTTAAGCCAACCACTCCCTCTAGGTTTTCATTATGCTGTGCAGCTGGCTCAATAATTGTCTGCTCCTCTTGGGAAAGCTCTTCATGGGAAGGTTCAACTGGTTCAACATTTTCATGCTCTATGATTGGTTGGTCTCCAATATGGTCAAATTGATATCTTGGAAGAGCAACTAAATCATCATCCCTTGATGGATAACTAGCTGAATCTCTTATTTCCTCAAAATCCATCTTTTGAGGAATAACACTCCCACTAGCTTCAGAATCCTCAAGAAACTTGGCATTCCTGGTCTCAACTATCTTGAATGAGTGATTTGGACAATAAAATCTGAATCCTTTGGAGTTTACCGCGTAGCCAATGAAGTATCCACTGACTGTTCGGGAGTCCAACTTCTTTATATGTGGGTTATAAACCCTCACTTCGGTTGGACATCCCCATACATGCAGGTGATTTTCATTAGGCTTCCACCCTTTCCATAACTCAAAATGAGTTTTGGAAACAGCCTTCGATGGAATCCTATTTAAAACATACACCGCTGTCTTTAATGCTTCACTCCAAAGAGATGAAGGAAGACAAGAGTTGTTAACCATACTCCTTACCATGTCCATAAGTGTTCTATTCCTCCTTTCGGCAATGCCATTTTGTTAGGGCGTGCCAGGCATAGTATATTGAGCAATGATACCTCCACTTTCGAGGAATTGAGCAAATGGACCGGTCATTTGACCTTTATCCGTATGTCTTCCATAGTACTCACCCCCTCTGTCGGACCTCACAATCTTGATTTTCCTATCCAATTATTTTTCTACCTTAACCTTATAAGCTTTGAAAGCATTGAGTGCTTCAGCTTTTTCAAATAAGAGATAGAAATACATATATCTAGAGTGGTCATCAATGAATGTGATAAAATATCTATGACCATTGAAAAAAGGAATAGGAAAAGGTCGACAGATATCTGTATGTATGATCTCAAGAATTTTAGAACTCCTAGCACCTTTAGTGGTATTTGTGTTGATATACTTTCCTTTTATGCATTCCACACAAGTGCCAAAATCGGTAAAGTTAAGATCTTTTAGGATCTTTTCTTTCACCAATCGCTTTATTCTCTCTAAAGATATATGAACTAAACGCTTGTGCCACAATGAAGAGGAATTTTCCTTAAGAATGTTTCTTTTAACACCAATGCTATGATTAACATTAAAGTTATTCTCAAAAGATTGACTCAAATTAAAGTTGTACAAATTATCTACCAAACAACCATCGCCAATAATAACATTATCAGAGAAGATAGTAAAAGATTTATTTTCAAATAAAAATTTAAAACCTTTATTTCTCAGTTTAGAAATGGAAACTAAATTTCTAGAAAATTTAAGAACATAAAAAGTATCATCAAGTTCAAGTACAAATGTCACGCCCCGGGAGCAATTTAAAAACTGAAAGCAGCCTATTTTTTTTTTTAAAAAAAAAAAAAAAAAAAAAATTCCCGCCCAGGCACGTGCACAGACCCGCCAAATATACAAAGTCTCCCTACATAAACGGGCAGAGTCTCCCCCGTATATGCACGGCGTCCCTATGTACATGATATAGTCCGAATATAAACATCAACCACCCTTACCTTAAAAGTTACAAATACAAGAGTATGACTTTGAAAACACTAATATCTTATTTCATAAAATGGCGCACCCCCAGCGCATCAAGATGTTCGAAAGAATAAATCCACAAGTTTTAAGAACAGTGTCCACACGACACTTAATTGTCTAAAGTCATTTTCGCAATTTCTTTTTAAGTATGAAAATCTGCGTCCACACGACACGTCCATAAAACCACATTCTGAAAATATAATTCTACAAAACATAAGACCGTCTCAACGTCCACACCACACATGTCCGCATGCACAGTATGGCCATAAGGGAAATAACCGACTAAAAATGAACGAAGAAAAGAACCAGACCGAGGAAATCCCACACCTCACCAGGTAGCGTCCTCACCATCGTCTTGATCCCCAGACCCGACCAAACCTGTCACACAGTGAGAGTTAGTAACAGAACTATGATAACAAAAAAGACATTTCTAACGACCATAATACAAATAAGGTATTGCAGTAGTAAAAGAAACCAAACCATATCCAGAATACCGAAACCGTACTGTCACCAACACATGTCCCAAGTAGCACCATATTACCGTCATCCAACATGCCACCATGTCGGTCGAACAACCTCAGACAATGTCATCCATCGTACCATAGCCACTATGTCAGTCGATTGACCTCAGGCAAAAGAACAGCCCCGCTCAGAACCTGGTGCAAGGTAACCCCCCACTGCACGAGTGTAGCACCGCAAATAGCTGCTAGGGGCCCCCATGCACATAGCCGCGTGGGGATCACGGGTCAAACGGACCACCTCTCCGAAAAAGTACACCCGCGCGGTGGCCAAACCGCTGGTGTGCGTGAAAAGCGCCATGAGCATGTCGAAACATAACCAAGTCCAAAACCAAATCCAGGTGCCACGAGAAAAGTCGTCCAAGTGAAGTATCATAATATGTCATAAAGAAAACACTAAAGTGCAAGGTCAGATATTACCAGTTCGCCAGAGTTTTCGACTCTAAGTCGGGGTACCAACCTCTACCCGTAAGCCATCCGAAGTATGAGACCCCTCAACGAGCTCCTGTAAATCCCCCGGACCTACCCAGGGTCCACCAATAGCACAAATTCTACTTTACCGAACCCACCTTCCGACTTTCGAATAGTCGCACCGATCACTATCCCGATCGTAAGTATGCCCCGAACAACCATACTGTTGTTCGGATAGGGCAACTGCCCATCAAGTCTCTAACCGCGACATTCATTCATCCGGAGGTCCACGTCATCCACAATATCTCTTAACAAAATAAAACATAACAATATCGAATTATGCAGCAAAGGGGTTCTAAGGGTGTACCCACCTAAAATGGAGATAAACGACCGCGCCAGCGACCCTCCTAAACATTCAAAACCTTACGCGGGCCTAATAAAACATCCAAATAAACAAATCAATCTTTTACCCCAAACCGGCAAATTCAGTGGTCCCGACCACTGTACCAAAAATCCCTTCTATCCCATAACCGGAACTGCCTCCGGTGTTCCGATTGTCGCACCGATCAAAAACCTGATCAAAATAATTCCCCCGAACAATTTTACCATTGTTCGAATATAGACAAAAAGTCCACCGAACCTCATACCGCGACAACCGGTCACCCGGAAAGTAAAAAATATTCTAGCCATACTCCTAACGTTAAAAAATAGGAAAAATCATGCAAAAATCCAAAATTACCGAAAAAGGGAATTCTACAGGTGTATTGAAAATAACAGATGAAAACCCGGTGGTGAAACAAAAGACTGGACTTAAAACGGACCCCGTTATCCTAAAAAAATTAACCGATAGGAAAAACTGCAAAAACCACAAAATTACCGACAAAGGGATTGGTACCGGTGTACCGTACGTCACATACCAGGTCCCAGTGGTGAAAGAAACGACCGAACCTAAAAACGGTGCTCAACAAATCCCAAGCCATTAACCGATAAAAACCTTGTGTCAAAAACTTTACCGGCCGAAAAACCGTACCTGACGCGGCGCAACTATCAATGAGGCAACAAACGGAAAACCAGGCCCCTACCGTTGCCTTGACGAAGTCCGCAACGAAAAACGACCAAGCGGCGTATCGTCTAACGAAAACAAGGCCAACTCTGACAACCCCAAAAACAAACCAAAAACCTTCGTCGGCGGCAGCGAGGCAAGCCGCATGCACGGGCGGCCCGGCAGGGTGGCGCGGCCAGACTGGGCGGCGCGCCTGGGCGCAAGCAGCGCTAAGCAGAACGGCGGCCCAGCAAAGCAGCGCGCGGCTCAAGCGGCAGTGCGCGCGCGGGCGTAAACAGCGCCAGGAAGCCGCGACGAGGGCATCAGCTGCGGCGGCCTAGCAGCAGTGCGCGGGCGGCGGCCTGACAGCAGCGCGGCGCGCAGGCGGCCTGGCAGAAGTGCGCGGGCGGCGGCTTGACAGCAGCGCGCGGCGCAGCCCCAGGCAGCATCATGGTGCACGCCTGGCAGCGGCGCGGCGCGTGGGCGCAAGTAGCGTGGCGCGCGCAAGCAGCGAGCGGGCACGCAAGCAGCGCACGCGGGCGCAAGCAGCGGCGCGCGCAGCTAAGACATCCAGCGGCGGCGGCCTGGTAGGGCGCGGTGCGCGCGTGCAGCAGCACTGCGCGGCGGCGGCCTGGCAGGACGCGGCCCTGTGCGGCATGCGGGCGGCAGCGCGCCTGCTGCGCGCGGGCGGCGGAGCCTGGCAGCATGCCTGTTGTGCGCGGGCGGCGGCGACACCTTGCTGCGCGCGGGCGGCGGCGACACCTTGCTGCGCGCGGGCGGCGGCGCCTGACTGCGCGCGGCGCGGCCCCTACGGCGCGCCGGCAGCGCACATGCGGCGGTCTGCGGGTGGCAGCGCGCGGCGGTGGCAGCGGCTCGGCTAGGGCTTCGAGCGGCGGCGGCAACGGCCGCTAGGTCCTGGGACCATGTGCTATGATTAATAATCTCCTTCGATTTAGGTGAGTTACATATGAGTATTGAGGAAGATGCAAAAATTCCCTCAAGCCAAGGAGACACCCAAGGTCCATGATGCTATCTAGGACTTACATATACAACATATATTACTGTCAAGAGGGCAATTTGGAAAGAACTTATTGTCCTATTAGCAACAAGTAGATTTACACCAAGGGAATCGATTTTCTGGTTAAATACATTACAGGATGTTTTTCCCTTGTCTGGAAGAGATAGAGATAAGGCTTTCCTGATTTCAAAATCATCACAAACCTCCATTTTTCTTTTCTATTGCAATTTCGCTGAATCTCGATCTTTATCCAACGAAATCTTCAGTATGCAGAAACATATTATCCCTTTCTATCCAAATCAAATTGTGGAATTTATTTGTTTCGGTATTTCCGGAATATGAGTGTGTGACTTGTGACTGAATTGGTCTTAATTACTCTTCTGGACGGATTGGAGGAAGGGAGGAGATTCTACGGATCGTGCCAAAGATGAAAAATTGTTTGATATGTCTGGTCTCCAGGTTAATAGTGAGAGATCATATAGCCTAATTGACTGCAAGTTGAGTAATCTTTGAATTCAACTGCTGCTAGGGCATCGAGCGGCGGCGGCTCGGCTAGGGCATCGAGCGGCGGCGGCGGCTCGGCTAGGGCATTGAGCGGTGGTGGAGCCACCGTCGACGATCCTTAAGCAACCCCGCCGAAACCCCAAAAACTCGTCACAGCGGACGAAATCAAACAAAAACCTCCTCGAACAAAACCAACGAAAACCTTAACGAAGAATCGTTTACAAACCAAACCATGAAAACCTCGACAAACAAAACCAACGAAAAACCTCGACGGACAATCATCCAAGAACAAAACCAAAAGAATAAAGACGTCCACTAACCTCGCTCTGACGGAGAAGACGACGCGATCTCGATTTCCGCAGACGGTGGTGCCTCTAGATCCGCTCCCCGGTAATGGCGACGTTTTCGGTCTCAGTCTTCGGCACGCACGGCGAGGAAGAAGGAATAAGAAGAAGCGATCTTTTCCCAAACAAATTAGGGTTATACGGTAATTGGGATATTAATATCTTTTATTAATATTTTATTTTTCTTTGTACGTACGAATAACCCAATATCCGGTATTTAAAAACAAAAGGAATTTTTCCACCAACTTCCTCGGTAAGCGTGTCGATCTTCAGAAACGTTCGGTAACCGCTAACATGGATCCCGATGCACCAACTACACTTAACGGGTCCCGAGAAATCCCGAACTTACCTTTTCGGACCCGCTAACACTGAAACCCTCATTCCGGAAGATCCGTAAGTCGAATTTCCGATCCGATCGCATCGTCATTCTTCGTTTAACGACTTTTAATGCGATACGGTAACCGCAACCCAAAATTCTATATGAACCAACACTAAGAATTTTCCACCTAAAACTAGCTTGATCCAATAGTCGTTAATTAGGGAATAAATAAAAATCAGTGTTATTACAACAAAACCAGTGCTAAGTTCTAAAATATAGTTTCCTACAGCTTCAATTTGAGATTTATTTTCTTCTCCACTAATTAAAATCCTTTTATTTGGCTTCAGCATCTTTAGGTTGTGAAAATCCTGCATGGTATTTGAGATATGTACAGTAGTGACAGAGTCAATCCACCATGTGTTTTTAGGAACATTAACTAAATGAGATTCATAACAAATGTAGATGGTTTCAATGTCTTTCTTCTCGAGCCAAGCTTTATACTTCAAGCAGTCCCTTTTCATGTGCCATCTTTTCTTACAGAAGTAACATTGATCATTCTTGCCATAATTCTTTATTGGCAATTGTGCTGGCTTCTTGGAATTAGAGGCACTTTTTCTTTTTCCCCTTTTGCGCTGAGTAGCCAAATTGACAGATTCTGTCATGATCTCCGGCTTCTCCTGCTTAAGTCTCTCCTCTTCTTGAACACACATGGTCAGTAATTCATTTATTGGTCATTCATCTTTATGTGTGTTGTAGGAGATCTTAAAGGGGTCAAACTCAGACGGTAATGAGTTTAGAATCAGATGGACTAAGAGGACGTCGGAAATCTCAACTTTTAAAGCTTTTAGTTGAGTTGCTATATTCCGCATCTCCATGATATGCTCACGCACACCCTTGGTTCGATCGTATTTCATGCTCGAAAGTTGCTTCATTGGTGTGTTCGCCAAAGCTTTATCGGAGCTAACAAATTGCTCCTCAATGGATTTTAGGTAATCCTTGACTTTATCACATTTTAGAATTGATCTCCTTATGCTTTTTGGCACTCTATACTTTATGAGCATCAAACTTAAGCGGTTGGATTGCTCCCATTTATCTTGCGCGGATTCTTGCTGTGGAGTTATTAGCCCCACTACCTTAGGCGGTTCCTCAATGCGCAGAGCCAAGTCAAGATCCATATAACCCAATGTAGAAAGAATGTTTTCTTTCCAATCAGAATAGTTATCCCCAGTAAGCATAGGAATACGAAAAATATCATTAAAAAATATAGTAGAGGAAGAAGCTGTAACAATAAAATAAATATTGTACTTTATCGCATACTATGAGATGATAATCTTTAAATTAGATAAATTCAACCTTCCTGTGGGTAGAGGCGCTACATGCATAGAATTTATTTACTTTAATAATAAGACTAGCAAAAAACTAATTCCTAAATAACTATATTTCTGTACATGTGTGGGTATACGAAAACTTGTTATTTAGAAATTCATTCCACTATCCTATTCCAGTCAAAATAAAAATAAAAAATATATATATAATTTTATTTGACTGTAATAAATAGTTAAATTTTAATTCAATGTCAAAAATTCTTATGTATTCTTCTCTATTTGTAGGATGTTGTGGCTAGTCCCAAATATAATGAAAAACACAAACAACTTTATATAATATTGAATAACTATTAAAATTAAATTAGGAATCTGTATGAATTTTCGGGTCAATCTTAATTCAATATCATTTTATAAAAAATACCATAAACGATCATATACTATGACTAGAATGCTATGGCTACTTCTAAACATAGTTGATCTCATAAATCTTTATATGACATAGAATGCCCCAATATTTCATATTATTTCTAAACGCAGCGAAAATTATAAAAAAAAAAAAAATTATACAACTTTATGTGACTCAAAATTTATAAACTGTATGAAATCTATATATACACTACTCTAAATTTTTATGATCACTGTATGTGTGTTTAAAATAAAAAATTAAACTAAACACACTATTTATAGTCATGAATAAATAAATAAATGAGTAGTAAAAAATCATATATAACTTAAGCTAAACGTCATACATAATTTTGATATAGATTTCTTTTACAATGATGAGTTACAATACAAAATATATATATTCTCTTTTCCCTTTAATAATAATAATAATAATAACAACAATTTTTTTTTTTTTCCGGTTGAAGCCCCAACATAGGCTACCACATGCAGCCCTAAAAAGGCTGCACTATACGACCCCCTGTGGAGCGCCTAATGTGGTCGCGGCGGCGGTGGTGCCTTTCTCCGAATGCTGATTTCGATGCCCGTCAACTCCACCACTTACGTAATCCAATCGGCGATAAAAAATTTATTATTATTATTATTATTATTTTAAATGAAAAGAAAAACAAAAGAAATATAAAAGAAACGAAAATACAACAAAAGGTTTGGCTTCGATACCATATGTAATACCTAATAAAACTTTAGATCGTACATTCTGTAATGATTTTCAATTTTCTAAAATTGGTTGTAGACGACAGTTCTTTCTTTCGATTCGTCATCGTGCACAATCTGCAAAAAGTGAGATGTTTCCTGTCTATTCCCTAATCCCCGGAGATGGAGTCGTCACAGAAAATTCGAATTAGGGTTAGACCGGGACTCTTGTTATGTCATATATATATATATATATATATATATATATATATATATATATATATATATATATATATATATATATATATATATATATATATATATATATATATATATATATATATATCCTAATGTAAGGATGTTTTAATCACGTCCGTCCATCAAACATATGTCCAGCTAGATCCTAGCCGATTGGATTGACTGTATATTTAAATATCGCCTTGAATAAATTACGTAGGCCACATCCAACAATACTTACTAGTTTAATAGTGTAAAAAAATTAAAATTGGCTAAATTTTTGATAGAAAATTATATTCACTATTTAGATAAAAATCAATAACTCCGATTTTAAATTGAAGAATTTGATTCTCTAATTTTTGGTGGTCGCTCAATTTTAACTGTTTATTTTATACTCACTTAATTAATGGACTGTATTATAATTTTGAAGAATTACGAAATTTATTTTCTAGCTGTTTCAAATATTTTAGATCATATTTAACGATATGAATATTTGATTCGGAAGCTTTCTCACCAAAAACAACTTACGAATACAAAGGGCTCTATGCTCATAAGAATGCAGTAATCCTACTCTATATATAATATCAAAATAAATTTTGTGAATTTTTTATATCATTTGCCTACTAATCGAAAGAGCTCAAAAATAGTAATTTTACTAGTCGTGATGAGCAGTTTGCAAGTTTATCGATATAGTAATGTCTAAATCACATTAAATTTTAATAAAAAATTTGTTATACTATATAAAACAAGATCAATATTTTTAATCTAAAATTTCAGTATTATATCATCATATTTTGTAAGATTTTTATCTTTAGTCGTTGATTTTGAACTTTTTCGATCACTAGACAAATGATATTGAAAATTTTTAATCTTCTAGATACTTTAAATACTCTAAATCAAATTTAACGAAACTGACCGTCCATTTAGAAATTTCAACATAAAAAATAATTTATAAATATGAAAGGCTATCTCTCTCTACCAAAATAGGTGGCTCAGTTGCAATTCTACCAAACTCTTAATAAAAAATAAAAAATAAAAAAAGTAATTTTTTGTTTTCTTGAGAGTAGAAGAATGCCCCCAAGCAAATTATATTGAGTAATGCTATTCGTACACTTGATTTCTGATGTACGGTATATATTTCATCTATTCTAAGATAGAAATTTTTTTATTGGTCACTTCGAAATGATCAATAAAATTCACTTCATTCCAAAATAAAAAAAATATAAAATATATATCTGATTTTGAATGTATAATAAATATTTTTCAATTACATTATACCTGCATCTTTTTGTGCGTGTGTGTGTGTGTGAGAGAGCGTCCTTAATTGTGTGAGAGAGAGAGGCTTCAAACTCGGATCTCAGATATCAACCACCAAATTCTTTATCATTTGCACTAAAAATGATTGATATATTTATTGTTGTTCACTTAATTAATATTCCACTTTGTAGTATTTGTGTCCCACAATAATTAAGTATAAATATCTTGCTTTAGAAAGTTTTTTTAGAAAAAAAAAATGGACATTACTTCATGTGGCCCCCAACTGGTACAATAACAAGACGGATAAAAAAAAAAGAAAAAAAAAATTGTTTGCTGCTCTTCGTTAGGGCCTCTCGAACTTGCTTTGAGCAGCTCCTTATCCTATTCTTCAAGGCGGTCGCATCTCCTGTACCTTGAAGACTAAGTGAAGTGAAGACATGGGGGGTTTATATACTTCGATTATATATTGGTCGGCTACTTCTCTTTATTCTACTATTTTCAATTGGGCGACATGAAGTGGCCGCATCGCGTGTACCCAGATTATCATGAGCATGGACGGCATGGACGGTGTGGACTGTTACTTGTTATACTTGATCTCATGACGTATTGGACGGGGACTCTCTACTCCGCCATTCGTCCCGCCGCCATTTTTCTTGTTTTGTCTGTGTTTTAATGCAATGCTGTTTTTCTTTCTAGAGGCTTAAGCTAAATCCTTGTACTGGTTGCAGTAACCTCGTTGATAGCTGGGTTGTTTTTTCCGTTTTGTCGTTGATGTTGTCGTCCTTGTGCTGGTGGCGCCCCTTCGTTGTTGTGTTCGGGTTTTGCTTCAGCACTTTGGGTTGTGCTGTTACTGTTGTTATGCTCTTTTGTACTCTTTGGCACCGTTTGTTTCGGGGCTAGAACCGGGAATAAGAGGTTTATCCCACTTATTCTACCAAACGCATCAAGAATTATTCGGTACAGTAGTTCTAGTACAAGCAGAATAAGCTGGAACAACAGTTCTTATATATTATTTTATAATTTTTTTTTTTTATTAAATTATCCCTCCTCTCCTCCTTTCTCTCTTTTCAATGCACTCTCATCATCACAAATTCTTCTCTTTCCTTTCTCTTTTTTCCTTCCCAATACACTCTCATCATCACAAATCTCTCTCTCCTCTCTCTCTTTTCCTTCTCAATACACTCTCATCATCACAACCTCTTTATTCTTCTTATTCCTCATTCTCATACCAAACACAAAATCTCTTATTCCTGAAACCGAACCAAACGCTTTTTCGCTCTTATTCCGTACTTTATACCTATTCCCAGAATAGCTAGTTCTGGTTATTCCGTTACCAAACGATACCTTTAATAGAATTTTACTCTGTTTAATCAAAAAAAAATATTTGTGTCGGTATCCACGTCAGAATATGTATGAACTCACAAAAATGTCGAGATTGAGTCGAATTTGCAAAATTCACAAACAACCTCAATATTGTTGGGTAAAAATAAAAATCTCCAAAATTTCACTTATTATAATTAGTATATTAGTGTGAGTAATGATTTTACGTTTTATTTTCCTTGACAAGATAATGATTTAAACAAATGGCACAAAAGTAATATTCTGTTAATTTTTAATTAATTTTGATTAAAATTACTTTCTTTTGAGCATAACTAGGTGTTCTTGTTTGCGTGCACAAAGCCAGAATTTTAATTTTAGGAGGCCAAAAATATATTATACAAAATATATTAATTTTTAAAAATTATTAATAAAAAATTATATATAAGTAAATTTTTTTTTGTTTATTAACTTTCAAGTTTTAATATATATTTTTTTAGAAAAAGAATAGAGTATAGTTATCTTTATTATTAAAATAATAAGATTTTAGATATTTATAAAAAAAAATTATTTTAAAAAATTAAGTATTAAAATTTAGTATAATTTATAAATTAAGTATTATAATATATCAAAAATTTAAGTGAGTCAATTAAATTTATATTTCGTGGCCGACAAAATAATATTATTTTTTAAAAATAAAATTATTTTGATCCCTAAAATTTACACTATATTTATTTTTTTTTTAATAACTTAATAATGCACTGATATTTAATTTTAAAAATATTGAAAGAGTCATGGTTGTTGTGGGTCTCCATCGTCCTTTTTTGCATGCACTTGTTGTTATATGCGGCTGAGGGACTAAAATTGCAATCTCAAATCTTTAATGGGTTCTTGGAAAAAAAAAATTGTTTCTTTTTTCCTACTGTAGAAATTATATAAAAATTTAACAGTGATTCAATTAAATATGATAGCTTTTTTCTTTTTATTTTTAATATTTTGATTATTTTTTTTTGCAGGTTTGAATTGAATATTATATTTCAAATTAAATATAAAATAATTTTTTTAAAAAAAATGCTGAATTTATTACATGGGTTCACTCTATTCATTAACTTTCGAATGTGATTTCTGTGGACAAAGAAATAAAAAAAATTATCTTTGGAAAAGTGTAAGTTCTAAATACATAAAGAATCAGATGAAATATACGAGGAAAATGTTATGTATACATCCCGAATAGGATGTATATTATACATCCCACTCCATCCAAAAATAGAGTAAATTTTATTGGCCACTTAAAATGACCGATGAATAAATTTTCACTCTTTAAATAAAATAAGGTGTATAATATATATTCCATTCGAAATGTATAAATAACAAAACCGATATGTGAAGCAGTGGAGTGCGCTTAATCATGTGCAAATTTAGCAAAACCGAATACAAAATACGTATAATAAAAAAAATGAATTAAGTGCAATAAATAATTTTTAAATTGAAAAAGATCATACTAGATGTGTAAAGTAGGGGTGGCAATCCAGTTCGATATTTGCGAATCAGTTCATGTTCGGTACGAAATGAGCTCGAGATCGAATCGCTCATTTAGTAAACGAGCTGAATACGAGTCGAATTTTTCAACTCGTTTAATAAATGAGCCAAACACGAGCTAGGTCAGCTCGCTCGTGTTCGACTCAATAACAGCTCGAATATGTATATATACAAATTTTATTATATAAATTTTAGATCATCAATTTTTTATAATTTTTAATTATTAGATTAAAATTTTAATTTTTTAATTTTTTTTTATTTTTACACCTAATAGTAGGAATGAAAATCAAACTTATTGTTCGCGAGTCAGCTCGTGTTCGGCTCGTTAATAAATGAGCCGAACACAAGCTAAATTTTTCAGCTCGATATTTAAATGAGCCAGCTCGTGTGAGCCGATTCCAGCTCGTTCGGTTCATTTTCGAACACGAGCCGACACCCGCTCGCTCGTGTTCGGCTCGTCGACAACCCCTAATATAAAGTAGTACAAAAAAACACCTATTATTTAAAAATATTAAATGAATCGAAAAATAATAAGCCAATCATACTAGATGTATAATATATGGTAAGCAAAAATTTCTAACACTTAAAAACGTTAAATGAATAGAAAATTAATAAGTCGATTAATATAAAATATTTTAAAAATTACTATCTATATATATCATTACGAGAAGACATGTAATTAAAAAATTATATATATATATATATATATATATATATATATATATATATATATATATATATATATATATATATATATATATATATATATATATATATATATTAAACTGATGAGATCTTTACAAAAAGTATTAAAAAAAATTATAAAAAATGAACCCGAAGGTTAAGACAATAATATCTAATTTTCACTCGTTTAGTTATATTTTTTTTATTTTTTTTTTGAGAAAAAAAAAATAATTTTTTTAAAAAAAATAATTTAGATAAAAATATGAAATAATTAGAATTCCAACTGGAAAAATAAATGTGATAATAAATAAAGAAGAGTACTTTTTAATTAGAGATATAAGTAAGAGGCTTTGAGAATTGGTTGGTTGTGAGATTTAAATCTAGTTTGATAATATATATATATATATATATAATAACTAAATTAATATTTTTATATTGTAAAATTTTAAAATATTTAAAAATACTTAATAAATTAGTATAAAAAAAATTAAAATTATTTTTTAAATTATATGCAGAATAAAAATAAAATATTTTTTACCACTAGGTTACTTAACTAGGCATCGGTGGCAATTTGATTAAGAAAAAAAATATATCTATATATGTTAGATATTAACAAAATGAAAGTGTTACGATGTCATATTAATTAATTAAGCAGAGCGATTGATCAAATCAACGGTACGATATTGTCCGTTGGCTGACTCAAACGGAAGATGCTACTCACTACCAGCCGTCCATTCAAACATACCGATGGATAACGTAATCACTAAAAAATAAACAAAATTGTCAACAATAATAATTATTAAGAAAATAAATAAAAGTACAATTCTTTGTGATATGCCGTAATATTTAATTAATACGTTTATAACTTTGATAAAATATAAGCTACAGAATAATGTTTTAGCTGTACATTCTTATATATATAAAACTAAGTTGGTGGGTCTTTGAATTTAGTAGGTTGTTGGTAAAATAGTATGATTTAAAAATATAAATTAATTAAAAAATAAATTTAACCGTAGAAAAATTTAAAAATACTAACTATTTGGTATTTTACAAACATAGTAGCCGGACTTATATATATATATATATATATATATATATATATATATATATATATATATATATATATATATATATATATATATATATATATATATATATATATATATATATATATATATATATATATATATATATATATATACTTTTAAAAACAGAAGTCCATTTATATTTGTGATTTTTTTATTATTAAATTTTTTTTGGGATTTGTATTTTTTTTTTTAGTTGATTTTATAATAGCATAAATTCTAATACAAATCTAATATTAAAAAATTCACAATGATAAATTGACTTATACTTTTAAAAGTATATAAACTCTACTATATATAGGAAAATACTATTTGTAGCACTGTTAAATATGATCTAAATTAACTAAAAATATTTATATTTGCTATTAAAAAATACTTATATCTAATTAATTTAAATTTTTTTACAATGTTAAATAAGTAAAAAAATTTATATCTGCTATTAAAATTATAAATTTTATACCCCTTTTAACATTAGCTGTCGAAAAATTTTAAATTTTAATTTTTAAATATTTTCAGTGATATAAATCATTCTCACGTCAATTTAAAAATTTTATTATCGAAAATTAACAACGAAGTTGTTTACTACTGGATAACTTTCGGACTCAACACACTCTCTCTCTCTCTCTCTCTCTCTCTCTATATATATATATATATATATGAGTAATGCTACATGTACACTCCGAAGGAGTGTACATTCTACATCTCCACCTCTTTAATGGTGGCGATATTTTTTACGGGTCACATCAAGTGACCCATCATCACACCCCCACCCTTAGATGGATGGGGGTGTGAGATATACATTTCTTATGGGTGTACAAATAGCATTTTTCTATATATATATATATATATATATATATATATATATATATATATATATATATATATATATATAATATTTCAACTAGTTAACTAGATGTACGTTTTCTGTCTTTTATTTGAGTCTCGTACCTAAGATACAAAAAATCTATTTGAGTAGTCTATTTCAAAAAGTCTTAAAAGTGTTTTCACGCACTCTTTACTTTTTTTTCTTTTTGGTTATACTTGTACATTCAAAACAGAATATATATATATTATATTTTATTTATTTAAAAATAAAATAAATTTTATCGGTCATTTCGAAGTGATTCGTAGATTAATCTTTATTATTGAATGGGATGGAATGTGTGATATACACTCCATTTGGGGTGTGTATATAGCATTACTTTTTCTTTTTTTTTATTTGAGAAAAATTATGGATGGTAAGTACTAATAAATTATTTTAAAAATAGATATTTATAAAAAAGGTGGATCCATCACACATAATGACTGAGCCATAATACTTTACAGATTTTGATCTGACTCAATTCATCTGAAAATTAAATCTTGTTATTAGATCTATCGTGGAAAACTCCCAACGCAACTTATTAGCATTTTCAGCCTATTAGTTGTTGCACCGTTAATCCTCATCTATAAATAAACATCTATAACACCAACATGTATCTGTACCGTTAATGTAGCATAGGGCAACAATTCACCCCAACACCTACACAGCCAATGCAGCATGTGGGAATCGATCCTGAACGATTAATACAGCGTATGGGAATCGAACCTGCGCCACTGATTTCTGAAACCACTTGTGGATCGTAAATATTAATCAATTATTCGAAAAAAAACATACTTATAGGAAAAACGCACCCATTACACTTAAGGGTTCAGCTACAGTGCTTCACGGATTTTGACTTTAACTTAATCCAACTGAAAATTAGGTCTATTGTTGGACCTCTTGCTGTTGGGTCTATTGTAGACTGCACCTCCACTTAAGTTATTTGTCTCATCCAACTCAATTTATTAGTCTCCTGATCCTATTATCGAAGTTGGATCTATTTTAATCTATAAATAAATAACCAACAAAAATGTATAAAAATTTTCTTAAATTTTTAATTTTTAGATTTAATTAATTTAATCAAAAAAATTATAAATTTTATCAAATTCACTACTAATTTCACAAGATATTTAATTAACATTGGTCATTTAATTTAACTAAGTATAAAATTTAAAATGTAAAATAAAATTAAAATTTGAGTGCATCTCAATTCAAAAAAATTATAGTGGATAAGTTTTTATATATTTCTGCCCACATTAAAGAAAAGGATATTCTTTTGTGCACCGGGTGTATTAGTAATTTTTGTGCATTTTAATTTTAGAACCCGGGTATAAAAATTTAAATTTTGATAATTTTTTTATATAGAAATTTTTATATAGTATAAATCACATCAATAAAATTAGATTTAAAATTTATAATATTAGTTATTAAAAATTATAGTTGTTTTATATAATATTTATAGACTCGGTCCAGTCAATTTTTTTTATAGATTAGGAGTGGATGGAGAGGAGAATCATTCTATATTCCATATGTATATTTGCATCTTAAACACAGTATTGATAAATTTTTATAGTTGAAATTTAACTTTTATAATATTTTGTATATAAATTATTAATATAATGCAGATAATATCTATTAAATTATATTTTTTTAAACAAAATATTAATAATTTAAAAAATAAGTTGGATGAATGTTATATGCTATATGGCCAATTTACATAAAAAATTTATTGGTTTTACGTATAGGCAAAAAAGGACCATCTTTTTTGTCTTTGCATATTCAGATAGAATCTTTAAGAAACTGATCAAAATACTCTTATTCACTTTTCTCTCTCATTTTTTTTCTCAAGGTTTGTCTTTCAACTCTTCTCCTTTCCGAGCCTGCCGTGTCGCTCCCACGCTCCACACAACGTCTAAATTGTCGCCGCCATGGACTTCACCGAAGCATCGCCCCTCTATGCCTTGCCTTCTCTCGCCACGCCAGCGCCCATACATATCTGATGGGTACAACATCGTGGGTGCAGGCGCAAGGCACTGCGGGAGCGAGTGTGGTTTCGAGGGGTGACACTTTGACTAGATCTATGACGGCAACCAGAGCGGCGGTAGAGGAAAAAGATATAGAGAGTAGAAAAAAATAAAAATATATATATTTTTTCTGTTGAGAAGATCATTATGTATCATCGCTATTATAAAAAAACGAAGAACCAGAGAAAAAGGAAGATGATGATGAAATTGCACTGTTTCAAAAGAATTTATACTGTTTTAGACGAAAATTATATTTTTTTAGATAAAAATTGCACTATTTGATATGAGAGTTTCACTCTTTAAGCGAAAATTGTACTATTTGGACTAAAGTTGCACTATTTCTCATCCTCCTCCATCTCCTTCCCTTCCGTTTCCTCGTGTTTCTTGTGCGCTCATTTTGGACTGGCGACACGTGCGGTGGAGGTGGAGGAGAGGGCGACAACGCTAGAGACGGAGACGGCCGCCTTGCCTCTGCCCCGCAGGGGATGCGCGGGCGAGGGTGGGCGGGGGGCGGGTGAGGATCCCCTGTCTTGCCTCCACCGCTCCCGCGCATGTTGATGGAAGCAAAGGCGAGCACTCCCGCCTCGCCTCCACTTAATTAAGAAAAAATAATTTTTAAATTAAGTGGAACTCTCGTGCGTTTCCTTATATTGAGGGGGGAGAAAGGGATGAGGATGATGAGGAGAAGCCGTACAAGGAAGCGCACCCCCCATAAGTAGGAGGCAAGGGAGGTCTCCGCTGCCCTCTTCTCCAGCATCGCCACGCTCTCCTCCACCTCCACCGCGTGCGTCGCCGACCTCGGATGGCTGCAGAAGAAGTACAAGGAAGCGGAAGGAAAGGATGAGAAGAAAGAGTAAAAAATAGTGCAACTTTCGCGTAAAGAGTGCAATTTTCGTCTAAAGAGTTTAAAGATTGTAATTCTCGTATCAAAGAGTGTAATTTTTATCCCAAATAGTGTAATTTTCGTCTAAAATTATGCAAAATTCTTACGAGAAAGCGCATGAAGGTTCTACTTGATTAAAAAATAAAATTTTCTTAATTAATTGGTGCCAAGGCTGGGATGCTCGACTTCGCCCTCACCAACGCGCGCGGGCACGATGGAGGCAAGATAGGAGATCCTCGCCTGGCCCCCGCGCACCCTCGCCCACGCTTCCCCTGCGAAACGGAGACAAGGTGTGCCGCCTCTGCCACCACTGCTCTCTTCTCCGGAGTCACCGCGCTTTCCTCCACTTCCACCGTTGCCGTCACAGGTCTCGAATGGGCGCATAAGAAATACGAGGAAGCGGAGGGTAGGGAAGAAGAGTAGGAGAAATAGTGCAAATTTAGTCCAAAAAGTGTAACTTTCGTTTAAAGAATGCAACTTCATCTTAAAGAATATAATTTTTATTTCAAATAGTGTAATTTTCATCTAAAATAGTGCAAAATTCTTTTAAAACATTACAACTTCATCATCATCTTCTTTCTTCTTTAGTTCTTGACTTTTTTTTGTAGTAGTGATAATACATAATATTTTTCTCAAAAAAAAAAAAAAATAAATTTTTTTATTTTTTTTATTCTTTTTTTTTACCCTCTATATCTTTTTCTTCTTTCGCTATCCTCGCCGCCGCTGTGGACCGCTTCAGAATGCCGCCCCTCAAAATCGTGCTCTCTTCCGCCATGCATTTGCCTCCCACCCGCGATATTGTGTTCATCAAATACATGTGGGCGCAGAGGTGGGTGCGGGAGCGGAGTCAAGGGATGGCACTTAATTTGGTGGGATCCATGGCGACGGTGATTTGGATGTTGCGTGGGACGTGGGGACAAGGCAACAGATTTGAAAAACAGAAAAGAAAAAAGACGAATCTCGAATAAAAAAATAATAATAATAATATTTTGATTAATTTTTTAAACATTTAAATTAAATACATAAATTTTTTTAAAAAAAAAAATAGTTTTATCAATACGTAAAATCAATAATTTTTTTTATGCAAATTAAAGATGTTATATATATATATATATATATATATATATATATATATATATATATATATATATATTTGCAGATCAAGATGCTGATAATTTTTTGAAGTAAAGAATGGGGGGTTGGGTGTGGCCTGTGGCCTTGGGAGCTTTTGATGTGATACAACTTTGCATTTTTGATGTGACCTAATTTTTTCTAATGCAATAGCATATAAATATAAAGACATAGATAAAATAATGATCATTATTTTACTCAAACTTTTTATTTGTAGAGGGCTACTCAAAAAAGCAAGCAATAAATGAGAAGAGAGATTACTTGTTCTTCTGATCCTGCCTGAATTTTTGTTAAAGTGATTGATTTTGGTGTATCACATTAATATTTGACCAAATAATTATAGTAAACATTTATGAAGACAACTCAACTTGTTGGCTGTTTTGAAAATGACTACTTATCTCTACATTTTTATGGTTTGTTTGCTAATAGAATAAAAAAAAATTAACTGTATCAAAAATAAGTATAAAATACGAAACTAATAAAAAAATATTTAATATGATAATGAGAAATAAAAGGAATAAAAAATAGTAGTGATATAAAATAACGAAATTATTCTTAACCATAATAGATTTTTTTAAAAAATAAAAATTTTATTTTGTATGATTTTAAATATTTTAATTTAAAATATTTATTAAAAAATTTATTAAAATTTATATTTTACTGTATATTAAAAAAATTTTAAATTTTAAATTTTTTAAAAAATTTTAAAATTTATAAACTTAAATATCTTTAAATTTAATTTTTTTTTTTTTTTTTTTTTTTAAAAAAAAAAAAAAAAAAAAAAAAAAAAAAAACTGTTGGGGAAGGTTGGAAAACCCAACCTTGTGGGGCAGCTTGTTCCCCCCTTTCAAAAGGTGTTTGGGTTAACTTGGGGGGTATCCCCTTATCACCCAAGTTAACCCACTTCATTAAAATCTTTCTAACTTCTAATTTTATTTATATTTTTATAGTTAATTTCATTAAATCTTTTTATTAAATTTTATGACTCAACTATTAGCAGTTAATTAAATTTATTTTGTTAACAAGAAAGTGGTTTAAGTTATTAATTTGATAAAATTATTAATCAATTGAATAAAACTTCAAAAAAAATTTATTAAACTTATTTAATTTTTAAAAAAATCAAAAATTGAGAGGATCTCAATTAAAAAGAAAAAGTAATTTTATTTACTTAATTTTCGTACATATGAAAGAGTAGTTATAAATCTTAGACCTCATTTATTAAATGATTAATATTTTTTCACTAATTTTATTAATTATTTTTTTATTATTAAAATTTTTTTAAAAAAATTAAACTTTTTGAACTTGATGATTGTCATTTAATATTTTTTGTTGAGTTTATTTTAAAAAAAAAATTTTAAAAAAAAAACATCACTTTTGGAGGTTAGTTAGAATGGCCAGTAATTGAGAAGGTTTTCATATAATTTTATTATAAATTATAAAAAAATAGTGCTGGTATAATTCAAAATAGAATGCATGTCTTACATACTTTTTATTCAAAAATTATTATTTTTTACTCATCGCATCAATTTTTTAAAACTAAAATTATTTAAAATTTTGTAAACTCTAAAACGAGGGATTTAAGATTAACATTCTATTATTATTGTTCTTAGCACAAGTGGCAAAGAATTTGATAGTTGATATCCGATGTCTCAAGTTCAAAATTTAATTACTTTATATTTTCAGCTAAATTTATTTTTTAAAAAGATAAACAAAATAAGTAGCTATTTTGTCTATTTTACCATCATTCATAGTAGATAGAATAAGTGGTAGATCTAATTAAAGACTACTAATTTTTTACAAAAAAAAAAAAAGAAGAGAATTTCATCTCCACCTAAAATGGATTAAGCTAATTACCAAAAGATAATCGAAAGATAATCACATGCATTAGGTGCATCCCATGAAATTCTTAATCTCTTGGTTAATCAATAAGACAAGGCAACAGCTGGGGCCTCTCATTGGTGTGCATCACCCATTTTGAACACTAAATCTCACTGTTCATAAAATCATTGTTCTCAATTAATTACTTGCATCTAGGACTGGCAATTCAGCTCGCTGTTCGCGAGCCAGCTTGTGTTCGGCTCGAAATGAGCTCGAGATCGAATCGCTCGTTTAGTAAACGAGCCGAATACGAGCCGAATTTTTCAGCTCGTTTAATAAACGAGCCGAACACGAGCTGAGATTAGCTCGCTCGTATTCGGCTCGATAACAACTCGAATATATATATATATATATATATATATATATATATATATATATATATATATATATATATATATATATATATATATATATATATATATTACTATTTAAATTTAAAGCTATCAATTTTTTGTAAATTTTAATTATTAGATTAAAATTTTAATTTTTAAATTTTTTTTCAACTATACATCTAATAGTAGGAATGAAAATCAAACTTGTTATTCGCGAGCCAGCTCGTGTTCGGCTCGTTAATAAACGAGCCGAACACGAGCCGAATTTTTCAGCTCGATATTTAAACGAGCCAGCTCATTTAAACGAGCCAGCTCGTGCTCGACTCGTTTATTAAACGAGTTGAATACGAGCCGACCCCAGCTCGCTCGTGTTCGGCTCGTTGACGTCCTTACTTGTATCTAACATTCCTTGTTACCTACCATATATTTCTCAAACCATAGTTTATTTTTTTGTTATTATTTTTATTATTATTGTTAACTTTATTTGTAAAATTCTACAACAAAACTCTCCAATGCAGTAGGTATGAGCCCCCACTTATTATTGAAAACGCAAATAAAAACCCCAATAGCAGCCACTGCTTGTTGTTTCTCTAAAATATTGTTCAATCATTTCTCGGTGTTTTTAAATTATTTTATTTTTAAAATAAATTATTTTTGGGTGAGTATAACGATAAATTTAAAGTCGTCTAAAATATCTGACATCACATCACGTATTCGATTTGGACACTACTCGGATCCGAACAGAAGCCGACATAAAATAGACAATATACAGGTAAAAAAAATTATTCATTAATATTTCGGATATAAATTTGAATATTTAATATTTATATCTGACTTTGACTCCATCCAAATCTAAATTATTTAACGAGCAGAGTCGGAAATAATTTTTAATGGATAAAATATCTGATAGTAACATATATTGGCAGTTTAATAAATTTAATCTATATAAAAGATATGCATATGAGGATTCCTACCTAATCCGTATTCGATATTAGGTATAGGTAGCATTCGGGTAGTTTTCAATTGATAAAATACCCGTTAGTAACATCCATCGACAGTTTAATAAATTTAATCTATAAAAAATATATGCATATAAGGATCCGTACCTAATTCGTATTCGGAGGTAGCATTTGAGTAGTTATTATACTATTCTAACACAAATAGATCCGATGAATATTTTAATAATTTAAATATTTAAATTTGAATTTGGTTCAAAAATAAATGGATATGATTTTTTTTTTTCTACCCATTTGTTTTATGGTACGAATACATGATACCAGTTATCTAAATCGGACTCAGTACACGAACAAGTTTACATCTTCTTAAATGGCAGAATTTGTATTTTATCTTTCTAAAAACAAAATTGGCAGAATTTGTATTTTATCCTTCTAAAAACAAAATTTATGTTAAACCTTGTTGTTGATGTTTAGGTTAATTATATTCAAAAAAAAAAAAAATTACACTCTAAATAAAATATATATATTATATTTTATTTATTCTAAAATATAATAAATTTTATTAATTATTTTGAAATAATTAGTAAAAAAAATTTTGAACACCCCATTTGAAATGCAAGTGGATCACTTGGACCAAACTTTCTTTGTTCACTTTTTTTCACAATGAAACCATTGGGAAAGTAGGAATTTGATAAAAGAGGCCCATTTTTTTTGCATTGAAACCAATGGGGATCTCTAAAACCATTCAAAAAAAAAAAAAAAAAAAAATTGAATGAATATTATATATATATATATATATATGGAAAATGCTATGTGTACACCCCATGGGGGTGTACATCCTACACCCTCACCCATCCAATGGGTGAGGGTGTGAGAAGGGGTCACATCAAGTGACCCCAAAGGCACCCCACCCATTGGATGGGTGGGGTGTACGATGTACACTCCTTTCGGGGTGTACATATAGCATTGCCCTATATCTATATATATATATATATATATATATATATACTAAGTGTATATCTTTTGTGGGTGTACATCTTACATCTTCACCCATCTAATGGGAGGTGTGGTAAGGAATCACTTCAAATAACATCTAAAGACACCCTACTCATTGGATGGATGGATGGATGTAGAATGTACATTTTTTTTTCGAGGTGTACATGTAGTATTGTCATATATATATATATATATATATATATATATATATATATATATATATATATATATATATATATATATATATATATATATATATATAGAGAGAGAGAGAGAGAGAGAGAGTCCGACTACTATACTATTAATAATACTAAGTCATTGATGCTATCAAAATTTCTACCCTTAGATCAATTTTTTTGATCATTTTCAACCATTAGATTTTACTATTTTCCCAACCACCTATTAAATCCAAGGGGCCCACTATCATCTCAACCACATCATTTTTAATCCAAGGATTAAAAACTTAATAGCACCAATGACTTAATATTATTAATAGTATTTCAGTCTAACTATATATATATATATATATATATATATATATATATAGTAGAATTTATATGTTTTTAAAAACACAAGTTCATTCATACTTGTGAATTTGTTACCATTGAATTTGTGTTGGGATTTTTATTTTTTATTTTTTCTTTCTTTCTTTTTAATTGATTTTACAAAAATACAAATTTCAATATAAATTCAATGATAAAAAATTTACCAGCATAAATTAATTTGTATTTTTAAAAATATATAAACTCTTATATATATATATATATATATATATATATATATATATATATATATATATATATATATATATATTTCTCTAGTTATTATATGAAGATTAAATTTTAACTGTGAAACAATATTCGAACCAACTCGAACGCAGCTTATCGGCTTGACTATAATAAATAAATCTAAATAATTCAAAAATTGACTGTTAGTTAAACAAGTGAATCAAATTTCTACCCTAATTCAGTCACCGTACTAACTAACGCAGGTGACAAAAATCTTAAATATTTAATATTTAAAATTTAAAATTTAATTATTTTATATTTTTAATTATAATTTTTTATAAAAAAAATATAAACGAAACAAACAACCCATATTTTTCTTGATCTAAAAATAAAATAAACAAATAAAATTTCATTCCATTCGAGTTGCTCTCATGTAACTAACCAAGTCCAAAATTTTAACTTATTATTGCTCAATATATATTGTTTATATATTTTCAAAGTATATCGACTCAAATATAAAGACGTTAGTACGGCTCATTTATTTTTTTAACTCAAAATTTGATCTTGTGATTAGTAATCAAACGTCTTGAATTTGAGTTAATTTTAAGTCAAACACGAATTAACTCGATAACAACAAGTTAAATTGAAAGCTTTATTATCAACGTACATATTTATTAACATATATTATTCATTATCTATTTGACACCTACCAAATTGCAAATACCAATAATAATAAGAACAAAACTACAAAAAGCCCCACTCGCTCGTCACCCACACCCCTAAAAAACACAAAAAAAAAAAAAAAAAAGTCCGTGGCACGTGCGAAGCTGGCTTGGCACACAATTCTTTCCTTATCCCCGGGAGCGCAGATCTCGACCGTCCGCCATCCGCTGTCTCTCTAGATCTCGACCGTCCACCATCCTCCCTCTCGTACTAAAATTTTCATTTTATTATTTAAATTATTTTATATATTTTTTCAATTAATTTTTATTAGTAACTGCTTCTCTTTCGCATCTCCTCCCTCGTTCGTTTCTCTTCCCCCTCCTCTCTCGACGCGTTCCCCATCGCCATTGGAGCTGCCCCACCGAAGATCTCAACGAGGAGAGAGAGAGAGAGAAGGGGACAGAGAGAGAGAGAGAGAGAGAGAGAGAGGTGAGCCAATAGAAACCCTAACTTTTTCCTCTTTTTCCTCTTTTTCCTCGTTGTTGTTGAGTTTATGGTGCAATTGGTTTCGTAGAACCTCTCGTATCGATCGTTTCGAGAACGAACCACTACGATCCAAAAGAATCGTTTCGATCGAGGAGGGTTTTCTTCGTTAGTTTCGATTGGTGGCTTCTTCTCTGCGGATTTTTTAATTATTTTCTGGGTGCATCGATCGATGCCCTCTTTGTGCAATTATATAATTTACATCCAATTTTTTGGATTTTATTGCATCAAATTTTGCCGCCGCTCTGTTTCTAGAAGCTTCGTATCCATGTTCTTGTTCATTCTCTGTGGTTCCCAAATTGCTATGCCTCAAACTTTCTTAAACATTTTTCTCGTTCCTTCCCCTCCGAAACCCAATCTCTTTCCCTTGAATCTCTGCGTAATATTTTTGTTTTTGTAAATATTCTGAGAAATCATGGTAAAGGCCCTCTTTATGCGGCGAAACTATATATATATATATATATATATATATATATATATATATATATATATATATATATATATATATATATATATATATAGAGTTGGGCTGGAATGCTATTGATAGCACCAACCCAACTTTGCCACCCATTTTGTAGCCATTGGATTGCATTGAGATTCGTGCAAGCCCTTTAATTAAAAAGAAAAATTTTTTACTTTTTACTTTTTCTATTTACTTTTTCTTTTTTCTTTTTTTCATTAAAGAGCCTACACGGATCTCAATGCGATCCAATGGCTACAAAATGGGTGGCAAAGTTGGGTTGGTGCTATCAATAGCATTCCAGCCCAACTCTATATATATATATATATATATATATATATATATATATATATATATATATATATATATATTTATTTATTTATTTATTTATTTATTTATTTTGTAAATGGAGTTTCTTTGGGAAAAAGTCAAATTTTTGCAAATAAAAAAAAAAAGAAGAAGCCCTCATATCTAACCCTTCGTTAACTATTCTTTGGTTTCTTGGATCGGTGTTCTTATCCAAATATTTGATTTGTCTTTTTTTTATTCTTGCTATAATGCACATCTAGGTTTTTTTTTTTTTTTTTTCCTTTTTTTTTTTTTTATTGTGTGTGTGTGTGTTTTTTTAAAAATTGTATACGGAATAGTAAGTAGATAAATTATGCTTAATATATTAATTAGCTTTTATTCCTTTCGTTGATTTGTACGTTGTTTTAGTATAATTAGTACAGCTCCTCACCTTTAATTGCCCCACGGAGCTCCTTTTTATGAAAATAATAAATAAACAAGCATAAAGCAAATGCTTTGAGAATTGGCTTTTAGATTTTTTTGGATATTTCTCTATAGAGACTCTTTTATATATATATATATATATATATATATATATATATATATATATATGAAAAATGGAAAACGTGTTGTCTAATTAGCCATTTGTTTGAGATATTCCTTATTGTATTATTGATATTTTTCAGATACTCCAAATCTTAGTTAAGTGTTTATATGTTTGAATTTGACGAGGACGTTGGGACTTTAGAAAGAATGTGACGTCACTAGGATTTAGATTATATTTTGAAATAGTCCGACTGTTGTTATAGGCGGTGGCTAGACCTACCAGGTTAAGAGGATTAAGCGAAGTGGTGTTGTGTCGCATTCATAGAACAGCTAAATAGTCTTAAAATGTGTAACCACTTGGGAAGTGGGACGTCGCCTTCATAGAACATAGTCACGCGTCTGGTTGTGTTTTACTCATACACGCAGAATGAATTTGAATTGTATGCATTTTGTATATACATTTGCATGAACGTTCAGTTTTTAGCTCTACAAGTTGACTCTTCTAAGACCCTAATAAGGGAGTCAGAAATTTTGAGGAGGCCTCATCTGATCACTTCGCATGAAGTGTTTTGTTTGCTCGCAAGAAATTAGTTCTCGATTGACCTGATTACAAGCTAAATTTGTATCTCATGCATTTGTTGGAATCTGGGGACGGCGGTAAATTGAATTGAATTAGTTTTTTCTATTAAAAAATAGTGTCAAACTTATTTTTTATTTTTATTGTAGTTTACTATATTAATAAATGTATTTGTAGGGTCCTATTTGATTTAGTTGATTCAAGTTGAATCATGTGGTTTACTTTTAAATTAAGTGGGCCAAGTTGAACCACATGAGTTTTAGGTTAGGATTAAAAGAAAAAAAAATTAGGGTTAATTTTTTTTTTTCTTCTCTATTCCTGTATATGGTGTTTTCTCTCAAAAACAAGAGAAGCGTGAAAGATGGTTGCTAGGTTTGAGGTGGGTGACCTCCTATCTATTTTTTTCTCTCTCTTGTGAACATTTATTGTAATGTATTTTCGGTTGAAAATTTATTTGGTATTTTTTGATTTTCCATCATATGATGTTTTAAATATTTTTGGTGAAGTTTATTAGATTCATATGTGGAGTTGTTTAAGATTATTATTGTGAGCTTTTTATTTCTCCGTTTTTGTCTTCTACGGTAGTTGTGCGATCTTGGGCGTGTATGAAACTCGATTTTTCGGTTTCTTCACATCGGAGTAAAGAGGTGTGCTCGGGTTGGAACCGTTTCTATTTTTCTCTTCATAGCATCAGAGCTACAAGGGCTCCTGTTGTGAGATTGGAGATCCTACATCCTTAAGAAGCAAGAGAGGTGTTTTGCAAGTAGTGTATACAAGGTGTTTGTTGAAATTCCTCTATGATGGATTCTATTAGAAGCTTCAATCATCTTGGGATAGAAAGACTCACAAATTCAAATTATCCAATTTGGAAGTCATGCTTGGAAGCATACCTTCAAGGCCAAGAGTTATGGGACACGGTGAATGGAAATGACACCAAAATACCGGAGGAAGAACCGAAAAATGCAGAGGAAAGAAAGAAATGGCTTGCTAGAAGCGGTAAGGCAATGTTTGTCTTAAAAACATCAATTCATAAGGATATGTTTGATCATATTAGAGAGGTTAAAATACCAAAAGAAGTGTGGGATATTTTTGAGAAACTATTTACAAAAAGGAATGAGATCCGGCTGCAATTTCTTGAGAACGAGTTATCGAAACTAACTCAAGGGAGCATGAGCATTTCAGAGTACTTTCTAAAGATGAAGAACGTGTGTGCCGAAATATCAAGTTTGGATCCAGATGAGGCTATTAGTGAAGCAAAGTTGAAACGGTATATTATCCGGGAGCTTCGGAAAGAATATAATCCGTTTGTCTCATCTCTACAAGGTTGGGCGACACAACCTTCATTAGTGGAGATCGAAAATTTGCTTAGTAATCAAGAGGCCTTGGCGAAGCAAATGACGAAATATTCGATCTCTGGTAAAGATGAGGGTGAAGAAGCATTGCTTACTAAAGGTAAGAAGTAGGATCCAAAGAAAGCCAAAAATTATGGAAGCACACGTGAAGGTAAAAGTTCATTTAACAAGAGTAAGGCTCCAAGAAGGAAAAATGTGAAGTGCTACCGGTGTGGAAAAATGGGGCATATAAAGCGAGATTGTCGTGCCAAAATTCATGAAGGGAATGTTGGTTTTAAAGAATCGGAAAGAAAACAAGTAAAAGATTGGGGTTCATGTTTTGTTTCCGGTGACGCATTGGAAGGTGATTCTTCAAATGTTCAAGTCCTCGCAAGTAACAATTATCAAAAGAATTGGATAGTTGATTCTGGTTGCTCTCATCATTTAACCGGTGACAAGTCTAAATTTCATGAGTTTGTTCATTATGAAGGAAATGATGCTATTGTCATGGCGGACAATACGATTCATCCGGTGGTAAATGAAGGTGTTGTTAAGATGGAGGATGGAGTCACCTTGAAGAGCGTCTATCATGTGCCCGGTATAACTAAAAATTTTATTTCTGTTTGTCAAGTTGCGAATGCCGGTAATTATATACTCTTTGGCCCTCATGATGTGAAGATTATGCGAAATCTTCGGAGCCTAGATGCAGATGTTGTCATGGAAAGCGAGTAAAATCGCTTTATGTGCTCTCCATCGGTGACTCATATGTGGAGAGAACTAGCAAAAATAATAATGCTAGTTTATGGCATGCAAGATTGGCGCATGCGGGTCTCGATAAAATGAAGCAAATATTCTCCAAGAAGCTAGTAGATGGTGTGCCTAATATTGGTGAAGTCAAAGTTGATGGTGTATGTGAAGGATGCCAACTTGGAAAATTTCACCGACTTTCATTTGAAGACTCCAAGTCGAGAAGTAAGAAACCACTTGATCTCATTCACACGGATATTTTGGTATCAAATAGTGCGGCAAGTTACTTCGGGTTTAGATATATGCTTCTCTTTGTGGATGACTACACAAGATTTTCGTGGGTTTATTTTCTTAAAGAGAAGTCCGATGCTTTTTCCAAATTTAAGCTTTTCAAAGCTACGGTGGAGGGGGAGCATCGGAAAAGAATCAAGCGCTTGAGAAGTGATGGAGGTGGTGAATTTATATCAAGGGAGTTTTAAGAATTTTGTAGAGAGCATGGAATTCAGAGGCATTTATCTTGTGCTCACACTCCACAACAAAATCGGGTGGCGGAGTGTAAACTGCGACATCTTTTGGAAGCATGTCGATGTTGGCTCTATTCTAAAAATTTGCCTAAGGAGTTGTGGGCGGATGCGATGGCGTGTACATGTCATGTCATCAACCGGACGCCGTTGAGCTCTTGGGGTATGAAATCTCCATTTGAAAGATTATATAGAATGAAATCATCTATTGGCTATTTCCGTGTATTTGGTTTTATTTGTTATGTACATGTGCCGGATGCAAATCGGACCAAATTTGATGCTAAGGCGGAGAAGTGTGTTTTCATTGGTTATGACACCGAAAAGAAAGGTTGGAAATGTATGAATTCGAAAACTCACAAGTTCATCACTTCTAGAGACGTGGTGTTCGATGAAATGTTATCCTATTATGATCGGCGGGTGGTTCTGCCAAATGAAGCTCCTACAAGCTCCCGTGGCGAAATAGTTTTGGAGAGGCCTTCTTCTATGTTGTTGCCCTCTAATGCTCAAAATACATCGACTTTTTCTTCGGAAAAAGAGTTAAATGACAGGGGAAGCATGGATACCTCGGTGGAGAATTCATGTCCTAGAATTGAGGTTCAAGAACAATCGGTGAGAAGGTCTACACGAGAATGCAAGAAAAATCCACGTTATTTTGAACCGGAGTGGAATTCCAGTGCTAATTTGGTGGATGTTGTTTCATGTTTCTTTGCGGGCCTTATTGATGGTGATGAGCCCTGTAGTTATGATGAAGCTAAAGGGGTTCATGAATGGGAAAAGGCAAAGGAGGAGGAAATTAGTGCACTTGATAAAAATGAAACTTGGGAGTTGGTGCCTAAACCCAAGGATATAGAACCAATTTCATGTAAGTGGGTGTACAAGATTAAAAGAAAGGCTGATGGAACTGTGGATAGATACCAAGGTTCGAAGTGCCGTGGCACGGGGGCGTGCCGCTCGCCGCCTGGCACGGTACGGTACCGGCACGCTCCCGTGCCGACACGTGGCACGCTTGCGTGCCGATGGATACGCATGACCTCCCAGTGGCACGCTCTGGCACGGCTTTTTTTTGTTTTTTTTGTTCCCAATAAGCTTTTATAATATTGTTTTGAACTATTTAGTCAAAAAATTATGAATATTGACTATATGTAGCTTACTACACTTACCAATTGACATACTGATAATTGTTTTTAATATATAAAGTACAACTATATCTCATAGAGAATAGAAATAACAATATAATAAATAAATTCTAAATAGAAATAACTATATCTCATAGAGAATAAAAATTATGAATATTGACTATATATAGCTTACTACACTCACCAATTAACATACTTGTTAGTTGTGACTCAAAATCAGAATCGCTTCGATATTATGATTCAGGTTCGCCGACGGCTTCGCGGTGCGACTTCGAAATTTTGTGGATGTCTGTGGTGGAAGCGAAGGGCTCGGGCCGCTAGGCCCGAGCCCGAAGCCCACCACTGACATCGGACGGGGGGTGCGAGGGGCGGAGCCCCCCGCGGTACGGATCCGATCCGCTAAGGAAAAACCCTAATTTCTCTTTTATTTGCCCTAGAAACTGTGCACATGTAACTAAAAAAAAAAAAAAAAAAAAAAAACACCTAACTATGTCTGTTTTAAAAAATACAGAAAAAAATCTAAAGAAAAAACAAAAAAAAAAAAAAAAAAAAAGGAAAACGGGCCGTGCCGGCCGGCACGGGCCGGCACGGCACGCGATACCCACCAGGGTATCGCTCTGTCTCGAGCGATACCCTGGGGGTATCGTTCGAGACGGGGGGGGGGTCCGAGACCCCCCCTGTACCGTGCCCCTCTTTGAGGGGCACGGTACGTGCCGCCCGTGCCGGCCCGGCACGGGCGGCACTTTAATCCTTGATAGATACAAAGCACGGTTGGTAGCTCGTGGCTTCACTCAACAATACGGTTTGGACTATGAGGAGACATTTAGTCCAGTGGCAAAAATGACATCTGTTCGGGTTCTCATTTCATTGGCGACTTCAATGGGATGGAAGATATGGCAACTTGATGTCAAAAATGCCTTCTTGTACGGAGAGGTGGACCGGGAGATTTATTTGTGCCAACCACCGGGCTTTATTTTAAGGATTTCTTCAAATCATGTATGCCGGTTGAAAAAGGCCATTTATGCGCTTAAGCAAGCGCCGCGAGCGCCGCGAGCCTGGTATGTTAAAATTGCTCAATACCTTCTCTTTTGTGGTTTTCATGTTTCCAATTCCAATCCTAGTATGTCTGTGAAAAAGTATAATGGTATGCATGTTATTGTTTGCTCTATGTAGATGACATGATTGTTACCGGAGACAATACAGAGGAAATTAGTAAACTTACGGGTGAGCTTGCTATTCAGTTTGAAATGAAAAATTTGGATGAGTTAAGCCACTTTCTTGGATTGGAGGTTGAGAAGGGTGTTGATAGTATTTTTGTATCTTAAAAACACTGCCTCAAAACTTGTTGAAAAGTTTGGTTTGAAGGAGAGCAAGTCGCACTCCACTCCTATGGATGCAAATATGAAGTTGCGAAAAGATGATGGTAAGGCTTTTGAGGATCCAAGGCTTTATCGGACACTTATTGGTATTTTGTTGTATCTTACTATTACTAGACCGGATATTGTATATTCAGTAGGGGTAGTTAGCCGGTTTATGTAAACACCAAAAAAGCCTCATTTGGATGCCGCTAAAAGAATTCTCAAGTTCGTTAATTCCTCTCTTGATCTTGGCCTTTACCGATGCCGATTGGGCGGGTGATCTTGATGAGAGAAAATCTATGTCGGGCTATGTGTTCGGATTGGGTTTCGATTGTGTATCATGGTGTAGTAAGAAGCAAGACACCGTGACACTCTCTAGCACGGAGGTAGAGTACAAAGCGGCAACCCTTGCGGCACAAGAATATGTATGGTTGCGGACTTTGGTTGGTGATGTGACAAAGAAAGTCGACTATCCGGTGAAAGTTCATTGTGACAACCAAAGTGCAATCAAGTTGGCGGCGAATCCAATGCTTCATGCTAGAACCAAACATATTGAAGTGGAGCATCATTTCATTCGAGAGAAAGTGCTCCATGAAGAAATCGAGTTAATGGAAGTGCGGTCTCAAGACAACTTGGCAGATATCTTCACCAAAACTCTTCCAAAGGCGAAGTTTGTAGAACTTCAACAAAAGCTCGGTTTGGTTTCTCACAAGTTTGCACTAAGGGCAAGGTTTTAAGTATCCATCGGCACGGGCCGTATCTACCGTGCCGTACCGTGCCAACAAGATACCGGCACGATACAGCTCCCGTGCCGATGACACAGTTCAAAACCCTTTTTTCTTAAAATTACTAAGTAATTTTCTTAATAAAGTTTAAAATATTTGATAAAGATACATAATAAGCAATTAAAAAATTTTGTTGCTAAAAAAATTAAATATTTCATGCCATTATGTGTCGGCACGCATGTAAATTTTGTGACCGGCACTCATCGGCACGGCTCGGCACGCACCGTGACGTACCGTGCCGGCAAGTTTTCGGCACGACTCCGTGCCACGGCACTTAAATCCTTGACTAAGGGAGAGTGTTAAAAAATAGTGCCAAACTTGTTTTTTATTTTTATTTTAGTTTACTATATTAATAAATGTATTTGTAGGGTCCCATTTGATTTAGTTGATTCAAGTTGAATCATGTGGTTTACATTTGGATTAAGTGGGCCAAGTTGAACCACATGAGTTTTAGGCTAGGGTTAAAAGAAAAAAAAAAAAAAAAGGGTTATTTTTTTTCTTCTTCTCTATTTCCGTATATGGTGTTTTTTCTCAAGAACAAGAGAAGCGTGAAAAATGGTTGCTAGTTTTGAGGTGGGTGACCTCCTATCTACCTTTTTCTCTCTCTTGTGAACATTTATTGTAAGGTATTTCCGTTCTTGTCTTCTACGGTGGTTGTGCGATCTTGGGCGTGTAGGAAACTCGATTTTTCGATTTCTACACATCGGAGAAATGGGATGTGCTCGGGTTGGAGCCGTTTCTATTTTTCTCTTCGTCTCCTTCTCGAATTGCTGCCTTTTTGTGCACAAGACTAAGTCTGCAACTACTTTCTGCAGAAGTTTTTGCTGAGGGATCATAATTTTCCAATTAAGATTAGAAAGCATGATGCTTAGTATTAAAATAAACCAAGCTTTAGAATTAAATATTGCTAGTCTTTTCCTGCATCTGGTTATTTCATAGGATTTAAGAAGCCAAATAGTACAGCAGGTGTTACCCCCATCTTTGTCATTGAGGAGCTGTCATTGCTTAGTCTTAGTCTTAGCCGATTGATATATCGCGTGGTATAATTTTTTATTATAAAAGCCATCTCTCTTGCCTTTATCTCGACAACTTTTCGATATTAAATGTTTCTCATCGGATAGGCTTAGCAGATGGTGTAGTGGTTATATTATATGAATAGGACCATTGACTCTGGATTTTCATTTGTTCGATTGGTGCATTATCATTTCTCGGCGTGTTCCCTTCGTTTTCTTATCGTCTTGTTATGGGTTAAGGACATGTGGGGCCCTGGTAGAAATTTGTGAAAGATGGATAGAGAGCCATGTGCTCGTTTTTTGGTTGCTATCTCGTTGTTGCTCTTTGGTTCTTCTGTTGAGCCATAATTTTGCTGCCTGAATGCGCTGCCCCTGCATCAGTGGGCCCTCAACACATCACCTCTTGAGGGGGCCTTGTTCGACCCCAAATGAGTCCCTATTATTAACATTATTGTAGTCTCGTTATCGTTTTGTTGAAGCATTCGAAGCATCGTACGGTCCGAAATATATACTACTGTTTCTCTTTGGTTTTGGTGGAATCTCGAATTGGGCATCTAACACCTGCCATGGATTTTACTCTCAGCATGTGATGTGTCTGGGACGAGCCTAATTTGTTAGGGACGTTTTATGTCCGTCTCACAACTTGATAAAGAAGAGAAGCGATCTCGTTATGTAATTTTCTATGGTGTTCTGCTCAAACATATTTTACTGCATCACTTTGAGACCGCCAATCTTAAAGATGGAAAATCTTATGATGATTTTCTAGCAATTTTTTTTGTTTTCTTTTCCTGTGTCGTTCGTAGCGTAACCGCTGAGTATAATTAGTTTCGCATCATCGATCCACTTGGATAGCATTCCGTACGTTTTAAAGATGGCCGCGGCACACAGGATTTTTTTGTTGAAGCCTGGGTCTGGGACCTTTTTTCTACTGTTGTGCCACACCGCTCCTCTTGACTCGGATTTGTATCTTGTTTCTTACGGTTTTATACTATAAGTATGGACACTGGGTGTGATGCCAAAAAATAAAACCATTAATTTGTAGTAGGATCTGTTATACATATGACCTCCTTAATTTTCTTTCTTTCTTTCTTTCTTTGTAGCAGTTTGTTTTGGCCAATAGCTGAGGAAAAGAGAGCAATCTGAGCTGGATGGAAGGCGAAAGCATCGCAGGACAACATCGGAGCGCGCCGAGGGATCCTCAGGCGGATGAGGAACCGATAAAGAAGAGCAGCGCAGACGCCAGTGCCAGTCCGGCCTCGTCCAACGGGTGCTTCGATTGCAACATCTGCCTGGACTTCGCCGCGGACCCCGTGGTCACCCTCTGCGGCCACCTCTACTGCTGGCCGTGCATCTACAAGTGGCTGCGGCAGGTAGAGAGCCGCGCAGCCGCCCCGCAGCCGCAGTGCCCCGTGTGCAAGGCGGCCCTCTCCGAGGAGACCCTCGTGCCGCTCTACGGCCGCGGCCACAGCTCCAAGAAGCGCCACCAGAAGGACGTACTCGGCATCCCCTCCCGTCCCTCCGTGCACCGCGAGTCTGTCGAGTACCACACCCCGCGAGCAGAGGATGCGCCGCCGCCGCCGCGGCAGCAGCAGCAGCAGCAGCAGCAGCAGTATTACGAACACGCTCCATTCTACGGCGGCGCAAGCGGTTTCGATTATCTGGCCCCGTCGTCGCAGATGGGGACGCGGGTGATCCACTCGACGGCCGGGGGAGTGCTGGAGGGGATGGCGGTGGCGGTGCTCCCGTGGGTGCTGGGCAGCCAGATGCCGCCGGGGGGAATGTACTACTCGAACCCGTACCACGTGGGCGGGAACGGCGGGAGCCCGAGACGGCGGAGGCAGAGATGGAGGTGGAGAGGTCGCTTCACCAGATCTGGTTCTTCCTCTTTGTGTTTGCAGTTCTGTGCCTGCTCTTGTTCTGAGAATGAGAGGCAGAGAGACAGTTGCTGAAACCTTCTGTAGATAAACTCTGTTATAATTACCGATCACTATGTTCCATCCATATATTAATTGCCGTGCTAATAACCGTATCTAATACGTAGATGAATTTTCCCGTATTGTAAAAGTGAGTTCCATCCGCGGAGAAGAGGTGAGAGCCAAAGATGATAAAATAAATAAATAACTGACGAGAGCGCTGTAGAATTTGAGGACGATGAAAATGAAGAGTGCGTCAGAGTGCGTCAGGATGGGGACAACGCCTGCGACCACGGCCTCTCTTTTTTCGTGCCTACACCTTCGATGACGCCAACTCGAATATAAGGTGAGGTGAGGCTCCGACGAATAACTTGCTCGTGAGTAACAAGGACCAAAATGAGAATACCACCGAATTTGAGGACCACATATTTTATTTTAAAGATTACAACCGCTCTTTGATTGTACACTTTGAATTTCTCATTTTAATTATTTTTGGAGAAAAATATATAAAGATATTTTGAACTACAACACTTTTGTAAATATGCATTTAAACTTTCAATTTCAATAATTAAACATTCTAAATTTCTTGGGCAAAGTTACTAAGAGAAAAACCTTAAAATTATACATAATTTTATTAATTTAAAATTATAAAAAATTATTTTTTCTTTTCTCACTATAATTAGTAAGCACCAAAGTTGAAAAATAGAATGAAACTATCATTTGGATTTAATAGATATAAAAAAAAAAATATTCAAGAATAATTATATAATTTTTAAAAAATAAATATATATATATATTTCCTAATATTAATATCAAAATTTTATGACTGTTAAGAGATATTTTAGTTCTTTTAATTTATTTTAAAATATTATAAATTTAATAAAATTAAAAATAATAAAAAATTAAAAGGGCTGTTATGTCGCCGGTCCGCATGGGCCGGCCAATACTATCCGGGTCAGAGGGCCGTGCTAGACCGCAGGTCTAAAAAATCCAACCCGGTTTCGGAGTTGCGTCGTATTTGACCGGGCCGGACCGTCCTTCGGCCTGCTTTAACCCAGATTATTGTGGGCCATCGTAAAAAATGTAGACAAGTTTTGTATTTTTTTTTTTTTTTTTTATTGAGATAAATTTATATGTATCCTCACAATAAATCAAATTAAAGATATATCTGGACAGAGATCGAATCAATGGTGAGCTTGATCGAGTCCCACGTTCAAGGTCTAGCTCATCTGTAGGAGGTGGATCGGTCTCTAGATTAATCCTTGAATGGGCCATGTTTTTAAGGATCAAGCGATTTGGTTGATAAGAGATCGGCTCAGTTGGATTCTAATCAAACGATCCAAAGAGAACCAAAACTATGTAGACTCGATTTTATAGAAGATTCGACTGAATATAGTGAATCAAATTGTATTAAAAATTAAAAAACTTGGATTATAAGTTAATATATTTCTATGAAAGTTATAAAAGAAATTGTAAACTAGAAAGTAAGTCTACTCTCAAAAATTGTAAATTTTAAAAAATGTAAGTGTGATATTATTTCAAAAATATAATCTTTATTATAAATTTCAAAATTATTATTTATAGTAATATCTATTAGCATGTGGTTATTGTACTACTCATGTTGTGTAGAGTTATCATCATGTCTTTAATGTATGGGTAAGTTACTGCTCCACATTTTCAATCTTTTTCATCTAAATTTTTTTTATTTTTAGACGTGTTTTTCTCAACTCTTAGTGTACCACATGTCCTTATCTTCTCTGTTCATATATGTGGCGTGATATTTCTTGTACCAGTAGGATTCATCCTTCCAAAGTTTAAGCAATCCAATTTGTTCCTCCAAAAATTCTAATATATATATATATATATATATATATATATATATATATATATATATATATATATATATATATATATATATATGGAAAATGCTATGTGTACACCTCTTTCGGGGTGTACATCATACACCCCACCCATCTAAGGGTGGGGGTGTGATGATGGGTCACTTGATGTGACCCGTAAAAAATATCGCCACCATTAAAATGGTGGAGGTGTATGATGTACACCCCTTCGGGGTGTACATGTAGCATTGCTATATATATATATATATATATATATATATATATATATATATATATATATATATATATATATATATATATATATATATATATATATATATATATATATATATATATATGTGGGGTAATTTTCTATATATTCTTAAAAAATTTTCTGTTTTTAAATTTATTTCTCTTAGAAGGCTAATATTAAAACTATCCTTCTTACGTTCCAACTTCTTTTTAAAATACTTCTGAAGTTAAATTCTGTTAGTGTACTATTTGGAGCTGCCGTTATCTGTGTGAAATTATCATTTTGTCCTTTCAAATATACCCTTCTACCATAATCAACTTTTTTTATGTACCCTTAAAATTTTCAATAGTTTTGATAGATAGGGACAAAATAGGTATATCTGATAGTTTTCAACTCCGATTATTATTTAACTCTAGTTTAACCCTAGTTAACTTAACAAAAGGGAAACGATAGGGATATTTTTAATAACGGTGGAACGTATAAAGGGTATATTGAAAAGAAAAAAATAAGAAAAGTAAATCAGATATTTCTTCAGATTTCAGGAGTACAAAGGCAATTATCTCATTATATATATATTCAAGAGTACACAGGCAATTATCTCATTATATATATATATATATATATTTGTCCCTCAAATTTACTGCAGCTAGTTGATGTTCATTTTTACTAGTTTGCAAGTTAATGACTGTACCAACATTCTAGATTTGTCCCTCCAACTACTGCTGGTAGGGATGAAGGTAGAAATTAATCATAAGCGAGGACAAAATACATACAAATAGACACTTTGGTGGATAAATAAAATTTTACCTAATCAAACTTTTAATCAAAAAATTATTAATTAAATAATTAATGTAAAAAATATTAACTTTTTTTATTTGCACTTACTTAACATCTAATTATTTTATTGGTATTATTTTATTCAAATAACTTAAGAATTTTACTAAATTTACCAAATAGTCTGATAGTGATTTAATATCTTAGTTGTTTAAAAGTAAAATTGTAAATAAATAAAATTATAGCAATCAATAATTATTAGCTAATCGTGCTATTAAATTTAACATAATATTTTATTTAGTTAAATAAAATAATTTATCCAAAATAATTAGAAGTTAAGAGGATATTAAATAAAATATTTGAAGTTGAGAGAGTTATTTCAAAATACTCTATAACTAAGAGGTTTTGAGTACATTTTCACCTCTAAAACAAGTGAAAGGAGATCGAGAGATCTATGTTGGACACTAATAAAGACTTTTTTACAAAATAAACTTATTTGTTTTTTAGAATACCTTGAATATTTAAGGACTATTAGATAAATTTTGAAAATTTGAGACAGATCATGATCATCTTGGAACTATGAATAATTTTATTTTTAACGGCTAACGATAAGAAATATATACAAATATATCCTCGAAACATATTTAAACAGTTGTTTATTATTTTAAAAAAAAATTACCAAAATTTTCTAATAAGAAGTTTTTATCTACATTCTCTCCTAATCATTTTTTTTCTTTCATCCATTTTTCATATTTCCAACACTATTTTCTCTTCTCCTTTATTAATCTCCCACAATCTCTAGCAAATATCTCAAAATTGTTAATTCTCCTCTATTTTTGTCCAATAAATAACAAAAACTAAATACATAAATATTAATAAATGCAATCAAAAATAAATAAATAAAATACATAAATATATAGACTCTAATATATATGAAATACCAAAAAACACAAGCATTATCAACCTTTGACCAAAAATGCAAGTCAAACCAGCCTTTGAGAATAGAACATTTAACCTTACTAAGGCTATGTGCAGTTTGGGGTTAACATTATTATGAATAAATTTTTTAATTTTTAAAATAACTAGTTATTTTGAGATATACAAAAATAAGTTTACAATTATATTTGGTTAAAAAAAAATATTATCCTTAAGATCTAAAAATGTGTTTAGTAGTTATCCTAAAAATAATAGAAAGTAATAAATAAAATATATATAAACAATACAAAATAATATATGTTAATATACTATATGTTATAATACATGTTATTTTATTTATAATAATAATTGGAGTAGTACTATTGGCACTAATAACAAAAACAATAATAAACATTATGTATTATAAAATAAAATAATAATAATATTAGTATTATTTATTTTTACTTTTATTTTATTTAGCTAAGTATAAGCATGACTATAATTTTCTCACGTTAATTATTTTAAGTTAGCAGGATGCAAGCATGAGAATAGTTATATTTATTCATTAAAAAGATGGAATAGTTGTTTTCAAATTATTCTAAAATAATATTATCGATACCACCAAGCA
>CM055078.1:12466215-12586215 GCA_029204045.2 Tillandsia leiboldiana | reverse complement strand
CAACTTACAAGTATGAAGACCTCCGTACTTTCGAAAGCATAGAAAATTGCTAGATATATGAAAATTGCTAGATGTACACCCTAATTTGGGTGTACATCTTACACCCACCCTATCTTGGGGTGGGGTGAATTCCACTCGCCCCATCGATGGGACGAGTGGAGAAATATCCATCCCAGAATAAAATGGATGTAAAATGTACACCTTATTTGGAATGTACAGGTAGCAGTCCTTATATATATATATAATTTTTACAACTTTCCGGCTATTATATATATATATATATAATCTTTACAACTTTCCCGCTATCTCCTCTTTCCATCAACTGTCTAATTAAGTCAAAAATAAATTCCAAACTCTTCATTATTTAACTATCTATTAACTACCGGTTCCACTATCGTCCACCCCACACCCCAAAAAAAACATGATGTCTCTTTCCTAATGATGCATCTATAAATATGATATTTTCTTTTCCATTAGAGAAGAGGAGGAGAAGCTATTGACAGATCAATTTTTCAACACCACCATCCATTCCTCAATTATCTGTACTTAATTATCCCACCTTCCCCACAAAGCAAACATTCAATATAATTCCCATATACCCATCTAATTAATGAGCAATGCTACATGTACACCCCAAAGGGGTGTATATCATACACCTTCACCATTTTAATGGTAACGATATTTTTTACGGGTCACATCGAGTGACCCATCATCACACCCCCACCCTTAGATGGGTGGGGTGTATGATGTACACCCCGAAAGGGGTGTACACATAGCATTTTCCCTAATTAATAGTTAGCAAGGCCTACTATACATGCATGCTTGCTCTTCATCTTCATACCTTGTCCATGCTCCCAACCCATGCACGTAGCTGCGGTCCGCATCTACCGTGCCGCGGCAGTCCCGTTTTATTTTTTGATGCTATTAAATTTTTTATTATTAAATTAATTTTTTAAATTATTTTTATTTATTAAATTTTATTATTATTTTTCAACCATCCATTAATTTCAAAAGCGTCCACTATTATCTCAATTACATATTTTTAAATTCAGCGGTTAAAACCTTAATAACCGTTATATATATATATATATATATATATATATATATATAGAGAGAGAGAGAGAGAGAGAGAAAGAGAGAGCTAGGTTAGAATGCTATTAATATATAGCACCAAGTTATTAAAACTATTAAATTTTTAACTCTTAAATTAAAAGATTTGTAGTTGAGATAATAGTAAGTCCTTGAGTTTAATAGGTGATTGAAAAAATAGTAATATCTAATGGGTGAAAATGATCAAAGGACTTGATCTTAGGATAGAAAATTTGAGAGCACCAAATATTTAGTGCTATCGATAGTATAGTAGCCGAACTATATATATATAAGGAAATGCTTGATGTACACCCAAATTTGGGTGTACATCATACACCCCACCCATCCTAGGGTGGGATGAATTCCACCCATCACTTCGAAGTGATGGGTGGAAAGATCCCCACCCTTGGATGGGTGGGGTGTACCCTCTACACCCACTTTTGGGTGTAGAGGTAGTATTGCCCATATATATATATATATAGAGCAATGCTACATGTACACCCCGAAGGGGTGTATATCATACATCTCCACCATTTTAATGGTGGCGATATTTTTTACGGGTCACATCAAGTGACCCATCATCACACCCCCACTCTTAGATGGGTGGGGGTGTGAGATGTACACCCCTTACGGGTGTACACATAGCATTATCCATATATATATATATATATATATATAAAGTATAACTTATGTACTATCAAAAGTACAAATTTATTTATGTTTGTAAATTTTTCACCATTAGATTTGTATTGGGATCCGTGTTTATTGTAAAAATATTTATGAAGAGAGATAAAAAATAACAATTATACAAATCTTAATACAAATTCAATAACAAATATAGATCACTTCTACTTTTGAAAGTATATAAACTCTACTATATATATATATATATATATATATATATATATATATATATATATATATATATATATATATATATATATATATATATATATATATATATAGTCTAACTACTATATTTGTAAAGTATCAAGTTTTTGACCGTTAAAATTATCATTTTGACTAATTTCTTATCTTAAATTATTCTATTACACCATCCACTCATTTAATACAAAGAACTCATTATCATCCTAATCATATATCTTTTCATTTAAAAGCTAAAACCTACAAGCACCAATAACTTAGTACTTTTAAAAGCATAGGAGCTCAATTATATATATATATATATATATATATATATATATATATATATATAGAGAGAGAGAGAGAGAGAGAGAGAGAGAGAGAGAGAAAGTAGAGCTTATATACTTTTAAAAATACAAACTAATTTATGCTTGCGAATTTTTTACTATTTTTTTTTTTTTACTATTAAATTTGTATTGAGATTTGTGCTATTATAAAATCAACTAAAGAGAGAGAAAGAAAAAATTTATAAGTATAAATGACTTGTGCTTTCAAAAGCATATAAACTAAACTATATATATATATATATATATATATATATATATATATATATATATATATATATATATATATATATATATATATATATATATATATATATATATATCGTAGGATTACTATACTATTATGAGTATAAACCCCTTTGTACTCATAACTTTTTCACCCTTGGATGAAGAAATATGATATTAAGATGATAGTGGTCGCCGTAGAGTTTACTAGATTGTTGAGAAAATAGTAAAAATCTTAGAAACTACTATAATTCTAACCGCACATTTTTTATCCAAAGGATAAAAACTTATGAATATAAAAAAAATTTACTCATAAGAATATAGCAGCCGAACCCTATATAATATATATATATATATATATATATATATATATATATATATATATATATATATACTAAATTTTTTAAAAATTATATTTTTAAGGTTAATTTTTTTGTTCGAACAATGCTATTTATGCATTCTAAAATGAGCAATGCTACATGTACACCCCGAAGGGGTGTACATCATACATCTCCATCATTTTAATGATGGCGATACTTTTTACGGGTCACATCAAGTGACCCATCATCACACCCCCACCCTTAGATGAGTGGGGGTGTGAGATGTACACCCCTTACAGGTGTACACGTAGCATTTTCCTTTTAAAATATATATATATTATATATTTTATTTATTTAATGGATGGTAAAATTTTACTAATTACAATGACTTGTTCTTATAATTATTATTTATTAGATGACTAAAATATTATATATATATATATATTGAGTGTATAAATATTTTATTTTTTATTTTGGGAAACTTATTTCCGCAGATTCCAGTTTGGTACGTACAAAAAAAAGGGGCCCGTCAACAGAGCACGTCGCTTCACTGCTCCCGCTCTCAGTAGTGCTCTCTCACTCTCCACTGAAGGAAGTGTCGCGCATCACGATGCAGCTACACGCCCTTATCTCCTCCGTCGACTCCGCCGACCCATTTTCCCACCCCATGGCGCGCCGCGGGCGGAAGGCCAACGCCGGAGACTCTTGCGGCGGCGGCGGCGGCGGCGGCGGCGGGGGCTTCCCGGAGGGGGCGAAGGTGGAGGTGCGGAGCGATGACGACGGGTTTCGGGGCGCCTGGTACGAGGCCACCGTCACCGCTCTCCGCCGCCGCCGCCGCCGCCACCTCCGCTACGTCGTCTCCTACTCCACCCTCGTCTCCGACGCCGACCCCTCCGCCCCTCTCTCCGAGGCCGTCGCCCCCGCCCTGGTGCGCCCCAGCCCCCCTTCCCCCTCCCCCTCCACCTCGTTCGAGCTCCACCAGCTCGTGGAGGCGTTCCACAACGACGGTTGGTGGGCCGGGGTCGTCTCCGCCGCGCGAAACCCTAGCACGGGGCTGTTCACCGTCTCCTTCCCCAACTCGAGGGAGCTGATCGAGTTCCCCCCCTCCGAGATTCGGCCCCGGATGGACTGGGTCCGTGGAGAGTGGGTCTCCGCACAAGATCAGGTAAAAAATTAAAAAAAAAAAATATGTCAATGTGCTCGAATCCCACCAAATCTCTAGTCTCATTTAATTTTAGTTCATGGATTTAATCCTGCATTTGGTTGATTAAAAAGTCTAAATTTTATCTTTTTTCTCTTAGAAAAAGACAGTTTTATTTGTTATGGTCCAATGGGGTCCCAAAAGCTAAACTGAGCTTTATGGCATCTAATTAAGTTTGGAAAGTTCAGTTTGTAGTTTCTGCTGCATGCTGGGAAATAGATAAGAGGAATTTGAACAAGATAAATAGTTGTTATAGCAATTCTACTCAAAATCTTCTGCTGGGCCAAGAATGTTTACCAGTTCATGCATGCAGGTCTTGGAAATTAAGCTTAATTATTTCCTTTGTTTCCTCTTTTTTGCAGCAAGGTGGTGTCCCCATGTTCAATGCCAGAGAAAAGGTTGAAGTGAACCGATATTTAGATAACTTCAGTTTTGCTTGGTTTCCTGCTACCATAGTAAAGGTTATTGGGACCGCGAATTTCACAGTCGAATATGAAAATTTGAAGGCGCGGGGCGAAGAAGGTTTGCTCACTGAAATTCTGGATGTCCAATACATTCGGCCGGTGCCCTGCATTTTCCCCGAGTCGAAGAGTTTCGGCTTATCTGCGGATGTCGAGGTTTTTTGCAACGGTGGGTGGTCGGTCGGTGTTGTATCGAAGCTTCTTTGCGAGTCGAAGTATGCAGTCAAGATGACTAGGTATGATATAGATGTGGAGATGGAGGTTGATTGTACTCAACTGAGGTTTCGCCGAGAATGGAATGGTAAACAATGGATTGAGTACTCATCTAAGGTATTTTGTTCATTCAATTTGATTCTACGCTTATCTTTTGTTGTGAATTTGTAACCGTTTTCCCCTTCAATCTTGATGGACAGTAATTTTGCTAGCACCCTTCTTGGAAATCCCTGTAATCTGTTGTATAATTGACAGGAATGTATCATACAAGATACTTAAAAGGATTTAGAATTACTCGGTGAAGTTTTGAGTGGTAGGGACATTAGAGGATATGCATATTTCAACCGTTTTCATTCTCTTTTGTAAAATGATCTGGAACCTGAGACAATGGCATGTGCAATTGTAAACAACATTGGCACGAAGATTGTTGAAATTTTGCTTGCCTTTGAAACTTCTTGACTTGTTTACTTGGTTGTTTCGACCTGTTTCAGCGTGAAAATAGCAAAACAACTTCAGTCGGTGGGATGCCTTCGAAGCAAAGAAAGCAACCTCGCGCCGCCAAAAGATCTCGTCTTCAAATTGCACTGAGGACATCAAGTAATGATGCTAGTAAAGTCACACATGAATCGGGCTTAAATAATACAAAGAAGAAGCGTAAGAAGGCTGACGAATGTAGTAATGGCGGTGATGTTGAGACAGGCTATTCTAAAAAGAAGTTGAAGAAAGAAAATTTAGAGAGATACAAGTTGCGGCGGCCGCGGAATTGCTTTTCTTCTTCAGGAGATTCGAAGACTGTATCAAACTTGGAGGAGAAAACTCATTGCGCTATTGGAATGCCTGAATGCATTCCCTCTGAAGAGTATCACTGCGAATTACCTGCCTCCGAGAGGACCCCTACTATTCCCAACATTTCAATGGAATCAACAGATAATTCTTTACTCGGAGAACTAACATATGAAGGAAAGCTGGAAAAAATGAATGGCATGAATAAATCACTGATCACGACGAAAAGTTCTTCAAAACAGAGGTGCAAAGGATCAAAAAATCAGTCAAAGGTATCTGATATAAGCCAGGCATCAACTGATCACGAAGCTCAACTTTCGCTCCCTATTGCTGCATGGAGAGTGAAGGCGAAAAGGAAGATCAATTTTCCATCTCCAGAGAAACGGAAGAGGACCCCAAAAACAGTAAAGATACATCTTTTGTATCACTTTTTTAAAAATTACCTTTGAAACTATTCTAATTGCCACAAGGTTCTGATTTGCTTGTGCAGATTAAGGCCGGGAGAAGACGTAGAGCTCTTGAAAAGAGCATGAACCATATCCTTAGATCTAAAGAGTGTAAGTGCTATAATTCAAAGATTTAGGTGTAAGGAAAGGCCATACTAACTTCTACTTAACAATTTGCAGCAGGGAATCCAAAACATTCTGGAGAAGCACAGGATGACCAAGTGGTTGAAAAACGACATAGGATTGAAGACGTCGGAGCATCAAAGAAAGGTCTGTCTGTCTTGTTGTGTATCTCATGTCTTTCAACCACTTCTCCATCAAAATAATATTGTGACTATCCTGCCCTGCAAAAACTCTGTGTTGCTTGCTTCTTTTGACCGTATTATGTTTTTTTCATTGCAGATTCTGAAGGACATGGTGTTGGCAGCAAGGTTCAGTTCACTCAACAAGCTGAGGATTTAGAAGAAGGATGTACTACACGTCAGAACGAGTATTTAAGCGAAGGCAATCAACTGATAATGAGCCCAACATCCTTGCAGTTGTCATGTTGTTCGCCGAGATTACCTGACACTAGGGTTGAAAATATCTTTACTTTTAGTGCGCATGATAAAAAAGCTGGCAATGAAGCAGTGGATGGAGCTCTTTTGTCATTTATGGAGAATTCTGTGGAAGAAGAGTGCGGCGGCCCTGATAAATTGCCCAGCGCGAGGATTGTAGTTGCAAATGATAGGGGCGCATCAGCTTGCGAGACGCCCCCTGAGAATACACTCGTTCCATTCGTGAAAAGCTCATCCATTTGGGAATCGGTTGAGACATTGGAAGTATTTCAAAGAATGCCGCAGCAGCCACATTTCCTTCCATTGGATCAGTACTCCTCAGAGTTCCGCGAAGGAATGGCTATAGGTCTTATGGTGTCGTTTGCCAACTTAGTAGCTAGCATGAGCAAGTTAAGTTGTTACGATAGCCTAGCGCTTTTTGAAGAAAAGCTGAAGTCTCTCGGCCCGCTAGAAGCTAATGGATTCGAGGTTCGATTCTTGCGGTCTCGTTTGAAAGAGTTAATACGTATAAAAAATGTTCAAATGGAATGCGAGAGAGAAAAAGCAGCTCTGCAGGGGAAGATCATCGAGAAAGGATACGACAACAACCAACTTGATGGATTAATCGGTGCGTTGGATGGAGTTATCACGGAAGTGGAGCGAAACCTCATCATCTTCCGTGAAAAACGAGATTCTCTCATGACGCAAAGAGAAAGTAATAGTTTGGAAATCTCGAGACTCAAAATGGATGCCCGCGAAGCCGAGGAAGCATATCTTGCAGCCGAGCAGCATTTTAACAGTGCATTAGTCGAGCCATGGTGAAGGTTGAGTAAACTTATCAGGTCATTTTGTCTGCCATTTTGCTGTAAATATGATTGCAGAAGTAGTATATTCTGCTGCATTTTGGCCATCTCATCTTCCGCGCATGCATCAAATGCATCGTGGATAGCGCGCAGAGATGGTCTATTATGACTGGTTCTTGATGGTCAGGGTAGAAACCTAACTATACATACTGGATATATCTAAAAAGGATAACTACTCTGTATAATTAAAACTTATGCTGCTATGTAGTAGTTGATGTAGGTTGTCTAGGAGTGTGGTCCTTTTAAAAGTTGTTGTTCTTGAACTTTGACCATTTTGCCTTCCTAAATCGCACTTTTGGTCCTCAAACTAATAGGGGTGTGGTTCTTAAACTTTGATCTATTGCAACTTTTGACTTGAAATTTTTAGGTTGTTACAATTAAATTTACTGCCCTTCATAGTTTGAAAGTGCAATCTGGCCTCTTTTTTCTTTTTTTTGTAGCATTTGTTAGGTGTTGACTTCCAGCAACCTTAGTTCAGAAGTTAGTGGGGATATATCAAATTAATGTGGTTGCCTAAATAGAAATTCTTGCTATAACTCACAAGAAGTGACTGCCTCTAATTTACACTCTCTGCTTGGTATTCTCTGCAAAAATGTCTGTTCTCTATAATCCAATCAAATATCTCATTAGTATTTGACAATCTCTTTTCTTTTGGAATGTTTCTCTCGAGCATAGCGCTCGGATATCAAAGACAAGTTCAAAACAGTCACCAAATTGCATACACCACATTGTCTAGACACCAACAGTCGCAAACGATCTTAATAACTTAAAAATGTGCACAAAAAATAAAGAGAAAATAAACAGAACCGACCTGTCGAAAGTGAAAGGAGTTGGAAGGTTCTGCAGCTGCCTGGGGTCCCATTAGCAACACAATCAACTTATATGTGTCGCATCTATAAATTAATGGGAGGAAAAGACCTTGGATTTTAAGATACCACAACAAAATGTTGCAAATAAAAGATTATCCAATAATATGACTAACATAACTAAACTATGGAGGTTACAAAATGAAATGCAGCATAAAATAGCAGGCCTGGGTTCTATCTCACATGGGAACATCAGGATCTAATCTCTTCTGAATTGCAGCTGCGGCCTGTATAAAACAAGGGCATTAGCTGATTGATACATCTTCAGCTAACTTTGCACAAGGGCGCGAAAACTGGAAATACAGATTACTAACCTCGAAGTTACCCAGTTTATACTGATACATCATTTCCTCCCTTAGACGAGCCTGTTCCTTCATTGCTTGAGCCTATAAATTTGTATTGAATTTGCGGTGAGAAAACACTTGCAAAAGGTTCATAGTTAAGAGGACAGAGTTCTTTATCCACAATATATTAAAGGCCTAATCACTGTCTCGCAATTAGTTCATCTGCTTTGCTGTAAGAATCTTAGATCAAGCACCGATCACTAAATAGGACCGCACGGTGAGCAAACCTAATAAATTCTCGAGCATTTGTTAAAATTCTGAGGTCACCCATGTTGAAGGGTTGTGGTAGAAAGTGGGATAAGGAATTATGCGATATCTCTAAAAGGAGCTTCTTGCTGATTTAATTCGCAGTTCGTGGTCCTTAAAACTTAAAAAATTATATACTCAATCAAGAAAAATCTCTAAATTACTAGATTAACCGTTCATAAGATAGGCATCGGATGATTTTAGGATCACATTGTGGTTGTTTTATTTTTTTATTATTTTTCCATTCTCATACTCATTCTAAGCATGATGCAAGAGAAAAATAAGGAGATTTCTGTGTTATGGCATGCATTGTGGGGAAAAAGCCGTTACTACATGTCGCATGCGTGGTCTACTAAGGCACCATACAGTCTAATATGAATAGGCCTGATCCTGATGAGAATGATATATTTGCACTAAAATGTTGCAACAGGAACACAAATTAAGAAGACGAGAATGGATCCTACGTACCATTCCACTTTGCATTGAACGCTTCAAGGTCTCTACTTGTTCTTCCTTCTGTCTTTCCCGTTCTATCAGCAATTCTTGGCTGCAAAAGAAAATTTAAATTTATAGTTGGTCCAAACCAATAGAAAATAGAAATATGGATTTCATAAATGATTTACAGTTCAATTTTTTTAAAACAAAACACTTCGATATCATCATGCCTTCAGTGTGTCCTGCGACACTGAACCATGGTTATTTTTTAATCAACATTAACATTTCTCAGAAACAACCTTAATATCTGAGTTATTTCACTGAAGGCAGTTCATCATCAGGAAAGGCATTCCAGAATAAGGTATTACCAATGGAACTAGTAAGATCTCAAAAACACAGGGTGCTTGAAAAGAAAATATTTATGAAAATTAAGTTTTGCTCCTACAACAAAGAATTAGTAAAGAAGATATGATAAGACAAAGATGTTAGGGGCAAAAACAAAAATTGTATTCAGTCCCACTATGACAGTTAAAAAAACACAACCGTTTTTAAACAAAAACTAAATCAAAACATAACCACATACCGACGCTGTTCTTCATCATTGAATACTGTGCGTTCGATTTCCGGAGCTTTCTTCGAACCTTTTTTCATCTGCTTTTCGATCATGCGACGATGATAGGCATCTAGATTATAATATCTGCAACAAATGACAACATGAAAGGAGATTATACAGAATCTAGATATTTTGTTCAAAAATTATCAAAACTGACGACTGATTGGAACATAGAAGCCAAGATTAAAAAAAAAAAAAAGGGGGGGGCATACATGATATAGGCCTTTTAAGAAGATGCACGCAGTAATCTCAGGCTAGTAAATGTTAATTTGTGCTAGTATTAAAGTTTAAAGCTGTGGAAACTTGTTGGTTCTGAAAAGTATTTCCTCATCTCTATATTATATCCTATGACTTCCTAAGAGCTTGTAAGATAAGAAACAAACAATTAGCATCACCAGATCTAACGTACTAAATCTCAATGTGATGAATTGTATGATAAGCAGAACATGTATGAAAAAAATTGTACATGGGACCAAACTTGGCCAACATGCGGAGTCAGCCATAGGATCTTGCTGTCTCCAAACAAGTAAAGCATCTTCTCTGTCTAGGCAAAAATAATGGTCTCTGTGTAGACCAAGGATCTTCCAGTTTCCCAGTGTATAGTCAAGGAAGAATAAATTTAATATATATATATATAAACAAAGCAAGTACAGTTTTCAATTATATGCTATTACAGCATAATATGCTATTACAGCATAATATGCTATTACAGCATAATAAAGTGAATAAAGGTTAATCATGTAATTCTCATCAATACATCAACTTTACACCAAAATATACGCTGCTAATGCACATGAGATTATCTTCTATTGCATAACTAAAAGAGCCACCATAAAAAGTTAAAGGAATGCTTAAGAAAAGACTCACTTTTTAGATGGAAATGTAGCCGTATTATGATCTTCCATGAACCTGTGTCACAAAAGAAAATTAACGTCAAATATCACAATGATTCTTAATAATCTAAAGTTTGATTTTCAAAAACAAAGTTCATACAGGTTTTACTTGTTCTCCCATTCTCTATGACTAAATTGAAAACAGCAAATTGATCTCAAATCAATAAAATATCAATATTACTTACTCCTTAAACATTTGCTTCTCTTCCCAATTGGATAGTGTTTCCAAATTTACCTGTAATTTATACTCAAGGAGATTATGTACTACCGTGGTACTTTGTAAGCTAAGATAATATCATAATAGGCATCGCTCTGAAGAGAACAAAAGTAAAAGTGAAGCTCAATAATAACTTTCTTCTAGCATCCACATGCATATGTTGACAAAGACCACGGCATACTAACACACTAATCAATTCTCTTTATTTACAGAATGGTTTGAAATGCTTTTTTCGCGACTATCTAGGTCAAAATTTCTTATTCGAGCCTTGATCAAACACTAACCCTTTTTACTAACTATTGGCCATCAGCAACTATGATACCACACCACCATAATAAAGGGATGAGTGACACTGATATATCTAACGTCTATTTCTTTTTTCTCCTTTTTGTGTTTTGATCATGAAGGGTTTAGGGTTTAATAAAAAGAGTAGCACGTAGTAGTTAATTAAACCACTCTGACTAGCAAAAAACCTGACAATGTGACTGGAATAACAAACAACATTGCGTCAAATGATTTTAGAAAAACTACAGGACTTACATATCTAAACAAAAGTCCTACAAAGAAACAAGCTTTGATCCTGTGGGCTCATGCAAATAAAATAAAATACCCTATTTGGGAACTAAATAAGTTCTTTAAGAATGCATAGGAATCAATTCCGTGCAATATGGAGGACTAATGGATGGAAGAATGAAAAAGCATGAATCATTAGTAACAAACACATTAAACCATCTAAGTTTAAACTTTCAGAACACAGAAAAATTGAGACCACAGAGGATTAGAATAAGTTCAAAAGAGAAAAAGAGAGAGATGGCGGAAAAATACTAATTTGGTAAAAGAAAAAACTAGACGAAAAGGAGTCCAGCTTCAAATACAATGAAAATAAGCAGCATAGAACAGTCGAGCATATGTAAAATAGACTTCAAGCAAAAATGGTTCATATAGTTGAGTTAGATTAGATCACAAGACATCTAGAAACAAAGTCCCATCTAAAATCGAGACATAAACAAGCAGTGCTAAGAAAAGTTCACCACCAACCTTCAACCTTGCATTGATATGTGCACTTAGACGCAACATATGGCATGAAAATTGCCTACCTAAAATAAAAGTACAGGAATTTTGGTGATAAAACTCAAACAAATAGCTTACACAGTTATAATTCATGTTAAGCAATTATTCGAGATCTACCTAATCAGTGACCAATCTATAGATCATTGGAAGCTCTAAGCAAGTTCAAAATGATCAATTCACCTCTAAAAGCATCGACACCATTCCACGACAAAACTCCAAGCACAAAAGAATGTTTGAACAATTTGAACCATATATGCATTTAACTGTCTTATCTACTTTGTGTTCTGATGTAATTCAGTCACAAACTGGTTGTACATCAAGATTTTACGGATTGTGTTAAGGAAATACCTGCTTCACTTCTGCCAACCATGCAGTAAATTCTGGTCGTTTGTTCCTACAAAATGATATTAGTAAACAATAAAAAGTGTCAGTTTGCAAACAGAAACTATTCTGGAGTTCAGGAGCTAGAAATTTAAGCAACAATAAGGTTTAATTCAATGAGAAACTGAAGATCTCCATAAAACATGCCAATTAGCTAGATAACAATTAGCAAATAAAACACCACATAGAATCAGTTCTAGTGAATTCCAATGATAATCGAAACATTTTTTGGGGACTGCAATTTAAAAACCACCAAATCTACAATCTAGAATTCCATGAAAACTCACCACATGTCGATTTCTCGAATGATCCCGTACTTTCCCCAGGAATTCGTAACCGCCCCCTTCTTACCTGCAACCTTCTCCTTCTCCTTCTTCTTCTTCTTCTCCTTCTTCCTCCTGCTCTCCTCCTTCTCTCTCCTCCTCTTCCTCTCCCTCTCCTTCTCCTTCTCCTTCCTCCTCCGCCTCTCCTTCTCGTGCTCCCTGTCACTCCTCCGCCTCTTCTCCTTCCTCCTCCGCCTCACCTCATCCTCGCGCTCCTCAGACTCCTCCGAATCCGAACCCTCGCTCTCCGACTCCGAATACGAATCCGAGCCCGAGGACGAACCCTCGTCCTCGGACTCGCCCTCCAAGCCACGCCTCCTCCTTCGAGAGCTCCTCCGCGAGCTCCCGCTCCTCTTCCTCCTCCTCCTCCTCCTCGCTCGCGCCCGATCCTCCTCGGAATCACTCGAATCGTCGTCGTCACTACTCTCCTCCTTCCTCCTCTTCGATCTCCGATCCCGATCTCGCTTCGACGAGGGAGGCTCTTCGCCTCGGGCTTCGTCCTCTTCTTCTTCTTGTCCTCCTCCTTTCGAGATGGATCCGTCCCGATCCTTCGCCATTTCTAGGGCTTCGATCTCTTCGCTTCGGTGGAGGAGCGAACGCAAAAAGCCCCAGCTCCAATGGCGGTAAGAAGAGTCGATGTGTAGTTTGTAGAAGAGATGCGATTGGAATTGAATTGGGCTCTACTACTCCAACAAGCCCACTGTTTTAAGAACGGATAAGGATTGGGCCTCATTTAAATCTGGCCCAATATGCCTTGCTAAAATCATCCTTCAATTTGATTTTTTTTTTTTTTTTTTTTTTTTTTTTTTTTTTTTTGAGGGGGGGTATGTAAAAATTAAGAACAATGTTATCTGTACATTCAGAAATGGGTGTACGATATACATCTCATCTATCTTAGAATTTATTTACCGATCACTTCGAAGTCACAGGTGAAATCATTTCATCCTGAGATGAATGGGGTGTATATCGCACACCTTATTTAGGATGTACAAATAGCATTTCTCAAAAATTAATAGCCGATTCCATATAGATCTGTCAAGTGTCAACTAGCCGAATACGAGCAGGCTCAGACCAGTGATGAAAAATTTTAAAACTTTAAAAATTAAAATTTATAAAAAATAACTTTTTTATGTTTAGATTGACCTAAAATTTAAATAGCATTTATATATAGAGAGAGATAATTCATTTACTATTCTTTTAGGTGGATGGAGGTCTTCATCCTCCCAAAATATTTTTGATGATAGAGATTTCGAATCGATGATCGAAATCGTTAAAATTAATTTAAAATATTTAAAGCTTTTAGACACTAAATTTTATAAATTTTAAAAATTATTATTAAATTTATTGAAAAATCGAAAAATGAACGACAAAAAATAATCAAGCTTGTAAAAATAAATATTAGACTTTCTCAATTTATAATCTGATTTATCAAACGTAATCTAAATAGTATAAAAAAATTTTTATCAAAAATTTAAGCGGTTTGAATTGCTCTACACCATTAAACAAACAAGCGGCTCATATAGACCGTCAAAATTTATTGATTTTGTGATTTTTTTATCACTATATAAATAATTTTTTAGATTTATAAAATTTAGTTTCTAAAAAAATTAAATACTTTAAATCAACTTTAACAGTTTCTGATTCAAAATTTTTATTATAGAAAACGACTTAGGAGGATGAAGGTCTCCGTCCTCTTAAAAAAAATTGTAGCTGGACTCTAAGGCCCCGTTTGGTTCGGAGATTAATTTCTGAGGTATAAATTTTTTTATACCTGGGATAGCTTGCTATTCCGGGATAAAGAAGTATAAAAGTTAAATTGCGTTTGGTTGAAAAGTTGGTATTCTCTGGAATAGCTAAAATAGTGTTTGGTTGAAATTATGGAATAGTGGAGGATAGTGAAAAAAGAAGATAGAATTTTTTTCAAAATGCCAACTTTGCCCTTATCTTTTTTTTTGTAGGAAAATGAATTTAAAAATTATATTTAATTTGAAGCAATTTAATTATAAGTAATAAATTATATACTACCTAAAAAAATAATAATTTTTATTTTATAATATATTTTACTGCAAAATTTAAAAATGAAAGTGCAAATGAATTTTAAAAATTATAAATTTTAAATTTTAAATTTTAAATTTTAAATTTTAAATTTTAATTTTAATTATAAATTATAAATTATAAATTTAAATTTTATTTTAAAACTTTAATTTTAAATTTTAATTTTAAATTTTAATTTTAAATTTTAAATTTTAATTTTAAACTATAATTTTAATTTTTTATTTTCAAATTTTATTTTAAAATTTGAATTTTAAAAATTTAATTGTAAGTTACCAATCCAAACATTAAAAAAGAAAAATCCAAGCAGCAGTACCTTCTGAAGGAGCATCCCAACATTTGTATCAACATTTCTATCGGACACCATCATTAATTAATTATAGATAATGAAGTTTCACTCTTTTAAATATGTATAAATGGGTAGAACACTCTTTTAAATATACACAATTATATTGGCAATACTCATTGAATCATCCCAACATCTCTATCAGCAAGTTCAATGATAATGCAGTTTCACATAGCCTCAAGTTGTAAGTCAATCACATAGCCAAAAGCTGGAAGTAAAGGTGCAAACATTAAAATTCAAGACTTCACATAGCATTACATTGGAAATAAAGGTAAAGCAATGAAATACATAGTCACAAAATCACCAAACATTCAATTCAACTTTCTAACAACTCTAATTAGTACATTAATTAAAAAAGCATATATAAATTCGCCAAGTTCAATAAATGAAAAAAAAGTTTAAACATCATATCGAATTTGCTCTCCTATCTTCTATTCCACAGTTGCTCGGTGATCTTTGTGCGAAGGATGTCGCCTCGACGAGACTCATCATGGCCAACTAAATGTATCGGTTCATCATCTTGCTCATCAACAAAGTCTGGTTCCATTTGCATGTTGAAATACCTATCACCCCCTTGGTGTCTCTTGATGAAATTATGTATCACACAGCATGCAAGAGCAATACGACATTGCACTTTGTAAGGAAAAGGTGTTGCTTGGCGGAGGACCTTGAACCGCCTCTTGAGTATCCCAAAAGCTTTCTCAACAACATTCCGCAATTGGGCATGGCGATGATTATACAAATCTTTAGGTCCTCGATGCCTTCGGGCATGTGCATTAACATCGAATTGGCTTAAGTGGTATCGTTCCCCTCTATAGGGCGCAAGAAATCGATAAGTGTTGGCATAGCCTGAATCGACTAAGTAAAATTTTCCTACAAAAGAACATAAAACCAATTTCATTTAAATAATGACAATGAATCGCATAGTAAATGTATCGTATTAGAAGACTATGTTACCTTCTGGGACTGTAAAACCACCACTCTCGCAACACCATCGCATCACCCTCATATCTGCTGCAGAGCCCTCCCAACCAGTGCACACAAAAAGAAATTGGTGGTCGAATGAACATGCTGCCATCATGTTCTGAGATGTAAAACCTTTTCGACAGCGATATCTTGGTTGCTTACTCTTTCGTACAACCACCGGTATGTGTGTCCCATCGACCGCACCAATAGCATTCTATATTTAAGTGTTCGAAGAAAACATAAATAGAATGAGACAACTTCAAGTCATAAAGTAAGAAATCACAGCAGTTAAGTCGAAATTGTGTATAGTATTAACCTTGAAAGGATGGAAGATTGGATTATCTTTTACTCGTGGGTGCACTCCTACGTTTGTTTGCGGTAGTTGGATATAATCCTGTCTAAGTTCCACCACCCCACGCAACACATTGTTAAAATGCCGGCTTATCGTTTCTCCTGAATGTTGAAAAGTTTCAGACAGGACTCGGTTTGCCACCCCATGGCCTATACCAAATAAGAAAATACCAAGTTATTCATCAACCGTTAAATGCCTAGTGCCTATTATTAAGCCCCTCCCTACTAATTCATCCCGAAGCCTAATGAACATGGTATTTGTCATCCTGAAATGTTGGTAACCTCTATCAGGATGTCCATTCAACATGTCATTAATAAGTTGATGGCCAGTGAATGGCCGTGTTCGACATGGTCGTTTGTACATAGTGTTTGAGAATGAATAGTCATCCTCATCAAGCAGCAATTCTTGTACGTCTTCCCAATAGTCTTCTTCCTCGTCTAAGAATGTCATGAGCTCGGCAACGAGCGGGGAGGAAAAATTACGTTGATTGATTGTCGTAGTCATTGAAAATCTACAATTGAGTAGTAAGGAATAAGGTAAAAGTTCGAATATAAGCTAAAGCAAGATGAAAGTAACATGAAAGTAATATACAATAAATCAGGTTGGAATATAAGCTAAAGCAAGATGAAAGTAACATGAAAGTAATATAGAATAAATCAGGTTGGAAGTAACAGTTATCTATGAAGAAATGCAAAGTCAGGTTGGAAGTAACATAGCTGCTGCAGGTTGGAAGTGAAATTGTTGAGATGAGAAGTTTGTACATGCCTCATGGTGGATGGTGGCTGCAGTTGGCTCAGGTGTCAAGGGTGGCAAGTATAAATGGTGGCTGCAGCACATAATTGTATCTGCCCCCCATACCATTCACACTGGTCACTCTTGATGTCATCATAGCCATTTCCCACAATTGTTTTTATAAGTGACGAGTCATGCTAAATAGGCAACAATATTTCCGATGTTTGGGCTCAGGTGTCAAGAGTGGCGAGTGTACATGGTAGCTCTATATGCATAATGGAATTTGCCCCTCCATACCATTCACATATGTCACTCTTGATGTCATCATCGCCATTTCCCACAACTGATTTTATAAGCGACGAGTCATTTCCGATAGGCAACAATATTTCCGATGTTTGGGCTCAGGTGTCAAGAGTGGCGAGTGTACATGGTAGCTCTTGATGCATAATGGAATTTGCCCCTCCATACCATTCACATATGTCACTCTTGATGTCATCATCGCCATTTCCCACAACTGATTTTATAAGCGACGAGTCATTTCCGATGATTTTATAAGCGACGAGTCTGTTCAAAGATCATAGTATCACAAAGCCTCAAGTTGTATGATCAAGAATAAATCACAATGCCTCGAGTTCATAGTATCTCACAGCCTCATGTTTTAAGACCAAAAAAAAAAATCACAAGCAGTTCAAAGAATCTGAGTTGGCCTCGACTTCAAAGAACATGAAGTTCAAAGTTAAAGATTGCCTCGCGAATGGTAACATGCAGTTCAAAGAATCTGACACCCTCAAGTTGTAAGATCATAGTATCACAGAGCCTCAAGTTGTAAGATCAAGAAAAAATCAAAATGCCTCGAGTTCATAGTTTCTCACAGCAACAAGTTTTAAGACAAACAAAAAAAATCACAAGCAGTTCAAAGTTAAAGATTGCCTCAAGAAAAAATCACAATGCCTCGAGTTCAGAATATCTCACAGCCTCTAGTTTTAAGACCAAAAAAAAAAATCACAAGCAGTTCAAAGAACATGAAGTTCAAAGTTAAAGATTGCCTCAAGAATGAAAACATGCAGTTCTAAGTTAAAGATTGCCTCAAGAAAAAATCGCAATGCCTCGAGTACAGAATATCTCACAGCCTCAAGTTTTAAGACCAAAAAAAAAATCACAAGCAGTTCAAAGAACATGAAGTTCAAAGTTAAAGATTGCCTCAAGAATTAAAACATGCAGTTCACAATGCCTCGAATTCAACATGCAGTTCAAAGTTAAAGATTGCCTCAAGAAAAAATCACAATGCCTCGAGTTCATAGTTTCTCACAGCCTCAAGTTTTAAGACCAAAAAGAAAATATCACAAGCAGTTCAAAGAACATTAAGTTCAAAGTTAAAGATTGCCTCAAGAATGAAAACATGCAGTTCTAAGTTAAAGATTGCCTAAATAAAAAATCACAATGCCTCGAGTACAGAATATCTCACAGCCTCAAGTTTTAAGACCAAAAAAAAAAATCACAAGCAGTTCAAAGAACATGAAGTTCAAAGTTAAAGATTGCCTCAAGAATGAAAACATGCAGTTCACAATGCCTCGAATTCAACATGCAGTTCAAAGTTATTGATTGCCTCAATAAAAAATCACAATGCCTCGAGTTCAGAATATCTCACAGCCTTAAGTTTTAAGACCAAAAAAAAAATCACAAGCAGTTCAAAGAACATGAAGTTCAAAGTTAAAGATTGCCTCAAGAATTAAAACAACCATCTTAACCACCATCTTCACCAAATAAGCGACGAGTCATTTCCGATTAGCAAGCCGTTGCCACATCATTGCCAACTTTAGTAATCTGCAAGTACAAAATATGTTAAATAATGGAAAAAAGCATCTAAAAATAAAAATACAGTATAATTATAATTCACCCACCTTAACCACCATCTTCACCAAATAAAATAGGAGCATAGCCATTACAACATATGCATTATATATGAGAGATAGGTGATGAAAATGTAAATTACTTAATAAAATAACTAATTAAAACATAGCAAATGTTCAGAATATACGAAATCTCAAACGGCATGGTGCACACGGGCCACCAAGGCCACTAAATATATGTAAAGATCTTGCCATGTCTAAAGAAGTACCAAAAACTGTAAGACCACAAAAAGCACCATATTAATCATAGTCAAAATATCCTAATTTGGAGGAAAAGATGGTCCTTCCGGAGGGTTAGAGGGTGCATTAGGAGGGAATGATGGTGATGTTGGAGGAATAGTTGATGCATTGGGAGGGAAGAATGGCGCTGCAGGTTGGAAAGAGGTTGTTGCCGGGGTAAAGAAGGCACCAGCTGGTGCAAATGTAGGTGCAACTGGACGTTGTGTCGCAAACACCTGTTGCATCGACACTTGACGCTCGATCCACATGTACAAAAGATCACCACTCAAAGTCATAAATATTGGACGGTTGCGCTCATCTTTCAATGCCTCACATGCAGCGAGTACACCCTCGGGAGACAAATGGGGAACATTACTTAATCTCTCCATACACTCTTCTATTGAGTGTATTTTTGGGCGTGCTTGTAGCTCACGATCCATTATGGTTTGAGCAATTTCATTTCTTTTTCTCCCCAATTCAACAAGCTCACACATAGCGTCAGCTCGTCCGTCGAGTTTCCTTCGACGGTTTGAAGTCGGGGTGGGATTTGGTGGTGAGACGCGAACCCTTTTCATCGATGAAGTTGGTTCGGAGGCACTATCGGTGCACTGTGTTGTTAATTTAATTGGAGTTGGAGTGGGGGAAGTTGAATTTGCATCATTCACATCCTCCAAATTTTTGCCTAAGCTTTCCATATCAAGCCGGTGTCTAACCGGAGAAGATGAAGAGGTGGAACGAGCATCGCCGGCGGCCGTTTGGGAAGTAAAGCCATGCCTTCCCGTTGCAGTTGCCTTGCCGGATAAGAACTCGATTGCTTGGTAGGAGGGAAATGGCTTATCTTTGCATTTTTTATATGCCGGATTGTCCTAATATAGAGACAACAAACTAAATAATAAGTAACAGTTGAACTATAAACATAATAGTAGATTTCAAAATAAATTACTTCGAATTTATACATACAGCTATGATCGCATCCCAATCACTTTGGTCGCCGGCAGTAGGAATATTCCGTGTGTAGTCCCACCCCCATCCGCTTTTGCTCGATAAAGTTTGATAAATTACAAACTGGCGTTTCAATACTTTCAAACGATTTTGCAAATGAACTTTCGTAAATCTCAAATGAGTCCTCTCGTTAAACTCATGAACCATCCTAATCCATGACAAAGGGGTAAAACTTCCATTCACGAAGTTTCCAAGAGTATGCTCCTCCGTCATTATGTTCAACATTATGGAGTCCATTATTTCACTCCAGTTAGAAGAACGTACTCTAGATTTCCCAGACTCTTTCGTAGGGCAATCAATACTTTGGCTATCACCCGAGGGGACATCAATAATAGGGCCTTTGTTCTTACCAAAAGGATTCAAAGTTGCTTTTGAATGAGCCATCTAGGTTGCATAGGACAAATATTAGATATATAAACCAATCAAATAACACTTGTTTCACTACAATGTCAAGTGAAGAGATTGTTCTTTTGAAGGCTCAGGGGGTAGGATCAACAAGACATTCATAACGGCAACAACATTTTTAAAAACATGCCACCATGTCATGGATATCAAATAATAACCAGCCCCTACATCATCGCCAAGGTTAACAGAGGGAGAGAGGGGCGAACTCACGCAGAAGCAAGTTCTGCAGTTAATAGTATCCAGATAAATCACAAAGCCTCAAGTTAATAGGATCACACAGCCTCAAGTTCTAAGATCAAGAAAAAATCACAAGCATCAATGTTCATGCTATCACAGAGCCTCAACTTCAGAATATATGAAAAAATCACAAAGCATCATGTTCATGGTATCACAGAGCCTCAAGTTTTAAGATAAAAAAAAAATCACAACCAATGCAGTTAATTGCGTGAGATCCAGAAAAAATCACAAAGCCTCAAGTTAATAGGATCACACAGCCTCAAGTTGTAAGATCAATAAAAAATCAGCTTGGCTCGAGTTCATAGTAGCACACACCCTCAACTTTTAAGATCAAAAAAAAATCACAAGCATCAAGTTCATAGTATCACAGAGCCTCAAGTTCAGAATATATTGTAAAAAACCTCAAACACAACCGGAGCTTTTAAAACTAATTTGAAATTAGAGGGAATACCTCAAACTGCTCAAAGAGAGATGAAACCCACAGCAAACAAGGAGAAAGCCCAGAGATATCAAATTAAGCCACCAGATAAAACCGAATACTCGTAGCCACAATATAAAACCGGACGAGACTCAACATGCTACTTGGTATCAATTTATAGAGGGGGAAACATGATATCTCACACTAAATTCTAAGATGACAACACAATAAATCCCAGCAGAGAGCTATGAGGTGTAAAGAGAAGAAAAAGTTACTGCAGGTAGAAGATCTCACGCGGATTGTTCAGGATCTCACGCGGCAGCGAGATCTGGATCTCACGCGGCGGCGAGATCTCGATCTCAAGCGGCAGCGGGAAGGGACGACGCCACAATCGATGCCACACAAAAGGGGAAGGTGGGTGCGATCTCTTCTCATAGAAGGATCTCCTTCAATGTTGGCTAATCACCGATTCTGGAAGTCATTGATGGCTTACCACCGGTCGAGGGAGAAGAGGCATTCGAGGAGATGGCTAGGGCAGTGGGTGGGAGCAATAAATCTCATTCACTGCCTGAATCGCTTCAGGGAAAAGAGTGGGTGAGAGGTGGAGAAGAGATCGCGAGGGGAAGAAGAGGACGAAGAAGAGATCGCGAGAGGGAGATCGGTGGAGTGATGAACACGCAAAAACCGACGAGAGGAGGCAGTGGGTGGGAAAATTATTTTCCCATCCGCTGCCCCCACCCTATTCCGCTATTCCACCCACCCCCTGGGATAAATCTTAACGGGTTATCCTAGGATAACCCGTTAAGAAGGGGATAAAATAAACTTTTATCCCCTGTCTTTTTTATAGCTTGTTTGGCAAGAATAGGGGGATAAAGGGGGTTATTCCCCCTTTATCCCCCAACCAAACGCTGCCTAAAAGAGAGAGAGTGTGTGTGTTCTGTTTGGGTGCTTTTGAAAATACTAAAATATTGGTACTATAATATTTTTAACTATTGAATCAACCTTAGCGATTTTTGGATCATACACAATGATAAATTTCAGAAGTAATAATTATTATTGACTTTTTATCCAATGACTACAAAAATAAATTCAAAAGTTAATTTTTTTTTGATTATATATATTTAATAAATAAATATATTCAAACTGTATCGAGCCGAACAAAAACTAGTCGACTAGAGTTCATGTTCAACTCGTTAAGATTTCAAACTTAAAAATTTAACTCATATTTGACATATTTATTAAATGAGCGATCGATCTCGAGCTCATTTTTGAATCGAATATCACAAGCAAGCTGCATGAATTGCCGGCCTTAATTTCATGTACAGTATAAAAAATATATATATTGTATGAAATCATATCTCCATATGACCATGGCTCAAAACATCAGTGGTCAATCAAAATCAGTATAATCTAATCTAAATTAAAAAAAAAAAATATTAATAATTATATAATATTGTTTGAACTGGACCAGGCTCTGTGTCTAGATTTTCTTTCTTTTTTTTTTTTCTTTTTTTTTTATTTTTTTTTTAGCCCGACTGCTTTATTGTAGAAACCGGCTGCCCAGTTGTTAAGTTTATTTTCATCATGAATAAAACGGCAGCAAATTATCTTTATCTCAAAAAAAATAATAATAATAATTACATAATACTTAAAAATAATAAAAATAAAATCACAAGCTAACCAATCAAGTGTCGAACAATGCTTTATATGAATCATCCTCAAAACTTAATTTATTGAACATTTTCTACCTCATTGGGGTCATAATTAATTTATTGGTCTCTAATCTTTACTAGTTTTTTCAGTTATTATTTTTTTTAAAAAAATTTTGCCTAACCTTTATATTGTGTTTCAAATAAAACCTAATCATTCAAACTTTGGCTAATTTATACAAAGTAGGTATATATACAACATTAGCTCCATAAAAACCATAAACTCATATAAGTAAAGGTTAAAATTTATGATGGGCACTGAAGTTTATTTTATCGTTCTCATGAGTTTTTAAAACTCGACGTCTCTGTTAATTAAAGTGGATCCTACTTACATTTTTTTAAACTTAGTCTCATTTTTTCAAACGTACATGCACTTAGTGACGCTACTATCATCTTTGCCAACATTATTAGCCACTATCACTATCTGTACTGTATTAACCACCTCTTATCACAAATTGAAATCTTCACGTAAGTCCAATGCAATTAATACTTTTATTAGTATACGTTGAAATTCAAAAAACGCCACTTGGCAAAAGATCTGGTCGATACAATTAACCAGCTTAGCTGAATTAAAAAAATAGTATGCGATAATACGAAAAGAAGAAGTAGATATTGATGGGATCAACCTAATACGAAAAGAAGAAGTCGATTGATGGGATCAACCTACTCGGGAGAATCGAATAGAAGGGTAGCAGGTTATGAGCCGAGAAAAAGTGCCGGGAGCTTAACAAGATATAGAAAAAAATCCACTGAGTTTAAGCACGATATCGATCAACCGATTTATGAGCCGATTAAAAGTAAGGAGCAAGAGCAAAACTAAATCCAATTCGGCCACCAACAGTACCCTAAATAGGTAGATTTTATTATGATCCCAAATGTTGAATTCTAGCTGCAATGTGCAGAATTTTTCTGATGGTAGTAGCAATCCAATAATTTACGTAAAAAAATAAAAAATATATCTCTACTTTCTATTCAAATAAATAAAATAAAATTTATTACCATATAACAAATCATAGTTAGAAAGAATATTGATGATTGTCACTGTATTAACTTTGAACTCTGACTGGCCACAAATATCAAAGTTAGTTAAAAATTTAATAATTAATATTTAAAATTTTATATTTAAAAATGAACGAAATCACAAGCTTGCCATATTTTTTTTAAGAAAAAAAAATATATAAAAATAATTTTTGCATATATATATATATATATATATATATATATATATATATATATATATATATATATATATATATATTTATGTTGGAAATTTAAAAGTACTAATAATTTAGTACTATAAATAATATAGTAGCGAAAAGTAAAAGATCTTGGAGATCACACAAAAAAAGATTAAATATTGCTAAAAATATATATTTTGAAACTGGGGCAGCATATATCTAACCATATATATAATATAATATGCACATATTTGTTCTTGGCAATAGCAGGAATTATTTTGTAAATTCACATCCATGAACCTATCTCTCCACAAAGGAAAGATCTTGAAAATTACATCAGATCAGGGCACAAGCAAACTGATCTCCTAATTTGTTTTTTTATTTGACCATGTCTTAACTCCAACACAAAAAAAAGACACCCAAAAGATAATAATAATAGAAATAAACCCCCCACCACACCACACCCCCTCAAAAACAAAAAAAAAAAAGAAAAAAGAAAAAAAGAAAAAAAATAGATAAAAGAAAAGTAAATCAAGAACTAAAACTACTTTTCAGCCCCTGATCTTCTTGACCTTGTGCCATGTCTTCTTGAATGATTCTCCCACCACCTTCACCCCCTTCTTCACCAGATGCTTCAGATCCTTGGCCCTCTCCCTCAACTGCATCTCAAATCCCCCCATCTCTCTCTCTCTCTCTCTCTCTCTCTCTCTCTCTCTCTCTCTCTCTCTCTCTCTCTTTTGGATTTTTTTTTTTATTATTATTAGAATTTATGGAATGGTTTTTTGGATGAGAGAAAGAGAATGAGAGAAAGAGAATGAGAGAAATAGCTCACAAAGTCATTTTTAAAGGCAAAAGTGTATGGAGACCCTCCCTACTATAAGTCATTTGAAAATATTACTCTAAATTATATTTTGGCACTTAAACTTAAATTTTTTAATTTTTAATAATTTTTTGTTTGATTTTTCAGCATTATTACAATCAAATTTTACAATTAAATTAAATTAAGTAAATATTGATATATCGCTAATATAAAAATAATATAGTAATACTGAATTGGTGATGAGCCAAAAAAAAATATAAGATTCTGTATTACTTTTACATCAACGATTAAATTAATATTTAGTCAATTAATTTAGATTACCAAAATGTTACTTCATGTAATTTATCTTTTTGAAAAATATTAAATAATCTTAGTCAACTGAAATAATAAATTTATCAAATTAATTGATAAATTTGATAAATTTATTAACATTATTTTGTAGTAAACAAAATTAAATTAATTAGCTAATAAAAATAAATTAATCTACACAATTTAACCAATATAATATTTAACTAATTCAATTCTAAAAATTCAAATTATAATAAATTTAAAAGTTATAAATAACGGTCAATTTTACCTAAATTATAGGATGAACTTTCGGTGGGATTCCATATCCGTGCGACTCGTGGCTTCATCTCATTGGATGCGAGGTTGGTTCGATAAATATGCGTTTTGTTAATATTTTTCGAATTTTCTCACTTCTCGAAACAATATATAAGGAACCCTATTATACCCCTTTTTTTTTTTTTTTTTTTTTTTTAAGCTTGGTTAAATTACAGAAAATCTTATATAAATATCTATTTTTTTTTAAAAAAAAAACAATCATATTTTATCTTCTAAAATATACAAATTAATATATTTAGCCTTCCCTGTTAGGTCCCAACTTTCTTAACCTTTTGGACCCAACTATCATCAAAAATATTATAGGCGTTAGTCCTATTATATCATTTATATATATGATTAATCTAAATTTTGGGGTCACGTCAGGCTCAAGCACACACACAAGTATCAGGCAATGTGAGACTCGTCTCGCTAATCTTAATTGATATTGTGGGTGGAGTGCAAAGGCGATGTGAGGCTCGCCTTGCTAGTTTTAGTTGATCTTATGGGAAGCTGCACTATATCCATAACAATCATTAGCCAAGACTATCTCACACTTTTGGTTGGTGATTGACTATGATATCAAATTCTCGGGGGTGTGCCTATTCCATACAATTATTATAATTTATACTAAAAATAATTTTAAAATAACAGAAATATATTAAAATTTTAATTTTTTTATTAAATAAATAAAAATAATTTGATTATTTCACCATCTCTTAACACTACAACTCGTAAAAATATTTTTTAAATTTTTTTAAAAAGTAAAATATAGGATTTTGAAAGGCAAAAAAAAAATTATATTCAAAATTATTTATTTGTCAAAGATTTATATGAAATAATCGTCTTATAAATTATGCTAAAATTAATTTTAAAATAACAGAAATATATTTATAAAATTATATTCAAAATTATTTATTTGTCAAAGATTTATATGAAATAATCGTCTTATAAGTATAGAATTTTGAAAGGCAAAAAAAATATAAAAAAAGTAGATATGTATAAGAGAATTGTCTATATTCTAACTTAAAAAATTAAAACTATTTAAATGAAATAAATTAAAAATTATATTCATAATTATTTATTTGACAAAAATTTATAGGAAATAATCCTTCTTCCGATCCTCATGTCTCTTAGCTCAAGTCATTTCAATGGGCTAGCTCAAGACATGAACTGATGAAATTCACTTAACTATTATGTAGTTTTATTTTTATTATTATCTAAAAATTTTATTATTAAACAGAAAATAAAACTAAACGTTTTTTTGATAACTATAGGGCTATATGTAATTGTTTGAATAATGGGACGAGAAAGCAAAAAATAAGCTACACATTTTTATTTTCCGAATAAAAATTTTAAAAATAAAAATATGCTCTTTTTTTTTTCTTTTTTTAATTGGAAAAGGTTTTTCTGGGAAATATTTTGAAAATCAAACATCCCTCTAAGATAGCAGTAGATTATTTTCTTTCTTTTTTTTGAGAGAAGAAATATAAAATCCATACTTTTAAAGAGTAAAAAATTTTCAAAAAAAAAAATATATTAATGAACATAAAGATATTATTGATAGAGCAAATTTAAAATCAAAGGCAATGGTCCCGGCGGGGCTCGAACCCGCGACCTTCGGCTCATAAGACCAACGCTCTAACCAACTGAGCTACGGGACCAACTTAAATAAATTGGAATAAAAATCAATAAGTCACATATACATCATCAATCGAAAACTTTAATATTAACTTTATGGTGCACAAATTAGTCACACTTAAATCTCACTTAGAAAATGCTCGATTACATCATTTTATTTACAACAAACTAAAGAAGAAGATCAATAATTATGCATGATCATAAGTTGAATTGCTCTTCCAATAATAAGCATAAGAATTAAAAGCTCTTTATTTTTCCAGCAGTATAGCTGATTGTAATACTATCGCATTATACGCAGAATGGATGGCGATCGAAGAGGCCAAGTTTCCAGTCCAACAATATGCAGATCCCAGTATGCTGCCAATTACGAACAGTTGCAGCGAATTCTCCACAGAAAAGTGAGCTGCACTGAAGACACAAGAACTGACAATTACAGCATTCCACCATTTCATCTTCGAGGCAAGCGAAGTTAAAAGATACCCGCGGTAGATGGTCTCTTCAAGTGCAGGAGCAATGAAGCAATAAAGAAAGAAGCATACTGCTTTCGATTGCGAGCTATCCGACAGTATTTCCTTCAAAACAGGACTGGTTACGTCCTGCGAGAGGTGCGACGAAAGTATTAGTATGTTTAGTAGGCATGTCAGTCAATCAATCTCAAAGGAATTGTTAATCATTACTGCTCACTCTAGATCCTATGAACTCGTCAGCGAGGGCAGAAGCGAGCAAAGCCAACGCAATCAGAAATCCAGTGCCTACTATGGTTGCTTTTACCCAACTTCTCTGCTCTGTAAACAGCTTTTCAACGAAGAAACTTGAGATCTCATCATGTCGGGGCTTCACAGTGAATTGCAGCAATGCTAGAGCCCCCGAAAACTCCACTGTTTGAAGCAAAGCGGTCGATACGACCTGCATTCGTTCGCCATTAGTTACTTGTCTAACTAGAACTGAGAAAGACTTCAACCAGCATAGCATGCTCACCGTCGTTAGCGGATCGAGAGCTGACTGACGAAGCGCGTGGGCGACGACCGAGAGTCCTCCGAAACTCAACGGAATATGTAGGATGAAGAAATACGCTGCAAATGTAGTCCACGTGTTCTTTGCGTCCCATGGCGTATCCGGCAACAGTACTGAAAAATCCTGTAAGCAGGAGTCAAGTTGAAACTACGGCGTATCCGCAACCGTCACTCACTATTTCATGATATACTAACACACCGCCGCATCCGTGTTCGCGTACATAAGCAAAAAAAACGAGCACTTCGTCGCATGTAACATAGCAATGCACTTCGACTACTTACGAACCGCCTTCGACAAATGACGACGACAAATCAAATTGGCCAGATATCATAGCAAACTATGCATTCGACGAAAATTCACAAAGCCAACGTAACAAGCGAAAATGTGACATCCATGCAACGACACAAGAATTAGTTTTAACACCCCTGCTCGTATTCACAGTAGAGATTAGATAAATCATACCGCATGCACTGACAGAAAAGACAATGAAAAAGTGGATCTGGCAATTGAACCTAAAATCTCTTGGAACTGAAAATTTACAGATTTTGATTGGTAGAAAGCAAGAGAATTGACCCAGACATTACCTCGAACGGGTCATGTGCATTGCTCTTGTTGGAGCAAGAGCAGGAGAAAACTAAGCTATCAGTGTTGAGATGCGCACTGGAGAAAGATCCAAAGTTCAAAGAAGATGGTGGAGTCAGGAACAGGGGATTTGTGTTTCTTTTGGTAGTGGCAAAAGTGCAGCGAAATTTAGGGACTGGAGAGTGGGGAAGTGTAGCTAACATTTTTTTTTTTTGTTTTTTTTGTTTTTTTTTCGCACTCTCTATCCACAGTTCCAGATTTTAATAGAGGCCACAAGAGAAGATAATTAATATTATTCAATTTTTTATTTAAATTTTGATTTGTAGGACAGTAGTGGTGTATAGTTGGGTGTATATTTTAGTTTTTTTTTTTTTTTTTTTTCCCAGTTTTCAAAAAACTAATATACATTTTTTTTTATTTATTATTTATTATTTGAATATGTTTATGAGTTATAATCTGAAAATATTGTCGGATTACAGGTCAGTGATTCAACCTGTTATTCTACAATTAGATTAAATGATGTCAGCACGATATAATTAATTATTATTTTTTATATTATAGTAAGCAAAATATTATATATATATATATATATATAGAGAGAGAGAGTTGAGCTACTATGTTTATAAAAGTACTAAGTAATTGGTGCCGGTAAGTTTTCTACAGATAATTAGATTAAATGATGTCAGCACGATATAATTAATTATTATTTTTTATATTATAGTAAGCATTAATTATTATTTTTTATATTATAGTAAGCAAAATATTATATATATATATATATATATATATATATATATATATATATATATAGTCGGACTACTATTCTTATAAAAGTACCAAGCAATTGGTGCTGGTAAGTTTTCTACCGTTAGATCTATTTTTTTGACTAATTTCAACTCTTAAATCATGTTATTCTACCAACCATCTACTAAACTCAATGAGCCCACTATTATCTTAATCATACATCCCTTTATCCAAGGGTTAAAAATTTACTAACACCAATGACTTGGTGTTTTCAAGTCATTTATGCTCGTAAATTTTTAACCTTCTATGAAAAGATATATGATTAATATGATAGTAGGCCTAGTCAAAATAAATAAATATATATTTTTAATTAAGAGCAATGCTATATGTACACCCCCAAAGGGGGTGTACATCTTACACCCAGCCATCGAAGGGTGGGGGGTTATTTCACAAATTGTGAAGTGACCCCTCACCTCACCAGTAGCATTTTCCTTTAATTAATTATTAAAATATAAAATAAAATTAATTTGGCTGGCTTTTCAGTATGCCTTATGTATAACAAAATACAAAAAAAAAAACAAAGCAACAAAAATCCAAAGTGAGGTTCATTCTATTCTTCAATTCTCACATTTAATTATCAATTTTTTTAAAACAATTATTTATATTTTGAAGGTTTATAAAAGATTATGTGCACGACGTGTGATCAAAACAACTGCATGATTAATAATTTTAATTAAGACTAATCGAACTATCTTATAAAGTTCAAATGTCTGCTCACAAAAAATTAAAGTTCAAACGATTTCTGTAAAAAAAAAATAAAAAAATTCTTATCCAATTTTAACTTTTTTTTTTTCTTATTTGCATGCGACAATCTATTCGTGCCTGGGGCATAGTGTTCGTGACGTGTGGTACTTTTGCGTTGGGGACTCGTGAGTTTATCTTGGGGTTCTATTTTGTGTTGTCGGTGATATGAGAGATCATCGTTTGATCATAGCCTACATCCCACATCGAGCTCTACTGGGTTTTATCGGCACAGGGATCGGATGGTTGGAGTTAGGAGGTATGCTTGTGTCTATTGTTGACGGGCCACCGGCTGGGATGCAATCCGGACAGTAGGGAGAGATTGACAGTGGCCTATGAATATGCGGCGTAGGCTTGATCGGGTTGTTGAGACGGTCAGTTCAGGATTGGGTCTAGTATACTGTTGGAAAAGTTATTGTTGGATTTTCTCTTGCGTTCGAATTTGAGTAAAAATGTTTTAGATTTTTTGGTGTAGAGATATGATAGCGCTGTGTTGTATCGAATCTGTTACTTGCTTATTGTTGTAGTTTTTTTTATCTTGTCTTTGGTAAATCTAGTGGGTAGATCATGATTATCGCCGACTGTACCCACCGAAAATTATTATTTTGTAATTCTCGCGTCCGTTTAAGATCTACTTTTCAAGACTTTTCGAGCGAGTTCCGAATTGAGATTAGGAGATTATACCGTAGATAGCAATCCTATTTAGTATTTTTTTTTTTTTTTTTTTGGCAGAGGTAGTCCACACTGTACATGGGAACTGGTTTTGAGAGGTGGATCAGTATGGTTTTTTTTTTTTTTTTTTTTTTTTTTTTTTTTTTTTTTGCTGTGGACTGAGCGTGACAAAGTACAATAATGTCTTTGAAAATTGAAAAAAAAGGTATAATGTATAGCAAACAAAAACAATAGTAAAGAACAATATAGTGAAGTGTACTTAATCCTTGGAATTATAATCAATTCAAATTAATTTAATCTTTAATCAAAACTGGAATTATTCATTGAATTTTAATTTTATAATTTTCTCAAATATTTTGCCAAGTGAGCCAGATCTATGATCATTCAGTGCCTTTGCAAACAGGTACCTCTGATTCAAATTTTACTCTTAAAAGTGTTTCATTTTACTCTTAATTCTCATTTACTTGAGGAAAGGAGACACCACGAAAAGTTGTAATGTAATTCACAAAATTCATAACAATAGATCTGATTCGGCACGCCGAGAATAATACAACTATGTGAAATGAAAAGAGAAGGGAAAAAAAAGAAAAGAAGAGGTTTTAGCTAAACAAAACTGCAACAGGTTTAATCATATGGTCGGTCCCAGAACAAAATGTTTGGACACCACACAGAAAAAATAGAACAAATAACAACCGAAGAAGAAGGAAAGAAGCAGCAACTCGGCGACGATCTCCTACTCGTCTTTCTTGCTAACTCGGGAGGTATCTTTCGACGACGACTTCCTCTTCATCCGGCTAAAAGGCCCCACCGTCCGATCCATTACGTACATGTAAATCACCTGGCTCCAAGACCTGTAGGCATTCAAGTTCTTGTAGTACTCGGGCGCGATCTCCTTGACCTTGTAGAGCCTGCTCCCGGGTATTCTAGGGAAATCGTGGTGCTCGTTATGGTACCCCACGCTCCACGTCATCAAATTCAACGGCCCGTAGTACGAATACGTCTCCTGATCCGGATTAAACACATAGTGCTCGGAGATAAAGTGACCCGCCATCGGGTGCATACCACCTCCGACGAATGTCGCAAGTATTAGATAAGCGAAGGATTTCCAACCACAAAAGTAGACCAAAGAGGCATCAAGAGCAAGCTGGATTGCCAAATTGGTGAATTCCCAGATGCCAGGGGGTTTGGGCTTGAGGAAGAGGGGCCGGAGTGCGTAAAAGAAGAGCTGGAATACGACCCAAACGGATTTTGCAATGGCGTTGGTGACTGCACGGGCCTCGGTACTACTCGGAATGTCCATGTCGATCCCGTCGACGCCTTGAAAGCGGTGGTGTTCCAAGTGGTATTTTTGGAATGTTACAGACATGGGGACGCCAATGGGGAGGTTGGCGAAGATGCCTAGCCAGCGATTGTAGCAGGGGGTCGAGAAGGCGAGGTTGTGGCTGAGCTCGTGGATGGCTAGGAAGAGGTTGTGGTTCAGGAAGGAGCCGAAGAAGTATGCGACTGTCAATATCTTCAGCCAGCTGGAATTGCGGAGGTAGGTCGCAGTCCATAGCTGAACAAGTACAACCGCACTTATCTGCATCAAACAAGTCGGAAATACAGGATTTAAGTTCCAAGTTTCAGCAATCAGGGTCGTATTCGCTCAGAATTTCGAATGCTGCATTACATTTCAGATGAATTATTTTTCAAAGATTACAATAAATTATGAATAGCAGTAAACCCACAAACTTGATGAATACTCTCTCAGTCAAGATCATCTCTGTAAAATAATTATTGAAACCTACTGGGGACCCAGTTGTCCTGACTCGTGTAGCCTAATTCATCCTTTCAATGAATGAAGCGGCAGCATGCTGCCTTAGTCTCAAAAAAAAAATTATTGAAACCTACTAAAGTAAAAGAAGGGATGTCTAGTCTACAACAATGCATATTCTCCTTACCATTACCAATCAAAAGACATGCTTCAGAGCTAGTAGAAACTATTTATTACCCTTCAATAAATACTTCGCCTTAGAAGGAAGAAACAATTTCGATACACACCAAATGAGAAGAAACCACAAAAGTTCAATCATATTATCAGTTATAGGCAGAATTATATCGCCAGATCGAGAATGCGAACAAAGATTGAGCAAATATGAACTACTGTGCTAAAAGAACTAATATAAGCTAATATAGTTTGTTGCATTAGATCTAAGCATTGCCCAGCATTCTCAATGTGGGATTATTCATGGCCCTAAAGCCTCAAAGAGGTTGCGAACAATTTTCCATATCAGGTTTAAGACTCAGAAGATCGTATTATGTATCCAGATGCAAAAATAAGAGATTAATAATCACACAAGAACAAGCTAGGGCCAAAGCATTGGGCATTTTACAAATCATTTTTACTCTAATGAGAAGAAACAATCAACTAGTAATCTCCAAATCTCCCACCATAGCACCACCAGATCACACCTGATGAAGCAGCAAATCCAACGAAACCCAGTAATCAAGGATCACCGAAAGGGTGGCATTTTTCCGAATCTAAGCAGAAATTCGAGCGAAATAGGACAAAACCCAGGCATCAAAGACCACGAAAAAGGGTGAAATGTTTTCGAATCTAAACCGAGATCGGAGCAAAACCGAGGCGTCACCTTGAGGAACGCCAATGGATCGGGGCCGAAGAGCTCCTTGATTTGGGGGTATTGGGAGAGGATCTGTCTTCTTCGCGAGGCGTGGGGCTCGTCCGTGTAGGACCAGAAAAACTCCGTCGCCATTACCCCTTCCTCCCTCTCCTCCCCTTCCCTCCCCAACCCCATCCCCATTCCTCTTCCTCTTCCCCTCTCTCTCCTCCTCTCCTCTCAACAATGGCTCCTCGTCTCAAGGACAATGCGAGAGAGAGAGAGAGCCCCCGCGTTTACAAAGCGAGGGAGGAGGAGGAGGAGGAAGAGGAGGAGGAGAAGGGATTGAGAATGGAGAGGAATTGGTGGTGGAGGTTCATAGTGGGTTTAAATAAGGAAAAAATAAAAATAAAAAAACAAAAACAAAAAAAAAATGAAAAAAACGACTCCGGAGGAATCGGCCGGTTCTTTTTGGATGGTAATGGCGCTTGCTTGAGAAAAAAATAAAAAAAATAAAAAAAATTATGGACAAAAAATAATTTTTTTAGTAAAAAATTATTTTATTATTTTTTTTGAAAAAAAAAAACAAACGCCCCCTCCTATACCTCAATTCCCAAAAATGAGTACATAATTTTAGAAATATATTATTTTTGTTTTTGATTCAGTGCAAATTTTACCCGACAAAACTTTTTCTTTTTTAAGAGGAACTAATATATTATATATTATTTTACACTAAATTAATCATATAAAAGTTATAACTATTTGAATATGAAATTTATTTAAATATTTCTCAATGAAGAGCTCTTATATTTAATTTAAAACTTTGAGATAGATATAAAATTCGCATAAGAGTATTTTAATTTTTTAAAATCAAATTTTTTCAGAAAAAGATAATTTATGAAGGGAGAAAATGGGTCTTTGATTTTTATTCTATTTTTAATTCTTATTTGCTGCTTTATCTGGGACTAGACAGAAATAGAAATAAATTTTTAACAATAAAATTATATTAAGGGACAGATTTTCTACCTCTCATTTTAAAATTACTTTTCTTTTTATTATTATATTCTCTGAGCAATCGGGGTGAGAGCACCGCCAACCTAAATCAATTTGCATCTCTGAGTTAAAAATAAATTTTGATTGAAAATATTAAAGATGGGGACATTATGAATCGATAATTTAAATTTAATAAATTATTATCGCTAACGAATGGAATAATTGCAAAATTAGATTCAGGCCTACAAATGGCTAAAAAAGAAAAAAAAAGAAAAAAAAAAGAAAAAAAAAGCTAAAATACAGAAGCAACGAACATAGAACATAGTAGAAGACACATTAATGGTGTTAGAAACCAGCTCAATCAGAATACAAAATCTCGTGTGGACCCGCTGGTATTTTGTGTTTGGATATTCGTCCAATTTATTGAACCGAAATGTCAGCATCTTTCCAGCATGTCACATGAAGGGACCACAATCTAAGTTGTGCAGGACAAATCAGGAAAAAAAAAAGAAAAAAATTAATTAATTAATTGATCTGGTTAGTGATAACTCTAGATCTATATAAAACTAAATTTTATTTTTTTGAAAAAAAAATTAAGAATAATTTTAAAAAATTCAGAGAATATAGAAAAAAAAATAAATAAATAAATAAAGAAAGAAGAAAAATAGAGAACGAAGAATATGCTATTGCAGTCAAAGTATAAAATTCAAGTTTTATTTTATTCTAACTCATATCTTAAATTACATATCTCAAAGCAACCTAACCATGGAAAAATTACTAGCATAAATCAGACTGTGCTATTAATAGCATAGCAGCATGACTCTCTCTCTCTCTCTATATATAGAGATAAAAAGTTCTGCTATTATACTATCAATAGTATTAAATATTTGTGTTACCAAATTTTTCACCATTAGATTAACCATTTTGATCCTTTCTATTCTTTAGAATATATATATATATATATATATATATAGAGTAATGCTACATGTACACCCCGAAGGGATGTATATCATACACCTCCACCATTTTAATGGTGGCGATATTTTTTACGGGTCACATCGATTGACCCATCATCACACCCCACCCATTGGATGGGTGGGGTGTGTGATATACACCCCGTTTTGGGTGTACAAGTATCATTTCCCATATATATATATATATATATATATATATATATATATATATATATATATATATATATATATATATATTCAAATTATATTGAGCTGAAACACGAATTAGCTAATCCCAGCTCGTTAAGATTTTAAATTAAAATTTTAATTCATATTCTGCTCGTTTATTTAAAGAGCGATTAATCTCGAGCTCATTTCGAGCCGAACATAAGTTAGTTGGTCTCTGCTCATGTTCAACTCAGTAAGATTTCGAATTAAAAAATTTAGCTCTTACATTAAATGAGCGATCAATCTCAAACTCATTTGAAGACAAAAGTTGTGACACTCCCGGAATTTGAAATTGTTCTATATATAAATGATATAATAGGACTAAATCTCTTAACCCGGCTATAGCATTTTGGGTGGTAGCAAGACCCGAGAGGTAAGAGAGTTAAGCGTGGTAGAGCTAGAGTAGTTCTAGGATGGGTGACTCCCTAGAAAGTTGGGGCGTCACAGTTGGTATCAGAGACAATCACCGGCCGGAAATGTGAGATGAGTCTCGGTTGAGCAAGGGTTATATAGCGGGTAGAGCTTGTAGGTGGAGTGTAGCTCCCTACAAGGTCGGCTAAGACTAGCGAGACGAGTCTCACATCGCCTGGTACTAGTGAGTGTGCTTGAGCCTGACGTGGACGTCAGGGCTTAAAGGGGGGAGGAATGTGACACCCCCGGAATTTGAAATAGTCATATATATAAATAATATAATATGACTAAATCTCTTAACCCGGCTATATCATTTTGGGTGGTAGCAAGACCCGAGAGGTTAAGAGAGTTAAGCGTGCTAGAGTTAAAGTAGTTCTAGAATGGATGACTCTCTAAAAAGTTGGGGCGTCACAAAAGTACAGGCTAGATTGCAAGCCCTAACCATGAGAAGACAAAGAAAACAACAGCCCTTTTTATTTAATATTATCTTTTTTCTTAAGGAGTATAAAAGGGCATTTGATTATAAGAAATGCTATTAGTATACCTACCTAATAGTTGTAAGATTTAAATCACAATTTTTTAAATGCTAGAACCTATTTATTTATAGGACCATTTTATTTTTAATATTAAAATTCTTAAGGAGCATTTTAGAACTTTAGACATAAAGAATATAAGATACACACTTCTATCATTGGGAAAAAATTATATACTTATTAAGTTTTTTTATAAAATTTTTATAAATATAAATGTGTAAGCGTGTAAAATTGTAAGCATAGCATAGCATTATTTTTAATCAGAATTGATTCTACTGCTTATATTAGATACATTAATAATTTTTTTTATTAACAGCGATCGAACGATTTACTCATCTGGTTATTGAGATGAGCGATTGAATCATTCGGCGTGCAAACAAAACCAAAAAAAAAAAAGAATTTCACAAAGCTGTTGGATAAATATTTAACTTTCAAGAACAACTGAAAAAGGCAAATCAGCTCATGGACAGTGTTTTTTTTAGTATTGAATGATGTATAATAACAAGGCTAGTTAATTGGTTGATAAAGCCATTAATAAAGGATTTGGCCCCTTCTTCTTTTTTTTTTTCTTTTTTCCTCTATTTTTACTAGGCATGTTCAAAATATCTAATATTCCATATAGAATCAGACCCTATATAAACTTCGTTTGGTTATGAGATAAGAGAGAACTAGTTGTATCGAAGATAAGTATAAATATAAAAATTAGCTGGAACTATTGTAAAAATATGTTTGGTATGATAATAAAAAATAAGAGGAATAAAGAATAGTAATTGTATAAAATGACGAAATTATTCTTAACATAATAGTTTTTTAAAATAAATAAAAATTTTATTTGTACGATTTTAAATATTTAATTTAAAATATTTATTAAAAAAAAATTATTAAAATTTATATTTTACTGTATATAAAAAAAATTTAAAAAAATTAAAAATTAAAATTATATATATATATATTTTTAAAATATTAAAATTTTAAAATTATATATTCATCCCGAATCTGATTCTTTAGTGGGTAGGATACAGAATAATTTTTATATTCAACCCGATCTGAAACCGAATCAAGTAAAATATATGATCGTCAAAAATTAATACAAAAAAATAATAATAATTTAATTTTTTTGAAAATTATAAAATTTGATACTTATTTTTTCACTATAATATTTTAAACTTATTGTGTATGTATTTTAACAATATTATAGTAGATTCGGGTGTTTTGAACTTATGATATATATGCTATATGTAAAGTTATATATATTTTATACAATTATATTATATGTGTTTGAACTTATAAATATAATTTTAACAATTATGTTGTTTTATGTGTTTACTGTGGTAATTGTATATATTTTAGAGTAATTAATTAATATACAAGTAACTATTATAAATTTTCTATTTTCATTTTGAATTTATCATATAATAAATATTTGTATTTTATACTGAATACACATATGAATATTCTTAGGCTGCGTTTGATTCGGGGATAAGAAAAATTTAGTTATACCGGAGATAGGTATAAGTTATGGTATTAGCAGGAACTAGTATAAATTTGCGTTTGGTTCGGTTTAAGAGTTATACCGGGTTTAAAAAAAAATATATTTGGTAAATTATATAGGAATAAGATGAATAAGAGAAAATTGTATTTGGTTGGGTATAGAGGAATAAGAAGAATTGAGGGTTTAAATATTTTTATTTACTAATTTGCCATTTATGATATAATTTAAAATTAAATAAATCTATGGTACTATTCAATCTTATATTTAATTTAGATAAATATTAAAAAATTTAAATAATATTTACAATTAAATATTAAATATTTAAAAATATTTAAAAATGATAGAAAATTTTATGGTAAGGAGATGGTACCAAGAGTGCAACCAAACTAATTTCTGGCAAAAAGATGGCAATAGAAGTTCAACCAGCACCCATTTCTCTCAAACAAGATAACAATATTATTTCAACCAGTAGTCATTTTTCTCAAACAAGATGGCACTATTATTTCGAACAGCACACATTTCTCTCAAACAATATGACAATATTAGTTCAACCAGTACATATTCCTCTCAAACAAGATGACACTATTATTTCAACCAGCACACATTTCTCTCAAACAAGATGACAATATTTGTTCAACCAGCACACATTTCTCTCAAACAAGATGGCACTATTATTTCAACCAACACACATTTATCTCATACAAGATGACAATATTAGTTCAACCAGCACACATTCCTCTCAAACAAGATGGCAATATTAGTACAACCATCACACAATCCTCTCAAACAATATGGCAATGTTATTTCAAGCAGCCCACATTTATATCAAACAAGATGACAATATTAGTTCAACCAGCACACATTCATATCTAACTTCTCAAACAAGATGGCATTATTACTACAACCAATCGAAAAGTTCTCCAATAATAAACAATTTTGCAACCACATTGTAAGCATAAAATCTGATATAATACAATCCATTATATATCTAACTTCGACTATTCCATAACTGGTTAGTTATAAATGTGCGCAACTCGTCGCCTCCCCGTGATTCTGTAGTACCAACATAATCACCCATTTCCTCGTCACCGAATTCCGTTGGTTGTTCCTCTAAATCTTCGTTAAAGATAGCATCTGCACCTTGGTGTCGTCGAATGAAATTGTGTACAACGCAACATGCCATCGTAATCTGACATTGGACTTTATATGGAAACGGTGTTGCAACAGTCAAGATCTTGAACCGCTTCTTTAAAATACCAAATGTTTTCTTCACGACATTTCTCAATTGAGCATGTCGATGATTATATAGGTCGCGTGGACTTCGATGAGTGCGGCCCTCTGTGTTTCCATCAAATTGGCTAATGTGGTAACGCTCCCCTCGATATGTTGCAAGAAATCTTTCTGTATTTGCATAACCTGAATCTACCTAATAATATTTGCCTATATATTTTACGAAACATGTACAATGTAAATTTTTATATTCCCCATGATTAAAGTAATGTAAGAGAAATGGAGTATGTGTGATATACCTTCAAGCACTGTGAAAGCTCCACTTTCGCAAGCCCATCGAAGTACTCGCATGTCAGCTGTTGATCCCTCCCAACCAGTGCAGACAAATACAAAGTGGTGATCAAATGATACTGCAACCATCATGTTTTGAGAAGTAAATCCTTTGTGATTCCGGAATCTCGGTTGCTTGCTCTTGCTGACAACCGCGGGAATATGTGTCCCATCAATCGCACCAATTGCATTCTACCAGTAAACATCAAACATAGTAAGTCAATTAATAAAATATCAAAATGATATATAAGTAAAATCACTAATATAAAAGCATACATACCTTGAATGGGTAAAAATTTGCATTATCTCTAATTCGGGAATGCACCGGAATATTATTCGGCGGAAGTTTAATGTAATCGTCTTTCAACGTTACAATCGCCCGAAGGACATTGTTGAAATGTCGACTGATAGTTTCATCCGAATGTTGAAATGTTTCAGCAATGACCCTATTAGCCACCCCATGTCCTATGCAAAACATAAATATTCCTAACTGTTCCTCAATTGTCATATTTCGTGTGTTTTGTACCAATCCCTTTCGGACTAGCTCATCGCGCAGTGCAATGAAAGTCGTGGTCGGCATTCGAAACTGGTTATACCCACGATCAGGATGACCATTCAATATATCACATATTAGCTGGTGCCCTGTAAATGGATGGGTACGACACAGTTGCTTTTCGACGGTTTGCGTAAATGTCAAGTAACCTTGCTGAATCAACATTGCAAGTACATCATCCCATATGTCATCATCATCATCTAAAAGGTCCCTTAAGGTGGTACTGATTGTGGAGGAAAACACATTACTATCATTCGAATCACCCATTTATACTGTAAGTACAATATATATTGAACAGTGACAATCGCAACATATGACGTTGAAATACAACACAACTTCAAGCATTATTGTTAATAAAGTCAATATTTAAAAAGTACTCAAACATCATGCAAGCAAAATAGAATTGTCTACTTAGCATAATACATAGAATGACAACGGTCTAAATAAACAAACAAAAGCATAAACATTTAAAACGAAACCTACAATCCAGGAAAGTATTGCTTATATAGTACATTTTGCATTGCCACTTGTCGGTCAACCCACATTACAGCTAAGTCGTCTGGCATGGTCATAAAGAGTTGACAATTATTTGGATCTTTTAGGGCGTCGCCTGCAACAAACACTCTTTCTGGAGTAATAGCTGTCATAGCATACACTCGGATCATGCAATCCTGAATGGTTGGAATAACAGGTCTGCTCATCTTTTCGGACTGATAAATTTCACGGGCAAGCTCAAGCTTTTGCCTGCCTATTTCAACCATCTCAGATATTACACTAAGTCCGGCATCAGGTTTGCGCCGCCGTCCCCTAGAGGACGGGGTATTTTTGGGTCGAGGGTTTGTGGGTTCTGGGGAGCGTGGTCGTTTTCCCCCGGAGCTATGATCGCTACCACTCGCACTACCGCCGACAGTTGGGATTTCAGGAGTAGGGGTTGGAGAGTCGGAGGTTTGCGTCGCCCTGATATTCGCATATTGAGGCGCTGCAGAAGATCCTGCTTCAAATGGACTAGGTGAGATATTGAAAGCCAACATTCGTACCCCAAGTAGAGTATCATCCTCACTAGGGGAAGATGAGGATGAACTTTCAACATTTTGAGCTGCAGGCATAGTTGAAGTATTACCATATTGGCCAGTGGCCGTTGTTTTTTCGGTCAAGAAGGCCAGATCCTTATATGCCGGAAAAGGGTCTATCTCGATATTTTCCGTATGCCGGATTTTCCTGGAGAAAGATTAAAGGAATGTCTAATGTCAATTATGCGTATAGTACGCGAGCCTTTACAAAAATCTTTATGACTGTAGGTTCAATTTACCGATATCACTTCATCCCAGTCAGTTGGATCACCGGCAGTCGGGATATTGTTTACATAGTCCCAGCCCCATCCACTCTTGTTGGCTAAACAGTTATAAAGCATGAATGTGCGCTTTAAAACTTTTAACCGGTTTTTGATATGTTCTTTGCTCAATTGCAAATTGGTCCTTGCATTGAATGCAGAAATGATTCGAACCCAGGCTACACTGGTGAACGACCCATTCACGAAGTTCCCCAATGTATGCTCTTCAGTGAGCAAAGCCAAGAAAATTGAGTCCACACTTTCAGACCAATTTGGAGTTCGGGTATGAGGTTGGGCACGCTGCTCAGAACTACCCTCCTGTGAACCTAGGATATTAGGGAGCGGGTCGAATGCCACACTTTTTCTTGCCTGATGCTTTGTATGTTTCTTGAATGGACGCATCTGGAATAAGAGTTATATGATGTATACGAAGGCACAATGATAACAATAAGTTAAGTACAAATTAAAGTGAATTACTACTCGTAGTTCAATTGTGAATCATACAAGATGAAAAAGGTGTAGTTCAAATCATTCGGTGCTATCTAATTGAACGGGTAATGCCGGAGAATTTCAATCATTACAATTATTTAGTAAATTTAAATACTAATTGACTCAATTGATTGCCAAATGGTATGGAGGTGCAGTGGATTGTAAATCCATGCCATCTATCAGATACTTCTGGCAATCGTCATCATCGTCGATATTTTTAACAATTATCCGACAAAGCCACTTTTCCGACTTCATATATATGCCCATTTGGTGTGCTGGTTCTCATCATGTTGCCTTCTTGTTGCCATAATGTGTGCTAGTTGTCACCTTCTTGCCATAATGTATGGTGGTTGTAGTAATATTGCCATACTGTTAGAGAGAAATATGTGTTGGTTGAACTAATAGTGCCATCTTGTTAGAGAGAAATGTGTGCTGGTTGAACTAATATTGCCATCTTGTTTGAGAGAAATGTGTGCTGGTTGAAATAATAGTGCCATCTTGGAGGGATAATGTGTGCTGGTTGCACTCATGTTGCCATCTCCTTGCCATAATGTGTGCTGGTTATCACCCTATTGCCATCTTGTGCGCTGGTTGTGTGTAGGCTGCCTATCACCTAGTTGCCTTCTTATGTGCTGTTTGTGTGTATGCTGCCTATCAGCCGATTACATTTTACTTTTTATTAAAAAAATTTGACTCAAATGATTGCCAAATGGTATGGGGTGCAGTGGATTGTAAATCCATGCCATCCATCAGATACTTATGGCAACCGTCATCATCGTCGATTTGTTTAGCAGATCTTAATCAACAGGTGGATAGGGCGCATACACACAAAAATCACAAAAGAGGGCAACAGGGGATAGGAAGCATACACACAACCAGCACACAAGATGCCAACAGGGTGACAACCAACACACATTATGGTAAGGAGATGGAAACAGGAGTGCAACCAGCACACATTTCTCTCAAACAAGATGGCAATATTAGTTCAACCAACACACATTATCCCTCTAAGATGGCACTATTAGTTCAACCAGCACACATTTCTCTCAAACAAGATGGCACTATTAATTCAACCAGTACAAATTTCTCTCAAATAAGATGACAATATTACTACAACCAGCACACATTATGATACTAAGATGGCAACTAGAGTGCAACCAGCACACATTTCTCTCTAACAAGAAGGCACTATTAGTTCAAGCAGCACACATTTCTCTCAAATAAGATGGCAATAATACTACAACCAGCACACATTATGATACCAACATGGCAACTAGAGTGCAACCAGCACACATTTCTCTCAAACAGGATGGCAATATTACTACAACCACCACACATTATCGCTCGAAGATGGCAACAAGAGTGCAACTAGCACACATTTCTCTCTAACAAGAAGGCACTATTAGTTCAAGCAGCACACATTTCTCTCTAACAAGATGGCACTATTAGTTCAACTAGCACACATTTCTCTCTAATAAGATGGCACTATTAGTTCAACCAGCACACATTTCTCTCTAACTTCGATGGCACTATTAGTTCAAGCAGCACACATTTCTCTCTAACAAGATGGCAATATTACTACAACCAACACACATTATAATACCAAGATGGCAACTAGAGTGCAACCAGCACACATTTCTCTCTAACAAGAAGGCATTATTAGTTCAAGCAGCACACATTTCTCTCAAACAAGATGGCAATAATACTACAACCAGCACACATTATGGCACCAAGATGGCAACTAGAGTGCAAGCAGCACACATTTCTCTCAAACAAGATGGCAATAGGATGGCAACAAGATGACAACAGGGATTCAACCAGCTGAAAATTTATTACCTTTTTGAAGTATTCCGAACCTGAGAAGAAGCAAATGAGGGGCACAGATGGGTCGGTCGCGGAGAGGGTTCCGGTGAAGCGCGGTGCTCCGAGCAAGATTCCTCGGTTAGCGTGCCGCGGCGGTGAAGTAGCTCGCTCAGATCGGAGCAAGATGGGGAAAGAGGGAGCCGGGCCGGCTACCGGGATGGAGGCAGTGAGGGTTCCGGGGATGCGCGGTCCTCCGATCTACCTTCCTCGGTTAGCGTGCCGCGCCGGAGAAGTAGATCGCTCGGATCGGAGCAAGAGGGGGAAAGAGGGAGCCGGTCCGAATGCCGAGATGGAGGCGGAGAGGGTTCCGGGGACGCGCGGTCCTCCGATCTACCTTCCTCGATTAGCGAGCCGCACCGGGGAAGTAGCTCGCTCGGATCGGAGCAAGAGGGGGAAAAGGGGAGATGGAGGAAGAGGATGGAGAGGAGCAGCGAAGAAGATGGAGTGAAGAGGGGAGAATCCGAGCTGTTCCAACGTGATGACCTCGGGAAGAAGGAGCAGCGAAGAGGATGCAGAGATCGCAGCGAAGAAGATGGAGGAAGAGGAGCAGTGAAGAAGATGGAGTGAAGAGGGGAGCATTAACACCTTCCTCGGACACCGTGCCTGTGCAAAGACCAAAATCCTATTCCGCCTATTCCGCCTGGGGGTGGGAATTGCTAAACCCACCCCTTAGCGGGTTATCCGATAACCCGCTAAGGGGTGGGTTTAGCAATTCCCACCCCTGTAAATCATGTTTGGGTATAATAACGGGGATAAGGGGGTTATCCCCCCTTTATCCCCGTTACCAAACGGAGCCTTAGGGATGTCAATGGATATGGATATTCGAAATTTTATCCGAATTCGAATCTGAACGGAATAAATTTATTCGATATTAAACGAATATGGATTCGGATACGGATATAAAAAATAAAAATTCGACAAATTTAAATTCAGATATGAATTTTGACGGTATTCGATCCGAACCTGAATCCAAACCCGACCCCTACCCGAATCTGAATTGATTATATATATATATATATATATATATATATATATATATATATATATATATATATATATATATATATATATATATATATATATATATATATATATATATATATATATATTAAAATTTTAGATTTAATGTAATATGTTTTGAAATATTGTAAGAGGAAAAAAAAATAATTATTTCGGATTCGGATTCGGATTTTAAATTTTTTGTCAGTTCGGTTTTGAACATAAATTTTTAAAATTCATCAGATTTTGATTCGGATTCAGATTCGGATTTCGTGTTGGATAGTCGGATTCGAATTTTTAAATACGCGTTCTGAATCCCGACCTATTGACATTTCTAAATATCCATATTCGATTCATATTTCATTTTAAGTGGATAATATACGAATAGTCATTACTAATACCAACTTAAATAAACTAAATGAATATATTAATAATTTAAGTACTCGAATCCAAATTAAATGAATAGTATATAATTTTTTTTATTAATTTTTTAGAATATAAATACAGTATATTGACTATCGGGATCCAATCAGATTGTCAGACATTCTTAATTTTCAAAACATACTAATTAATTTGGAAATAATATGGATGTGCGACGGATGTCCAAAACAGCATTCATCCATACCCCGCCCTACTGTTCTCTCTCTCCCTAAATTTCTCCCTCTAAATCCACCCACCGCTCTCTCTCTCTCTCTCTCTCTCTCTCTCTCTCTCTGAATCCAATAAAGTTGGGTATGGGCGCCGCGGCCTACGAAATTTTTTACTGTCAAATCCAGACATGACACATGATGGGCCAAGATTCGGACCGGGCATTAATGCACACACACAAAATTTTGGCCTGCGCATACCCACTCTGACACGAGAAGAATATATAAGTTCAGACATCGCAGCATGATCCAAATTTACCAAATTGATCAAACTAGATCGAATCTAAATATTCAATCCCAATCACTCCGGGGCCTTCCTTTTCTTTAGAGCAATACTATATATGCATCCTAAATAAAACTTAAATTTTACATTTTATTTATACAAAAATAAAATTTTATTCACTAATCATTTCGAAAAAGTAATTAATAAAATTTATTTTATTTTAAAATAATAAAATATAAGATGTATACTCCGAATAAAATATACTAAAAGTATTTTTCTTTCCGACCAAACCACCTCACATACCAGATCGATGAACCAGACCAAGCCTAAATTAAGAGCCTGTTTGGTATTGAGGTCCCACCAACAGAGTTGAGCCAAAAATAGTGGCATGCTTATCTCATGTTGTTCAACGGTGCCGTAAAATATTTATTGTAATAAAATCATTATTATATGCAAAATGTAATATTAAATAGGGGTTTTTTTAAAATTGGTCCTCTGAAAATTTATATTTTTAAAAATAATTCTACAAAATTTATATTTATAAAAATAATAAATAATTCTATGAGTGCTAACTATGCACCACGTGGGCGGAAGAACAAGACGTGTCATGAGTGCCGCCACGTGGGCGATATGAAAATTCAATTCTCGTATTTTCATTTGAAAATCGTTCACCATTTTCTTTTTTTTTAAATACGGTAAATAATTTACCATCTTCTAAATTTTTTACGAAAACAGCCGATCGTCCAATCGTTCATTATCTTCCTAAAGACGCGGGGGATTAATCCAGTGGATGGAATTAAAATTAAAATTTTAATTTTAAATTAATAATTAAAATTAAAATTGTAAATTTAAATTTAAAAATACAATTTTAAAACTTAATTAGAAATTTGAATTGAAATTCAAATTTTAAAATTTGACTTTAAAATTTAATTTAAAATTTAATTTTGATATTTGAATTTGTATTCAAATCCTAAAGTTAAATTTATAATTTATATTTGATTTGTATTCAAATCCCCTGTTCGATGGAAACACGGAAATTTAATTCTCGTGTTCAACGTGTAACAATTTTCATGTTCAACTTGTAACATATTCAGTTTGTGTAATAATTTTCGTGTTCAACTTGTAACATATTTAGTTTCCCGCGATAAATTTGTAACACATCTGGCTCCCCGCCAACGTGGCATGTCCCACTGTGAGCGACAAACTTGTAACACATCCGGCTCCCCGCCCATGTGGTAACACATCCGGCTCCCCGCCCATGTGGCGGCACGTCCCGCCATGTGGGCGTGTCCGACTCCCCGCCCACGTGTCGTCACGTGGGCACGCCTACGTGGCGGCACACGTGACATACAGTTGGCACTCATAAAATTATTTTTGTAAATATAAATTTTATAGGATCATTTTCGAAAATACAAATTTTTAAAAAATCTTTTTTTTAAAAAAAAACCCTATTAAATATGGAAATAAACAAAATATTTTTTAAACCGCAATACTTTCACAGTTCCAAACGAAGAGTAAATCTTTCTAGAATTCCAAACAAACTGACAGAAAAAAAAAGGTCTTTGAGTCTAGCGGAACCAAATAAGAAGTACAAGAATATTTGACCAGCATTATCACACAATCAACAATTAAACACAGAATTATCACATTGCTTGCAAATCTGATATTCAATTTGATGCAATTTGAATTTAAAGTGCAACCTCAACTGCCGCACTTGAAACTATGGCCAAATTAGTAGTAATTCTAATTGCAGTAATTTAAGAGAGTAACTTTAAACAAATATAAGGTTATTCTCCTAAAAAAACTTGTAACCAGAAAATATATATATATATTTTTTTCCTACATAATGGATAATCTCACTACTCCATATATAATGTGATCCAATTTTATAAATACTTTTTCGATTTGCACACAACAAAATAAATTATTTATAAGAAGAAAATGCATGTAATTATAACTACTATATTTCCAATTACATAAATTACATACATTTCTGACTATATTTCATTTATACTCGCATCCAACCAAACGGATGGATGCCCTAATAGGAGGAAGGAAAACGAATAAAACTAAAAAGAAAAACAGAGTCTTGAAAAAGAATTATCGGAAAAGAAAAGATACAAAAACTTTAAAGTTAATGGCATGTAACTAAACAATCTTAGCCGGAGAGGTCGCGTATAAGTTTTTCTACCTTAAAAAAGTAGCAGAAAAATAGGCAAATACAAAAGGCTAGCTACCTTAGGACTAGCACCATCTTAGTTCAATTTTGTTGAAAAATAAAATCGAAAAAGGTTCCATCGAGATATACAAAGATTTTATAAGACTCTAGACAGAATCTACAGATACCTCCACTAAAGATCCCTCAAGTCTATGAGCTGCTCCGAAGCTGCAGAACTTTTCCTCCGCAGCACGAATTAGCGATGATAATTAATCTGATTGGCTCAATACAAAAGACACAGATAAGACTGTTACTGCTACAACAAGGTATGTATAGTTGAAACCAGCAGAAGCTCATTTAACATGGGAATCATAGGAATAAAGAATGGCATCCGGGATTACCAGAGGCAATTTTTTTATGTACATGAATAGGCGCCTGAGATTATCCCTCGACACTGTCATCAGGTCAACGACGTCTCTCTTGTCAGTATATACCCATAAATCGCTCAACTTAACATCCTTCAGGTTGTCACGGCAGAAGGGGCATGATTGTGATCTCGAATTCCTGCATCAAAGAGTTTTCCTACTTTAGTGAAAGTCACAGGCTTGGATTATGATCTAAAGTTGACGAGTCAAGATGCAGAGCGGAAGAAGCTCTAGTGGCTTAACCTTCAAACTTCAAAGTGAGAAACAATATTGTAGAGACAAAATTGAGGTGAAATAAAGCAGGTAGGGCAAATCAACTAATGAGTATTGCTAATCTTAACAATGTTCAGAAGTTGTATTCAGCCTGAAAGAGTGTTAAAGCTACACAAGGATTACAATAAAAATCATGTCATGAAGATGGTATTTCATGGAATTACCTGATATAAGGAAATTCAGCTGAGGGTACGTGGGGATGCAAACAAAAAGGAACTTGCATGTCTTTTCAGCAGATTAATTTAGACTCGAGCAAAATTTGCTAGCTCAAGCTCTCAACTAATTATAGTAGGAAAGTGTTAGTCCGATAAACCATATGCAAAATACCCTCCTGAATGCAACATAAATTGACCCTGTTAACAATTTTCTCCACTGGGTCACCAGGTTAATTTGATGTCCAGCCAAATGCGAGAGTGCTTTCTGAAATATTCTTCATTTTTTTCCATGGCATGGCATTAATGTTCTAAGCTTCTAACCGAACTGAACTTAAAATTGGCTGAATTCGTTCTTGTTCTATCCCAAGTGAACTAATAACTGCAAATAAATTTGCCGGCATTTTTACTAAATGCAGTAGTACAGTTACAATTAGAAAGACTGGCAATTCCGTATAATGCCAATTAGAGACAACATGACACTTAGCAATAGTGGTTAAAAATCTCACCCAGCCTCTAACACATCTATATCATATCATCCAACAAAAGAACCAACTAGTACATATATTAATCTACTTTGGATAAAAAATAACACACAGTAACATTGAGAAGGCAAGCTTTAACTCTTCAATACTGCACAGAAATCATCCTCCATTGAATCATAATTATATGACAGAAAAATAAAGATACCTGCAGATATGAATACAAAAAGGTTTGCTCTTAAATTATCCTAAAAGTCGCAAGAAATGACCTCAAATTTCCTAAGATTACTACTACAAGAGGGGGGAAAACGTTTCTCACCAGTCACGGTAGCACTTCATGCACATAGCATGGGTGCAGGTAGGCAGCACAATCTTGCTGTTCATCTCCATGCAAATACCACATTCTTCTTCTCTTTCAGCATCTATATCTGAGAGTTGCTTCTTTTCATTATCATCCCTCCCCCTATACCTTTCCAAGCACATTGTCTTTTGCCTTTTGTCTTCCATGTCAGTTATTCCTCTTTGCAGTTGCAGCAAAGACGGAAATATCACAGCTGTCCCAAACACCGAATAAGAAAAAATAGATTGAAATGAACAGAAGTTAAATAAGTAGAAAACTAAGTTAGCTATATCGATATATTTACCATAGAATTCTCTAATGCTAGCTTTCCGTTCATGAGTTGACATGGTCGTTGTCCCATCAGCATAAACCTGTGCATCAAGGAGTTCTTTGTAAAGAGAAAAATAATCAAGAGATAAAAATTAATAGAGCTTGTTGGGTAACACGAAAGGGCATTAACCTTATAAATAAGAATTCTGAGTAGACCAAGGGTGCCAGCAAGGCTACAATCTGTCCATCGCACCAGAAACAGAAATAAGTGTGCAGCAGGACTATAAGACATTCGCATCTGGAGGCATCCACCATCGTATTCTCGTGGAAATTCAGAAGCCCTGAGATTGGCAACAAGAAAAATCCAGGAAAGAAAATCAGCATATATACACTTCAAAGGTCGTCCTGACAAGGGAAGAATTGAAGAAAAAGCAGAACAAATGAACTTCTGGTTAGCTCACATGAGGAGAATGACAGGGAAGAGAGAAAATTCATTGTAAAGTACTGAGCAATGTAAACAGGAAGTGCAATATTAACGATGTTTGTATAACAAGAAATACAATCATCTCCTCATAACAAAAGGAAGAAGCATTTGCCATAAAGAGCTCCATTAAAAAAGTAGAATATAGCAAGAAAGTCATCATAACAAGACTATAATTAAAACGAAAAAAAAAAAAACAAAATTGTCCAAATAATATATGACACAAGTAATTGATTGCTCAGTTCAAAATAGTTATTCGGACAAAACTAACCCATCTGATATACACAATCCTAAAACAGGTTCTATCCTGATAATTCTAGTACTGTACCTGCAGAAAATTCTTAACTCAGAGAACAATTTAAAATTAAAATAGCATCACATGCATTATAATGACTGTCCCCCTACTTCTTTTCAACTCAATCCTTATAAAGGTTCAACCTTAGTAGTGGTGGTAAATGGACCTCATATATCCCCTAAGTTTTAAAACTCCTTCCTTTGTAATTCAAGTTAAATAGAAAATTATGAAAACAGAACATTATTTAACAATATAAAATCTTTTCATATCAGTACCACTAGAAAGGGCAGTTGAGATGCATGTGTGCATGTAAGAAGCCTGCAAGTCAACTCAAAAAAGAAAAAAAAAAGTGGGGGGTGGGGAGGGGGTAGTAATGTTAACTAGAAGATGTTTAAATAACAAAAAAATGTACTAACATATTGCGAATATTAGGACATAACAACACACGCCGTCTAAAATAATTGCTTTACTAAAATTTATTTGGAACTTCAATGAATGAAAATTGGAATCATATTAGTTAAAACTTAAAAGATTGACTCAAGTTACTAGAGATACACGTTACATAGAATGAATCAATAGCAAATGTAAAGATTCTCTTTGACACCTTCAAACGCGTGTGGAAGCACTTCCCACAAAATTGCATTGCATTTATCAACATTGCACAATAACTACAAAAACATCTCTAACCACTGGGTATGTGTAGAGCTGCACCAACGCGACTCCTGAAAAATTAAGTGATTGTAGGTCCATCCAACCATTAAATTGCAGTATATCGAGTACACGATCTTCTCAGGTCACCAATGATGAGAAGAACTGCCTCAAGTTCATTTCCAACCATTTATAATATGCGCGGAGTGATCAAATCATTAGGCGCATCGAACGACACTGTAAGCTTACATTCTCAATTCACCATTGTAAAAATCACTCAAACTACATTCCGAATCGAATTTTATCTTCCTACTCTTCAACTTCCAATAAACTATCACACCAACATCTTCATTCGCTAATCAACAAAACAAGCAATATCGTAGAAGAAATAAATTTCCATGTTCGTACACAAGGAGAACACCATCCTTATTTCAACTTCTTCAGAGACGATATCTTTTCGCATCACTATACCTTTCAAACAATGAACCATACCGATCAAAAACACACAGAGCACTCATCTTAACAAATAATTTCTCGGAATTTTAGAACAATAACGACATCAAAAGGTCAAAATCCCTCCGAATTAACATCTAATAAAGAAAATCTTCATAAAAAAAATTTAAAAAAAGAGTGAAAAAAATTAAATGCTACCAATAATCAAATACTAATGCAAACATGAGAAATAACGATCAATAATAAGAAAAAAAAAAAAAAAAAAAAAAAAAAAAAAAAAAAGGGGGGGGGGGGGGGGGAAGAAGAAGAAGATGCAATCGGGGTGAGGAGGGGACTCACAGTGTGTTGGCGTGTTGGATATCAGCTTCCAAAAGCTTGAGCGAGTCCTTAAACGACTTGCGCATGGAGCCGGGGAGCATCATCGTCCTCAACAACACGCGCATCAAGCGCCACCACCGACAAAACCCTAACCCTAATAACTCATCTCTCTTTCCGAACGGCCCCCCAAACCCTAACCCTAACCCTAATCTCTCCTCCTATGCTCCTCGATCTCTCTCTCTCTCTCTCTCTCTCTCTCTCTCTCTCTCTTTCTCGCGCGCTCGCGTTCTCCTCAGTCGTTACGCGATAGTGAAGAAGCAGCGAAGAAGCGCTTCCGCTCGCGCCACGTGGACGGAATGAGCTCCGAGAGCGTCGAGATTAAACGATTAAATAAATAAATTAACATAATATTAAAATAAGATTAAAAACTAAATATTAAGATAAACTTCAATTAACTCAATTTTTTTTTTTTAAAAGAAAGTGAAAATGTATGGAGGCACCCATAACTATAGGACGTCTTGAAATAGACCCTTCAACTTTTTTTGTTTTTTTTCTTGGGCATTCCTTTTAACTTTTGATCTTTTTATTTTATTTTGTCCCTATAAACTTTAAAATATAATCGATATCCCTTCAAAATTAAAAATATCACTAATACCTCTCTAAACATATGAATCTATCATTAATACCATTTTAACCATATAAAAAAACTATCACCAATACCCTTTTATATATACAAAAATACAACTTTTTGAAATTTTATATAGTAAGTTAAGTTAATAATTTAAAAAAAAACAATTTGTCGTTAGTTAGTTCAAATTTTATTCAATATAAAATAGTATAAATTTTTAATTTTATAAGTTAATAATTAAGATAATATTATGCAGAGTTTATATGAATTATCAATCATTTTGAGTTGGTTATCGAATCTTTTATAATTTTAAATTTACTACTCAATCTTTTAATTTATTTAATTTTAATCGGCTAACAATATTGTAACTTTAAAATTTAAATATATCATTTATCTTCACAACTTCATCCTATAATTCTCATAATTATATTTTTTTAAAATAAATAATTATTTAAAATTTTAAAGTCAAAACATAGTTAATCGGCTAAAATCAAATAAATTAAAATTTTAAATATTCAAATCAAAACTTTAAAAATTTGGTAGTTGATTTACAATAGTTGTGTAATCTATAATATTTAATAATATAATAATTTTTAAATATAATATTTTGCTATTAAATTTAATAGCAACATACTAAATTATAGATATAAAATTATAGTTATTAAAATATAATTTGTAAAGTATAGAGTAATAATAATAATAATAATAATAATAATATATATATATAGAGTCCGGCTAGAATACTGTGATAGCACCAAGTAATTGGTGCTATCAAGTTTTCAACGGTTGGATAAAAAAATATGCGGTTGAAATTATAGTGGTCCCCTAAAATTTTTACTATTCAACTAACCACCTAGTAAATTCTACGGGACCACTATCATCTTAACCACACATCTTTTAATCCAAATGCTAAAAACTTGATAGCACCAATAGCTTGGTGCTATCGACTCTCTCTCTCTCTCTCTCTATATATATATATATATATATATATCGTGTGACGAGTGAAAAAATATTCATCCCATAATAAAGTAGGGTGTAAGATATACACCCCTAAAAAAATGTATACTTATATATATATATATATATATATATAAACCAAATTACCTAAAACAAACATAAAATATCTATACCGAAGGATACGACGCCGCTATCAATAGTTACACCAAATGAATAGTGGGGTCCGCATAGTTGTTGCTATGAGAGTGATTGAAATCAAGTGGGTGTAATATAAACAAACAAAGAGGATTTGCCAAGATTTTATAAAAATTTTAAAAATAATGCGATCTGCACATACGAAATCGGATGTACGATATACACTTTATTTATTTTGAAATAAAAATATTTTTACTGATCGATCAGTAAAATTTATTCTACCACAAAATAGGTGGGATATAAAATATACACCTAATTTCGGATGTATAAAAAATATTTTTCAAATTTTAAAAGGTAAGATAGACTTTTGGTCCCCAAACTATAACGCATAACGCACGTAATAGTTTAGTCCTCAAATTTTAATTCGTTGTAATTTTTGGATCGAACTAATGCTTTAGTTCGCAAATTTTTTAAATTAAAACAATATTATACATCATAATTAAAATATTATTTTTTTATGTTAGTAATTATAATAATTAAAAAAAAATGAGAAGTAAAGTGTAGCATGTCTTTAACTCGAATCAAATGTAACTAATAAAATATTATGTGACATTTGAAAATTAAAATGTCAAGCATCAAGTGGTTTGAGGACCAAAAATGTAATTTATTCATTATTTTATGAGCAATGCCGGTGGACACTAATCAATGCAAAAGATTTGAACGAAAAAGACAATGTTTTTCATAAATTAAAAGTTAATGTGTAGCTCAATTGTGGGAGAGACCCATTGTGAAGCCCTCCTCAACATTTTAAAATTATATATAAGTCCGTAATTAATTAGGCATAGTATGTCACGCCCTGGAATCGGAACTGCGATCCGGACTCATCAATAAATTCGTCATATGTACAAAAATTTTCGCACAGACGAAACGTCTAGCCTGCAAATCAGATCTATAGTTAAATATGTATCAGAACTGTAAAATAAAAATAAGTAGCTATAAAATTCCAACACTGAACATATGAAATACATAGTCAACTCCCAGACTAATACATAATACATCGAATCTCTTAGACTGTTCAGTACATAATAAAAATCTTTCAGATAGGGTATATCTACCTCTGACTATCAAAATAAAGCTGGTAAAGAGCTATTCGGCCACGCTCTTATCTCGATCTGCTGCATCCGCTCGAACCGGAATCGGGATAGCTACCCCCGGAAAATCTGTCACCACAACGGGTGTGAGAACTACACCAACACGTAGTTCTCAGTTGGTATCGTTACCAATATTCACGGTATGCCCACTAAGTCTACTGGAGGCAATAAAATAGATATACAGGTAATATGAAAAGCTGAAATAAAACTGCAACTAATATGCATCAAGTATCATGCTCAACGAAAAAACACTCAACTATGAACGAAACAATGCCCCAAGTAGCCTTATTGAAGAAAAATATTTCCAACCTAACCTTCTTTTCAAAAAATTCCCTAATCTAGCTTTATTTGTATAGATTAAAGGAAAAAAAATAATTAATAGTATTTATGTTTTACTTAAGAGTACCAATCTAGCCTTATTATTTATTTTTTTTTCTCTAATCTATACAAATAAGGCTAGATTGGAAAATATTTTTAAAAAAATGCTAGATTGGAAATATTTTTTAAAAAGAAGGCTACTTGGGGCATTTAATCACTATGAACATACTATGCATCAACTCGCTCACGAGGTGCTCACATCAACCCAATCTCACGGACAGCCAAATCTGGTCCAGCCAAGCCTGCGCATCCCTAATGTATCAACATAGGGTGTCCAATTGGACTATCTCAGTACCACACAAAGCAGCATCAACAAGCGCATCATCATTGTCATCATCATCGCATCCGGAGCGGCAACTCGAGGGGAGTGACCCCACCGAGAAACAAGCGTGTCTCATCTAGCTCAAAAGTGGCATCTGCAGGCTATAATCTACGATCGAACAGATTGGAAACTCGAATGCCAACTAACCCATAATCAGGTCGGAGAACCATCCACGACTCAATCTGATAATGCACTCAAACCCTTAAGACACTAGAAAACTCATCCACTGAGCTATAAAAATCCATTCGGCCCCCAGGCACGAATATACATGCATCATGATCCTATCAAATTCCCTCAGAGAGATCTCAGCGTAAAAACCCATTTTAAAAGCCATCTTTGTTAAAACGATTACAACAATTTTAAAACTATTCAGATGCATTTCTAATGTCAACTAATCATGCAGTCTAGTATCTAAAGGTCTCAAGAATATGTTGATGATAATTGGGGTTCAGGTCTGTCATTCTGAAATGTTCTAGACAGCTATCGAATTTTGCCAGCTATAAAAACAGCTAAACTAGGCATGATAAACATGTTTTCAACAGAATTAGAAGGCATTCCATAAAGTTTGGAAGAATTCCAACCCACCTGGATGTGCGCGTTAATCCCGAGTCCAAAATAGCTGAAATTTAACGGGCGTGATCCTCAGGTTCCCACGATTCTAACGCACCAAAAATCGACGGAAAACTTCTCCCGGTTACTAAAATATAAGCCGAACATCGCGGTAAGCACAAATCATTCAAAATAGTAATCTTATCGCACATCTGTCCACAAAACAGGAAATTACCTCCTACGAGATGCCTTCCAAAAATTTCAAGAAAATACGTTTGTGATCCTCGCGAAGTGTAGATAGGAATAGAGTCCTTAAACATCAAATTCCGCCACCCGTAGGCCGAGAAATTGCAAGATTACCTCAGCTCTATCTCGAAAAGTGTTGCAGAAAAAGGGGGTCCAAAGATACAGCGAGAACTCCCATAAAAACTCGAAACAGAGAAGAGCATTAAGTATCAAAATCGAATGCCTACCTGTCGTGGAAACACCGCCACAAAAATTGGCGAAAAACTCCCAGAACTCAGCTCATGGGAGCCTGCGGACGAAGAGTCGATGGAAAAGACCGATGTCGAAGAAACATCGCGACTCGCGAGATCGGGGTAGGGAAAATATCAAACGATCTCCAAAAATTCTCCAAAATCTCAAGAAGTGTAGAAGACTCGCAGAAGAAACTCACTGTCAAAAACGGCTCCCAAAACGGATCTCAGAAAGTCCCCAAATGAAGCCTACAATGCCCTATTTATAGCTGAAATCTATGGAAGACCAAAATTCGGGACAAGGGCATATTCCGGGCGCCCGGAAGTTACTATGCGCGCCCGGAAATACGTGGCGCGCATCCGGGCCGTCCACGCGCAGCGCCCGAATCGCTGTGATCGCACCACATGTCCCGCCGCCTCCAGCTCCGCGCGCCCCGCGCAGGTGCGATGGCTTGGACCGGCCGATCACAGCGTGACACGTGGCGGGTCACGGTCCACACGCAATCCACCCGCCGGTCTACGCGTCGGGTCTTCCGGAAAGTGTCGGCCAATCACACGCTACCACGTGGCGTTTACGAAACCCGACCAATCCTGGGTTGCCACGTGGAAGTGCGAAAATTCCCTGGTCCCGTTGCACGCGCTTGGGCCGTGGACCTGCCTGCCCGCGGCTGCGCCGCCGCACTTTGGCACTGCCCGAGCTACCGTACTTGTCCGTGCTACAGTAAAACAGTGTCCTGAGTCCAAAAAATACAATTATATTGTCGATTTTTATCGTTTTCGCGTGCTGAATCCAAATCCGATATCCGTTTTGCCAAATTGCATTCCTAAAATTTGACGAAGGATCCCGGAAAAGCAAACTTGATCCGGTTTTCGTGCTGGGTCCAAATCTGGGGTCCGATTCGTACACAACTAAAACCATCACACAATATAGGCATTTAGAAGCCACTGATCGCCCTGCAAAACCATCACGGAGATCCGGATCATCATATAAAATATTGCAAATTTTGATTTTGAAGGAGGCTAAATTAATTTTGTTCTTACAAAACATGTGTATGTTTTTCTCTCACCTCATATTGGCTAAACTTGTTCTAATTTTTTCGATTTCAACCGTTAATATCGAACGAGCAGTTTTAAATATAAAATCTATTAAAATGGATCTTCGAAATAAGATAGATAAAAAAAAGTTCACAAATTTTTTAACCATATATATTGAAAAAAAAAATTGTCAAAAAATTTTATGTTAATTCAATCATGAAAAGATTTCATAACTTAAAGAAATTAATAGGGAACATAATTTTGACTTTAGAGCCAATAAACAAACTTTTTGAATTTCCTTTTGCATTTTATTATTATTATTATTATTATTATTATTATTATTATTATTATTATTTTTTGGTAAATCAAACTTTTCTTTTAACTTGCTTTAAAATAATTTTTTATAAGACAAATATATTAAGTATTTTTGGTCGTCTTTGAATCTAAAATTTTTACCTCTTCCTTTGTAGCAAATCGTATTGAACTATATAGCATCAATGTGCCACTGCAAATTGTTAGTATTAATTGACTGAGGCATTATATTTGGTATTCGGTGATCTTACGTCGTTAGAAATGTAAGAATTTGTGTTAGTTTTAGTGTATTGCAGTCTAATTAGTTTACGAGAGCGATATACACTATCAATGTGCAAAAAATATAATAAATTGGGCATCACATAACAAATCTCAATTCAAAAACAAAGATTTTATATCAAAATCTCAAACAGTAATTTAAAAACAAATAAAATAAAAGGGCACCACATTGTTTCAAATGAGTTTAGCTTAGTTTCATTTTCGCTAGGTCACTTGCATTCGGTACTTTTTATTTTCGTATATTTTTATTATAATGATAATTGTCTATGTATTTCTGAAATCTGAAAAAATATCTGATTTATTTTTTTTATTTTTTTTTTTCCAATATACCCTTCATACGTTCCACCGTTATTAAAAATATTCCTATCGTTTTCCTTTGTTAAGTTAACTAGGATTAAACTAGAGTTAAATAATAATCGGAGTTGAAAATTATCAGATATACCTATTTTGTCCCTATCTATCAAAACTATTGAAAATTTTAAGAATACATAAGAAAAATTGGTTATTGTAGAAGGGTATATTTGAAAGGGAAAAATTGTAATTTCACACAGATAACGGTAGTTTCAAATGGTATACTAACAGAGTTTAACTTCAGAGGTATTTTAGAAAGAAGTTGGAGGGTAAATATAAAAACAGAAATTTTTTTAGAAATATATAGAAAATTACTCCTTTATTATATTATATATATATATAAAAAAAAATATAATCAGACAATTGACTCAGATCAAAATTTATAAACAATATGACTGAGCTTTTAATTACGAGGGGCGTGTCTTTGAATAATTAATTAATTTTTAAGATCCACTACTTTTACTTTCACAAAAGATCCTTGCACTCGTTTGTTTGGACACTGTCACTGCGCATGCGTTGACAGAGTAAATAAATTGATAGATTCCCGAGGTGATGGGAAGGTCAAAGAGATCATAAAAAACCAGAGAAATTTTATAAAAGCAGAAGGCATGATACTCTTTTTTAGGGGGTCTTTGGCAGCACTTTAACCTGCAAAAATGAATCCCTCTGCTGGTTGAAAATGTTTTGTGGATCTTCCACTCTGCAATATTATCTTAAATTCAAGTACAACAATTTTAGAGGATCAAGAAAAATTAGATCTGTCCTTGCAATTTATTTATTTATTTATTTTTTTTTTTTTTTTTTTTTTTTTTTGCTTTTTGAACCGTAGACTTAGCGGACGAATTTATGTAACCTGTAAATAGTGAAATTGACTAAGGCTACGTAAAGAATGTTGGATTATATAAAATCATGTTTCGATTCGATACTACGGTACTCAACTCCGCGATGGGTTGAATATGTCGGATTTGATTCTAATTGAATTCGATCTTGTTTCTAAATACTAGGAATTATTTAGAAATATTTTAAAAAAGATTCTTAAGAGGATATGGACGACGACTAGAAATGATTTGGTAACTCGGATGGACGGTGGAGATCGTTTCCTATTAGAATTAGGTTTTTAGAGTTATATTAACTCTTGTGATTCATCTTTTATTTTTAGAGCTTCATTGAAAAAATTCTAATTGGGAGGAAAAACGTGAAGAGCCTCCGTGAGAGAGTTTCTTATAATCCAATTTTACTTCTTATACTTTTGTGTCGTGGATTAATCGAAGAACGCATTAAGATGGTCTTGCCCGTGGACGTAGGTCGACACATTGTTGGCCGAACCACGTAAATTTTGTGTCATTATATTTTCTTATTCGTTTTATTTGCTTAGTTATTCGCGTGCTTATTTTCTACGATCGTTCTTGTTTATTTTCATCTACGAAAGATTCTGTTTCCGTTGCGCTCGTATGCTGTGTGGGTTGAGGTGTGCTCGGTAACCCCACGGTCGGTTCCCCTTCAAAGAAGAGAGAGTTGTATGTTATAATTCTTATGTTTAAATAATAAAGACTAAATTACAGAAACCTTCCTGTAATATCCCGCCTTTTCACTTTGCCTCCCTGTCTTTTAAAAGCCTACATTTTGCCCTCTCGTAATTACCGAAATATATGCCTCCCTGTCTTTTAAAAGCCTACATTTTGCCCTCTCGTAATTACCGAAATATATATTTACCCCCCGCCGTCACCATTCCGTGAGTGAACCGTCAATTTTTTTAAAAATATTATTAAATATACCCAAAATACCCTTCAAAATAGCAGGAAATAAGCTAAAATTCATTCTCTCCAATATAAGGTAAGGGCATTTTCGTCAATTTACCTCCTCCGTTAACGCCGTTGCCCCCTAAAGACAATTCGGTAATTACGAGAGGGCAAAATGTTGGCTTTTAAAAGACATGGAGGCAAAGTAAAAAAACGGAATATTACAGAAAGGTTTTCTGAAATTTAGTCAATAATAAAATACTTAGTTTTTCTTCATAACATTTATTCTCTCATTTTCTCTTTCTTACATTTAGCCTTTGAGGGTGCGAAGGTTCTAACCACACGGACTTTTGCGAGTCAACAATCTTAAGTCCGTGACATAACAGTTGTACTTACTGAGATATCGATGGAGATGATGAAATTCATCTCAAACTATCGAGACCAGTCTCATTAATTGTTTGATACCATAAATTAACTAGAATTCAGTTGAACTTGAATCAAATCAAAACAAAAAATTCCATTTCTAGATGAATTCAATTAAATTCTTCTCAACTGAGGTGTATTGAATTGTATTTAAGTTTGTTGCCAAACAAAGTGCAAGGGAGTTGCATAAGCAACCAATCCTTCTTCCACTCTATTATGAGTAGGTAATAATTATGTCACATATAATGCCCCTGACAAGTCTACTACTCTCCCCACATAAACAGAAGCTTGACCAAATCTCTCTGAAATGAAGCAGAAATGTACCCAAAAGCACTATCTTGAAAACATACCATGTGTTTGGCCCCCCAATCCCTATATCAAAATAGCATATGATGGTACATTCATAACACACCCAAAAGTCCCAATTAATACATGTGAAAATCCAAGTGACAGAGACAATAAATAGATGGAAACATATTTCCAAACTAGAACACAGTGATAGTTTTACCAAACATCAGAGCATCAGAAGAAGCACATCAAAAAGTTTCAAACTAAGCAACAATGACATGTTCAATCCTAACCCTTTAAAGAGAGTAGGATGGATATCCACTAAACATTCACACACACACACACACACACAACTCTTCATTCATTCACTTAAGATTGGGGACCCCAAAAGAACACGCAATTACGCAAATGGCGCTCTCTCTCCCCTTTGGAGAGGGCTACATGGGCACATTTAATTACTTGAGCCCTATACCACTACACAGAAACCACCAAACTCAAAGATGCTGGGAGTTTCTATATTATAGAGATAAGCCTTTGTGGGGGTAACGGCTACTTTTTGTTCTTGCTTGGTACTAGATTTTGGACACTCGGTAGTAGTGCTCGCGAATTTTTCCAGAGTTAAGTGAAATTTAGGCGAGAGGTGTAGGTGGCCTTGGGGGACCAATTCCTGGGAATCACGTCGCGGGCCGTGAGCGTCCGTCGTGTGGACAGCGTGGTGATCTTGACGGAGAACGGTCCCGTAAGTGGTCCCGCGGTAATGCACCAAGTTGCGCCCCAAACATGCTTCATCTCCAACCATCCAACTGAGTTCGACTGCATTTGTAAACAGAGCAAATCGAAAAAAAAAACCGCTTGAATCAATAACACTCGTATTTGACCGTTTTTCTTAATCACAAAGTAGATATATTGAATCTGATCAAGTCTATTATATAAAAACTTTTTATTATATAGCAGGCTCAATATCATTAGTCGAAATAAAACGCCCTTGGTATTGTTTCCTTGTTAAGATATAGCTCAGAAGAAGTGGAACTGTTTTATAGTTTGGTAATGATTCTTCAGGCATGGCTTTAATATGCTTTTGAGCTTTACATTAAAAAAAAAAAAAAAGACCAAAAGTTGGATTCAAGGCATTTGCTTTAATCCTCAAATGAGGGAGACTAAAGAAGCTGATCATCATCAGTGGAGCAGATCTTGGTAAAGATGTTGGAGAGTTGGTTGGTGTGTGCACAACTAGATGTAGTTGAACTAAACAATGTAAAGAGCATGTAAAGTAACAAGAGAAATAAAGGTGCTAACTTTAGGGTAATTTACCAATTATTTTATGGTCAAAAAGTTTTTTTTCTTTTTTTTAATCTAGCATATATATTTTTTTTTTGAATCTGGAATCTAATCATTCTAAATCTTATGACTTGTCACTCACACTCAGCATTATAGTATTACCATGTGGTTTGGAATACCATCCCATGTGATTGTGATCTGAGATAAGCATTTGATAATAACCATGGAATGATAAACAAAATATTAATTAGTTAGCTAGGTTGTCATGATAATTTTGCATATATTATCATTAATTTTTGCTGAAATTTTAATTTACCCCATGCATCAATCAAGGGGCCTACACAACACCCACCCACCATGCACACCTAAAACATGTAGCATTTCTCCACCAAGAATATGTGCCCAACACAAAAGGAGGAGGGGGCCTTAGAAATGGAGGCACCCACCCAATGTGCACACATTGCACAACTTTTCTCAGAAAGAGTATATATTATGTGGCAGACACAAAAATGAGTACATGTAATTTTTAAAAGCTAGTGCCAATTAAGAGAAGGCAATCTATTTTTCAATTTAAAAGTGTTGGCTGAAGTCTCTATCCTTGTAGCTAAATTCATACTTTCAATGAATGAAGCGGCAGCACGCTACCTTTCCCTAAAAAAAAAAAGTGTTGGCTGAAAGAAGCCGGCCAATAATATTCGAAATGCATGGCGCGAGTCTGGATGGATTGGACTGAGTTATGTTTGAAATGATAAGAGGTTAATTGGACCGAATCACAATCGAGACACGTAGACACAGCGTCCATACGCTTTAAGTGAATTGATTCTATATTTCAAACAATTCAAGTTTTTGAGACTAATAGTTAGCGCCAACATTCGCATATTGTAAATTTGTGCAGATGCTGGAGGAAGAATTGTTGAGTTAAAAATATAAAAGCTAGTAAACAGTAAATTACTTTTAAATATTTATAAAAGTAAATTATTATTAATTTTTTAGCCCTTAGATTAAGAGATGTGCGGTTAGGATGATAGTGATCTTCTAGGGTTTAGTGGGTGGTTAGCTGAATAGTAAAATTTTTAAGGAATCACTATAATCCAACCGCACATCCTTTTATTCAAGGACGAAAATTTTGATAGCACTAATTGCTTGGTGCTATCGATAGTATTCCAGTCGGACTCGTTAAATTATATAGGATTAATGTTCAAACGAGGTCTAACCATTAAGATCATAATTAAATTCTATTTAATAAACTAATCTAAATCTTAAAAAAAAAAATTAAAAACAAAGAAGGAAAAAGAAACAGTACTTGTTGTATGTGCATGGATCCAATATCTCCTTCGTCATCTTCGAACTCAACCAGAAGCGACAACCAAAAATTCGTCGAGCCTTCGTTCACATGAAAAGCTATATTTTTTTCTCTATATTTGCACGGCGTCCTGTAATAAAATATCATGCATCTCAATACCACATCTTAATTATTATGCTGATAAAATTATAAAATACATATAATATTATAGATAGAACAAATATGGTTCTTGAAAAATGATTTTTGAATTAATTTGATGAGACACTAAATGTCATGGATACTGATACGGGATACAAGATACGATATGACTCGAACACAGTGACACGATAACTTTCAAAAAATTAGGACACGAATATGACATAAATACAAATAACAAATTATAATATTATTAATATAATAATATATATTTATTATACATAAAATATAAATTATGATAAAATATTATTATATTTTTCATACGAATAAAAATTTATAAAATTTTTTCCTGATAACTCATCTATTTTAAGAAAAAAAATTCTTCACCATATATAATTTATTTATATTGTTCAAAAAATATTTATAAAACTAAAATATTTATCATCGTATATTATATATGTATAAAAAAATTAAAATTAAAATATATATATACTTTTTTAATTGTATGCTTATTAAACGCGCGTCCAAAAAGTATTCATATTTCTCGTGTCCGACACGAACACGCGAGATTTATAAAAATATCGTGGTACATAATTAAGATATAATATATTTTTTTTTTTAATCTTTTTACTCTATAACAAGAAGACAATATTGAAGCACAATTTTCACATTGGATCCTTGCACTTTTACCGTTACCACCTGGGTGAAAGTATATCAGTTACTTGACAAGGAAAAGTATAATAAACCAAAGGAAAATGACAGTTTGACCCCTAAAGAATATAGGATAGTGTATATATATATATATATATATTTTTTATAAAATAAATAGTAATTTTTTTTTTTTTTTTTTAAAAAAAAAAAAAGAACTTCAATTCTAAAGTGATTTTATTGAGTTTTTCCCATTTTGTATACCTTCGGTAGATAACTGAAATCTCGCCGCGGTCGCGGAGCCGTCCGCCGTTGCCGGCGACGGCCATGCGGCCGAAGGCGGCGCCGCTGAGGTCGAAGTGGGTGCGGCCGAAGGCGCAGTAGCCACCTGGGCACTCGTCGGTCACGATTACGGTGACGGCCCTCCGCGAGCAGACGGACGGGTCCATGCACCGCACCTTGTAGCAGGCCCCGCACCCCTCCCCGCCTTTGAACAGCACCGGGCTCACCGCCCCCACCCGCGTCCTCATCGGCCGCACGTCCACCAGCGTCCCGTATCCGCACGCCCCACCTGCACCCATTTAAAATTGATCCAAATCAATTTATAATATTTTTTTTAAAAAAAATCGAAATATTGCTAAGTACAATTAAGCTACTTTCCTTAATAATTTTCACGTCTAATATTGATTAATTAGTACTAATTTTGGTGATTAAATCATCATCGTCAAATAGGAGTGCGCTGCGTGAAAAAACGGTGGGTGCGTTTAACAGTTTCTGACTACCGAGTTAAAGCTGAGTGAAGCGGCCGAGCCGGGCGCGCACATGCGGCGCATGCCGTCACGTGCCAAGCACGTGACCAGCGGTGTGGGGGTGACGGGATCGGGTACTTGCATGTATGCAGCGTACATAATACTCGAGCGCCTCATCATTCGACGCGTACCCAAAACCTCAAACGCGGGTCCCACAAAAAAATTCCCCCTTCCGTTTCTACAACGGTTTCGCAACGGCTATAAAAACATGGAGTCAAATGAACCTCGCTACCTACCGCTAACAACAATAAAGAATAACTAATTTAACAATAAATATAATTAATATTTAAATTTTATAGATACAGCGTCTACGAATCTCGATTGAAAATTAAAACAAAATAGTTATATGTACCGTCGCTTCCGTCGCCGTCGGGGCTCCCGTACCACGTCGCGGTCGCCGCGTGCCACTGCAGGTCGACAATGGCGGGGTGAGCGTCGACGACGAAGCAGAAGAATGTGGAGATGATGAGAACGAAGAAGAGAAGGAAAAAATGGAGGGAGAAGAAGTCGGCGGCCATTGCGACTTCTCCACCGACTTCTTCCTTTTCTTCTTCTTCGAGAAACTCAAAGCGCCCTCCTCAATACCTGGAGCAGTGGAACTGTGTAAGTGTTAGAGGACGCACACACTATATAGAGTAGCGTGTGTAGAGTCTCATTTATATAGAGAAAAATAGCTTCTTTTTTTTTTTTGTTTTTTTTTGTTTTTATGTCTGATATGTTTACTCCCCTTTTTACTGAATCTTCTACTCCCTTTGCGTATGAGAGGAGCGAGAAGTAAAGTGTGAATGTAGAAAAGAGGGGGGTGCGTTTATCAGTTCTTTATTACGAAGATTTCGAGGTAAACCGAGATAGAAATGGAATACTGTTCCCTGCACCCGGTGTAGGTATATATTGCATGAACCGCACTTAATATGTAATTATTATTATATATGTAAAATCAATTAAAAAAAATTGAGCCGCGTATTTATGAAAATTCAAATATTTTAAAAAATTGTAATTATTTCTCTTCTTTGTTTCTTAAAATAGATGATCTTAAACTTGTAATTATTATCATAAACTGCGGTGGACCGCAAGATGTACATATACACCAGGTGCAGGTAGTAATTTCTGGATAGGAAGAAGGGATGCCTCCTCCTCCTCCTCCAACTCCCACTCCCAGACGCATTTCGCTTCTTTGTCGCACCAGCCATGTGCGCAGAGCACCCTCCAATATACGAAATTACGCAAATGCCCCCAACCTTCTCTCGGATTCGAAATTACGAAACTACCCTCTCGTTTTGGCGGCTTTTGTTTCCCTGCCGACACTTGCATCTTCGCGTCCGGCATTACTGGCGGGGACTGTAACGGGGACGACCGTTGCGTTCGGGTCCGTTACCGTGTCGTCCCCGTTACCGTTACCGTTACCGTTACCGTTACCGTTTAGGGTTGGTTGGTTGGGGTGCTCAACTCGTGGCCCAACGTTGGCAACGGATCACTCCCATGTGTGTGTGTGTGATGTGTCACGAGAATACGAGATCCCTAAACAGTAACGGGTCGCTCCAATGTGTCACGTGCGTGGGATCCACACGTACGTACGAGACATTTGCTGATGTTAACAATTAATGCCATCAATCTGCTAGTGTGAATCTCCTTACTGAGGATGTGAGGATGTGTTAACTTATTACTTTGAACGACCAATCAAGAACATGGATCCCCTTTTAAGTTCCATGTGCACAAGTTTTGTTCCTTCGTCTGAGTCAGAACGCATCGGAACTACCGATAATATTATTGTAAGATTATGTTTGATTCGGATATAAATGATATATAAATTTAGAAATATATAAAAATTAATGTGATTTTATATTTGGATGAATATGAAAGTTGTATCGGAATAAGAAAAATTACATTTGATTTATTAAGAAAAAAATAAGAAGAATAGATGAGATTAAACTTTTTCTTTTTTATTTTTTTCTTGATATTTAAAATATTAAACATATCTATGAAATTTATAAATTTAATTAAAAAAAAACTAACTTTATAAAAAAAGTTTTTATTAAATATTTAGAAATACTTATAAATGATAACATATTTTTTATTTGAAAAAAAATTATAATTTCTAATTCATTATATTATATTTTTTAAACCATTTGCTATTATATTTTAAATACTACTAAATCGACGGTTAGAACAACGATCCGAAGATTTGGGAGGGTAGAGTTGAAGATCTCCAACAAAGAGGTGACGAAGAATTAAAGGTGGTTCGGAGAGGTGAAGATGAGAAGAGAATTTGAAAAGTTTCTCGAAAGTGAGTATAAGCCTCGCTCGGAGAGGTGAGCAAAGGTGAGGGTGAGGGTTTCACATAGAAGAGAAGAGGAAGAGGGTTTCACACAGAGGAGGAGAGAAAGAGAATCAGAGGAAGAGAGAGAAAGAGTGTAGCTGTGAAGCCTCGGGTTTTGCATGGGGGCAAAGACAAGAGTGGGTGGAATAACAATTCCCATCCCTTTTTGGTTGGTGTTTGGATATAAAGCGGAGGATAATTCCTTATCCCTTCCTCTATATTCCATCCAAACGTGCCTAAATGGTCAGCACATGAGGAAATCCAACAATCCCAATTCATATTTACGAATATTTATAAATTATTTATAAAGAATATTAATTTTTTTTATTTAGAAAATTATAAATAAAATAAATTGATACCCATAGATACCACAACACATATAAGCTTTTTTTAAAAAAATAAAACAAAATATCTATTTTATTTTATCAGTCTCTTAAATCCTAACTAATTTCTTGCGGAGCATGTTTAGCTTAAAATATTTGAAATTTGAAATGAAAATCGAAATAAATTATTCATTCAGAAATTGATATTTTGATTTCTATTGCGGGAGATTTAAATTTCTTATCCCACCTCATTATAATTTTAATTTTGGAATAATTAATTTTTTTTTTCACTAATAATTATTTGAATTTAAATATAACTCATATACATTTATTAGATTAAAAAATAATTTTAAATTTAAATTTGAAATATAAATTTAAATTTTTTAAAATTTTAATTTGTAGTTTCAGATTTAAATTTTGACTTTGATCTAAAATTTGAATTATAAATTTCAATTTTAAATTCAAATTTAAATTCAAATTTAAATTCAATTTTTGATTAAAATTTTGAATAACAAATTTAAATTATAATAAAAAAGTAAATTTTTTGAATTTCAATTTGATTCCTCTTTTGAACCAAACGTGCCCTTTAGTATTTTTTTTTAAAATTATCTGTTGTATAATGTGATATTTTGAACACTATATTATGTTTTGATTTTCTAAAAGTAATATAAAATATTATTTGTGTTTAGAATAAGAAAATAAGGGAAATTTTTTTAAAAAAATATATATTTTATAAGTAATCTATATATAAAAGTCTAGTCCATATGTGGACACCTATAGATAAAAATAATTATTACTAAAAAAAAGTTATAAATAAATTTTATTCGTATCTGCATAATCCGCGAATATAATGATCTAGTGTCGACTTATCCAATGTATATATCTGTCAATGTAGTGCTACCTCATGCACTATAAGACATTGTAAACATTTGGCCAAAGTGCATGTTTTCAGAAATATACCTAATTTATAGTTATAAGATAATTAATTAAAATATTTAAAAGAATATAAAAGGATTCGTTTGATTTTAATTGGTGTCCACACAGTGCATTATTTTCTTTCATTTCAGCAACAATTTGTTCTCAACTACTAGCAAATGAGTTTAGGTCCAATTATAAATTAACTTAGGATTTATTGAGAGAAAAAAACCATAAAGGCGAAAAGAGAGAGATATAGGAAAAATTAATTATTATTATTATTTTTTTGACAAAAACCAAAAATATTATTAATTAATTTTAAAAATTTATTATATTAATCGTCATGTCTATATTTTGGAATCTTACTAGAAATAAAGGTAATAAGTTTTAATATATTTCTAAAGCTATTGTGATAAAAAATAATCAAATAATTAGACTCAAAATAATATATATATATATATATATATATATATATATATATATATATATATATATATATATATATATATATATTAAAAAATAATTGAAAAATATAAAAATGGAGGCCAAAGTTATTGAATTTAGCTTCCAAACTCAGTCAAAATAATTTTGCTATATTATTATTTCAAAATACTTAAGTCCAATTATTATTAATATTGTTCATTCTCTTATATATCCAATCACAACTTGATTCCATCTGACGTGGGACTATTAAGGTATCATATATTTTTTTCATTTAGACCGATATTCTCGTCAGCCCAAACACACACACACAGTGTACGATTTTCAAGCGATGTGAGACTTGTCTCGCTAGTTAGCTCTGTCATCTGGACCCAATCTCAGTCGTGACTCGTTACACATTTCTGACTGGACCAAATAGAACGATCCAGTCCACTAACAATAATAACTCGTTGGACTCAAATCATAATTCAAAATACTTAAAATCAATTATTATTAATAGTGTCAATATCTCTTATATATCTAATTACAATTTTATTCTTATCCGATACGAGACTATTAGAATATTATAGTTATAATCATTTATAAAATTTTTATGTTAATTATAAAAATGATCGAAGTCAACAGAATTTTTACCTTAGTTCGAATGAATCGTGTTTTTTTAGAAACTGTAACGCTAAATTCATCTTATTATAATTTAAGTAATTTCTACTTATGGACTGGTCAATGAGTTGAAATCTTTTTCCAGGGTCAAAGTTTCGAGCCATAATAAGCGGGAAAATTTATTAGATGTTCATCGGGAAACCCTTTTTGTGTACCCACATCATTCACACCTCAGAGTCAAGTAGATTCTTCTGGAGCAGTTGAATTCAGATGCAACAATTTTAAATATAAAATTAAATTAAAATATAAAATTGGATCAGTAGATAAGTAAAATTATATTAATACAGAATTCTGTGTTTTGCTGCAGTTAAATAAATTAAAATTAATATATATTAATATTTATAATAAAATAAAATTTAAAATATTTATATTCTAGTATTAAAATTAATAATTATAAATATAATTTAGTAGTAGTATTAATTATAATGATCATTTTTTCTCTTATTATTTTTTTATTTGTTGGTGCAATTTTATCATTTTTTTTATTTTCATCTTTATTTTTTATTTTTCCTCTACATTTGATAGTGCAGCTTCGCCCATCCTCAAAATTAATTAAAATAATTAAATATATTTTAAATATAATATAAAGGGAAAATAATTTTTTTATTAGACATTATATAAGTTAATTTTTTTCATATATTGAATTTCATAAAATTCACCAGTAATTTATACAGACCCGCAATAAGAATATATATACAAATTAAGAGCAAAAAAATAAATATATTTTTATAGGATATTGAGAAGATTTTGTGAAAAGATTTTATATGAAGATTAGGATATTGAGAAGATTTTATGAGATTTTATAAATTTTTATTAAGAAAAAGAAATAAAAGGATATTGAGAATATTTTATAAAATTTTATGAAATTTTATGAAATTTTATAAGATTTTATTAAGAAAAAGATTTGTACAATTTTATTAAGGAAGAATAATAAAAAATATTTTATTATAAAATATTATATAAAATAAATATAAAATATTTGTTTAAGAGAGATGTTATAAGATTTTAAAATTTTCTAAGAGAGATTCTGTAAAATATTTATCTAAAATTTTCTGAAAAAAATAAATCTTAGATTTTTTATATTTACAAAGTAAAAATAGAAGGAAAATTTTAGAAAAAAATCAAAAAAGAGAAAAAAAAATATATCCTTTTTGATGTGATATATCTTACATAATCCCTCTCTATCTCTCTCAATGAAATATTACAGGATCTCTAGTCCATATGAAATAAAATATTTTGGATAGATCTTAGAAACAAAGAGCAAAAAAGAGCAAAAAAAAATAATTGTTGAATATGTCTCTAAAATATTTTATGCAAAATTGTAGGTCCTATAAAATTTAAATAATTATGCAAAATTGCAAAAAAAAAAAAAACAAAAAGAAAATATTTTATGCCAAAAATTGTAAAATCTTTCAGTAATTTACATAATTTGCAAAAAAAATATTGCAGAAAATTGTAAAAAAAAATTGCCGATGCTATAAAATATTTTGCATAAAATATTTTGAAGCATTCTATGCAGAAGAGAAAAAAATATATTTTTATACAAAAATTGCAAAATCTCTTTATTTTGCATAAATTGTGAAAAAATTGCAGATCCTATAAAATATTTTGTATATATTTTATGAAAAAATTGTAGATTTTATTTGTCGTCACGAGGGCCAAAAATATTTTACAAAATAAATTTATAAAAATTTTATAATTAAACTCTTAGGTCATGTTTGGTTCGGGGATAAATTTAAGAGGTATAAATTTTTTTATACGGGATAATGAAGTATAAAAGTTATATTGCGTTTGGTTGAAAAGTTAGTATTCTCTGGAATAGTTAAAATTGTGTTTGGTTAAAATTATGGAATAGTAGAGGATAGTGGAAAACGAAGATAAAATTTTTATAAAAATACCATTTTGCCCTTAACTTTTTTTATAGAAAAATTAATTTAATTATTATATTAAATTTGAAGCAATTTAATTATAAATAATAAATTATATCTTACGTTAAAAAAAAAATAATATTTTTTATTTTATATTATGTTTTAAGAATATAAATAATAAATTATATTTTATATTATATTTTATATTATAATTTATATTTTATATTATAATTTATATTTATATTATAATTTATAATTTATATTATAATTTATATTTTATATTATAATTTATATTTTATATTATAATTTATCTTATAATTTATATTATAATTTATATTTATATTATAATTTATATTTTATATTATAATTTATATTTTATATTTTATATTTTATATTTTATATTTTATATTATATTTTATATTATAATTTAATTATAAATAATTAATTATAACTTTGACCCTTCACTGCCCCCAGGGATAAAACCTTATTCCATGGGGGGAGAGGAATAAGGCTTAACGGGTTATCCCAGGATAACCCGTTAAGGCAGGGATAAAAAAAAAATTATTCCATGCCATTTTCCAGCACGGTTTGGCAGGAATTGGGGGATAAAGGGGGTTATTCCCCCTTTATCCCCGAACCAAACATGGCCTTAGAATATATTTTGCATTCTTCATACATATTTCAGAAACAAATATAATATCTTTCTTTTTCAGAACCAAACACATTGTATCTTAAACAACTATATCTTTTTTCTCAAGAACTAAACATACTCTATTGCAAGCAACCATTGACTACAGCGTGAAATAAGATAGTAGAATCAGTGGTTAAAACTATTGAACAAATTCATAAGATAATTGAACTACTACACAAAATTACAAAGCAAAATTAATCGGATGGTAGAACTAATGCTCAAAACTACATAGTAAAATTAAGATTATATATATTTTGAAATAATCACCATATCATACTCAAGCAAAACAACAAAGTAGAATTAAGACTATATTCACGAAATGAACATATTATCTTTTTTCTTCAGAACCAAACACATTAATCCAAAAAATCATATATTTCTTTTCGTGAATCAAGCATGCTCCACTGCAAGTAATCATCGATCTTTATAATCAAAATAAGAAAGAAAAAAGAAGACGCAATATTTTTTTTTTCATATAAAAAATATTCTTATATATTCCATTATGCTCAATTTATTTTATAGTAATATCCATCGGCTGCAGCAAATGTCATAAAACTTATTATACTGACATGCCTCTTCGGAGCTAAAAATTAAAATACAGAGACTTCTCATAAGAAGTTTTTTTTTTTCTTTTGATATCATTACCTTACAAAAAGCAAGAAAAAACAAGAATTGAAAAAGAATTCCTTTTCACAGTAACTGAATATATTGATGCAATATCCTTTACTATCTTATTATTCTTCCTTTGTAGTTTTAGCCACTAATTCTGTTATCTTATTTCACTCAAAAAAATCGATCACATTCATAACTCAAAAAAATACAAACAGGAGAACGAAAGAGGCAACTGGTCATATCTGTAACCCAAAAGAAGAAAATCAGTCGTGCCTCTGTTATAAAAGAAAATATAGTTTAGATTTTAAAACTTACAATAAATTATTTTGAAAAAATTGAGTGCGGTAAAACTTATGTTCCATATTAGAAGAAAGTCAAGAATAGAAAAAAAATGAAGGTCTAATATAATTTGGGTTATATTATTATTATTTTAACTTGCACCAAAATAACATAGCTATCCACCAAGCTATTTGCCAAATGAGTTTTTTTTAATAGTAAGTATTAAAATTTTTATATTTGTGATTTAGCTCCTAAAACAATTATTTTTGAATTTAATTCATTGTTTATCACATTACTACAAGATGAGTCCGGCGAGATAGAGGTTATGCGGAATAGAAAACGTAGCAACTATTCAGATCCGACCTGATCCACACATTTTAGCCATAAAAATAATAATAAATAATTATGACGAATTTTATTGCCACATATTTTATAAAGTTCTTTCGTTACACAAATCCGCTCAAAAAGACCCGATGAATATATTAATAATTTAAATATCCAGATCCGAAATCGAAATTAAATTGGTAGAGTATATAATTTGTTTTCTATTTTTTTTTTTAGGTACTGATATAATATATCAACTATTCAGATTTGACCTGATCCACAAATTCTTTTAATTTTTTTTTTTTGTTTTAATATTTAAACCATTACACAAACCGGAATGACGCAAATAGTTCAAACTACAAGCCGACCTATCCAACCTAACCCATACATAATAAATTTAGACCCAATAACTCCATACATAATAAATTTAGACCCAATAACTCAAAATGTGCTCCCCAGAACTCTCAAAACCCTAGGGCACTGTTTGGTTCGGGTACAAAGGGGGTTATCCCCCCCTTTGTACCCAAACGCTTTGGAACAGGGGGGGAATTCGAATCCCCCCCTTTTCCCTTTTGTCCTGGTACAAGAGGGTTCAAGTTCCCCCCCCCCCCCCCCCCCCCCCCCCCCCCCCCCCCGAATAACACCTACTTCCTCTCTCCTCTATTATTACCAAGCCACCCTTCCTCTCTCCTCTCTTATTAGCAGGCCACCCTTCCTCTCTCCTCTATTATTAGCAGGGCACCCTTCTCCCCCACCCCTCTTCTCCCCTATCATCTATCCTCTTCTCCTTCGTCCTCGCCGGTGCGTGATAAGGCCCCTCTCCTTCGCCCGTTTTGTGCCATTGTGACCCGCACGCCCTCTCCTTCGCCCGATCTGTGCCCCTCGGTGCCGCTTCTGTGCCGGTGCGTGATAAGGCCCTCTCCTTCGCCCGTTTTGTGCCATTGTGACCCGCGCGCCCTCTCCTTCGCCCGATCTGTGCCCCTCGGTGCCGCTTCTGTGCCGGTGCTTGATCAGGCCCCTCTCCTTCGCCCGATCTGTGCCTTTGTGAGCTGCGCGCCCTCTCCTTCGCCCGATCTGTGCCCTCGGTGCGTTTTCTGTGCCGTTGCTTGATAAAGGCCCTCTCCTTCGCCCGATCTGTGCCTTTGTGAGCCGCGCGCCCTCTCCCTCGCCCGATCTGTGCCCCTCGGTGCCCTATCTGTGCCGGTGCTTGATAAGGCGCCTCTCCTTCGCCCGATCTGTGCCGCAGAGATCGCCGGTGCTTGATCTCGCACGCCGTGAGCTGTGCGCCCTCTCGTGCGTGATCTGTGCCCCTCGGTGCCCCATCTGTGCCGCCGCGAGCAAAGTGGGTCTCCCTCGTCCTCGCCGGTGCTTCATCTCTGCCGCCGTGAGCCGCGCACCCTCTAGGTGCGTGATCTGTGCCCTTCTGTTTGTGATCTGTGCCCCTCTGTGTGTGATCTGTGCCCCTCTGTGTGTGATCGGTGCCCCTCTGTGCGTGATCTGTGCCCCTCTGTGTGTGATCTGTGCCCCTCTGTGTGTGATCGGTGCCCCTCTGTGCGTGATCTGTGCCCCTTTGTGCGTGAACATTTGCCCCTCTGTGCGTCATCTGTGCCCCTCTCTGCGTGATCTGTGCCCGAGCTGTTCTGTTGTACCTTGCATCTTGCCCGCCGCGACCCTTCTGTCCGATCTGTGCAGAGGATCTGTGCAGAGGTCTCCACTCCTTGCTCTGTAGCCTCGACCCCGCGGCTGCCTCTGTGCCTGTGCCTGAGCTTTGCCCGCCGTGTGTGCTGTATCTAATCTCTCTCTGTGCCACATCTGTGCCCGATCTCTTCTCTGTCCCGCCAAAGGTGCTATCCTAATCCTTTGTCTCTGCTTGTCCAGTGTTGTCTCGAAGTTGGTTTACATGACATTGATATATCTTTTATATGTAATATGTGCCTAAATCTGCGGTGATGCTGGTATCGCATGATGAATCAGTATGCTATTGTCGGCTGATTCTTATAAAAATCGGCGATGATGACGGTTGCCAAAGGCAATAGATGGATGGCATCGATGTAAATCGACTGCAACCCCTTGCTTGTTGGCAACCAGTTGAGCTCGTGTACATAAGGAAATTAATTTCGGCGATGATGACGGTTGCCATAGGCAATAGATGGATGGCATCGATGTAAATCGACTGCAACCCCTTGCTTGTTGGCAACCAGTTGAGCCCGTGTACATAAGGAAATTAATTTCGGCGATGATGACGGTTGCCATAGGCAATAGATGGATGGCATGGATGTAAATCGACTTCAACCCCTTGCTTGTTGGCAACCACTTGAGCCCGTGTTCCCAAAAAAATAAAAACATTTTGCAATTATGTACAAAACAACAAAATTTGATGGTTGAATCGCATATCCTATTGGACGTCAAAATGGATTATTGTTGATGGCAATATAGTGTTGCAATTATAACTATGTAGTCTTCATTTTCCTATCTGACATACCCCTTAGCATACATGTCTTTATTTATTATATGTTGTGCAATTTGTTTTGTATCTTAAATATGCCAATATCACAAACATTGTATGCCAATTATGATTTGCATTTGAAAAATCATTTTTCTTTTGGAATCTCGATATTAGAGAAAGACCCCTTACCTTACATGTGTTTAACTTATTTAAATATGTCATTTGTAATATTGTTTGCTTCGAACATGATAAATATTTAAATGAGTACGTACATTAACTACAGATGCGTCCTTCTAAGAGACTTGTAATTCCCGGTCAAAGCAATCAGGGGGACATGAATAACCCAGAAGGAGCCAGTGGATCTCGCTCGCAAGCGTGGTCGCGTACATCCAACTGGACCCCGTCGTTGGATGCATGTCTGTTAGCGTTGTTGTCGGAGGAACATGCCTTAGGCAATAATGTTCATGGAACATTCACGACCCTTGCATGGGTTAGAATAGTTGGAGAGATAAATAGACGAAATAATTTAACACTAACAAAGGATAAGGTGAAAAATAGATTGAAAGTCTTGAAGCGCACTTTCTCGTTGTACCATTCGTTGGTCAACAAAAGCGGATGGGGATGGGATTTTAACCTCAATATACCCACGCCTGGCGATAGTGCTGACTGGGATGCGGTGATCGCGGTAATGTGATTCCATTTCGGTTCACATATTTTTTAATCGAATGTTATTCTTATTTTTAGACTAATATAATTAACCGACCTTCAGGAAAACCCGGCTTATGCCAGATGTAGAGATAAAGCATTTCCTCTCTATAAGGATATTGAGTTCCTTACGGAGAAGACCACCGCAAGCGGCAGATATAGCTTTGCTTCAGTCATGCCGCCCACCACCACTGTACTTAGCTCGTCCTCATCATCCCCTGGTGAGGATGATAACATAATTGCTCCTAGATTGGACGGTTTATATCTCTTACCGCCTCCATTTGAAGCAGGGTCATCTGGGCCACCAATGAATGATTTCATGGAAGGTGGAGAACCCGAATTCACACCTACCCCTCATCCCCCCAACAAGAATACCAGTGGGTCGGGACACAGCTCTGCAGGCAAGAGGCCTCGTTCCCCACTCCCTGAGCGTAGCCAACGAACTAACCGACCGTCGAGTGGTGGACGGCGGAAGAAAACCGAGACAGTCGCTGACGCTCTTGGAGAGATGTTGCAATTAGGAAAAGAAAATTTTGATTTTGTAAAGCAAATGTATAATAGGGATTCTGAAGGTCGCCGCCCTATTCCTCCAATCGAGGATTGTATGCAGCGCGTATACCAGATGCAAGGCCTCAACAATCGTAAGATTTTGGCGGCCGGCGAAGCATTGAAAGATCCCCAGAATCGTCAACTATTTATGACAATGAATGACGATCTTGCCAAAGACTGGGTGGAAATGCAATTAGAGAAAGATAATTTGATCTATCGACCTTTTTTTCCCGGCAATTAGTGGACAATTTTTCTATGTTTTAATTAAGTAGTGTAAATACAACCAATGTAACATAATTTATCTTAACTTTTAGTAGTAGAAAACTATTCGAACATGTATTTTGAAAAGTTGCACTGTTAGTACGATGTTTGTAATATTTAGTACCACAGTTTGGTTGCAATTATGTATATATAACTTGAATGTTGGTATTTCATATCGATAGATATTACATCATGTTTACTTATCATGATTTCTCGCTAATAGGGTGAAATTTCGATGCAGATATTATGGATCCTACATTTTATGAAAGTGTAGGTAATTCGAGTTTGCTTGATTTGATGATGATTATTTTAGACGATGATGATGACTTTATGGTGTTTCTTATACTAATGCTCATTGCTGAAGGATAGTTTTAATAATTTTCATGTAGTAATTTGTTCTGTAATTTGTTGTTGTATCGAGACATATGAATATTCGTGCTACATTATATACATTTATTAGAACTTTCTTTGCCTACAAGTTACCTTCGCTAAATGCCATTAATATTGTTGCAGTTATAATGGATGGTTCAATGTATCGAAGTATATTTTCGTCAACTTTTCATGCGGATTTGTTCGCAATATTAGAAGACGATGAAGAATATTAGGTGCAAGTCATAATAATGCTTATTGACGTAGGTTGTATAAATGAAACAAGTCCAATAACCAGACAACCATGTCGTACCCGTCCATTTACTGGGCATCAGTTTATTTGTGATATACTGAATGGTCATCCAGACCGGGGGTACACTCATTTTAGAATGACGACAACTACATTTATGGCTCTACGCGATGAGGTTGTTGGAAAGGGCCTTTTAATTGGCACACGGAATATGACTGTTGAAGAACAATTGGCGATTTTCCTATATTGTATTGGACATGGTGTTGTAAATAGGGTCCTCGCTGAGACTTTTCAACATTCAGGGGAAACAATTAGTCGTCACTTTAACAATGTTCTAAAAGCAATAATTCATCTAAAAGATGAATACATAACTCTGCCGCCAAGTAATATTGGAGTCCATCCAAGAATTGGTGACAATATGAATTTCCATCCGTTCAAGGTAAGGGAGAATAACTTTAATTACCTCTAAATTGTCCAATTTTATTACTTAATTTGAAAATGTACTATGTCTTGACATTAACATTTGTAGAATGCAATTGGGGCGGTGGATGGTTCGCATATTCCAGTTATTGTAAAAACACATAAACAAACCCGATTTCGGTGTCGCAAAGGATTTACATCACAAAATATGATGGCGGCTGTTTCTTTTGATCATATTTTCTTTTATGTATGCACCGGTTGGGAAGGATCTGCCGCTGATATGCGGGTACTCAGATGGGCATGTGAAAGTGGAGGTTTTAGTGTTCCTGAAGGTATCATTTTTGAAAAAATTATTCATATATATTTTCATTATTATTGGTTTAAATTATGTCTTACAAGTTGTATACACTTCTGTTATATATACAGGAAAATATTATCTCGTTGATTCCGGATACGCGAATACTGATAAATTTCTGGCACCTTATAGAAATGAGCGTTACCATCTGAGTCAATTTGATAGTAACAGTCGTGGTCGTTTACATCGTTCGCCAAAAGACTTGTATAATCATCGGCACGCCCAATTAAGAAACGTGGTAGAGAAGACATTTGGAATTTAAAAAAAAAACGATTTAAAATTTTAAATATTGCCACACCGTTTTCTTATAAAGTGCAGTGTCACATGGCTATGGCATGTTGTGTGCTCCATAATTTTATTCGACGGCATCAAGGAAATGACAGATATTTTAACGAAGCGCATAACTCAGAGCCTCCAGAGGATGATGTGGAAGTGCCGACTACGATTTATACTACATCAGAGTCACAGCGGGGAGACGACATTCGCAATCAAATTACGGCGGAGTTGTGGAATAACAGAAGTTAGAATTAATATTGTAATATAATGTTAGTTAGCTTGTTTAATAATTTAGATTATTTATCTGCAATGTTAATTGTATTGTTAATTGGATTGTTTATCTGTAATGTTTAAAAGTTAATTTTGTTTATATGTGATATTTTGTTATCTACGTTAGTATAGTAATGTATTGAGCAAGTTATTTGTAGAAAAAATTGTTATGAAATACCTTTATTTACTGTTTAATTTTATAAATGTTGTATTGAATTTTATAAATAATATCTTTTTACAAATTGCTAATATTGCAATTAATGGAAAATATTACATATTTACCCGAATTTTAAATATTTTAGATGATGATGATGATTATGAAGATTATTGTGGGAAAAATTAGCATACAATATAATTCAAATTTTATATAGTATTTAATTTAATAATTTAGATATATTACAATGAATATTTAAATTACACTAATTAACACTAATTTTTCATTTTTAAAATTCTTATATGTTACCCGGAAAAATTATTCGTCGCCGCCGGCTTAAAAAATCTCTCCCCCCTACCGCATCCTCGTTCCCAACGCAAAATAAATAATTAATCAAAATTTTACAAGTAAAATTAATGAACACTAATTAAAACACTAATTAACAGTAAATATTGATTTTTACGAATTAAATATATTATCAGAGAAATTAATTAAAATTTGGTTGCCATATTAATCATTTTTTACATATAAATAATTAACACTAATTTTATATATTATCTAATTAATTACATTATAAATACTACAATTATTATATTTAAAAAGTTATAATACAATATATAATTACCAATTTTTACCCACACATAAAAAGGTAAAAGGGCATTTTGGTCTTTTTACTCAAAAGTCAACTATTTATACCCTTTTATTCTTCAATCCCAACCAAACACTATTTTTCTTATACCTGAATTATCTTATATCCCAACCAAACACTTTTTTCATTTATCCTACCTTATACTCAACTTTATACTTATACCTGGTACTACTAATTCTCACTAATTCTCACTAATTCTCCAACCAAACGCAGCCTAGGCGACCCCTTCTCTCTCCCCCACGCTTGAACTCTCAAAACCCTAGGCGATCCTTTCGATCCCGCTTCGTTCGAACAGGTGCACTTCTCAATTCATATTTTTTATATTTATTTTTTTTTGTATCATAAATACAAGTAGTTAAGATCATAGAAATCTAGTTAAAAATTTAATCTTCTTCATTTATATATATTTTTTTATTGATCATTTGGTTCTGCATAAAAAAAATTTGACGAAAAATATGTTTACATATTTTGAAGAAAATCTGTATTTCTGTTTTTCGCGAGAGCCGTAGAATACAAAAATGAAGACGGCTCACCTCCCGTAATATTACGCGGTCCACGAGACGTTGAAATCACCTCGTCGATCGTGTGATCGGAATTAAAGTCCACGGTGGATCTCCTCCCACATATATATATATATATATATATATATATATATATATATATATATATATATATATATATATATATATATATATATATATTATAGCTTATATGTTTTTAAAAACACAAGCATATTCATATTTATGAATTTTTTATTATTAAATTTGTATTGAGATTTATGTTTCTCAATACAAATTTAATAATAAAAAATTTACAAACATAAATATACTTGTATTTTTAAAAACATATAAGCCCGACTATATATATATATATATATATCACACACAGGGCCAATACTCATGGGTATCGTTTGGTAACGGGATAAGCCAGAACTAGCTATTCTGGGGATAGGTATAAAGTACGGAATAAGAGCGAAAAAGCGTTTGGTTCGGCTCAAGGAATAAGAGATTTTGTGTTTAGTATGAGAATGAGGAATAAGAAGAATAAAGAGGTTGTGATGATAAGAGTGTATTGGAATGAAAAGAGAGAGAGGAGAGAGAGGGATTTGTGATGATGAGAGTGTATTGGAAATGAAAAGAGAGAGAGGAGAGAGAGAGAGATTTGTGATGATGAGAGTGTATTGGGAAGGAAAAAAGAGAAAGGAGAGAGAAGAATTTGTGATGATGAGAGTGTATTGGAAAGAGAGAAAGGAGGGGAGGAGGAATAATTTAATAAAAAAAAAAAATTATAAAATAATAGATAAGAACTGTTGTTCCAGCTTATTCTGCTTGTACTAGAACTACTGTACCGAATAATTCTTGATGTGTTTGGTAGAATAAGAGGGATAAATTTCTTATTCCCAGTTCTAGCCCCGAAACAAACGGTGCCATGGAGTATGCTTCATGTAACAATCTAATATTTTATTATATTTTAATTATTTTGGTTGCTTTTAGTATTGTTTTGTGTTTCTTCTTTCTTGTGTAGCTTGTTCTTCCTTATTTTTAGCTTTCTAGAAAATCTGGGGACATTAGTGGCTTGTTTATAGTATATATATATTTTTAATTTGATTTGTAAACTACAGCTGATTATCATTTGTACTAGTAAAGGTGCTCTAGGTAGATGCTGTTAAATCAATCAATCAATCAATCAATCAAATGTTTAGAATTTTTCGTTTGCAATTTTGATTTTAATTAACTTTTTAATTTGCTATTTGAGATTTGATGGTTTGTATTTAATTGTTTTTTGTGAAGGTTTGAGTGAGAGGATTTTGATAAATATGTGGTGGGTTTTGAGTTGTATATATTTAGAGGAATGATCTTGTGAGATGAGATATAGATTATGCCCCTATTGTTTTTGGTAAAATATCTATGAGCAATGCTATATGTACACCTCCAAAGGGGGTGTACATTTTACACCCACCCATCTAAGGGTGGGGGGGTCACTTCATAAATTGTGAAGTGACCCCTTACCACACCCCACCCATTGGATGGGTAGGGTGTGTGATGTACACCCCAAATGGGGGTGTACAAGTAGCATTTTCCAATACCTATTAGCCTATATATTTGTTTTGATTTAAACAAAAATGTTTTAATTTAAAATCAAAATAAATTGTTTTGATTTAAATGCTTAGAGATTTAATTTAGAATTTTGATCTTAATTAACATTTTGATTGGCAAAAGATTATTAATTGTAAACAACAAAAATCTTTACTAAATAGATTTACAAAATCATTTTAGAAAAATTACTTTTATTTAAACTCAATCAAACACTTTACAACTTTTAACCAAATTCTATTCTCCAAATTAATATCAATTCTATAGAAATAATTTTTTCCGAATCTAAGCCAAACGGATTCTAAGCCTTTTAAAAATATCAAGTTTATTTGTAACATTTTATTATGTTAAATTCTTCTTTATTAAAAATGCATGCTCATATTTTTTATTTTTACATGTATTGCAGATATATAAATATCAATATGGATAAACGTTGGATGGATTTTGATAATAGACTACATCCAAAATACGTAGCAGGAGTGAATAGTTTTCTTGATTTTGCATTTTCTCATGCTGCGAGAGGAGATAGAATTCGATGTCCTTGTTATAAATGTGTCAACGGTACTTTTCAAACTCGAGAAGTAGTATTTGGACACCTTATCTTGCATGGAATATTAAAAGATTACAAATGGTGGTCGTGTCATGGTGAAGAATATCAAGATCAAAGTAGTGAAATTACCAATAATGATAATAAAGAGCAAGAAGAAGAGAGTTGTGATGAGATGCATGAACTTTTACAAGACTTGAACCCAACTGAAGATATAAATGACTCTGCACATTCCAACTTTGAGGAAGAAAATGAGTCTGTAAAAAATTTTTACCAATTGTTGATGGATGCAAAACAAGAATTAACACCGGAGCAAATACAAGAGCAAGAACAAAAACCTGAATATATGAGACTACAGAAAAAGGTGAAAAGAAAGAGAGATGATAATTGGGTTGATAAAAATGTTGAAAATGTATATAAGCAAATAAAAGAACTTCATGGCCAACAATTAAGACGGCACGGAAAGGACACGCTCTCTAGGGAACAAACATGCACGAATTCAAATCGAAGTGAAGGAACGGAAGAGCCAAAGTGAGAAAAAAATTAAGGCGCGAATTGCTGAAATGCAAACTCAGATGCGTACTGAGATGCAATCTCATATGCGTAGTATGATGGAGCAGCTTTCACAAATAGAATTGCCCATTCCTACTCAACAAGCATCGACGGAGAATGTAAGTTAGTTTCAATTAAATGAGTTGAATAATTTCAAGTTAAATTAAGTTGTATTTTATTCAAATTGTCAAATAAATTACTAAAGACCCTTATTACTTTATTGAATATAAATATCTTTTTAATATTTTACTCTTATTATAGTTTTAAGTAATTATTTCATTATTTTCTTTTATTATTTGGTGTATTAGAAATAGGTAATTGTGTTTGTTATGTTAAATTTTAAAATATGTACTTAAAACTTCCATTTAATCTTATAGTATTTTTTATTTGATACTTTTCAAATATTAGTTAGCAATATCTTTTATTATTATTTTTAAAAAAATATATTGTATTTACTATTCTAATTATTTTCTTTTTTATTTTACAGGATTAAACTTAAAGGCTCAACATTTTAAAGTTGAATTATCTCAAGAACATTTTTTCATTTCTTTTCCTAGAGTTTTTACTACATTTGTTCTAAAAAGTTTCTAGTATTAGATTAAATTTGGATAGAAATGAAACCTGTGGTTGATGCATACAATACTTGATGTAAACAAGTAATTATTGTAATTAATATTTTATTTAAATACTGGTCGAGAAGTATTGAATAGTTATGGAATGGTGATTATGTGTAAAAAATTATTTTTTCAGAACAGAAATATAAAATATTAAATAATATTGTAATTTCTTTTGGCTAAATAATAAATAATTATAATTTATTATATAAATATTAATAAAATATGAAAGCTTTAAAATGACCAAACTAAAATTTAGCCACAAATTACATATAACTATTTATGCCCAAAAATAAAATTTGTTGTAAAATATATAATATTATTTGTGGCCATCAAGAATTTTGTCAAGTATCCATTAAAACTTGTATGGTCTAATACCAAATTTTATTATAAAAATAACTATAATATATGTGACTGATATTAAATTTTGTTATAATTATGGGTGTCAACGCGCCGAACACGAGCGAGCTGGGATAGGCTCGTGTTCCGCTCGTTTAATAAACGAGCCGAGCACGAGCTGGCTCGTTTAAATATCGAGCTGAAAAATTCGGTTCGTTTATTAACGAACCGAACACGAGCTGGCTCGCGAACAACAAGTTTGATTTTCATTCCTACTATTAGGTGTAAAGTTGAAAAAACATTAAAAAATTAAAATTTTGATCTAATAATTAAAATTTATAAAAAATTAATGGCTTAAAATCTAAATAGTAATATATATATATATATATATATATATATATATATATATATATATATATATATATATATATATTCGGGCTGTTATCGAGCCGAACATGAGCAAGCTGACCCCAGCTCATGTTCGGCTCGTTTACTAAACAAACGATTCGATCTCGAACTTATTTAGAATCGAATACGAACTGGCTCACGAACAGTGAGCTGGATTGCCACCCCTAGTCACAATATGTAAAACATTATTTATGGCCAAACAGAGTGTTCGCCACTATATAATTAATACTAGTTGGGACCATTTTTAAAATTTGCTATAAATTATATGTTACTATTTGTAATCAAAACTATTTATTTCACAAAATATCATATATTAATATTTGTGTCCAATACAATCACCACAAAAAGCATGTTGTGGCAAATTTGTTTTGGCCACCATAACTTGTTGTAGCCGTTCTACTGTGGTGACTTTATAGCGAAATTATTTTAGCCACAAAATTATTTTTTTTTGATGAATTGTTATATTTTTGTGTTGATTTTGCTTACCATAAAAAATTAATTTTGTTGCAGTAATTTTTCATTCTGAAAGTTTTATCCAAATTTTTTATACATAAATTTACAAATTCACGAGTAGTTTGTATAGTCATTTTCTCAAAAAATTGATTGTGAGCCTTTTGATTTTTCAGTACCATATGATGACCAAGTTTAAAATATAGTAATTATCGCTCTAGTTGGAAACCATGTTTATAAATTTAAAAAAATAATTTTATTTTCTTTAAAAAGGTGATTAGGTTGGCAAGCTTATTGTTTATTTAAAATTACTTTTTTTTTCAACTATTGCAATTGAAACCACAACCACTGCTAATTTATGTGTAGTTAATTTAACTTAGTAATTAAATTATATATATATATATATATATTATATATATATATATATATATATATATATATATATATATATATATATATTTGTTTTTGAGCCTGATTATACTATCGATAGCACCAAGTACTTGGCGCTAGGGGTGTCAACGAGCCGAACACGAGCTGGCTCGTTTAAATATCGAGCTGAAAAATTCGGCTCGTGTTCGGCTCGTTAAATAAACGAGCCGAACACGAGCTGGCTCGCGAACAACAAATTTAATTTTCATTTCTACTATTAGGTGTAAAGTTGAAAGAAAATTAAAAAATTAAAATTCATAAAAAATTAATGGTCTAAAATCTAAATAGAAAATATATATATATATATATATATATATATATATATATATGTATATATATATATATATATATATATATATATATATATATATATATATATATATATATATATATATATATATATATATATATATATATATATATATATATATATATATGGCCGAACACGAGCGAACTGGCCCAGCTCGTGTTCGGCTCGTTTATTAAACGAGCTGAAAAATTCGGCTCGTGTTCGGCTCGTTTACTAAACGAGCGATTCGATCTCGAGCTCATTTCGAGCCGAACACGAGCTGGCTCGCGAACAGCGAGCTAGTTTGCCACCCCTACTTGGCGCTATCAAAATTTTCACCGTTAAATCAGCTCATTTGATTATTTTCACTCGTTAAATTATACTAATTTTTCAATCACTCATTAAACCCTAGGGGTCCACTATCATCACAACCAGACATCTCTTATTCTAAGAGTCAAAAACTTAATAGCACCAATAACTTGCTATTAATAGCATAGTAAGCCTTGGTCTTTGTTTCTGACAATATTAGTATTTTTACTAGTAGAAGTGGGCCTCAATAAGGCCCACTATAAATTGGGCCTTTGAATGGGCTTTTTTTTATTGTAAATAATTTGGATTAAACCTCTGAGGTAAGCCCATCAAATTTTTTGGGCTCTGATTTGGGCACAGGTGTAAACACAAACTAATTTAGCGACACGATAATTTTCGTATGTTTTAATACTCCTTGAACAGTAAAAATTTATTAATTAATATTTAGGATTTCAAGAACTAAAAATTGTGGGCTCAAATAATATACATAGCCATGCGAGGTTTGAAGAAGTGTCCATGATGCGTAGAAAGCCGCAGAGATTGAGGTCAAAGCGACAGAAAGAAGATGACAGCGATTTGGTTTCATCAAGGCAGGATCAAACGAGTTTCGGACAGGATCTAGCGCTTAAAGGAGTTCCAAGTTCCAACTGAAGTACTTAAAAGAGGCGTGCGATGGCGCGGGTCGGGTTGTCGGAGAAACCGACCGCTCCATTATGTAGGTGCAAGGCAAGCCCGAGCCCAGGCATTAACGATACAAGACCGCACCCAAGCTCAAACCGGATGGGAAAGACAGCCAGGAGCCCAGTCCAAGAGCACATAAACTTATCAGATTAAGGCCCACATACATTTTTTTTTTTTTTTTTTTTTTTTTTTTTTTTTTTTTTTGAAAAATGCTACTTGTATATCTAAAAATGGCGTATATCTTTCGCCCATTCACAAAAATTCAAATTATTTTTACTTAAAAAAAAAAAAAAATTGATATGGCAAGTTGTGGATGCAAAGGGTGTAAGATGTGCACCCTACTTTGAAGTATACCAGTGGTATTATTATTATTATTATTATTTTATTGCTTTTTACGTTTCAGCACTAAAGTCTATAATATTTTACATTTCTGTATAATGTAAGGGAAGTATAAGTAATCGTTGTAAACAGAGAACAATCATTCATGATAAAATAAAAGATACACCTAAAATTTTTTCCATTTGGTTTAACTCATATTTATTTTATCATCCTAGGGTTCAAAAAAATTTACTTTGATCCCTTATGATTTAATTTTTATTTAACAAAAAATCTATGTGAAATAGGGCGACAAAGTAAATATTTTTAAAAAATCACACAGATTTTAGGATTGGCATTTAAGGGTTGTGAGTAGAGGGTTGAGGGTTTTAAGTTTTAAGATTTAGGATAGTTAAGTATAATTTTTTAAACCACGTAATAGTAAAATAAAAATCAACAAAATTACAGAAGGACAGTGAAAATATGCTACTTGTATACATCTTACACGGCACCCATCTAATATGTCGGGTGTAAGAATTAGTTCCATCTAATATGTCGGGTGTAAGAATTAGTTCCGTTAAGTATTAAAACCTATTTAACACTAACAGATAAAAGAATATTTTTTAAAAAAATATAAAAATATATATATTTTTGGAACCTATAAAAAATATATAGAACTCGTGCGATGCGACGAGTAAATTTATTTTAGTAAAATAATTAGTAGAATTAAAAAAGTACCAAATTTATTGTTTAGTTTTCGATTTAGGTATAAACAATTTTAATTTTAGCAATTTCAACAACAAAAGCAAAGATAGTTGCAGTACTAATAGGAGAAAAGAATATTTTCAACAACAGTATTAAGAAGATACTACATGATGAAGGTTTTTTCATTCATCATTTAGAATTTATTTCATCTTTTAATAAATGTGGTGTAAGATATACATCATATTTGAATATGTACATCTAGTTTTTTCCTAAAAAGATTAGTATTACTAATGGCAAAAGGGTCAACAGATATTTATAGAATCAATAGTGGCACAGAAAAAAAAAAAAAGAAAAAAAAAATTTTAAGTAAAAATTTTTAGAATTAAATTGCAATCCAATAAAAAACAATTGTAATTCAATGAAAGGAGAGAAATAAAGATCAATATATGTGGTTTTCATAAAAATAAATAAATAAATGTGGGAGATCTTTCAAAAAAAGAGAATTAAAAAATAGTAGATTCCACTATCCTCAAATTAAAGAAATACTGCCACCTTAGATTTAATCATAAAAGTATAGAAGGTTATTTAATTATCGTATCAAATTTTAGACGAATTTTAGATCAAATGATAATTATGGTGGGTGATCGGCTCTAAATTTTAAAATATTAAAATATAACAAAAAATTAAAATTGAAAACTCAATTCAAACCCAAATAAATAGTTAACAACCCGAATTGCATCAACTCGTTTATAATTCGGATAAAATTCGCAGAACTTGAAGGTTACAAGACAAAAGTTGCAAAACTAGAAGATTAAAAGAAAATCTAGTTGCGGCAGCAATTAGAAAAGTTTAGGGCATCAAAAGACCATCCATAGCTTGATTAGTTAATTCCCGAATAATTGGTGAATATTTTGCAAATTATTGAAAATCTGAATTAAAAAAAAAACAGTATGCAATTTTTTTTTTCAAAAAATAAAAATAAATGTAAACTTTTAAGCTAAAAAGTATTATTTTCATATTATTCCAGAAAATATTTTTTTGGTCTTTCGCGTAAGTAGGATGTCAATGTACCGAATACGAGCGATGGGGTCGGCTCTTGGACGAACACGAGCTGGCTCGTTTAAATATCGAGCTGAAAAATTCGGTTCATATTCGGCTCGTTTATTAAACGAGACGAACACGAGCTGGCTCGTTTAAATATCGAGTTGAAAAATTCGGTTCGTATTCGGCTCGTTAATAAACGAGCCGAACACGAGCTGGCTTGCGAACAATAAATTTAATTTTTTCATTTTTATTACTAAGTGTAAAGTTAAAAAAAAATTAAAAAATTAAAATTTTAATCTAATAATTAAAATTTATAAAAAATTAATAATTTAAAATCTAAATAATAATATATAGGGATAATTGCATGTGTACCCTGAAATATGAAGAAATATCTGATTTACACCTTTTATTTTTTTCTTTCCAATATATCCTTCATACGTTCCACCGTTATTAAAAATACCCCTACCGTTTCCCTTTGTTAAGTTAACTAGGGTTAAACTAGAGTTAAATAATAATCGGAGTTGAAAACTATCAGATATACCTATTTTGCCCGGGTTTAGGGTTTAGGGTTTAGGATTTTTTAGGGTTTTAGGGTTTAGGGTTTAGGATTTTAGGGTTTAGGGTTTAGGGTTTTTTAGGGTTCTAAAGTTTAGGGTTTAGGTTTTAGAGTTTAGGGTTTAGGGTTTTTTAGGGTTTTAGGGTTTAGGGTTTAGGGTTTTAGGGTTTAGGGTTTAGGGTTTTAGGGTTTAGGGGTTTAGGATTTTAGGGTTTAGGGTATATTTAAAAGGGCAAAATAATAATTACACACAGATAACGGCAGTTTCAAACGGTACACTAACAGAGTTTAACTTCAGGGGTATTTTGGAAAGAAGTTGGAACGTAGGAAGGGTAGTTTTAATATTAGCCTTTTAAGAGAGATAAATCTGAAAACAGAAAAATTTTTAGAGGTATGTAGAAAATTACCCCGAATATATATATATATATATATTCGAACAGTTATCGAGCCGTCGATTCGTTTACTATTTTGATCTCGAGCTACTTTCGACCCGAACAAACACCACGCGCAAGTACATGTCTCTCTCCTGCTAAGGCTAAGCTGCCCCTCCCCCCCCCCAACCAAAAAAAAAAAAAAAACCCTCGGAACCCCGTTCCCGGCTGCGCGCCGCTCGCCATCGGAATCCCCCCGGCCCGGGCGCGCCGCTCGCCATCGGAATCCCGCCGGCCCGGGCGCGCCGCTCGCCATCTTGCTCGCCACCAAGCCCTGGATATTTGTGAGTTCGTGACTTTGTGAATTTGTATACCCTGCACTAATTTATAGTTTTTGTAAGTGAAATTAGCATTGGCTATTATCTGCATGTTCAACTCAAGTGCCAAATTTTAATTTCTCTCTTCTTAATTTTGATTTCTATTTATAGCAATTTTCTCTTAATGGTTCACACAAAACATCTCTCTCTCTCTCTAATTAAGTTGTTGTTACATCCATTAATTTGCTTGGCTATTGTGAGAACCAATGGATAGTGGTTAATTACTTACTTAGGGTTTGGTGATGTTTGATGGATGATTAATTGATGAGTAATTAGTTGCTTCTCCTGTTGTTGGTAGATGGTAGTAGTATAAATCTAAAGAAAAAAAAAATTATTTTAATAGCCCAAATTTTTAATTGGTGATTGTATAATTCCTGTATAAATCACGTATACGAATCATTGGCGAACCTATTTTTTAAACCGTATTTTTCAACAAATTTAAAAATTAGGATACTTATTTTATGCATATTATACCCGCACCAAAACTATAATTTTCTCAATAAAGTGCAAAATATTTAATAAAGATATATAATTAGCAGCTTAAATATTTTGATGCAAAAGAAAATAAATATTTCGTGCTATTATGTGTCGGCATATATGTATTTTTTATATCCAGCACGCATCGTACCGTATCGTGCCAGTAAGTTTTTGGCATGATCCCGTATCACGGCACTTAAACCCTTGCTTTTGCGTATGCCTACGAAAGAGAGGAGTGAGTTAAACATCCACTGGACAAAACAAAGAACTTAATGATCCTGTTCTTGCTGAAGTTGACTATCAATAATATGTGTAGGATTGTGTTTTTTTGAAGTTAAAAGTTAACAATTAAAGTAACGGGAAGATGGAGAAAAGCCCAGAACTTGCTGTTGAAGAGGAGTATGTTCTACTTGATTTGGATGACATCTGTGTGTACTCGGATATACCAGCAAATGCTCCCTATACTCTTTCGGTAAGTATAATATAATTGATCGCCAGTGTTCCCCTAAACTTAAATTTTGTTGCACCATGTTTTGATGCATAAATGTCTTCTTTAGCATATTTTCATGATTTACTTGAGAAGCTTGTTCATTTGGTAGATGAGAAGTATGATCAAATGTTTCGAATTGGATACTATATTCGGCTTTCAAGTCATTTTTTCGGATAGGATAAATTATCTTATTGGTGAAATATGCTATCCTACCAAATCATGAATATCAAGATCTTTCACGGAGCAAAAAATCAAACTTCTTTCTTATATAATCAGACTAAAAAAATCCTTTGATAACTTATTCCGACCTCCAAACATGGCCTTATTGTTGTCACCTTGTTGAATATATATCTACTTTCTCACTTCTAAATCTCCAAAAGTATTATTGTGTCTTCATTTATTAGTTTCTTTAGAATCTTCATTGCTGAAGCTTTTGCTCTACATGGTTAATTAGGTAACTTTTTTAGCTTCAAGATTCAGTTCAATATATGTTGTATGAGAAGTTGGTATTAATATTTGGGTTTAACTCTTTAGTGTGTGACTTCTTTGCTCAATTCCTATGGTGGCAAATGTGATTTTTATTGATAAAATTGGTTTGTTCCTCTATCTTTGCCTTACCCAACTGTGGGCAAAGGTAAGAAAGCATCTTCCTTGCTCCAAGAACATTAAAATTTGTACTTAAAAATATTATTTCTAGCATTTTTAAGCTTTACGATAGGTTCCTTTCTTTCGGCACTTTCCTTTTAAATTAGTTTGAGTTCATTATTGATTGCAGGCTATGATGAATTTGCCTGCTAATACATTTAACTTAGTCAGACTCTCTAAAGATTGGAGCAGTATGTGTAGTATAAGTAAAATTTATGGGGTATTCGACATTGCTTTGTATATGTTTTGATGTGATCAGATTATTTGACATCTGTTTTTAAGGAGTCTAAGTTAATTGTCCGGATAGCACCAAATACCAAATTGAATGCTTACTTTCCTTCTTTTCAAGAACATTGCACTTTGTATGTATATAGATAGCTATGCGCCCTTGTCGATCAATATATTAACTAGCAATTTCTTCATATTGTACAGGGCTTGGATACAGCAAATCCTACCTTGGTTATTGGCGATCGTCTAAAGCTGGTAGGTGTTATCGTGATGACGGGACTACCTAGCACTTTAGTAAATGCCACTATGCTAGTATACAACAATCTTAGAACGAAAAATTAACTTCAACTTTTCATGCATAACGTAGTGTTTGAACTTTTATTCGTCTCTTCATTGACTTCTATTAAACTATATTTTGTTCTCTGTTACTTGGAGATTAACATGTTTATTTGTTTCACTTGTTTCCGAAGTTCATGCTATTTGTTTAAAAGAAAGAAAATTTTCGAGGACTAATTACGCATCTTGTCATCTACGCTTGCCATTTGTTCCCTGCAGCATTTATAGCTAGCTAGTACGAATTAAGGTGCTTATATAAATCTAATTGTGATTTGTGCTATTTCTGTTGCATTTCCTGTACTCGATTTCAAAATTGCTTTCAAAAGTTTTGCAAGCTTAAACCTTTTCCCATTTCTCGGTAAAAGATGGAACTTATTAACAATAAGTCGGATGATTGAAGTATGAACAACACTCTTTTGACTGTTCACAAGTAAATCATGCAACTAATCCTCCATGGCCCTGCTTGATATTTACGAAACCTCATAAAGCAGTTTCATAGTTGTTGCTCTTAGAAATATTTCAGTTTGATTTTTATCCTGTAACTTGAAAGTTACTGGTTATTATGCACATTAAAGTACATATCTTATCTTGCAACAGATTGGAGAGTACCAAGAAACAATTGGCACGTGCTATATGTTCTCCGAAGGTAATAATCGATTTACTGTTATACTGTACAACATTTGCTGCTTGATGCAAATTTAGCTGCTCTACACTGAAATAGAGTTGATCATAATATTTATCCTTCATTTTACTAATATCTGTAGCAAAAATTTTCTTATCGCATACGTCTTGCTATTTCTATTTATATCCTGTTCTTGAAGTATTTTGATTTCTTGTTACAAATACAATATGTGCTTATGTTATTCAACTTCCAAATAAAATCATGCTTTAGGCTCATAAATCAAATATTTTGGCAACTTAATGCCAGGTAGGGCCTTATTAGGAATCAATTACATTTGTTTTCATTTTCTGAAACTCGTCTTTCTTTAAAGAACAGCTAAGTAAGAAAGACCCCCCCCAGTTGTATAGATTGCTTAACTATCTACTATTAGGCAGCGCATTTATGGCATATAGTTTTAGTTAAGCAAGTAATAAAATGAAAACCTGTAGGCAATCACATAGAATTTGATTTTTTTTTTTTTTTTTTTTTTTTTTTTTAGAAAAGACAGAAACGTAAGCAATACTAAATGTGGCCTAAGTATTTGATGCATTTAATTTACCGTGAAATTGAGATCTTAAGATGAGAGGATTTATATTTTATCAAAAACTTGTCGCTTTTTCTCTGTAATGGCATCAGGACTCTTTTACTCTTCCTTTGACTAAGAAAACTTTACTTCTCTTCATTGTTATCAGATGGTGAAACTGCAACAAGAAATGCCTGTACAGAACCAGGACCTTCTGAAACAAATCTTATAAATGAGAAATACACCAGTGATTCAAATCAAGCTTCATCGAAGCAGGTTAAACCCGTTGCGAGCCTTTACAAAGTTCTCAAATTCAGGCCTGCGACGAAGGACAAAAATGAGTCTGAGACTACAACTAAGTACTTGTAGTTTCAAACAGTATGATCAATATATATTGCCACTGTATTTTTTTTGTTTTTGTTTTTTTGTATCTATTAATTACAATCATGATAGTGGAATATATATTTCTCTATCTGGTTTTCTTCGCTTCGCTTGCAATTCTACTTAGTTGAAGACATAAACATGATCACGAATTTCACTGTATGTAACTCCATTTAGGCATCTGATGAGGGGTATCCGACGTGAAACGAGAATGCGAACTTAGCTTTAACCTTGTTGAATCTACCACATCAAAAAGTTGCCTTAAATATTTTGTTCCTGGTATTGGCCTGTTTGTCTCTGCATGGAGGTAGAATCCTAGCAGCTGTTTTATGAAAAATAATATTCCTAACAGCTGCATGACTCAAACCAATGTATCTGCTTGTGCCTCTGAAGCTCTGTTTTTATTTATTTGTGGTTCAAACTCAAAGTTTGTTATATGTATGAATAACATGCTTGCTACATCTCTCTTGTTTTTTTTTTTTTTTTTTTTGAGAGAAAGCCGCTTCATTCATGACGAAAATGAACTTAGCAACTGGATAACCGGTTTCTGCAGTGGAGCAGCCGGGCCCAAAAAAAAAAAAAAAAAAAAAAAAAAAAAAAAAAAAAAAAAAGAAAGAAAATTAGGCACAGAATCTAGTCTAGTTCGATCGGCAAATCCTAATTTTCGCTTGTAAAGCCCCGAGGCAACGTTTCTTGTTGTCAAAAGACCTTCTGTTTTTTTCCAACCAGATGTTCCACCAGGTGGCCACGATGGTAGTTAGCACCCTTTTTCCCAATGCACCTTTCTGGAGGCCGCTCACATCCCAGAGCCTGTCTACGGTTGTACCGTTGCGGACCTTCAGGTTGTTCGGCAACAAGCCCTCATCTCTCTTGTTATAGTCAAAGTCTGGAGGGGAGGGGATGTTGGTGATTGATTTATGGATATTTTGAAGATTAAGATTTTGAGGATATTTAATTAGGTCATGTTAGGATGCTTAAATAGTTTGTTAAATATATTTTTTAAATTTATTTGAGAAAGTTGTACATTGGGTAGATGAGATTTATTATTAAATATCTAAAATTGGATGTTATATTGGCCTTAAATATTTTTTAGATAAGATAAATTAGATTGTAGGTAAAATACTATCATATTAAATTATTAATACCAAAATTTTTTAGGTTTTGTTTGAACGTCGGAATAAATTATTCAAGAATAGTTTTTTCTGAATGAGAACTTTCTAATATTATTTTAATTAAGGATGTTAACTTTTACTTCTTAAAAATCTTGCTATTCATAATTTAATACAATAGCATATTTTATTTATGAAATAATTTATTTTATTTTTAAAAAAATAGTTTGGAGGCTGAAGATGATATTTCATTCTAAACAATCGATCATACTTCTTATCATTCATCTATATAAATTTTTTAAGTAAGTCGATAAGATATACGGAACAAAATATTTATTGATCCAAATAAAATTTTAAGGAGTAAAAATCAGACACCTTTCTTGCAATCACACTAAAATATCACAGCCAATTTGCATAAAAAATCCAACAGTCTTGCGTTTTTGCAAAATCGGGCCACTGTTTTGGGTTTTACAAATTCGCTCCAAATTTTCAGTAAATTAATTTAAATATTTTTATTTTTCTCTCTCTCTTATTTGTTTTACTCTGGAGAGAGAGAGAGAGAGAGAGAGAGAGAGAGAGAGAAAGAGAGAGAGATAGCGAAAAAAAAGCAGAGGGTGAAAAAAAAAAAAAAAAAGAGTAAAAAGAAAAAAAATAAAGAAAATATATTTTTTTGTTCATGTAAAAATTATTATGTGTCGTCGTTACTACAGAAAAGATCAAGAATCAGAGAAGAAAGAAGAAGGTGATGAAATTATGCTGTTTGAGATAAAATTTACACTTTTTGAGTCGGAGTTGCACTCTTTGAACGAAAGTTGTACTATTTGAACAAAAATTATATTGTTTGACACAAAGATTACACTATTTGAGCGAAAGTTGCACTGTTTAAAATAAAAATTACATTCTTTGAGTGAAAATTGTGCTCTTTGAGCAAAAGTTGTACTGTTTGAGATAAAAATTATATTTTTTGAACGAAAGTTGCACTCTTTGAGGTGCACTATTTGAAACGATTTCGTCTTAAAGAGCGCAACTTTTGTTCAAAGAGTCCAATTTTTATTCGAAAGTATAACTTGTCCTAAAAAGTGCAACTTTCGTCTTAGAGTGTAACTTTTTTTTAAAAAAATATAATTTTTATCTAGAAAAAAAATAACTTTTGCTCAAAAAGTATAATTTTCGTCTTAAATAGTGCAATTTTTGTCACAAATAGTATAACTTTCGTTCAAAAAATATAATTTTTGTCTCAAATAATGCATCTTTTATTCAAATAGTGTAATTTTCGTATCAAACAATATAATTTTTTCTCAAAAAGTACAACTTTCACTTCAAAAAGTGCACCTTTTTGTCTCAAACAATACAACTTTATCTTAATATTGTAATTTCATCATCATCTTCATTCTTTTTTGGTTTTTGATCTTTTTTGTAGACAACACATATGATTTTCACGGGAGAAAATATTTTTTCTTCATTTTTTTCTTTTTACTCTTTCTACTTCCTTTTTTTGTCACCCTCTGCATCTTTTTTCGCGCTATCACGCTCCTTTCCTTGCCCTCTGTCGCAATCACCGTCCCTATCGGACGTGCTCTCCTGCTCCATTGTTCTTAAATCCTTCGGTACTCTTGTCGCCGTTGCCTCTCGTTGAAGTTGCCAACCACAACCATGCTCTCCGCTGCAAGCTCACCTTTGTGATCTATATGATATTTGAGCCAGTGACGACGGCCAATGTGTGGGCGAAGTAAGAGAGTAAAGCATGACGTCGATGTTGAGGTGGTTAAGAAGAAAGAGGTGAGGGCGAGGGTGAGCACGCCTTAGTCACGATCTCATCGCCTCTGTCCACTTTGCCCTTATCTGCCCCTGCTCTAAGTCCTTCTCTTGCGTCGCTGGTGCTAGCAAAGGCAGCGCTGCCCTCGTCACTATCGTTGTAAGCCACGAAGGCGGTGGAGACGTTGAGGGTCGGAAAGTAACAAACAAATGAAATAGAGAGAGAGAGAGAGAGAGAGAGAGAGAGAGAGAGAGAGGAATAAGAATATTTTGATTAGTTTACTGAAAATTCGAACCGAATATGCAAAATCCAAAATAGTGTACCATTTTTGCAAAATGCAAAACCGGTGGACTTTTTTTTGCAAAAAGGCCAAATATCACTATACTGAGTAAGTTACTTTTAAATTAGGTGTCACGAATATTGGCATGGGACACGAAACATGACACTGTTCAGACACGATAATTCGGCAACTTGTAAAATATTAAGACAATGACACAACATGGACATCACTAATAAAATATTATATTATTATTAATATAATAATAAAATTGAGCTCTTATATTTTTAAAAGCATCAAGTCATTGATGCTTGTGAGTTTTCGGTCATTGGATGAAGGAATGCACTATTATGATGATAGTTGTTCCCTAGAGCTTAGTTGGTGGTTGGTGGAATAGTAAAATCTAAGAAGTGGAGTTGATTAAATGAATAGATCTAATGGTGAAAAATTTATAAATACCAAGTGTTTTTAAAAGCACAATAGTTGAACTCTATAATAATATATATTTATTATAACTAAAATATTAAATTTGATAAAGTATTATTATATTTTTCCTACGAATGAAAGTTACATTTTTTTATTGATAATTTATATATTTTAAGAGAAATTTTTTTTTACCATATATAATTTATTTATATTATCCAAACATAATTTATATGGATTTATCAAAAAAACTAAAATATTTATTATTTTATGTTATGTATCCATTAAAAAATTAAAATAAAAATAGATATATATATATATATATATATATATATATATATATATATATATATATATATATATATATATATATATATATATATATATTTAATTGTATGTATTATGAACCCATATTGAACTTGCATCTAGAGAGTGTCCATATCGAACATTAGTCCGACACGAAAATGCACGTGTCAGATATGGACACGACACAAAAATGCATATGTTAGATATGGACACGCGAGACTTATTAAAGTGCATGTGATACATAATCTTTAAATAATTGTGGCACCTAATAGTCTCACATCGGATAGAAATGGAGTTGTGATTGAATATATAAGAGACCATGCACACTAATAATAATAACTTGGTTTAAATATTTTGGGCTGTGGTTTGGACTCAACGAGATATTATTATTAGTAGGTCGAATCGTTACATTTTGTATCCAATCAACAGCCGGAACTGTGTAACGAGGCTCGAGCTGATGAGTATGTCGGTCGAATCGCTACATTTTGTATTAGAGCCAATCAACGTACAGTCGAAAATGTGTAACGAGGCTCGGGCTGACGAGCACGTCAACCCCTAAACGGAAAAAGTCTAGGGCACCCTAATAGTTCCATATGAATGAGATTATGATTGGATAATGTAAATCAGTAATATATTGAGGGAAAATCAAAGGACTATTCATAATCTTAGATTGTGTTGATTTGTGTCATATTTTTTATCCCTAGTTGGAATATCTAGCAATGTAATGTGCACAATGGTAATTAAATTCGTTTAGGACAATGGAGGCTAAGTACATTGGTTCCAAATTACTAAATCAAGTATACAATGCGAGCATTCAGAGAAAGTAAATATGAAGCATGCACTAAATTGCCAGCAAATATTGCTACTCACTATAACACAATGCACGATCAGCTATTAATTGCAATTAATGATTTTTTTTTTAAAAAAAAAGCTATAAATATATATATATATATATATGATCTGTGACCATCTTTATTATACATAGATACATAGATAAATAGATTGTGAATTTGTGAGGAGGAAATCAGAGGGCAGAGATGTTGCTGTGGAAAGCTCCATCCCTTTTTATTTGTTTAATATTCATTGCGTTTACCTTCATTGGTTTTCTCAATGCAGGTGATTATTATTAGGAAGTATTAGATGCTGATTTGTAGTTTTTGTGAGTAAAAATGGATGGAACTTATCTATGAACTATTTTGTGTTGAATATAAAAAATATAAAAATAATATTTGTTTATTGGCTAAGTTTTTGGAGAATCACCATTATTTTATATGACTTGAAATAATATCGGAGCAATAATAAATTACTATTCAATCTTTCAAAATTTTAATTTCTCAGTCAATATATTTTGACATTAAAATTTAAACTAATTATTTATTTTAATAAATTGATAGCTGTGAAAATAGTATGAAATAGTGCCTTTGTCCTGTTCAAATCAAATAAATTAAAATATTAAATATTAAAATTAAAATTTTAAAAAATTAAATAGTTAAATCAAAATAGCTTATAATCCTGTTAAGTTATATTCTTTTACCCTCTATGTGAGCATTACTAGCAAGCGTTTTTTGCTTTAATCTAAAAAAATATCACTAATAGACTCTTCTTTTTTCTCTTCTATTTATTTTTCTTTGATGTAGAGTTGAGCGAGGCCGGAATAGATGTTGTAAGTTTATTTCTGTAACGACCCGATCAGCTAGTAATAATAATTCATTATGTTTAAACCATCGATCCAAAATGTTTAAATTCAGTTATTATTTTCTAATTAATCATAACTCTTTTTTCATGAGATGTGGGACTATTGGGACGTTACAGACTCTTCATGTTTAGAACTGACATTCTCGTCAAGTCCAAACCACCTGACGTTCTTGCTAGATACAAATTAGATCACAGATATAGATCAGAATTACCATGCAGTTATATACTCTTATTTTTTAAACCATGACGTCCTCGTGGTTCAAACCATCTGACGTTCTTGTCTGATCCAAATCAGATCACAAATATAGATAAAAATATTTAAATCAGATCACAGATATAGATCAGAATTATCAAATAGTTCCAGACTCTCATTATTTAGACTCTGGCCATTTCGTCAGGTTCAAACAAAAATTACTAGACAATGCAAGATTTTTGATGTGACTCTTGCGGGTTCAAGAGATAACTTCTACCAAATTCATTGTGTAGCACTTTGCGCCACAAAATACTCAACTCTCACACTTTCGGCAGCTAATTATAACAACTTGATCCGTTAGTAATAATAATTTGTTGAGCCCAAACCGTCGGTCCAAAATATTTAAACTAATTATTATTATTAACATATAACCTTATATATTCACAATACAAACTCTTTTTTCCTCCGATATAAACTTCATTACCTTATTTAAACAGTTTTTTTTAAGCTTGTCCAAAGCCCTTAAGTTTTTTTTTTAAAAAAAAACAAAAAACTATGGCCAATATAAGTTGCAGCTAAAGATATTTAAATTATCGTCTTACACAGAAACAAAGTCATATGGAGGTTCAAAGTGGTAATAGTTTCTCAATATTTTTAAAATTATATAAAAATTTATTATTAAGTTATTAATAAAACTAAAATAGTGTAAATTTTAGAGACCAAAGTGATTTTTTTTTTAAAAAAATAATATTGTCTTGTGGACCACGGGACCCAAATTTAATTGACTCCAACTTATCGTAATACTTAATTTGCAAATTATACTAAATCTTAATACTTAATTTTTTGATACTTGATTTGCAAATTATATTTAATCTTAATATTTAATTTTTTAACATAATTTTTTATAGATTTCTAAATTATTATTATTTTTATGGTAAAGACAATTATATTCTAAAATTTGATAACTAATGAATAAAAAATTATTTATATATAATTTTTTTATTAATATTTTTTAAAAATTAATATATTTTACATAATGTATTTTTGGCATCTCTAAAACTAAAATTCTTACTTCGTCCATGATCTAACATTTTTTTTTTTTTGACAAAAATACATCTATATTGAATAATCCATTGAATGCTTCATTCATCCTATTTCTTATTTCAATACTTAATATTGTTCACAAAGTTACTTTTGTGAATTTTAAAGATGATGATAAAATTAATGACCAGCAGATCCTAAGCAGTCTAAGAATGATGTGACAAATTTTTTTTTATATTTTAAATAATAATATAATTTACTTCTCAAAATTAGATTATAGAATATATATTTGTGATACTTTTATACAAGTATTCTATTTATATTTTATCAATATTCAAAATTATATTATAGGGATACATTTTTTGGACACATTACAATAATATGTCGCTATATACTCTAGCGACGGCACATATAGCGATACTAGGGGTGTCAACGAGGCGAACACGAGCGAGCTGAGGCCGGCTCGTGTTCGGCTCGTTTAATAAACGAGCCGAACACGAGCTGGCTCGTTTAAATATCGAGCTGAAAAATTCAGCTAACGAGCCGAACACGAGCTGGCTCACGAACAACAAGTTAGATTTTCTTTTCCACTATTAAATATAAAGTTAAAAAAAAAACTCTTAATCAAATAATTAAGTCACAAATAATTATTATTGTTGACTTTTGATCCAATAATCAAAAAATTAATTCCAATAATTAAATATTTTTAATATTTTTAAAAATATTCAACCCCAGCATAAATAAATGAATTTTTTTTTATAATTTAGTCTCTTTATAACGGAGTTGGATTTTATATTTAAGTTGGAATAAAAATTAAATAATAAAATTCTATATTATATATATAATTGTAAATAATATATATATAATATATATATATATATATATATATATATATATATATATATATATATATATATATATATATGTATTCGAGCTGTTATCAAGCCGAATACGAGCAAGCTGATCCCAGCTCGTGTTCGGCTCGTTTATTAAACAAGCTGAAAAAATCGGCTCGTGTTCGGCTCGTTTACTAAACGAGCGATTCGATCTCGAGCTCATTTCGAGCCGAACACGTACGGGCTGACTCGCGAACAGCGAGCTGGATTGCCACCCCTAAGTGACACTAATTATAAGTATCGACATTTTTACTCGCGATATTTTTTTCAAGTTTTAAAAACACTTAAAGTTTCACTATAACATAGTTCTGTTACAGTGATTGTGCATATATTTTTATAGATGGAAAAAATAATAATAATAATGGTGTTTTTGTTTTGCAGTCCAAAACATGGTGCATCGCAAGATCAGTGCCGGACGAAAGAAAATTGCAGAAGGACATCGGTATGCTGTGCAGGGAGCTAAACTGTAGCATTATCATGCCAGGCGGCTCCTGCTACATACCAATCACTGTGCCCGACCACGCCTCCGTCCTCTTCAATTTGTACTACAAGAAACATGGTGCTGAGCGCAGTGCTTGTGACTTCGACGGCGATGCCATGGTCGTCACATCCAACCCCTGTAAGCTAACTGATCATATTCCGGCTAGAATACTATCGATAGTACCAAGCAATTAGTGCTATTAAATTTTTAGCCGTTGGATAAAAAATATGCGGTTGGAATTATAGTGGTCCCTTAAAATTTTTACTATTGAACCAACCACCTATAAGCTAACTGATCAGAGTCCGGATAGAATACTATCGATAGTACCAAGCAATTGGTGCTATCAAGTTTTCAGCCGTTGGATGAAAAGATATGCGGTTGAGATTATAGTGGTCCCCTAAAATTTTTACTATTCAACCAATCACGTCTAGTAAACCTTAGGGGACCACTATCATCTTAACTACACATCCTTTAATTCAAAGATTAAAAATTTAATAGCACCAATGGCTTAATGCTATCGATAGTATTCCAGCCTAATTCAACTGATCATACAAATCTTTTTAATTTTTTGTTTTTTTATCAGTAAAAATTGTGCAAATTTTATCTAAATTATGGTAATTATGAATATAGATATCTGAACTTCGAATTATTTTATTGGTATTACTTAACTTTCACTGTAAAAAATATAATTTTTTATTAATTTTTTTTTTTATCTTTCTCTGCAACTTGGGTTTCATAATATTTTAAAATTTAAATAACGGCGATTTTTTAAAAATTACTATAAATTCGTTTACCGTCTGTATAGAAATATCACAAATCGTCTTAAAATATATTGACTATTTATTGTGGTGATTGCATTTTAGTATCCAACATTTGTATTTGTATTTGTCACAAATTTTGATAAAATATTCTGTTAATATAATAGAATATCTTATTCACTACAACAAAATTATGCTATAGCGATATTTTTAAATATTTCTAAAATTTTAAAAAAGTCTCGCTGGCAAAAATATCCACACTTATTATTTTGTAATGTGTCCCAAAAATATATCCCTATAATCTAATTTTAGATATAGATGGAATATATATATGACACTTATACAAAAGTGTCACAAACATGGATTCCTATAATCTAATTTTGTTGTAGTGATTTTACTTGACAAAGTATTGATTTGGAAACCTTACAAATACCTAAAAGTTAGATAATTGTATTAAAATATTTAGGGTGCGCTTGATTTGCCCTATTTTTTAAGATTTTTGATAATTTAATAAAAATAAAAAAATATGACAATATTTGGCTAAATATGTTAAATAATCTAGTCGATAATGTTATATATATATATATATATATATATATATATATATATATTTGGAAAAAGATTCATTCCAAAATATTAATTTCATTCCTTAATTTAAGAGAGGATGAATATTCTCATATTAATGGATTGAAATAATCATGAAGTTTTTTACTCAGCCCATATTTTCTTTTCCTCCATGTTGGACTAGTTGGTACTATTTTTTTTTACTCTCTAAGTTCCTATCGCTCTCTCTAATTTTATTTTTTTCTCTCTAAACTTAAGCACTGTTTCTTTCTTTAGCCATATTTCTGCCTTTTCCTATTAATGTAAGGGTGTGTGTTTGACCCATGGAAATGATGTGTCTTTGTTTCAGCAATCGGAGTGTGCATTTATCCATGAAGGTGAAGTAGATAAAGGACGTACTACTTAGGATATGGGGTGAATAATAAAAGCGATGCTCTTGAATGTATTGCTCTAATTTGATTTTTTTTTTTTTTTTTTTGGTGCTTATGTATTGAGTATTTTTTGTTTGCCATACTGTGTCAAATCTCTCTCTCTCTCTCTCTCTCTCTCTCTCTCTCTCTCTCTCTCTCTCTCTCTCTCTCTTTCTATGATAAACTTCAAATTGCTTCTTGTGATTTAATTATTTTTATTGTAGCATCTCTAGAATTTGGAATAGTTCTATATATAAGATATAATAGGGTTATATCTCTTGATTTCACTATAGTATTTTGGATAGTGACTAAACTCAAGAGTTTAAAAGAGTTGAGTGAGTATAGAACTAGAATAATTCCATAATGAATGATTTTCCTACCGTCTTGGCCGGGGGAGGGGGGGCGTTCTTATCGTTTCGGGAACGGTAAGTCTATTAGGTTCTGATCTGATAGATGGTGCGGTGAGCTGACTCTGCAATTCCTCTTCCCCGAGATTTACATTGTAGTGGCGAGGAAAGCACTATTAGTCGGTGATTGCTTTGGGAGCGACGGATGGAGATGGCGAAAAATTTTGAGGTCCTCACCGGGGGTTGAGAAAACTAGAGGCGTGCGACAATTAAAGGAGCTACTGATGGGTGTCACACCGGGGGCTGGTAATGACTGTGTGATCTGGCGGTGGCACGATAAGGGACTTTTTACGGTCAAATCTACCTACTCGACCATTAGTGATGGGGGTATTAGAGGCTTGTATGCCCGAACACTATGGAGCCTTCGAATGCCGCTTAGAGTTCAGATTCTAATCTGGTTGGTACTTAAAAGACGCCTGCTTACGATAAATATTTTGGCTTTGAGAGACTGGGCGGGGAACACATTGTGTGTGCTTTGAGGATGCGATGAAGAGACGATAGACCATATCTTTGTGAGGTGTGTTTTTTCGCAGTTTGTGTTAGGGATGAGCAATAGGGCCATTTGGCCACGGGAGGCTGGGCATGACGTTAGGAGAGTTTGGGAGAGGTGGATGACTTCGGAGGGGGCAGCAGTACGGTCTAAGTAGTTATTCTATTTGTCGGCATCTTGGTCGGTGATTTGGACGATTAGAAATAAAGTGATCTTTGACCAAGCCAACCCCGACCCACTTAGTGCTGTAAGGTGGGTTAATATAGAAGTTTTGATGTGGGAGGATTTGCTGTGAGATGCAGTTAACCTTTTTTTTTTTTTTTTTTTTTTTTTTTTTTTTTTTAGAGATCTAGTTATCTCACCCATGTTGCTCAGTTCACTTCCGTGATGAATGAAGCAGGTAGCGTACTACCTTTCTCTAAAAAAAATCATTTTCCTAGAGAGCGGGGTATCACAGTTGATACCAGAGCTAATCAATAATTATCATTTAGAAGTATAAGTTCTCAGCTAAACTTGGGTCATACAGCGGGTGGAGCATGGCTCTCCGGCTGATGACCGTTGTGGATGGAGTGTGACTCCCTACAAGGTCGACTAAAACTAGCAAGGTGAATCTCACCTTGCTTGGTATGAGTGTGCTCAAACCCAATGAGAATGTCAGATCTTAAAATGAAAAAAAATATGACACTTCCAGAATTTGGAATAATCATAAATATAAGATATAATAGTGCTAAACATATTAACCTGTCTATAACATTTTGAGCGGTGATGTAATAGCTATGATTTTAAAGTTTGAGATGTGAAATTCAAATGATTTATGGAGTTTTTAAATTCACAAATTTAAATTTCGGAAGGGTATTTGTGAAGAAACGACTAACGTAACAAAATGAGACCCGAACATGATGAAACAAAATCACTACCTGAACGGTCTGATCGAGCTGAACATCATGGTGAAGTCCGATTTTGAATTCGTTGAATCGTGAACCCTTCATGGCCTGAACGGTCTGATCGAGCTATCATTTTCACGTACACTAGCGGACTGACCCCCGTTATGGTGTTCTTTACCGGTAGAGTGGTTTGATCGACTAGTGAGTTATGTAGCTACACCTGTAGGAGCTAGGTGATATTGATCCCTATTCTTAGTCTGTTCTCACAGGTTTAGGGTATATGTCAGTTCTAGTCAGGCACTAGCCTGAGGTCCTAGGGACCAACAGTGGTATCCGATTGGGTTGATTTGGTTATCATTACAGTTAATGCATTTATCTGCTTATTTATGCATGTTATCTGATTTATAGTATTTTGCCATCTGCTTATCATATTACCTATCAGTTACCGCTTTCATACCAGTATCATTTACTTGATATTTTACTTACTTACTGATCATGCTTTACCTACCTTTCGATTATTGTATATATACCAGTAGGCATGACTTGCTGGTCCCCAGCTCGTGTACTTACTGGAATATATTCAGTTGTATCTCACACCCTCTGGTGATACTTTTTTTACGTCTGTCGAGTGGTGAGATGTCGGAACATTGATATGAGAATTCTGCGATAGAGTTGTCCCATTATGCTAGCTAGTTAGCTGGCCTGCCATTTTGTTACTTTATGTTCCAGAGATTTTAGTTATTCCGCTCATGACTTATTATCATACTATTTAGTTTTCAGTTCATGCTGGATTTGGTTTATCAGTATTATGGAATTTAGTAGTTGTCGACTTACTTATGATGCGTGCTTAAGATCATAATTTATATTCAGATCATGGTTCAATTGTTTAGTATCATGTCTAGTAGACTCTGATTATATTATTGTACTTTGTTTAGCCGTTCGTGTATAGGGGAGGCTCTGTCCGTTTGGATCAAAAAAATTTTATGCACGTGGCGGATCTGCTCATATCCTGAGGATTAATGTTTTGAACTCTGATTTATAAAAAAAGAAAACACCGCTTTTAAATCCCGGGGCGTGACAACAAGTATATAAAATATAAACAACTAGCTATTATAAGCATTCGTTTAAGACGTATAATACATTACATTTTCTCTTTTTTTTTCTTATACAACCCAAAATATTATTACATTTTTATTCTTTTGATATTTAATACCCTTAGCAACTCACTGACGAAGGGTACTTCTATCTGAGTCTCACATGGTAGGGCGCACTATCTATTGAGCAACGCCCTTGCCCTACGCCACCACGCCGCTCACGTAAGGACCTGCAAAACATGAAGGTGAGAATTAATTATAACAATAGTTTTTAGTGAGTACGACCAGCTAAGCGAGAAGCTAGACTTATTTGGTCCAAAGGAGAACTAAAATATATAGATAGACAATCTGTAGGACTATAAATTTACACTATATGCAATATGATCATATGCTATGCCTCATGCAAATGCGATAATGAAATCTACGCAAATAGGAACTACCAACTACTTCTATTTCACTATCCATTTTTATATACCACAGCTAGCCAAAGGTTTCTTCACCTTAGTCAAATCACCCAACTCGGTTTTGAGTCAATCATCAACGGACTACCACTACTATCTCGGCTTCAGACAGGTTGCCCCACACATACCCTAGCCATGATCTATTACTGACAGGTAAAACGCACCATACCTTCGGCAACACCACCACACCCTAAGCTCGACGAGGATCACCCACACATCACTAGCAATAGGGTAACTGGTAGGCGAGATCTCCTACACATGCCCACAGATCCTGTCGTTCATTGGGAGAGGATTGCCCACACATCCCCCACAGATAACAGTTGAGGATTCCAGTATTACTCCTCCAAAGGTCACAAGAATCCATTGTTAACCATATTTATACCTACCTTTCTAGGTTCGCCATTTCTTTTGTTCCAAGATCTATGTTCAATGACACTAGGTCTACTATTTTAACCCACCTAGTTTCATACGACTCTAGGTTCACTTGTTTACCAACCTATGTTTAATAACATTAAGTTCCACGACTTATCCAAGTGGCCTACCTATCACTATAATTTTTTTTTTTCATCCCAGATTTGGTGGCACTATGTTTACTAGTACAATATTGAGTTCTCTAAATTTTAAAGCAAGTCAATCTATTTTACTAGTTCACAACGCAATTCTATTTATCTGTCTCCCCTAAGGCATAGATACAAATACCCTATATATTTTCTTATGCTTATATTCCATATCCATTGGTAGATAATTCACCCTAAGCAGCATAAGACTTATGCCTACTCATTTTACCAATTAATCTACCAATATATGCATCAATAAAAATAATATTAAATTACACTCTAGACATGAGAGATGATCTTATCTCTTTGATAGAGCACAACCCACCTAGCTATGCTACCGATTATTTGTAAACACTTACAATCGAGCTCACATGGCGAAACGGCTCACCCGTGAAGCACGTATGGTCAAAACGGTCGTTTTTTGGTCATTACGCGAAATCGCTTGCTGACGCTCATCGCTTTCCAAATCAAAGTTTCCTAAGGCTCATCTCTAACCTTCAATTAGAGAATAATGCAATCAATTTAGGCCTACAGCTTCAAAAACTCCACAAAAAAAACTGAACATGCCCTAGTTCCCTTTTTATCCAAAACTATTTTGATATTTTTGGAGAATCTTCGAGCAAATAGGCGTAGAAGCCTTTAGAGAATGTTAGGATATCAATTTTAAAGAATTTAGCAAGAATCCTTATCGTTTGCTGAAAATCTTAATCTCAACCGCGAGCTCCACGAGCTCCTACACATGCCGAAAGTTTGATCCGGCACTCCTATGTGACTCTTGAGGTCAAACTTCGCCAAGATGACGAGTTCCGGAGAAAGAGAGGGAGAAACGAGAGGGAGGGAAAGAGAGGGTGTCACGCCCCGAGTTTAAAAATCAGGTCTGAATATATTTTTTTTTTTTTTTTTCTTTTTTTTTGAATAAGTCAGAGTTTGCAAAGCGGGCGTAACAGACCGCCACACATATAGGAAATCCCCTATCCAAAGGGATAGGGTCTCTCCTATACATGCACGGCTAGGCTAATCCAATCATCAATCAGAGAGCAATAAATATCTCAACTAAACAATACTAATCATCAGAGGTAATCCAAATATCATACTATCATCAAACTGAAATATCTAAATAAACTGGAAGCTGAATGCTATACATAAAAGTCAGCTACAATCATCGAAGATCTCAGACATCAATATCTCATCAGGGGACAGCTCTATCGTGATCGGCTCACCAAAACGTCCCGATATCTCACCACCCAACGGACCTGAAAAACAGTCACCCAGGGGTGTGAGATACACCGGAGTGTATCCCAGTGGGCACAACGAGCCGAGAAATAGCTAATCGTACCTACTGGGTACAATAATCTGCAGATAGTAATAATCAAGGGGTAAGTCTGAAATAACAGGTAAGATCTACTGCTAATCAATAATCCACAAATGAAACTGAATAGGCAGATAATCAAGCACAAGGAAACTGCAGGTAATAAGTGCTGAAAAAATCAAGGTATAGCTATAATAATCATGCATAAGAAACGGCAGATACATGATGCTGGAAATCATGATATACTGAACTAATCAAGCATAAGAACTGCAGATAAGTAATGCTAGAGATCTGGACAAAACTGAATAATCAAGCATAAACTGAGAATGATGCGTCAAAAATAGAAATCCAAGTATCCATCATAAGCCATTATTGGTCTCACAGAACCTCAGACAATACCACCGATCCGCACCTCATCTGCTGACAATAACCCGGCACTCACAGATGCAATCGGGCTCACGGGTCCAATCTCCAGACCACTTTACCGGTAAAGAACATCTACACGGGTCATGACTCCGCTGATGTTCGTGAAGTACAACAGTGCATGGTAATCATAATGCTATGCTCAGGCTCACGGTCTAACGACCGGGTAGTCGGCAAATCTGCCGAGATCCCCTCAGGGAAGTAACTATCTGTCTATATATCAATCATGGGTCGATCATGCATATCTGAATATATAAGCAAGTATCTCTGGATATAAATGCAGTATAACAAAGGGGCATATATGATAGGAATCAACAGATGTGATCAGACCCTGAAAATCTACTGTACTGGGATATAACAGCTGACGAGCAGGTATAAATGCAATGTCTACGGAGATCAATGTCTATCAGAAAAGATCATATGGCATATAAGCAAACTCATCAGGACTAAATCAAGAACAGGTAAAATCATCAGGACTAAATCAAGAATCAGCAACATCATCAAGACTAATCAAGAATCGGCAACATCATCAGGACTAATCAAGAACATGCAAAATCATCAGGAAATATCAGGCATAATCGATCATGACATCTATATACCAAAATATGAAAAGCTGACACGCAGGTATGGGTAACGTGTCTAAAGCAATCAATGTCTATCAGGAAGGATCACATGGTACATAGATAAAATCATCAGGTATAGTCAAGAATAGGTGTACATGATAGAATCAACAGGGCTAACCAAAAATAGGTGTCCGACTGGACTAAAGCAACCAGAGGGCCGAATAGATAAAGCCCGGACCGAAGATAACCCACCTGAATGAAGGCAGATCCTCGAACTCCCGCACAGCTACTGGGAGGCTGGTGCTGAGCAACTGGGCCCTGAATCAGAAGCTATAATCAGTAATAGACTCACACATACCCATCCCGACGACACGACAGTAACGGAGTGCTTATATGGGATAATATCGTCGTTTTACCGAACAAAAACCGATTCCCGATCACCGAGAACCCTCGGAATCCCAACAAGATGCCTAGTAGGTGTGAAAACATTGTCTAAGGACAGCCATCAAGTCCAATTTACAATTTGATCCACAATAGTTCTTAAATTGCATAAAAACACTATGTTGACGGCTAGTTTCGACTCGTTCTTGAAATCCGGGAGTCCAAAAGCTGATCTGTAACTTTCAGCGCGTTCGTTACGACGAGACGAAGCTCGTGCTCACAAGTTTGGACTGACACAGATCCCGAGAACAAAGTTGGCCCATAACACATCCTTGGCTTAAATACAACTATGCAATATCTTAACCTATCCTTGATCAAATTGAACAATAAATGGAGCATCATGTTCAGGGGACTTAGTAGAGTTGAGGGCTCACCTTAGGCTTGCCTGAGATCGGCCGGAACAGTAGCCGGAGCAAGGTGGTGCACCAACACAAGCTGCCCAAGGCTCGGTTTGGGTTCACTTTGAGCAACACAGGTTCAGACCTGCCACAGAGAGGAGCACCAGCTAACTTTGAGTCCCAGGAGGTGACTGATCCATGTTGGGTCGAGCCCCGGCGGCCGGAGGCGGCAGCGGCCGGAGACAAGCCCGAGATTCACATTTCGGGTGCATGGTTGGAAACCAGCAACAGGGGTCACCCTGGCCCAAATAAAAATGATGGAACATTTAAAACTCCTATTTAGGGCTTACCTGTAGGGGTGGCCGGAGCCCGGACCGCCGGAGATGGCCGGAGTCCGAGGTCGAGTGCAACTCGGGTGCAACTGCAGAGGTCATCATCCCAACGTCAAAAACCCCATGCAGTGTCATAAACCACCTTAAAATGTTGCACTTGACTTACCTGCACGGTTGGCCGACGCCAGGAGGCGGCGGCGACACGCGGCGGCGGAGCTCGGTGGAGCTTAATGGCCGTCAATGGCGGAATCCGGTCGAGTGCCTCTGGGCCGGTGCAACTTGGACCAAAAGCTCCCACTCGGTGCCAGGAAGCTTCTGGTGGCGATGGCCGGCGGCGGGAGGCAGCGGCGGCGCCGGACGGCGACGATCGGCAACCGTGAAGAAAACTCGGTTTCTAGGGCAACTCCGATTGGCCCCGATCTTCCTCCGATGGTCCTCCCACTTCGTGGAGATGCCGCAGACGTCGAGGGGAAGAGATCCAACGTCTCTGATCTGAGTTTCAACGGCTGGATGAAGCGCGGCCGTGGATCTGGCCGGAAATCACACTCCGGCAAGAAGTCGTTCCCGCCAGCAAACCAGGGCACGGCGGCGGCTCGGACTACACAGGGGGGGTCACCTCGACATCAGGAACACCCTAGACACACTCTTGCGCCATTTAAAGGAAATAAATTCCATAACTTACCTCGCCGGAAAATGAGGAAGAAGAAGGTTGCTCGCGGCGGCGCCGGCGCCGGCGAGGCGTCGGTTCACCCCGGGTTCGGTGTCAACCACACAGAGGCTTCCCCAGATGCTATTTGGAGCAACCCAGGGCCTCTGGGAGAACTTCTTCTCCTTCCCAACCGAGATGGAGGAGTTGTTGTTTCCTTTTCTTCTCCGGCGACGAGGGCAGCGGCGGCCGGTGAGCGACTTCCGATGGGTGCGGCAGGAGTAGTGGATTCTGTTGGGGCTGCGGCTGGGGGAAGGGCTTCGGGTTTAGGGTTTGTGGAACCCTAGCCGAGTGTACATGTATTTATATACATGGTGCAAATTTGCAATTTGCCCCTCCATCTTATTGTATTCAGAGCTCAGACCCCCACAACAGCTCACAATCACCATTAGGTCCCTCACATAGCAGTGGCACGCAAATCGATACATAAAATGTAGGGACTACTGTGCAAAAAGCCGCATTTTCACCGTACTTCACGCTTTTCGAGGCGTTCTGGTCGTCGAAACGAAAAATGGACTTCGCCACGACGTCCGGCTCGACGAGACCTATCAGGTAGCGATTTCTGTTTTTCGAGAAACTGCCCGGATCAAATCTCGGTCCATAAAATACTATTCCAAAATACAGTTATCGCGCTTTTCGAGGCTCTAGGGTCGTCAAACGGAAATTCCGTCAGTGCCATTGCGTTCAGAACGATGAAACCGATTAAAACGACTATCTGGATCACTATATTCGGAGTCCGAACAGTGAATTGGTCAGCGTTGCATTCGTCGGAGTCCCAAAAATTGGAGTTACTATTCATCTACAGTAATCCACTTAATTGATACTGTGCGCAGCCACTGTTTCATTGGTCGCGATATTCGCTCGCTTCTTCGCTGATTACTGAAAGATCTGACCGTCAGATCGAAAAGTGCTGAATATGAATCTCGCTCAGTTCGACGAGACGATCGCAACGGTCAACTCGGATTTCCAAGATCACATCCGGATTGGAAAATAACCTTTTTTTTGCCTCGTAAACTGTGCAATTTACATAGTGGCAAAAAGGTCAACTGCGCTCTTGTGCCAAAATCAACTTGACATTTCCTTCTCTTCTTGTATTTATTTACAATAAAATTTTAAGTTTCTACAGAGGGTCTCTCATCTCTTTCTCTTACTGTGCATGGTGCGTGTGCGTGTGTGTGTGCGTACAGGGAAAAAGGAGAGGAATGGTCCCCCCTTAAAGGCCCATTCCCAATAAAATTACAGAAATACCTTCATTGGGCATTTCTGTTGTTGAGGCTCCAAACTTTTCTCCAGCATTCGGTCCTCGAAGATCTCTCCTTTAGGGATTCCACTGCTGACAGACCAGACCTTCCCACAAGATTCGGTTCCCAAAGGTTACCCATTCAGGATTTGCAGGGAAGATCCGAACCTTACCCTCAAAGTTCGATCTTCGCGGCCAATGTCTGGTCCCTCCCTTAGAGGTCCAGAATCTGAACCCCTCTTAGCCCAATTTTGTTTTGTCGTAAAATTTTTAATTTTGCTCATTGGAATTCTAACACTTGTCTAATTGTTGTGAAACCCTCAAAACCCAACTTGGACTTATCCACAGTCGTCTCTTGACTATTTTCAGTCTATTATACGAAGTCCAATAATCTTTTAATTGAGTTTTCACGTCGAACCCATGCCGAAAACAATCCTTCTAGCTTGAAACTTCACCAGGATCATTGGATTAGTCTTCCAAGCCAATTTTCACCAGAACTACGTCATTTGCAGAAGTCCAGATCATTACACCTACTGTGACTAATTGAATTACTTTGGAAAGAGTATTTTGTTATATATCTTAAAGGTACTCTCTCTTATAATTCTCGGGTTGATTGGTTATTATGCTGTAATTGAGGAATACAATGATGCCATTTGAATTTCTGATTTGTTGGATATTAAATCTACCTTTTGTTATGTACATATATTTTTTGTGGTAATGCAATTTCTTAGCAATCCACAAAACATACCATCATAAATAGAAGCACCATGGAGACTGAGTTGATTGCTCTTAATACAATTTGCCTTGAAGTTGAGTGTCTTAAGAACCTATTGTCATCTATATATTCATTTGATTTTCTCTCTTATTCCACTTATTTTTATTCAGTATGACTCTTAAGCTACAATAGATTGTAAAAAAAAAATAGTAAACTTTAAGGTTAATTAGCAGACATATTAAATTGAGTCAAAAGTCTATTAGATGCATCGCTATCTTCTCACGATTATTTTTTTAGAGTTCTATCAAATTTGAGCAGAATCTTGCAAATTATTTAACGAAAGGGCTAAATAAAATTGAGGTTTTGAAGTCATCGAGAGGTATAGAATTTTGTCTAGTCTTCCTGTATTGGAAACCCAACCTTTGTGATAAAGAGACTCCTCGAAGAATATTCAATATAATAAAAATAAATCGTCAAGTTGATAAAAAAGCACTTTTTATATATTAATTACATAAATGAGTTTTAACTTTAATCTCATCCCTGTGGTGAGTAGCAGTCTATATAGTGGTCTAGGTTAAGCTTAAAACCCTTAATGGGCTCTCAGACGGTAATTTTTGTAAAATATGATTCTACCCACATCTCCCGAAAAGACTATTTATATGAGAGCATATGTATATACAACTATGATACATAGACGGTTCATAGAAACTCTCAAAAAAAAATCAGAATGTTGTGCACGACCATTAACGGATAGATTTGAGATAAAGAATTTTATACTATGTGCATGGTAGTTGAAGTTAGATTCAAAGAAACATAATTAACGATCTAATTCACCCCGATTCCTTTTGTTGAACGCAGCTTACACTAATTAAGTGGGATTAAGTCACTTACAGTAGCTTATTCTCTAGAAAAATAGATAGAACAGTAATTTCAGACTTATACCAGCTTATCTTCAAAAAGAAGAATTGTTATTTTTCCTCTTTCAAAATAATGTTTGGGTGTAAAGGAGGGAATAAAGGCTTATTCCCTTTTATCGCCTATTGTATAGTATTAATATTGGTGCATGATTTTACTTCTTTTAATTATTGAGTTTAATTCTTATTTCAAAAATTTTAAATTTTGTGAGAGATATTAAAAAAATCTAAAATTTTTGCTTGAGTTTTACTTATTTATTTAATTATTTATATTCTTTAATTATTTAACTATTGGGAAATGCTTGGGTACCCCATTTTGTTATTAACGTGTTAGCGTGCATATGTGGAAGGGTTAGGGTTTAGTGTTTAGGATGTAATGATGATATTTAGGATTTAATAATAGTGTTTGAGATTTAGTAATTAATAGTTAGAGTATAATAATAATATTATCATGTCATTAATAATATTTTATGATATAGTTCGAGATACCTATAGCGCACTCTTAACTATCACTTTAGGCTAAAAAAATGTTCATCCGTTTCTTTTGCCTAAGAGATCGATATAAAACTCCCATAAAACAATTGTTCATCCACATATGAACAAAAAAAGAAGAATATATATATATACTAGTTTAATACCCGCGCTTCGCTGTGGAAACTACAATCTAATTAAGTATTAGACATTAAACATTCACTAATGAAGTATTAGACATTAAACATTATATATTACATAGAGTATAATAATATTATATTATAAAAGTAAACTACGTACGGGTATTAAACATAATATAGTACATAGAGAAATATATTAAGTATTACATATTAAACATCATATATTACATAGAGAACAGTAATATTAAACATTAAACTAATTAAGTATTAGTCATTAAACATTATATATTATGTAGAGCACACGAATATTATATTAGTAAACTGCATATAGCATGGTAATTCTTCATTTGGTCTCTCTATCAGATGGTTCTGCTTCATCAAACCTACAATCAACGTAAATAATTTGATATCATTAATAAATTATAATTATATATAAAATCATAAATAATTAAGTAACAAAACTACTTTAGATTAGATATCTTACGTAAGTCGAGGTTTCTTAGGAAATTAAAGCAAACACAAAACCATGCAAGAAACCACAACCGAAAACAAATTACAATACTTTGAAAAACTCATAGGGAAACAAAAGAAATAATTGATAGTAAACAGAAAATTTGTCCGGCAACCAAAATACTCGAAGCGGAAAAGCTGAGAAGAAATAGGAGGAATCGTAGGAAAGGAGAGAGCAGACAGGAACATAACTTCTAACTAAGTACTCAGTAAAAGTGGGTTGGAATGCACCTATCGAACAGACCAGAAGGAAGAGTACACATAACAAACACTACAACAATCAGTCGGAAAATTCTGATTATCCTATTCATGGAATGAGGATGATGTTCTTTCGATTTAATTACCTTCTTTACTTCCAATTGAATTCCTTACTTCAAATTTCACTACAATGGTATCATAGACTGAAAGTATTTGTATTCATAGAAATATAAGGAACAGAAAAAGAGAGTAGTTATGATAGCATATCTATTGTAATCTGTCAAAACAGAATCAATCTCTACAAAATATTTTGGGACTCACCAACATCATATCAATCAAATCAAAATCTACTATATAATATCTGCATTTCTAAATTGCATTTATAAAAATTTTGGAAATAGGGAAAGAGAGAAGGTATGATAGCAAATCCTGAGAAAAGCTAAAAAAATCTTTGGGTAAGGAAAAAAAGTTATAAATCTGAGAAAATCTGTAAGAACAGAATGAATCTCTAAAAAATATTTTGGGGGTCACCAACATCGTATCAATCAAATCAAAATCTACTATATAATATTTGTATTTTTTAATTATATTTATGAAAATTTTGGAAATAGGGAAAGAGAGAAGGTACAAAAGATACAAAATCTTAGGGTAAGGGGAAAAAAACTATTTATGATAGGAAATTTCTAAATCTATATTTATGGGAATTTTGGAAATCGAAAAAGAGAGTAGGTATGGTAGGAAATTTTGAAGAAATCTAGAAAATCTTAGGGTAAGAATAGTTCCAAGAATGTATAATATCTTTATTTCTAAATTGGATTTATGAAAATCTTGGAAATAGAAAAAGAGAATCTATAATATCTTTATTTCTAAATTGCATTTATAAAAATCTTGAAAATAGAAAAAGAGAATCTATAATATCTTTATTTCTAAATTGCATTTATGAAGAAAAAGAGAGTAAAAAAAATGAGTATTTATGATAACAAATTTCTAAATATGCATTTATGAAAATCTTGGGAATAGAAAAAGGTAGTACCTATAATAGCAAATTTTGAACAAATCAAAAATATTTCGGGACACAATTATCGTCACATCACATCAATCAAATCAAATCAAATATTACTCTTACAAAATCTATTATATAATATCTTTATTTCTAAATTGCATTTATGGAAATCTTGGAAATAGGAAAGGAGAGTACCTATGATCGCAAATCTTGAGTAAATCTAGAAAATCTTAAGGTAAGAAAAAGAAAGTACTAATGATAGCAAATTTCTAATTATATATTTATGAAAATGTTAGAAATAGGAAAAGAGAGTATAATAGGAAATTTCTAATTATATATTTATGGAAATGTTGGAAATAGAAAAAAATAATTATGATAGCGAATTTCGAGAAAATGTAGAAAATCTTAGAGTAAAAAAAAAAAAGTATTTATGATTATTATAGGAAATATTTTTTTCTCTAAATTATATTTATGGAAATCTTGGAAGTAGGAAAAGATAGCAGGTATGATAGTAAATCTTAACAAAATCTAGCAAATCTTAGGGTAAGAAGAAGAGAGTATTTACGATAGGAAGTTTCTAAATCTACATTTATGGAAACGTTGGAAATAGGAAAAAATAGTAGCTATCATAACAAATTTTGAGAAAATGTAGAAAATCTTAGAAATTTCCAAATATTGGTAGAAAAATTCATAAAATTTCTACTATATAATTTCTTTATTTCTAAACTGTATTTATGAATATCTTGGAATATTGGAAATAGGAAAAGAGAGTAATTATGAAAGCAATTTTCAAGAAAATCTAGAAAATCTTAGGGTAAAACAAAAGGAAGAGTATTTCTGATTAGTATAGGAAATATTTTTATTTGTAAATTGCATTTATGGAAATGTTGAAAATAGGAAAAGAAAGTAATTATGATAGTAAATGTTGACAAAATCTAGAAAATGGTAGGGTAAGAAAAAGAGAGAATTTATGATAGTAAATTTCTAAATCTAGATTTATGGAAATCTTGGAAATAAGTAAAGATAGTAGCTATCATCGCAAATTTTGAAAAAATCTTAAAAATCTTAAAATATTGGAAGGAAAGTTCATAAAACTTTTACTATCTAATATCTTTATTTCTAAATTACATTTATGGAAATCTTGAAAAGAACAAAAGATAGTATTTATGATAGTAAATTTCTAAATGTACATTTATAAAAACCTTGGAAATAGAAAAAGATAGTGGTTATCATAGTAATTTTTGAGAAAATCTAAAAAATCTTAGAAATTCTCTTGGAAATTTCAAAATATTGGAAGTAAAGTTCATAAAACTTCTACTATCTAATATCTTTATTTCTAATTATAGCCCATCCTCCCTATTCGGTGCCGATTTCACCTCCCCACTTCATTTACTTTTTTATATACATTTTTGATCTAACAGAGAAAGGAAGAAGGATATTTAAAATTTTAAAATTTATACAGATTTTTATATACATGTTTTTTATTTTTAAAAAATTTTTTAGTATTCCTAAAGTTTTAAAATTTCTTAGTAAATTAATATGATTTTAATATACAAAAGCTAAATTTAAATAATATAAATTATGATTAATTATTTTAAAAAAAAATTTTAAAGAATAATTTTTTAAATTAATTAATATAATTTTGTTTTCTTTATTCTTTATCAAACCAAACATAATTTTTTACATCTGATACAACTTTAATACTAATCTAAACATCTAACAGAGAAAGAAAGATCTAACAGAGAAATAAAGATCTAATCTAACATATATATATATTAATTGAAAATTTAACTTAAATAAATTGAAAGATCTAGAGGATGAAAATTAACCTGGCGAAGGAAATCGGACAGAGTATCAAACGGAACCCGACCCATCGGACAGAGTATCAAACGGAACCCGACCCTCAGACCGCCCAATTGTAAGCCAATCAGAAACGGAAGGCAATCGAACTGCGAAGGACACACAGAGAAAGAATACCATCCCAACTTGGCGGCAATCGGACAAACCATCCCAACTCCGATTGATCTGCAAAGGATGAGGAAATCAAATGACAAAGAGCCGGTGGACAGAGAGAGAGGGACGGCACAAAAATAAAAAGAAATTGTAAATATCTAACAGAGAGAGAGAAAGATCTAACAGAGAAATAAATATCTAACATATATATATTAATTTCAAATTTAACTTAAATAAATTAGAAAATCTAACAGAGAAAGGAAGAAGCAAGATGGAAATTAACCTGGCGAAGACAATCGGACGGAGCATCAAACCGAATCCGACCCTCGGACCATCCGATTGTAAGCCAATCGAAAAAAGAAAAAATTTGTAAACATCTAACAGAGAAAGAAAGATCTAACAGAGAAATAAATATCTAACATATATATATTAAAGAAAAAGGGAAAATTTGTAAACATCTAGTAGAGAAAGAAAGATCTAACAGAGAAATAA
>CM055078.1:12431362-12466202 GCA_029204045.2 Tillandsia leiboldiana | reverse complement strand
TCATTAGAACTCATAAATTTTTGGCCCTTGGATGAAGTAATATGTGGTTAGAATTATAGTAGTCCCTAGAATTTCTACTATTACACCAACAACCCACTAAGCCCTATGGGGACCACTATCATCCTAACCGCATATTCTTTCATCAAAAGGCGAAAAAGTTAAGAGTACAAGGGATTTATACTCATAAGAGTATAGTAGCCCTACACATATATATAGTTCGGCTACTATGCTTGTACAAGCACAAAGCAATTGATGTTTGTAAATTTTCTACCGTTAGATCTACCCCTTTGATTAATTTCATTCCTTAAATCATTCTATTCCACCAACCATCCGTTTAACCCAAGGGTGCCTACTATCATACTAACCACACATCTTTTCATCTGATGGTTAAAAACTTAATTACAAGCATCAATGACTTATACTTTTAAAAGCATAGGAGCTCAATTATATATATATATATATATATATATAGTAGAACTTATATATTTTCAAAAGTACAAATTTATTTATGATTGTGAATTTTTTACCATAAAATTTGTACTGAGATCTAAGCGGTTGTACTTTTTCTCTCTCTTTTTAATTGTCTTTACAACACAACACGGATCTCAATATAAATCTTATAGTAAAAAATTCACAAACATGGATGAGCCTGTACTTTTCAAAATATATAAGCTCTACTCTCTCTCTCTCTCTCTCTCTCTCTCTCTCTCTCTCTCTCTATATATATATATATATATATATATATATATATATATATATATATATATATATATATATATATATATAGGCTGAAATACTATCGATATCAACAAGTCATTGGTGCTACCTATTTTTTAACCCTTGCATTAAGAAATGTGCGGTTAGAATGATAGTAGTCCCCTAGGGTTTAGTGGGTGGTTGGTTGAATAATAAAAATTCTAAGGGACCACTATAATCCAACTGCACATCCTTTCATCCAAGGGCTGAAAATTTAGTAGCACAAATTACTTGCTGTTATCAATAGTATTCTAGCCGAACTCTCTCTCTCTCTCTCTCTCTCTCTCTATATATATATATATATATATATATATATATATATATATATATATATATATATATATATATATATATATATAGCGCGTGCGCTAGGCTACTATATTATTAATAGCACCAAGTTATTGGTGTTATTAGGTTTTTGACCATTGGATGAAGGGATATGTGATTAAAATGATAGTGGGCCCTTTGGGTTTAGTGGTTGGTTGGTTGAATCTTACAATCTAAGGGTTGAAAATGTTAGAGGGGTTGATTTAATGGTGGAAAACTTGGTAGCACAAGTGTTTGGTAGTATCCATAATATAGTATGAGTAATGCTACATGTACACCCCGAAGGGGTGTACATCCTACACCTCCACCCTTTTAATGGTGTCGATGTTTTTTACGGGTCACATCAAGTGACCACTCATCACACCCCCATCCTTAGATGGGTGGGGGTGTGAGATGTACACCCCTTACGGGTGTACAAGTAGCATTTTCCATATAGTATATGGACTCTCTCTCTCTCTCTCTCTCTCTCTCTTTATATATATATATATATATATATAGTCCGGCTAGAATACTATCGATAGCACCAAACAATTGGTGCTATCAAGTTTTCAGCCGTTGGATGAAAATATATGCGGTTGGGATTATAGTGGTACCTTAAGATTTTTACTATTCAACCAACCACCTAGTAAACCCTAGGGGCCCACTATAATCTCAACCGCATATTTTTTCATCCAACGGCTAAAAACTTGATAGCACCAACGACTTGTGCTATCGATAGTATTCTAGCCTAATTATATATATATATATATATATTTATACCAATTTGTATAAAAAGAATCCATCAATTTTGTGTTTTTCCAAATTGGCCGCATTTTTACTTTTTCCAAATTTAGTGAGAATTTTTAAAAAATTAATCAAAATATACTTACAATTTGAATTTTAGTTTACTATTTAAATTCAGATTGAAATTTATGTTCTAAAATAAAGCTCTATATTTAAATTGTGCACTTAAACTTAAATTTTTTTTTGAATTCAAATTTTAGTTTTGTTGAACTAATTTGACATATTATAATCAAATTGTAATTTTATACATGAGTTTAAATTTTGAATTCAAAAATCTTCGAATGGTTCAATTCAATGTAAATAAAATTTGAATTAAAAAATCAAACTTAAATTTAAATTTATAAATTTGATATGCAATTGAAATTTATAATAGAAATTTAAATTTTAATTCCAGATTAAACTTACAGCTCAAATTTATTATTATTATAATTAGTTATTTTTAATAAATTTTCCTTACCCTTTTGTACATGAGATATTTTAGTAAGTTACATTTACGCATCAATAAATATTTCTAAAACTTTTCATATATAATCTTAATAAATATAATTTTAAATATTAAATTAAATATTCATAAAAATAAAATTTTTATGCTCTTTTGCATACTCTCTTAATAAACATATTTACTTTTATTATTAATTATATAAAATACACAAAAAATAAATTTTTATGACCTTTCGCATACTCTCTTAATAAACATATTTATTTTTATTAATTATATAAATATATGTAAATAAAATTGGAATTAAAATATTAAACCTAAATTTAATTTACTTGCTATATCTTTTTAGTTGTACAAAAAGTTAGAATACAAATTGATTTTTGAATAACATTTTAAGAGTACTGATATATTTCAATTTGATAGTTAAATTTTTATAGTTGTACATAAAGTTTGAATCTATAGTTTGTATTTAAAATTTAACACAATATATTTAAAAATAATTTATTTTTATATATGTGATATAAAATATATATACTCCCCTATAGAAAATCTATTTACAAGCTTTAAAACATTATAAGTTTGAAAATTTAATATTTAGATGTTAAATAGGGAAGAAAACAAGTATTACTAAATTATATAGTTTATGATATTAGAAAAAAATTATGAAAAGCATATAATTTATATAAACAAAAATTTTAAATTATATAGATTATATTAGTTTATATTTATATTGAAAAATTAAGATATTTATAGTTTAGTTAGAATAATTATGATGTGATTAAATAATTAATTCTATTTATATACTTTCATAGCATATCTTTATTTTTCACATATATACTCTAATTAATGATTATTTTATAAGTAATGGAAGAGGAAAAATAGAATAACTTGTCTTCTCTTGTAAATGGAGAGTAGTTAAATTATATAATTCATTATATTAGAAAAAAATTTAAAAAAATTATAATTTAGATAGTGAAAAAAATTAAATTTAAATTATATAAATTATAATTTAATATTTTTAATTTAGTATGCAAATTAACACGTGCAACGCATATGAGAAAGAGAGAGAGAAAGAGAGAGAGAGAGAGAGCTAGGTTGGAATACTATCGGTAACAAACCGGTTCCGTTACCATCTATTTATTTTTGATAATGGAGCTTCCAAAACAACAATAGACACTATTAAATATGATTAAATTATTTAAACTATCTGAAAATTAAATTTAATACTTTTTCAATATTTTTTTTTTAATCTATCAAGTGGCCACAAAAATGAACGGTTGAACCTTCAGCAAGTGATGATAGGAGTTTTGTAATCAACATCGTGAGTATAGATCTTATTTTAAATAATTTTAAAAAATTAATTAAAATTTAATTAATTTATATTTCTTTACACCGCCGTTAAACAAGTAAAAAATTTATATTTATCATTAAAATTATCAAATTTGCAATCTTTTGATTATTAGATCAATAATGTCGAAAAGATTTAAAATTTAATTTTTAGATATTTTCAGTGGTATAGATCATATTCAACGGTGCTGATCGTCGATTTGGAAGCTCTATCATCGAAAATAAATAGGGGCAACGGAATTCGTTTACCACCGATAACATTCCAGCTCAATCATACATATGTGTGCGTGTTTTTTTTTTTCTCCAATAGGATATGAATAATTTGAAATTGGGAAGCATTGATTTTTTTATTTTTTTTTATTTATATTTTTAAAAAATAAATTTAGCTAAAAATATATATAAAATAACTAGACTTCAAATCATCAAACTATTTTACCACCTGTCACTACAACAAAATTAGGTTATAGGGACACATGTTTGTGACACTTTTGTATAAATGTCCTATCTATATTCCATCTATATCTAAAATTAGATTATAGGGACACATTTTTGGGACACATTGCAAAAATGTGTCGCTATATATCCTAGCGACGGCACATATAGCAACTTGCACTAACAATAAGTGTCGATATTTTTATTAGCGATATTTTTTTTAAAACTTTAGAAACACTTGATAGTATCGGTATAACATAATTTTGCTATAATGTGCTAGCTAGGAACAATGAGTTGAAAGTATCTGAGTTATTTCACAATTTGTGCAGGCAAAGACGTGGTGCATCGCCAACCCTCAAGCGGGCAATGATAGGCTTCAGAAGGACATCGACACGCTATGCAATGTGGTAGACTGCAACCCGATCAAGCCGGGCGGCAGCTGCTACAACCCCAACACCGTCGTCGACCACGCCTCCTACGCCTTCGACTCCTACTTCAGGTCCCGCCAATCGTCACCCTCAACCTGCAACTTCGGGGGCGACGCTCTCCTTGTCGTAAATAACCCTTGTAAGATGTAACTAACTCTATTACATAGTTTTTTTTTTTTTTTTTTATATTTCGTTAAGGAAAATATATTTCTCTAAAGCGCATGTTCGACATTTTTTTCAGCATCAGGATCGTGCATTTATCCTTGAAGAGTTTTTGGAGCAGAACGATCGCCAATGAAGTTATATTTGAGAGTTGAAGTGAATAAACAAGTGATTGGATGTATCGTTTTGATTTTAGAGTATCTTTCTGATGCTTATATGTTTTGACTATGAAAATTGGCATGTTTTTATAATATAATTTTTTTTTTTAAAAAAAAGAGTTTGCTCTCTATTTGCCTCTCTCTGATCTCTCTTTCTCATGAGAAAAAATAGATGGAAAATGCTACTTGTACACCTCCATTTGGGGTGTACATCACACACCCCACCCATTCAATGGGTGGGATGTGGTGAGGGGTCACTTCACAATTTGTGAAGTGATCCCCACCCTTAGATAGGTGGGTGTAAGATGTACACCCCCTTTGGGGGTGTACATATAGCATTGCTCAAAATAGATCCATTATTTAGGGGTAAATAATGTTTCTCTTTTTAGAAAAAGTTGGAAAACCCAACCAGGTTTTCAACTGAAACTCCCAAGTATAAGAGAACAAAAATAAAAAATAATATTTGTACATCTCTAAAAAGGTGTAGATCTTACCTCTCATATCGTAAAATTTATAAAAATCTTAAATAATATATAATAAAAGTATAAAAAAAAAATAAAACGATAAGTAGTCAAATAATAATTCTTCAATAAAAAGAGTGTAAGATATTAATATCTTCATGGTATACTTTGACAACTATTTTTAAATATCCTTAGTGCTACTACATTCGTTTCATCATGCTAATTTTGTAAAATGAATATATATGTGGAAAGATATATACATGCATTAGCACATAAGAAGATACTAGGAATCCAGAAACTTCCAAATACGAAGTAACCATTGCTCTTCTAATCTTGGAACATAAAATTAAAATGGTGCAAGTGTTAATTATCTTAAATTTTAAATTAAACTCAAAGTAAAATAATAATATGGCATGATTTGAAATTTTTTTTGGAGGAATGAAACCATTGTCTACTTTATCATTGAGCTCTAAACCTGCTTGTAGGCAGTAACTAATTTCTCTGATCGGCTTGTTTGGATTCGGTATAGAACCGGAAATAAGAGGGATATTCCTCTTATTCTTCCAAACGCAACAGAAATCAATCGGTATAATTTGTTCCAGTATAATTAGAATAAGTGAGAATTATTGTTCTCACTCTTTCCAACCACCCTCTTACTTTTTCTTTAAATACCCTCCCATGTCTACCGAGGCACCATCTCTCACCTCATTATTACATAATAAAATTTGAGGATAAAAAGATAATTTACCTCAATTAAGTTTTTTTATTTCTCTTATTTTTCATTCTCATACCAAACACAAAATCTCTTATCACTGAAACCATCCCAAATGCTTTTTTACACTAGTTCCGTACTTTATACTTATTTCTGGAATAGTAAGTTCGGTCTTATTCCGTTACCGGGCCCAATTAGATTAAAAACTGAATATCTCTAATGCAAGACCATCTTATTTATTGTTTATGTGACTTTAAAATTTGTATTATTTATACACGAATAACAAATAGAACAGTTTCAAATTTAAAATTATGGTCATTAAATTTTATTTTATAGACGTTATCAAATTTTTTAAAAAATATCAATAATAAAATGTCACCTAACCAGGTCAGGAAAAATTATATACAATAAATTATTTTCTATGGAAGTTCGCATTACTTTATTTATATTTCAATCAATCAATTTTTTTTTTAAAAAATATATATAATAAAAATATTTTTTAAAAAATTATGATTAAATATAAAAATACCACATTTTAACATTTATTCCGTACAATTTCCGTTTTCACCGGTATAATACACGTTACACATTCAGAAATCACAACGGTCCAAAAATTTTATTAAATGACGAAAATGCCCCCATTCTCTGATGCAAACGTCCACTTATTAAATTCAAAAAAAGCAGAGTAAAGTGACCGAATTGTCCTCGCGAAAACTTTCCACTCAATCACATATCTGAACCGTCCGATGAATCATCTCCCGCACATCCACCGTCCAATTCAGAAACTTTTTAAGAAAACGCCCTCTATATATATATATATATATATATATAGGAAAGGGTTAATTGCTATGTCGAATTGCAAATATATCCCTGTAAAATTTAACTTTTCATATTTATCCCTTCAAAAATCCAAAGTTCTTCAAATATGCCCCTCTGGTTAATCCCTGTTTGGAATCTGTTTATTTTTTAACAGATTCGATGTGAAATGACTTTTTTGCCCCTTTACAAATATATCTCTCCAAAAGCAATACCATTATGCTTGTTACAAAAATACCCCTCTCCAAAAATCATAAAAATCTATCATCAAAATAATTTTTTTTTTCCTTTTTTTTTTTTTTTTTGAGGTATAATATGAAAAGGGTAAATATGTAAATTCAATTTTTAATCTAACTAAGGTTAACCATTTAACCTAGAATTAAATCAACTTTTTTAACAGAGATTGACGGTAGGGGCATATTTGAATAACGGTGGATTTTTGAAGGGATAAATATGAAAAGTTGAATTTTGTAGGGATATATTTGCAATTCGACATATTTGCAGGGACACGTATACAATTAACCCTATAGGAAAACGGTAACGTACAACAGTGTTATTCCCACTCCCCTTTTTATTATTTTTTTCTTTCTCTCTCTCGAGCAATACTAACCCTAGCCCTTTTTGAATTCCTCACAAGAGAGCGCCTTTTTCACCTCCCTCTCTCTCTCTCTCTCCTCTTCTTCTTCCTCTTCCTCCTCCGCTCCTCGATCGAAACCCTAGAAAGAGGAAGGATCGAGAGGGAAATGGCGGCAACGAACATAGGGATGATGGATTCGGCCTACTTCGTGGGGAGGGGCGAGATCCTCGCGTGGATCAACTCCACACTCCATCTCAATCTCTCCAAAGTGGAAGAGGTACGTTTCTTGGCCCGATCTCGTTGAGATTCGTAGAGGAAGATGATGATTTTGGATTAGATATGATGGTTGACGATGATGGTGATGGATTCGGTAGGCGGCGTCGGGGGCGGTGGGGTGCCAACTCATGGACGCGGTGCACCCGGGGATGGTGCCGATGCACAAGGTCAACTTCGACGCCAAGAGCGAGTACGAGATGATCCAAAACTACAAGGTGCTCCAGGACGTCTTCAACAAGCTCAAGATCACAAAGGTATTTTATATATATCTTTTCGGCTTTCTTTTGGTTTCATCAATGCCCCTGTTTTATTTCTGTTGATCTGCTTATTTACTTTCATTATTTGTTTTTTTTCTGAGGTCCTTGATTTAGTTGTGTAGAAGATTGGGTTTTGCAGAGATTTGTTCTTTCATTTGAGAATTTTGTTTCTTGGGGATTTTTAATGGGATTGGGGGTTTTCCCTTTTCCTTTTCTCTGTCTCTCTTTTCCGCCATATTACTGCGAATTAGCATGCCAATGTATCATCTGAGATAGGAAAATGGAAATTTTGTAGATATCTTTTCTCCTTAGAATGTTAATGAAAATGTATTACGAATAGGAATTGAGGGATTGTTGGGGAAGCTGCACCACAGAGGTTCAAAGAATAAGAGGCAGTAGGGTATCTGTTAGATGTTCTCGTATCCTATGCTTGTTGGCTTTGTGTTCTGTACCGAGCCAATCTCACGGGTTCTCATGCAAATTGTATTTTTTTCTTACGAAAAAGAAACATCAGATATCTAGGGCATCTAAGTTCTCTTCTCATGGGAAATCCATTGCAACTGGGGAAACCTTGAGATCTTTCCACAAGCTTCCTATGAGGGTGTCTTACAGTTAAAATCTTGAGATCTTCCCCTTTTAGTTTGGCTTCTTTTTTTTTTTGAAAATTTCTTTACTTGTAAATTACTTGGATCTGAAATATTTATTATGGTATTAGTTTTGTTTGCTATCCCATGATATGTTGCTAAGCATGGCTTAGTGCAGAAGAAAGCATGAGCTGTTCACTGATAAGTGATGAGTCTTTTTTCAAGGCCTGTAACTCGGTTTCTGCTTACTTATATATAGGCATTAATGCAGTTAATAATACTCATCCTGTTTTTTTTTTAAACTAGTGGATTAAACAAGTCTTATTGAGCTTCATATCAGATAATCAAGTTGCAGTATTTTTTTTTTCTTTTTAAATTCTGTATGCTAGTTCCTGTCCCCATAATTGACTGGTCATAGCACAAGAATCTGTGGAGAACTATATAATTTCAAGTTATACAACCCTTTTTGTCCATCAATCTTGCTCACCATCTGCATTTTTTTGGTCCTTATCTTCTCTTTCTTTTTCTTTCCTCAGCATATTGAGGTGAACAAACTTGTCAAAGGAAGGCCTCTTGATAATTTAGAGTTCATGCAGTGGATGAAGAGATATTGCGACACAGTCAATGGCGGTGTTGTGAACAAGTAAACTCATATTTGATTAGATTTCTTTTCTTATAACATCGCATGGTAACTTAGGATTTAGAAATTACATAGTCAATTATTTTTCCTTAGTTCTACTTTCCATTTACGAACTTTATTAAATTATTTCTCCCTCTCTTAGCTACAATGCTGTGGAAAGAAGAGATGCCTGTAAAGGTGGAAAGGAAGCAAATAAGAGGGCAGCAACAGCACCCACACAAGCATCATCCAAGTCTTCATCTGCTGCCCTAAAATCTCAGGCATCTCAACCCGCCAGAAAGAACGATGTGAATTCTACCAATGCATCACAAAAGAGTGCTAAACCAGTCAGCAATGCTGGAGGGCAAGCTTATGATGAGCAGGTAAGTTGGGTTGGTTCTGTTTGTTTCTGGGTTTCTAGTAGCACGAGAAAGCTTACGTTTGTGGCATTGAATTGCAGATCACTGAGTTGAAGCTTTTTGTCGATAGCCTTGAGAAAGAAAGGGACTTCTACTTTGCTAAGTTGAGGGATATTGAGATTTTGTGCCAGAGCCCTGAGATTGAGCACTTGTCTGTGAGTAGCAAATATTTTTTCCCCTACTTTTTTGTCCCTCCTTTATTGCGGAGAAATTTCATCTAAATCTTTCTCTTTTCATAATTTCATCATAGTGTAGGCAAGTAGTATACTAACAGTAGCAACTTGAGGTGATATTTCCTCATATTATAATGTAAAATGGCTTAAAATCCCACAAGTTACCAACATGAATATCATAATTCTTGATAAGCAAGGACTACTCAAACATATATTACATATTCATTGTTGTTCTGAGGTGGAAGCACATTTCTCATGTGAGATTTCTGAGGCATGAATGGCCTCTCGGGTTTCCTTAATATACGGACGGTAATAATGAAGATGTGCAAATAAATGGCATCACACAATTATATACATGGAGCATCAGGAATTTTATCTGAAAAGATACCAAACCAAAAGAATATGTAAGGTTCTAAGTTGTTTAGCCTACTAATACTAGCATTACTCTTTTCAATATCTTCTGATCTAATCATATTTCACTACAGCAGAATGAAGTCCCCTGAAACGTATGATTCTTTCTCCTTTTATGAGTTGATAGACTTCTTGGCAATTTTGACTCTTGAAATTGCAAAGGAACACCGAATTATTGACCCTTTTGAGTATATATATGCAGATTGTTGGTGCGATCCAGAAGATACTGTATGCCACAGACGACAGCCCCGCGGTTGTCGCAGAGGCGCAGGCCATGATAGCAGCAGAGCACCAGAAGCAGCAGCTGCTGGCTCTGAGCCCAATCGCAGAAGCATCGGAGGAGAAGCTGCCGCAGCAGCATCAGGAGTCGCAGAAGCGCAAGTGCATCTCCACCTTGGAGGTCGACATGGCGGCTAACTCAACTCACTCCCCGAGGCAGAGGCTCTCGGACATCTCTGACGTCCACTACTGTGGATCACCACTAACCAACTGCTAAAAAGGATGTAGTAATCTGAGGTTGGTTGTTATTCATTGCTAGACCTCTGTTTTTTGTTGTTCCATCTACTCTTCTTTTTTCTGATAGAATAGTACATTATAGAACACAATGAAATATGAGCTCTAACACATTTTGAAATGACTGTCTGAAATATGAGCTTTGCTATTTTTGGTCTTGGAAAATTCCGTGCTCTGATAAAACTCAACCTTTTCTTTTAAAAATAGTGTAGCCTATTGTACCAAAAGATAGAATAGCTTGTCAGGTTTTTGATTATTCCGTAAATGACATGCAATGTTGTTTTTTTAAATGGATACTCTTCAACTTCTCATAGAAATACTTAAACCGAAGGACTGAAATCTAAACTTTTATAGATCAGTTACCCAGTTCAAAGTGCTTTTAAGTTAATGTGTTTTCTATCCTTTCTCTAACATTACTTACTTTTTCCTTCTTCATTCAGGTTTGTGGCGCAACGGAGCGTTGCCTATGCTGTGGCTTTATATGCATGTGTTTTCCAGTTTATCAAGTTTATCAGAGTTCTAAAATTGAAGAAGGGAATCGGTCAACTTATTGGTGAGTGATAGTATGTTGTATTCTGGGTTTTGTGGATCATGTTAACTTGGATAGTAATTTTTTCTCATTGAGGTGGGGTAATATGTTTTCACTTCATAGGCATAATATATGTTCTCTTTTACAATGTGGTCTTTTTTTTTTTTCTGTTGCTGCTGTTGTTCTATGTTCTTGCCAAATGGTAATACCCCCACCAAATGCTTACTGCCAATTCAGGTGAAATTAACTGATGATGATTGACATCATTTTTGCATTAGAGTTATAAAGGTAATGAAGAGATACCAAATGAAATAATAAACTCCTGTAGTAAGATTGTGTTTGGACAGAAACCAAATCAGAGATGACCTGGATCTGGTTTCGAGATCAAGGTCGAGATCAAAATCGCTCTCGATAGAGGAGGGATCGGCTCAATCGAGTTCTAATCAAACAATTCGAAGAAAGCCAAAAATAAGTAGGCTCCGCTGATCGAAGACTTGGTTGGAAGAGTCGAATCGGTTGTATTAAGTAATAGGAAGCTTGGGTTACAAGTAAACTATTTCTAGAAAAACTATAAAGAAAGTTATAAATGCGGAAAAGGAAGGCTAAAAGTTAAACTACTTAACTGGAAAATATGTAAAATGCAATGAAAAGTAAGTGGTGGTTTTGTTTTAAGGGTGTAAAACCTTTATTATAGACTGGAAAATTACTATTTATAGTAATCTTTTGTCAGTCCACATTATTGGTCGGTTCATGTAGTGGTCGGTTCATGTAGTGGAGGAGTGCAGTAGTGACGACTGCGTAAGTTACGCCTCACATCTTGACTTTCCGCCTAAAATCTCTTCACCTTCTGGTGCTCTTTTTCCGGCTCCTAGCGTACCATTTATCTTTATTTTTTTGGCTTATGCGTGGGCCAGGCCATCTACCTTATGGTGCACTAATTTGTGCACCAACAATGCCTCCCTAATAGTCTTTTGAAAGGGTGTTCGAATGATTTTCGAGGCTTAACCAACGATTGTTATTAGCCGCTTATTTTTAGTCGTTTTGTATTAAATGTTTTACTTGATGGGTCCGATTGATTGTGTCGTTTTGTTTTACTAAAGTTATTCTGCAATAAATGCAGTCGGCATCATTCGAATTATGTTATCTTTTCTTCGGCCTTATTTGCTTTAGCCAAACTAATATATATATATTTTTTACTCTCATCAGCTTTGTCAGTTGAATTCTCACATACTTTTTTTTTTTATTCACATCGGCCTTATTAGTAATGGTCGAATTATTTAACTTGTCGGCCTCCAAGGCCAACTCTTTATTTTGAGGCTCTTTCAAGGCCTTGGTTCTTGATTCCTCACTTCTTCAGCCAAAGATTCCTCCTCTAGCCTGATCTCTCTTTTCTTGGCTGGTCATCTCTCTCGCTTCATGACGTCCTCCATGGTAAAAGTCGAACCATCCGTCTCGACATTATTTTTCATTGGTTGTGAGGGAAGCTTATGTTCGAGCCAATTCCATGTATTCAGCCTCCTCTTTGCATATTTCCAATGTTTTTTTTCTTTTCGGCTTACATTCTTTGCTGCCGACGTTTTTGGTTCTTGGTTATGATTGGCCTGTACCACTTGATCGGTCCCCTCATCGTGAACTATTAATTGGCCAGTACGTTTGCCTATATTTTTACCATTTTGAGGTGTTCTTTTGGAATCCCTCGCCATTCCTATGGTCTCAGCCATGGTTGGATTCCATGCTCTATTACTAATCTTCGATGGAAGGTCTTTATTTTCCCTTCGGTCATCATCTCGAGCTCGGGTTTGGGTCTCGACCGTATTAGGTAATGCCCCCCATGGGCCGAAATCCCTGGCTCACGGCTGTACGCCAAAAGGTCGCCTTGTGTGCTCCTCTCGGCTCTCTTTATCACTTGCGTGATAAAATTCTTTTAGAACTTTTTGAATTGGCAGGTCCTGTTCCAAGTCCATCTCTTCATTGGACCTTTTCTCCGAGTATTCCTCCCATTCTTTGGGGAAGGTCAAGAAATTTTTTCACTCACGAGCCATTTTTCTCTTGCGCACGATTGCCTCCCAATCTTTGTGCCCCATATCGGTCTTGCACTTGATGCAAAGCCAAAGCTTTCTCCTGACCTCGACCACCTAGTCCTAGAAGTTGTCTTGCAGTATCGCCTACTTTTCCTTAGCATCCACCATATTAGCTTTTGAAAGAAAATTACTCTTATCAACTTTCATTTCTTTTTTATTTTTTTGGTTGATAAAGGCCAACCAACCCTCGTCAATTTCTTTTTAAATTTGCCTCTTAAAGGTTGTTGTGCATTCACTGGTTCGATGGCTCCACAAATGGTGTTATTTATAATATTTCATTCTTCTCAACTCCTCATAAAGGGGCAGAATTTGTACCTCTTGGAGTTTAATTTTACCATTTTTAAATAACCGATCAAATATCTGATCAGTTTTAGATGTGTTGAATGAATAGGTAATAGCCGAGACTCGAGCTTTAGACTCGCTAGTCTTGCTCAGCTTCAAAAGTGCACATTTGTATAGCTAGCGGTTATTCACTGTTTCAACCGCATATACATCGACTTCATCAACGGATTCTTCACTTTCGCTTGATTGGCTCGGCTCGACTCTACTTTAGTCGGACATTCTTCTCTCAAGGAGATTTTTCTCCTTACCCTTGTTCCAATCTTTACATCGGCTCCACTGTGATCGATTATTTTGATTTTTTTTTCGGAACTACTTGTATTGAGCAATCTAAACACCCAAATCAAATAGATTACCCAAATCAAATAGATTTGGGAAGAATCTATCATCAAAATGGTATTTTATTTTGAAGTTCAGACCATTGAATACCATCTTGGCAAACTCTAATTCTGGCATTCTAACGAAACACCGATTTCTCGCGACTTTGAAACGGTTCAGGTATTCATTAACCATTTCACCCGATTTTGCCGGCCGGTATTGTGCTAGATCGGCCACAGATAACTCAGGCTCTGATCTATAGAATTGTTCAAGAAACTTGCGCTTCAATTTGTCCCAATCTCAGATTGAATTCAGAGGTAAGCATATGTTCCAAGTAAATGTTGTTCTTGCTAACGACATGTTGAACCGTTGTTATTTCAAAAACGAACACTGGATCGTGAACCTCGCTATATGTTTGACCGTATTCTCGGACTCATCACCTGAGAATTTGTCAAACTTCAGTATCTTCCAATTTACCGGATGTACGTGCTTCATATCCACAGTTACGAGATATGGAGATCTGAAAGCTGGCCGCATAGCTGGCCTTGCACCTATACCAAAAGTTTTTCTTATCGCCTCTATTTGAGCATACATTTTATTATTAGCAGTTGCCGAGATAGGCGCTTGGGTCTTATTCCCTACTAATTCGGCTTGAGGCGAAACATTTGGTGTTGGGTTATGTTGTTGTCCTTCGTTTAGGCTCGGCCCCCGAGCCCTCATTCCTGCATTTTGATACTGAAAAGCTGGTGGAAGAGGAGGTGGTAGCCACCAGGCTACCCCTAGCTGAAGTCCAGGGTTCATATTCGTTGGTTGATAGGCCGATTGAAAGGGCATTTCCTGTTGCTGCGGCATGTTTATTATAGTCGTAAGATACTGCGCCAGCACTACTGGAGCCACAAGTTGTTGTACGGGCGAAACAAACTAGAATACATTCTGCACCCAAGGATGAGGTTGATTTAAGACTAGAGGGCTAGAAGTCCTCTAGCTACCTGCTCGTTCTTGGTTAAGAATTGTTCGATTCGAACTATATTTTCGTTTGAGGCCGTGACCGTGGCCAACACCGCATCTAAGCAGGTAGTACTTTGGCCAACACCGCATCTCTACCGATTACTTTGGTCAAGACTATTAAGAACTCGTGTCATTTGCGTAAGTGTCTGAGTTCGGCTCTTAAGGATCCGAATACCTGTTATACTCTCGACTCCCGATAGTAACGCTGAACGCTTTTCACTCGTACCTTCGGTATTACCACCTGGCTCATTCGTAGAAGTTCTGGGAACATTTCTATTTCATAATTGAAGAAGTTGTTCGTCAGACATTCTGATATGGAAAAGATGATCTATACCTGATAGTCCCACCAAGCATGCCAAAAATTGTCTGCACAGAAATTGAATCAGAGGTGACCTAGATTTGCTTCTGAGATCAAGGTCGAGATCAAGATCTCTCTCGGTAGATGGATCGGTCTCTAGGTTGACTGTCGAATGTGAAATATTTTTAGAGATTAAGTGATTCGGTTGAAGAGGGATCGGCTAAATCGGGTTCTAATTAAATGATCAGAAGAAAACTAAAAATAAGTAGACTCGGCTAATTAAAGACTGAGCTGAAATAGCCGAATCGGTTGTATTAAGTAACAAGAAATTTGGGTTACAAGTAAACTACTTCTAGGAGCGTTGTAAAGAAACCTGTAAATGCGAAAAAAGAAAGCCACAAGAGTTATATTACTCTTAGGAAAAGTTGTAGATTATAGTGAAAAATAATGGATGGTCTTGTTTCAAAGATGCAAAACTCTTATTACAGACTTCGTCCACGTTATTGGTTGGTTCACGTAGTGGGAGAGTACAGTAATCACGACTCACAACTGCATAAGTACGCCCCACGTTTTTACTGTTTCTATCATTTGCGCCTAAAGTCTCTCCACATTCATGCGCTCTTTACGTACCATGTGTCTTCGTTTCTTTGACTCATGCGTGGGCCGGGCCATCTCTCTTATGGCGCACTAATTTGTGCCCCAAAGATTGCAACCATAATTATAATTTTTTATTATTATCTTCATAGGTCAAAAGCAAAAGGGGTAGAAAATTTTATCCATAATTTTTGACTTTTAGCTAGAAACTCGATTCATACAAGATCCCTGCCACAAAACATTCATCAGGTGCTGTCCACTTCCCACAGAAGAAGCAAATTTTCCTTTTTATTAAATTAAAACAGGGCGTCAGATAATACTGCCCAAGATAAGTGGAATATTGATTAGGTCAAGTCTCGTATGTTTTGGGATACAAGAGCAGATTGTCATGGGATGACGTCGTGCATAAAAAGTACGAAGGAAAAACTCCAATTTGCACCACCTGTAGTTAAGCATATTTTTACTTGGCCACTTAAACGGTTTAAAAGGTTGTTCTTAACTAGATAATTTTATCTTTTAACTCTGCCGAAGAAATCTAATAAAATAGGATAGCAAAAAAACAAAAAACAAAAATTATAGCCACAAGACAATTAAGTCTAATTTTTTGAATCCCAAAGCAACAAAATAAAAGTGAGCTAAACTACAGACAAAGTGAAAATGAGCTGAACCACAGGCGGCAAATTGAAGTTTATCCAAAGAATAAAAGAGAAAACACGCATAGATTCTCAGGTATCCATTTAACTCAAACGTTTGACTAATCTTGCATTTTAACCATAAAAAAAAAAAAAATTTAAAAAAAATCCAGGAAATATCATAAATAAACACATTAAGAAAGAGTGAGATCCAATAAAACAGATGTACACTATTACTCCTGAATTGTTTGCATAATTCTAAACCACAGACAATAACTTCTCTTCAAGGCAAACTGAAGTACCCACCATGCTGCATCTGCTGTATCCCACTGTATCTTGATTGCTCGCAATGTCGAGATGGTTTTTATCAAAGTAATCAGATTTGTCCAATAACTAAATTAAGCAGATATGCGTAAGTCAGCCGAATAACGTTTTCTAAGATTTCCGCCCTGGTAGACAATGCAAACTCACTCTGCCTCCACATAAATCTGCCAAGTATACAGTTGTAAGAAGTCGACAAGGGAGCACAAACAGAATTTGAGTAACCGAGGAGTATTTACCTCTATATCTGGTAATGGCTCGGAGTATTTCTTCTCGTGAACAGCAGAAATAGTAATTCCTGAGATTTTCTGGACCCCAAGCCGAGTAGAAACCATATTCTGCACAACAACAATGATGCTTATCATGATAAAAAAAAAAAAAAAAAAAAAATCCACGTACTTCTTTCCAGTTGAAATGCAGCCTGCCAAATATAGTGCCAAATAGGAATCTCATTATCTAATTTCTGCCAGGTCAAGCAATCCGCAAATGTTCCACTCAAGAAATAAGAAGCAATTCCGTCTTCAATATACAACTAATGATCATAATTCATAAGAGGTTTGTTACTACATAAAGCTTCATTAGATGAGTATTCTAGTTATGTTATGTTGTTATTTTGTCCAAAATTGATTAAGGGAAGATTAGAATTATGCCGGACAAGTTAACTCAATTATACTGACAGTTCACAATTGTAAGCTCCCCCGGAAAATCTTTCTACACATGAAAACATAATTGAGATGGATTAGTTTCTAATGGCTGGTTTTCACTTGCTTACGTGGCCGAGTCATTGCCGACATCATTGTAATATCCTTTAGTGATGGATATCAGCGAAACTCAATATGATACTTGGCATGCGTTATGGAATGGAGATGATTGCTGCTGTTAGTTTTCCTAAACCATTTCCTTCATGCAGCTCTGAAAGGGGAAAGCAACCTTTCTTGGTGGAACAAAGTTTCTCAGTTAGTTCTGACTAACACATCCTAAGCTCATGCGCATGTTAGCAAAATTTCAAATTACTATTCGATATGAAAACACAAAATTGTAGATGGTCTCTCTCACCAGGTTAAAGTTGACAGAATCAAAAGCTTCCACCGGTGGTAGAACCTGTATAAGGAGTGAAAGTCGTAATAATTATCCTGTGTAACAAATAGCTAGATAGTAACATTATAACTTAGATATTAGTGAAAGCAGACTAGATGAGAATAGTTTGTGAGACAGACATACAGCTAATCACTATCATACGCACATTATGAGCATGGACTCTGCTAGCGTAGCATGCCATAGAATAAGGTTTATTACGAGAAGGAACTATATGCAGATGCCTTCGAGAATATTTTGGATTGCAAAAATATACATAGCATATGAAAAAATTTTAAATTGTATTTTGCATACTTCCAAGAAGTAATAATACCCATAAAATCCTTCATTTATAACTATGATGAACTTAAACAATTTTCACATTTTTGTTTCAAAACGTTATCAAAATTAACTGCTTACATAAAGTCTTTAACCTAACACGTATCTACCAGAATTTACTCATTTGACCTGAAGAACCAAAAACTAAATTCTTTTCTAGCCTATAAGAGAACTAGAGCAGACAAAAAGGTCGTAAGGTAATAGATGGAAGTGTTTGTGAACCTATCACCTTTGTCGAGAATAACAATAACAGAATTCTCCATAACTAAGCATTAGCTCATATAGTCTCGTAATGACGTACATGTGTACGATAGTGATTATAGGCTATTGGATGTCTTACCAACTTCTGAAGCCCATTGACCAAGACAGCCTTCTCCTCGCCAGAAATGCTAGGAGCTAAATAAACTTCGAAAGGGCCCAAGGTTCTATCCATTTGGTTTGTGAGACAAAGGCGTACCTGAAGACGCACAAAAACACTTACATATATAAAAAAAACACAAAAGAACTATCCTCATTATAGTTTACTAGAGTATGACATACTTGACTTCACAAACTTTTTTTCAGTAGGAAAATTCAAAATCAAAAAGACATACTTAAGAGGAAATCCGAGGCTTCCAAACACAATTCTTAATATAAAGAAAAAAAAAAGCTCATTATGCAACCAGAGAGCTAGCAAAACATAGAAATTTACCCAAAATAGAGAACTAGTACCCTTAAAGTTTCACATTGATAGACATAGAATGTAATTAACCTATCTGAAGGTTTTCATTAATTCCAATTCATTGCATAGCAACTGTTGCTCAGTTCAATGAATCTAGCACATGTGAAAAGTATCATGTGTACCAGGTGCCTAGCTTAACATCCAGGGTCAAACAGGTAGCTAGACCCTGAGCAGAACTGAAGGAACTGCCTAAAGCGTTAAGGTCGATATTTTGGCGAAGAAAGGCAATAGTACTCAAAGAAGCTGTTTGTTTTTCTCCAGCAACAATCGAGGTTAATATAATCAAGTGAACAAACTACCACAGTGCTCTAGACTCGCAATGTAACAGAGTGATGATAACCAGAACTTAGAGGAACATTGTGCTCACTCTACAGGCGGCTGAGTTATGTGACTAACAGCAGTAGTTGGGACACATTCAAGAACTCTCCATGTTTACTGAACAAGTATGAAAGACAGTAAATAGATTTGTGGAATACCTACAGCAAATATACACTTATATTCACTTGATTTAAGGTAACAATGTATGAAACTTATCTGAACTATGGACCATTTGGATTTAGCTATCCAATCTTCAAAATTTTTGATTTTACTACACAACCTTTCAAAATGTTTGATTTGAGTCGGTCAATAGCACTTTAATTCCAAAATTTAAGCTAATTACTTACTTTAATGAACTTATGGTTGTGAGAATTGCATGAACTATACTAATTAAACCAGTAAAGATAAACGCCGCATTCAAATTTTGAAATCAAAGTGCTGTTGGCTTACTCAAATCAAACAAAATGAAAGGTTAGGTAGTAAAATCAAAATTTTGAAAGATTGGATAGCCAAATTCAAATGGTCCATAGTTAAGGTAAGTTTCATATGTTTTCACCTTGATTTAAATCCATACAAGATTAGACACTTACCAAAAAGGGCTTTCCCAGATAGATGGCGGACGGAACTTCAACAATTCGTAAATCAGCATCCTTGTGCACGACTGGCTGTCAACAGAGAGAGAGAGAGAGCTTGGAAACTTACTGTGTGTACACCAGTAAAATGTAAAAGAAACTTTGAAACCGTGCTATTCCAACTAAAATAAATAACATTTTTATAGTAAAAGAACTGAATATGCCAATATTGTAAATTCCAAAAGGAAGAAAAGGAAAGGCTTGTCAATTCGTTATCAAAGGTGTTTATTCCCACAACTAAATAAGGCCACCGCAGCTGCTGATTCTCATCCATTTTACTGTGTGTACACCAGTAAAATGTAAAAGAAACTTTGAAACCGTGCTATTCCAACTAAAATAAATAACATTTTTATAGTAAAAGAACTGAATATGCCAATATTGTAAATTCCAAAAGGAAGAAAAGGAAAGGCTTGTCAATTCGTTATCAAAGGTGTTTATTCCCACAACTAAATAAGGCCACCGCAGCTGCTGATTCTCATCCATTGACCACTACCCTCCATGTCATCCCTATATCCCTCAATTGGATTTTCCCAGGCAATAATGAACTAAGTTTGTAAAGTAGGAAATCAGCTAAATCAGTCTCGCTCAGCATATTGGTTACAGTACATAGTGGAAACAAGCAGTTTATATTTTTGGTGAATACAAGTTGATCAACAATATTTTATCATTATAATGAGACCCAACAACTCATGAGACCCAACTCCAGTTAAGTCAGAGCATAGCCTTTGGGACCATAGTTCTTGCCAATACTGTGGAGAGCTATTATTTCCAGAAAAAAATTGTTTCAAAGCTGTTGAGTTATTGAAGCATATACACAAGTCAAAATTGAATATAAGAGTTAGAGGGTAGGATCTTTGTGTACTAACCGTGCCATGGATGTTTTGAGTCTGCAGGCGTCCAGGTTCACCTAAATTTGTACGCCATGTTATTTGAAATTTTCCAAGAATATTGCTTCCATCTACCTTAACTTGGCTGGACTCTTCGGATGATGGCTTTAGTTGATAAAGATAATTGTATATCCCTCCCCCAGCTCTGATTAGAACTGGTGGCGTAAAAATATCCCTGCCAACACAAATGGATAACAAACATGAAATGTTGTCATTCTGTTGCTTATTAGAGTCATTATTGACTTTGTATACAATTTTTTTTTAAAAAAAGAAGATATGTAATAATTCAGGTAAAGCACAGAGAATATACCATGTATCTCATAAGAAACTGAATTATGTGAATTACCTTATCTTAGGGCTTATTTCTGAAGAATTTTCATCAGCTTCCAATCTTGTTGCAGTCCATTGTTGAGCAGGTTCAAAGTCAATTTGATCCATGTAAAGATTTGATTTTGTGTGATTTTCAATGCAAGCCTCCAAAAATGTACAATCCTGGTAATGAAAGATTAGCAGTAGAAAGATTGAACACATAAGCAAATAGAATCAAATATCAATTAGCCTGAGTAAAATAAAATAATAACAGAAAACCCCAATCAGCAAAGTTTCCCTTAGTTTGTGTTTCCATTTGGTGAATCTGTGACTCCTATAGACAAGAAGTACAATAAAGCACCTCTTATAGGGTACAAATGAACATTGAATAAAAAAGCAATTGTAACTACTTACTGATTAGCCAGTAAGGTAAAGCCGTAAAGGCTCTCTAATCTATAGAAAACACTGGTTAACCAAACAAGACTACAAATTCATTCTGTTAGATATGTTTTGTTACTTTCAACTTCATATGTTTAACTTTCACAGTTTCTAGTTTTCGAATTTTTTGTACTAATTCTGTATAATAACTATTGCTTTAAAGCAAAAAACTAAAAGTTTGCAATAAAAAATTGCATGTTGATTCGTACAAGATTACCCTTTCAGTCAAAAAATGAGTTGTTTCCTCGCCATATATATAGATTTATTTTACTTGTTGAAATTTTAAGTTCTCCTTTGCTGAATTATGTACACAATCTGCTCTTTATTGACACATCTGCTTCCACATCACCATGCATGCACTAGGCTAGTGTAGCTTTTACACAAGTTCACATCTAAGTGTATGGCCATGAGAAACCAAGCTAAATCAAGCAAAATCTGTGCCATTGACCAGCTCCTACCTCAGGCCATTATGTTACTTTTGTGCATTTATGGCCATGCCAACTACCCCAACACAATAGCATGACACCACCCTCATGCCGCAATAAGGGAATTCTTGCTAACAGAAAAACAACCATTGAAGGTAGAAACGAAGGACATCCCGCCATCTGAGCCAGTTTTATGGTGTTGAAATAAAAAAATGATACACATGATCTTTGACAATAGCAATTACGAAGAAAACTGCATTTAATGTATAAATTGACTTACAAAAAGCATACTGATTCAGGATGCAAGGAATGACCTACCTTGACAGTGCGAACCTGAAAAGCAATAAGAAAAGAACTTACTCAAGAAATCTAAATCAGAATGATTTGTTAATTAGACAGCTCGCCTTTCATTCACATGAAGAAATAACTTGATTGGATTATTTGCTATAGATTTCATAGAGAGATGAGATAAGAAAACAATTCGTACACCTTTTACACTCTAATCATATCAAAATACTCACTCACACTTATTTGTAGTACAGTAGAAAATAGAACATACCTTTGTTCTAACAGATAGCGGGTTGGCAACGGCAAACTTAAAAAACTGTGGAAGATACTTTCTCTCACTGTCACCATCATTGTATAGAGCAGTGCACACAAGCCTAGAGATTGAATGGCAACACAAGCCTATCAATTTTACATAATTAAGACTAAAGAGGGAGTGGAATGCGAATACATGTGTGCGGGCGTCGAGAACCAACATACGTGTGCTGACCCAGTTCTTTAACATCATGTTCTACAATAAAATCATATCTGCCTCCAGAACGTATCGACTCAACAGGTGATTTTGACGTATCCAATAGCAATATCCTTTGTTTTTCAGTTTGCATTTCTGCCTGAACAGAGTAAAAAACAACTGGTAATGTGAATCAATTAAACCAGAAAACAGTTTCTTAATCAAGTTCGCATATTTCATCTCCATGGTTTTTAATCATATAATTGTACGTTTTCACATTCCTACGGTCTACAGCTAGAAATATCAACCAATAGACAACAACTAATATTCTCTCTCGTCCAAAGGTATACCATTCACAGGTTGTCAAGCAAAGAGTTCTCATTCAGGTGCAATTCTTCATAGAAGACGCATCAACAGTTAGAAAATGTGGAAGAATCAAACATTTTAGCTGATAGACATTTCATAATGTAAGAACTGATCGAGAATCATATCTACTGTCGATGCGAGGTAAGCTCAGTAACGAGTTCAATTAAGAAGCATAGAATCCAATTATAAATCCAAAATATGTTGGTTCAGAAAGACTCATAGCTTAATCTTCCTCTTGTTTACAGGAACAATACTTATTAAGAAAGAATGTGGACTAAGCAGAGGCTTCTACTTCTTTCACTGCAAAAGCATTTACCAAACTATTATATTATGCCTGTTAATGACAACAACAGGATCAGCATAATCTGTAAGTAATGCGGAGAACAGATCCGTTACGAGCGATTCTATCCTCTAAACGGAGATTTCTTCATCATTAATAAAAGTATAGCATGGGAAATAAGATTAGAAATAGAGGATCAAAGGAGGGAATCACCTTAATGACCACATCCCTCGCTTCGAAGCGGGAGCTATTGTTGATGCTGATGTAGCTACAGAACGTCTCTCCCAAGTATATAGCCCTAAACACACATCCGCATCGTATAAAGATCAAGATCTAGAGAGAGAAACAGAGGAGGGTAGCAGAGAGAGAGAGAGAGAGAGAGAGAGAGAGAGAGAGAGAGAGAGAGAGAGAGAGAGAGAGAGCTAACCCGAAGGATTGGGGGAGGACGAGGAGGCCGGAGAGGGCGATGGCGTCGGCGGGGTCTTGGAGATGGAAGCGGTGGCGGAAGCTGAAGTCTCCGCCATTGTTGGCCGCGGCGGAGAAGGAGGAGGGGGAGATGCGAGGGTCGTCAAAGAGGTCCTCGCCCGCGAAGAGGTCGGCGGGGTGGAGGCGGAGGACGGAGTCCTCGGCGCGGAGGGAGGGGCGGCACAGCCGCATCACCCGGAAGGCCAGCGAGTGCTGCCCTGGCGATGCGGCGGCGGCAGCGGCGCCACCGCCGGAGTAGACGCTCGACATCGCCGGCAACGAGAGAGAGAGAGAGAGAGAGAGAGAGAGAGAGAGAGAGAGAGAGAGGAGGCCTCTTCGTCGAGGAGGTCGAGGAGCGCGATCTGGGGACGAAGAAGCGAACGGCGGAGGAAGAGGAGGAACCGAGGAAGACGAAGGAGAAGCGGGTTCGGGTTTAGGAGCGAAGGTTAATGATGGGAAAGAAACGGGCATAACCCTATCCGACCCGACAACCAAGCGGGTTATTCGTTTCCCAAGATATTGAAAGCTCCCTTGCACTTAAGCGCCGGACTCCATTACTCCCGCATAAAAAAAATTAGCACTCGTTAGTTCAAAAAAAAAAAAAAATATTAGTTTGTGGCCGAGATTAGGGCCTCGAGGAACTCTTGGATTACTTGTGCGCACCGTGATTATGATTTTTTTTTTTTTTTTTTTTTTTTTCGCCCCTTTTGTCGTTTGAGACCTAGTTGTCTCTCTTTGTTGCTAAATTCATACCCCAATTGAATGAAGCAGTAGCATGCTCCCTTTATCTCAAAAAAAAAAAAAAAATTTGATTAAAAATTTAGAGCGTTTAGTTAAGTTTAAATTAAAAGTAATTTTTTAAAAATAATATTCTAAAATTATTTAGCAAAAAAAAAATTACTTGTAAATAATAATTTTATTCTAAATTTTATTTTTAAATAATTTAAAATTTGAAATTAAATTTATATTTTAAATTTAAAATTTAAAATTTAAAATTAAAATTTAATTTAAATTTAAAATTCAAATTTTAAATTTTAAAATTTAAATTAGAATTTTAAATATCAAATTTATATTTAAAAACTTAAAATTTAAAATTCAAAAATAATATTTAAATATTTGAAATTTTAAAATTATAATTTGAAATTTCTAAAATTTAAAATTTAAAATTTTATCATAAATTTTTAATTTGAAATTTAAAACTTAAAATTTAAAATTTAAAAATTAAAATTAAAATTAAAATTAAATATCTAAATTTAAAAATTGAAATTTAAAATTTAAAATTCAAATTTAAAATTTAAATTTTAAAATTTAAATTTGAATTTAACTTTAAATTTTAAATCTAAAATAAAAATAAAAATTTAAAATTTGAGTTAAAAAACAGAATTATTTTTCAAAAAACAGATTTTAACTGTTTGTGATTTTGGGCCTCGAAAATCAGAAAACTAATTTTAAAAATCAGAATCAGATTTTAAAAACTTAGTTATCAAACATTCGAACTAAAAAAAATCCTAAGTTCAAAATTATTTTTTAAAAATTAGGCCAAATACCCCATTCCATTAGCTATTTCTCAATACTTTATTAATATTTTAAATAGATTCCAGCTATTTAAAATAATTATTAAATTAAATTATAAAATTTAATTTATAATTTAAATTAAATTATAAATTTAACTTAATAATCGAACGTGTCGGTGGAGTGAAGATTGCCAGAGTGGTATTGTTGGCATCAAAAAATAGTTAAGGGGTAAGGAGCTCAATATAGTCAACTCATGCCGGCGATGTTGGATGTGGCCTACACAATTTATTCAAAGCCATCTTTAAAGATAAAGTCAATCCAATTGGTTCGGATGTATTTGGACATATTCTTGATGGACGGACGTGATTAAAACATCATTACATTCGGTTATATATATATATATATATATATATATATATATATATATATATATATATATATATATATATATATATATATATATATATATGGGATAATTGCCTGTGTACCCCTGAAATATGAAGAAATATCTTATTTATCCCTCTTATTTTTTTCTTTCCAATATACCCCTCATACGTTCCACCGTTATTAAAAATACCCATACTGTTTCCCTTTGTTAAGTTAACTAGGGTTAAACTAGAGTTAAATAATAATCGGAGTTAAAAACTATTGAAAATACCTATTTTGCCCCTATCTACTAAAACATTTTCCTTCAGCTGTCCCCAAAAAAAACAAAAAAAAAAAAAATCCAAAATTAGGGCGCGGTCTTTAGCTCTCGCCCAATTCTCCTCCGTCCCTTACCCCCCATCTCTCCTCTCCCACCTCTTTATCTCACCGCTGTAACCCTAACCCTAACCCTACACCCGAGGTCCCTTAACCCTGGTTTGATCCCCAACTCCCCCCCAAATCCGAAACCCTAACCCTAGCCGATCGATCGATCGACGGCGCTGTTCGTGGCGGAACCGCGGCGGGATCCAGCGACGGGCTCCGACGCGATGGTGGTCGGGGATCACAGAGTGCTTTCAAGAATCATCACCATTTTCATTGTTAAGGGTTCCTATTATTGTGCTCTAAAGGGATGAATCGAGGGTTTTGGAGCGTCCTATTACTACAACTTCCTACTAAATAAAAGGGATAATTGCAAAAAAAAGGTTAAGTTCCATTTAATTTCAGAAGTTTTCCACATCTAGGTTTTCAAAAAATTTTCATTTAATTTCAGATGTTTTCATTTAATTTTTGCATTTATTTTTTGCATTTAGTTTTAAAATTTTTTACATCAGTTTGTTGCTACAGTTAGGTATTTTGGATCTACTCATTTTGTTTGGTGTTATTTAGGGAAGCATGTGTGATGATCCGGACTCCCGCAGGAACTGTGCAACATTAAACAGTGACTGTAGAGAGCTCGTACGGTGCAACGGAGCTTGTAGAATCGAAATTGGACCTTAAAAATAGACTCGGCGCGAAAATCGGAGCAAATGGGATTTTCTGGGGGCTTTCGGCAAAATTTCGGATGAGAATTTGGCAAAATGGACGTCGTATTTGGACTCAGCGCGCGAAAATGATCGAAACGGTATATTTACTTTAATTTTTCGGCACCACGGTACTGTTCACGCCGGAACAGTAACTCCGGCCGCCGGAATTACTGTTCCGGCGACCGGCGAGCGGCGGCGCACGGCGGCGGGCAGCGGCGCAGCGGCGGAGTGCGGAGGCACGCAGCGCGGGCAGGCGCGGGCAGGCGCTCGGGTGCGCGGTCCATGGGCCTGGCGTGCACCGGGAGCACCGAAGACCTCCTGTGCCACGTGGCGCTTCCCCATTGGCCGGCCGGAAGGTGACACGTGGCGCTCCCCTATTGGCTGACAGGATCCGGAAAACCCGGAGCGCGGACCGGGCATGTGCACCACGTGGGACACGTGGCAGAATTTGAGTGGACTTGCATGGGTGTTTCCTGTTATGTGGACACGTGGCGCTCTGTGATTGGCCAAATCCGGTGTTTCCTGTTCTGTCCGAGCCCAAGAATATTCCCTTGGCCCATTATAAATAGCAATCCCCATCCCCTCTCATTCCCACCTCGATTTGCGAGCCTTAGAGTGAGAATCAGGGCATGTGTCCTCTACAAAAAATTTTCCTATCTCTCTCTTCTCTCTCTCTCTAAAATCTCAAAATTTTTAGAGTTACAGATAGTGAGTTATCTGCGACGCGGCGCACTGCGACGGTTTTCTTTTTAGGCCCATTTCCCGTCGCAGTTCCGTCGGAAATTCCCTGAGTGCTAACCAGGAGGAATTTTTGGACGATTTTCATGACAGCGCATTCCTAAGAGGAAAGGCTTCGATTTCCGTGTTGATCACTTTGCTCCATTTCATACTTTTGGCACGTTTCCCAAGGCCTCTTTGACCCCCCTTTTTGCTGTGGAAATTTCTGGACAGCGTCAACTTCTACGATTTTTATCTTGGCGTAGGAGCATCAGATCGAGATGTTTAAAGAGTTGATTTTGATCTACTCTTCGCGAGGAATGCAACCGTAATTTTTCTAGATTTTTATGAGCACTATACAGAGGTGAAAAACTCCTCTCTTTTCGTGCCATTTGAAAAACAGCAAAAGATGTATTTTTATGAATACTATAGTTACACCCTGTGCAATGTGTGTTGCTGTAGGGCATCGTTTTCGGCAGACAGCAGTTTTAGGGGACTGTGGACAGCCAGGAGACTATCTGGGTGTGATCTGAGCTGTTCAAGGTGGGCGGTTGTTGCTTACCTCATTTTTGACAAGCTCACTGGGATTACTGGAACTCCCCTAAAATTTAATATGACAATTGATGAGAACCACTGGGACAAACTAATATGATAATTGATAAGAACCATTGGGACAAACTAACAGGACAAACTAACAGGACAATTGATGAGAACTATTGGGACGAATTAATATGACAATTGACAAGAACCGCTGGGACGAACTCTCCTAAAATTTAACCCCACAGATTATATGATGACTTATATTGGGACACTGTGATTGGGACAAAGGCTATAATCTCGCATGCAAATAACTTTTATTCAGTAAATCAATCTTCTTTTAAAATAAATATTTGACACTATTTTACAGCTAAGACAGTTGCTTGCATGACTAAACATCTAGTGAGGCCACTATCATATTGGGATCTGAACATGTTTCATTGTTGTCCTTTGCATCTAGATATTTGTTGCTCATGTATGAGCAGGGGTTGGGATAGTATAGTCAAGTTTGTACTAGATTGTGGACTTGTGGGGTCTTGCGGTGACCGCGGACAGTAGGCGGTCGACCAGATGTTTATCCTTGCATCAGATTGGGGTTGAGACTGATTTATTGCATCAGCTGGGGATCGGGTTTTCCTAGTGGGTGGTTTTCCCACTCTGATCATAGTCATGATCCAGTCCTGCTGTTTTATGGCACTTCTGATACTTATTACTGAGATATTTTACTCGTGTGGGTCGCTCCCCTCGAGTGCCACTCCGGAGTGTGTTGCAGACATGCTTAGAGTCTTTGAGACTCCTATCCCCTATCGGTGTTATGCGTTGGCCAGCATACCCGATTTGGCAACTATCCCCTATCGGTGTTATACATTGGCCAGCATACCCGATTTGGCAAGGCACAGCAGGCAGTACCAGTTTTACTAGTGACACAAGACTGAGTTATTTCAGGCAGGCATGTTTGGTATTGTTGCATACAGTCATTTCATGCTACATGGCATTTAGAGGCATAGTGGTGATAGTTTCTTTTTTCAGCAGCCTTTATAGCTTACCACTGTTCTTTCTTGTTGCCTCGAGTAGTCCTAGTGGGTGCGTCAGAGTTGAGGTTTACCTACTAGGGGAGGCTACTGGTTTATCTGGTAGTTCTCACCCCCATTGTTGTTTCTCTCTTTCTTCTTCTTATTTTGCAGAGTCGTCTGCGGGAGCTGCTAGGCCATCGGCAGCTGATAAAGGTAAGGGGATCGCTGAGTAGATAGATCTCCTGTGAGACTGAGAGTGGATATTAGACAGATGTTGTACTCTTTACTCAGACTGTGGTATTTTGGGTCTGGCGCTGGCCAGCTGACTGTATTATTTTGGTGAGCTGGGAGATTATTGTACTTATTACAGCTTTATTTGTAGTTCCAGTCTGAGATACTATGTGGTTCTTCTACTTCAGCTCTGTATTATGCTCTTTTATTGTTCATATTATATCGGAGCAGGTTACCAGTGCTTCGTGTACGCGGGAAATCCCGTGTGCACGGCGGATCTGTTGGCGAGCCCGGGTTCCGGGGCGTGACAAATTAAGTTGGTATCAGAGCTTAGGGATAGGTCGGTTGGGACTTAGGAAACCCTAGGCTTTTGGCAGACCCTAGGATGATAGGGTGCGAGAGACGTGACAATTTTGCGGAAGTCGTTGTGTTACTTATTTAACTCTTCCAATAAAGGAAGAGGAATCGACATAGCCTACTTCTGGTAGACTGTTATGTTGGCTGCAGACAACATAAAGTCACAGAAATAGAAGAATGTCTTTAACTTTCGCTAGATTGGGTCGTGTGGGGTAATGATACTGAGTGTGGTTTCTTGTGGTAGGATGCCTCCGCAACGTAGAATGTTGACACGTTCGCAGCCTTCTTCCTCTGAGCCCGAGCCGGAGGAGTCCGAGCAGGGCCAGCAGAGTGAGGTGCAGGAGCTTCAGGCTCAGATGGCCCAGATGTCAGAGGCCGTGCGGCGTCAGGAGGAGGCCATGGGTCGGCTGACGCAGATGTTAGAACTGAGGGCGCAGCCTTTTGTTGCACCCCCAGAGAGTTCTCCCGTACCACCCTCCCCTGCTGTGGCTTCCCAAGTTGGACCGGTGACCACGGCATCCCCTGTTGCTCAGGGAGCAATCCGGCCATTGACTCCTGCGGAGGAGCAGGAGATTGCTGACAAACTTACTCAGTTCTGTAAGCGGGGACCGCCCAGGTTTTCAGGGCGGAATACTCAGCCGTGGGAGATCGGGACTTGGCTTTCGTCAATGGAGAAGTTATTCCGGGACTTCTTCATTGACCAGAAGTACAGGGTACATATGGCTGTACACTGCTTAGACGGGGACGCTGATGCATGGTGGCGTCGGGTGGAGCCCCTGGAATTTCAGATCACTCGACAGCTACCCTGGTCAGAATTCAAGAGGATGATTCTGGATACGTACTTTTCCATGAGTATGAAGAAAAAGCTGGAAGATGATCTGAAGAATCTTCAGCAAGGCGACCGGACAGCATTGGACTACTTTCAGGAGTTCACGCGGTTACTCAACTGCGTACCTTACGTCGCCAGGGACGGACCACACCAGGTGGAGCTCTTTGAGTCGGGCCTGCGCCCAGAGATCTATACTCTGGTGCATGCTTAGAGACTACAAACCTTGGAGGAGGCAGCAGAGCATGCCCAGTGGGTTGAGAGGGGAAACCACGTCGTCGCCAGACGTGGGGGCCTGGCGCTCAAGGCGCAGACAGGAAGCGACCAGCGCAGGACGACGGAGGACAGGCCAGTTCTTGGAGGCCGCCACGACCGCCACGGCCTCAGTTTTCCGGCTGCGGGCGTTCTGAGCGGCGAGGGCCTGGTGGATCCCCAGAGGCCACCGCAGCATCAGCAGCAACAGCATTCGCATCAACAGAGATCGCAGTCGTGGCAGCAAGGGTCTCCGCGACAGAGGCAGCAGGCGAGGCAGCCCCAGGCTACGGTTAGGTGCATTTTCTGTCAGGGACAGCATACCTCTGATACTTGTGATCTGAGGTTTGGCCGCTGTTATCGATGTGGACAGTCTGGCCACCTCCGAGCTACTTGCCCTTATGCACCATCAACAACTCCTTCTTCAGCATCGGCTCCATCTTCATCACAGCAACGGTCGACGGCTCAGCGGCCATATGCTCCAGCAAGCAGGCCATCTTCTTCCTATCCCACGGAGTACCGCCCTCCAGCCCAGAGTGGGCGAGTGTATGCTGCGCAGGTAGAGGACTCTTCGGCAGCAGATCACGTGGTGGCAGGTATCACCTTACTTTCTGGCATTAGGACTCGTACATTATTTGATATTGGAGCATCGCATTCTTTTATCAGTAGATCATTTGCATCATTATATGGGTTAGAGGTAGGACTTTTACCACGTGCACGAGAGGTTCAGATTCCCGATCACACTTTGCACGTGGAGGAGTGCTGTTGGTCCTGCCCGATGCAAATCGAGTCCTGGATTATGCCAGCAGACCTGTTGGTCTTGAGACAGTTAAGGGACTTTGATATGGTTCTAGGGATGGACTGGCTGGCTCGGTATTTCGCGACTATTGACTGTGCCGCAAGGACTGTCACTTTTAGAGAGCCGGGCCAGGAGATGTTAGTATACCGGGGTTGTCAGAGTGCTTTCTTTGCCTCTTTGGTCTCGACTTCCCGAGCAAGGCAGATGATCCATCGAGGATGTGTAGCCTGTTTGGCTAGTGTTGTTGAGGGGCCTACGGCGGCACCGGGACTCGGGGATATCCCTATTGCCCGCGAGTTCCCGGATGTTTTCCCACCTGAGCTGACTAGCATGCCGCCAGATATGGTGATTGAGTTTGTGATTGACGTAGTTCCGGGAATTGCGCCAATCTCAAAGGCTCTTTACCGGATGGCACCGGCTGAGCTGCGAGAGCTTAAGGCGCAACTCCAGGATTTGATGGACAAGGGCTTTATTAGGCCGAGTGTGTCGCCTTGGGGAGCGCCGGTGCTATTCGTGAAAAAGAAGGATGGGTCACTTCGATTGTGTGTGGACTATAGGGAATTAAATAAAGTGACCATCAAGAATAAGTACCCTTTGCCGCGCATCGATGATCTTTTGATCAGCTGCAAGGGTCTTGTGTCTTCTCTAAGATAGATCTACAATCCGGTTACCACCAGTTGAAAGTAAAGGCCGAGGATATTCCGAAAACGGCATTTAGATCACGGTACGGGCATTATGAATTTACAGTTATGCCTTTTGGGCTAACTAATGCCCCTGCCGCATTCATGGATTTAATGAACCGGATCTTCCGACCATACTTGGATCGATTCGTAGTAGTATTCATTGATGATATCTTGATTTACTCCCGAATGATAGTGAACATGAGGAGCACTTAAGGATCGTGCTGCAACTTCTGCGAGAGAAGAAGTTGTATGCCAAGCTGGCAAAGTGCGAGTTTTGGCTTCGGGAGGTAGTCTTCTTGGGCCATATGATTTCTGCCACAGGTGTGGCAGTAGACCCAGCAAAGATTGAGGCAGTCCGTGATTGGCCCCGACCGACGACGGTTTCTGAGGTACGTAGCTTTATGGGTTTAGCTGGGTATTACCGTCGGTTTGTGGAAGGCTTTGCGAAGCTCTCCACACCCCTCACTCGCTTGACACGTAAAGGAGTGAAGTTTATCTGGAGTGAGGACTGTCAAAGGAGCTTTGAGGAGCTGAAGAATAGACTGATGACCGCTCCTATCCTTTCCCTTCCTGTTATGGGAAAAGGATATGTGATCTACAGCGACGCATCACACAGTGGACTCGGTTGTGTGTTGATGCAGGAAGGGAGGGTAATTGCATATGCATCTAGACAACTCAAAGAATATAAGAAAAATTACTCTACCCATGACTTGGAGCTTGCAGCTGTAGTGTTTGCGCTAAAGCTCTGGCGCCATTATCTGTATGGGGAGCATTGTGAAATCTACACCGACCACAAGAGCCTAAAGTACCTGTTCACGCAAAAGGAGCTGAATTTGAGGCAACGTAGGTGGTTAGAGCTATTAAGGATTATGATGTAGATATTCTCTACCACCCAGGCAAGGCTAATGTGGTCCGCTGATGCCTTGAGTAGGAGGGCGGTGCAAAGTTTGTCTATGTTAATCACAGACCAGGCACCGCTATTAGAGGAAATGAGACGGCTCAAGATAGAGGTTGTGTCCCCTGGGGTCTCTGCTAGGCTGACATCCTTAGTCTTGCAGCCCACTCTGCTGGACAGGATCAGGGAGAAACAGAGTGAAGACCCCCACTTGACCAGGATTAGAGATCAAACTCCGAGTGATCAGTCAGGGGACTTTACAATAGATGCTTCGGGAGTACTAAGGTACAGAGACCGAGCATGTGTGCCAATAGATGCGGAGATCAGAGAGCAGATATTGCGAGAGACCCATTATACACCTTATACCCTACATCCTGGTGGGACTAAGATGTATAAGGACCTCAAGGCACACTTCTGGTGGAAAGGCATGAAGAGGGATATTGGGAGATTTGTGGCTCAGTGTTTAACTTGTCAGCAGGTGAAAGCTGAGCATCGAGTGCCAGCTGGCAAGTTACAAAGTCTCCCAATTCCCGAGTGGAAATGGGACCACATTACGATGGATTTCGTGGTCGGATTGCCAAGGGCACAGGGAGGAGCAGACGCTATCTGGGTAGTTGTAGATAAACTTACCAAGTCGGCGCACTTTCTGCCCATGCAGACTACGTGGCCACTTGAGCGACTAGCTCAGCTATATCTAGATGAGATAGTTAGATTACATGGAGTACCAGCCTCCATTGTATCAGATAGAGACCCGAGGTTTGTTTCGCGTTTCTGGATGAGTTTGCAGACAACCTTGGGGACTCAACTCAGGTTCAGTACGGCTTTTCATCCGCAGACTGATGGGCAGTCAGAGCGGACTATACAAATCCTGGAGGACATGTTGAGGGCTTGCGTCCTGGATTTCGGCGGAGGGTGGATTCGGCATTTATCTTTGGTTGAATTCGCGTACAACAATAGCTTTCAAGCGAGCATTCAGATGGCTCCGTTTGAAGCGTTGTATGGACGCAAGTGTCGATCACCGCTTTATTGGAGTGACGTGGGCGAGAGGCGGACCTTGGGACCAGATGTATTGATAGAGGCAGAGGAGAAGGTCCGAGTGATTCGAAAGCATTTTCAGACCGCCCAAAGCCGACAGAGGAGTTATGCCGATGTTCGGCGACGAGACTTAGAATTTCAAGTTGGAGATCATGTATTCCTGAAGTCTCGCCGTCCAAAGGAATCAGGAGATTCGGCATTCGTGGAAAGCTTAGCCCCCGATACATTGGACCCTTTGAGGTATTGGGGCGTATCGGGCCAGTTGCCTACCGACTCGCACTTCCTCCAAGGCTTGCTGGTGTCCATGATGTATTTCATGTTCTACTTTGAGGAAGTATATCTTCGACCCATCGCACGTCATCGACTTCACACCGCTTGAGATTAGCGAAGATTTGAGGTATGAGGAGCGCCCACTGCGAATTCTGAACCGAGAGGTGAGAGAATTACGCAATCGGGCCATTCCCTATGTGAAAATCCAATGGGGCAATCATGACGAGCGCGAGGCTACATGGAACTCGAGTCGGAGATGAGGGATACCCACCCCTACTTATTTGAGACATTGGACTGAGGATTACTGTTTAGGTCTCGTTTCGAGGACGAAACTCTTTTTAGTGGGGGAGGATGTGATGATCCGGACCTCCCGCAGGAACTGTGCAACATTAAACAGTGACTGTAGAGAGCTCGTACGGTGCAACGGAGCTTGTAGAATCGAAATTGGACCTTAAAAATAGACCGCGGAGGAAATCGGAGCAAAGGGATTTCCGGGGGC
>CM055078.1:12391908-12431262 GCA_029204045.2 Tillandsia leiboldiana | reverse complement strand
TACTCCCGCATAAAAAAAATTAGCACTCGTTAGTAAAAAAAAAAAAAAAATATTAGTTTTGTGGCCGAGATTAGGGCCTCGAGGAACTCTTGGATTACTTGTGCGCACCGTGATTATGAATTTTTTTTTTTTTTTTTTTTTTTTTTTTCGCCCCTTTGTCGTTTGAGACCTGTTGTTGTCTCTTTGTTGCTAAATTCATACCCCCATTGAATGAAGCAGCATAGCATGCTCCTTTATCTCAAAAAAAAAAAAAAATTTGATTTAAAATTTAGAGCGTTTAGTTAAGTTTAAATTAAAAGTAATTTTTAAAAAATAATATTCTAAAATTATTTAGCAAAAAAAAAAATTACTTGTAATAAATTTTTATTCTAAATTTTATTTTTAAATAATTTAAAATTTGAAATTAAATTATATTTTAAATTTAAAATTTAAATTTAAAATTAAAATTTAATTTAAATTTAAAATTCAAATTTTAAATTTAAAATTTAAATTAGAATTTTAAATATCAATTTATATTAAAAACTTAAAAATTTAAAATTCAAAATAATATTAAATATTTGAAATTTTAAAATTATAATTTGAAATTTCTAAAATTTAAAATTTAAAATTTTATCATAAATTTTAATTTGAAATTTAAAACTTACAATTTAAAATTTAAAAATTAAAATTAAATAAAATTAAATATCTAAATTTAAAAATTGAAATTTAAAATTAAAATTCAAATTTAACATTTAAATTTTAAAATTTAAATTTGAATTTAACTTTAAATTTTAATCTAAAATAAAAATAAAAATTTAAAAATTGAGTTAAAAAACAGAATTATTTTTCAAAAAACAGATTTTAACGGTTTGTGATTTTGGGCCTCGAAAATCAGAAAACTAATTTTAAAAATCAGAATCAGATTTTAAAAACTTAGTTATCAAACATTCGAACTAAAAAAAATCCTAAGTTCAAAATTATTTTTTAAAAATTAGGCCAAATACCCCATTCCATTAGCTATTTCTCAATACTTTATTAATATTTTAAATAGATTCCAGCTATTTAAAAAATTATTAAATTAAATTATAAAATTTAATTTATAATTTAAATTAAATTATAAATTTAACTTAATAATCGAACGTGTCGTGTGGAGTGAAGATTGCCAGTGGTATTGTTGGCATCAAAAAATAGTTAAGGGGTAAGGAGCTCAATATAGTCAACTCATGCCGGCGATGTTGGATGTGGCCTACACAATTTATTCAAAGCCATCTTTAAAGATAAAGTCAATCCAATTGGTTCTGATGTAGTTAGGACATATTCGTTGAATGGAGCGGACGTGATGAAAACAAGTCATTACATTCGGTTATATATATAAGATGATATATCATATAGATATAGTATATATATCAGATATATATATATAGTATATATATAATATATAATATAATTATATAGGGAATAATTGCCTGTGTACCCCTGACATTATGAAGAAATATCTTAGTTATCCCGACGTATTTGTTTTTTCCAATATACCCCTCCATAAACGTGCCACCGGTGATTAAAAATAGCCCATACTGTGTCCCTTTAGTTAAAGTTAACTAGGGTTAGACTAGAGTTAAATAATAATCGGAGTTAAAAACTATGAAAATACCTATTTTGGCCCCTATCCCTACTAAACATTTTCCTTCAGCGTGTCCCAAAAAAACAAAAAAAAAAAAAAATCCAAAATTAGGGGCCCCCGCTGTCTTTAGCGCTCGCCCAATTCTCCTCCTGCCCTTACCCCCCATTCTCTCCTCTCCCACCTCTTTATCTCCACCGCTGTAACCCTAACCCTAGGAAAACCCTACAACCCGAGGTCCCTTAACCCTGGTTTGATCCCCAACTCCCCCCCAAATCCGAAACCCTAACCCTAGCCGAGCGATCAGATCGAGACGGCGCTGGTTCGTGGCGGAACCGGCGGCGGGATCCAGCGACGGGCTCCGACGCGATGGTGGTCGGGGATCACAGAGTGCTTTCAAGAATCATCACCATTTTCATTGTTAAGGGTTCCTATTATTGTGCTCTAAAGGGATGAATCGGGGTTTTGGAGCGTCCTATTACTACAACTTCCTACTAAATAAAAGGGATAATTGCAAAAAAAGGTTAAGTTCCATTTAATTTCAGAAGTTTTCCACATCTAGGTTTTCAAAAAAATTTTCATTTAATTTCAGATGTTTTCATTTAATTTTGCATTTATTTTTGCATTTAGTTTTAAAATTTTTTACATCAGTTTGTTGCTACAGTTAGGTATTTTGGATCTACTCATTTTGTTTGGTGTTATTTAGGGAAGCATGTGTGATGATGCCGGACTCCCGCAGGAACTGTGGCAACATTAAACAGTGACTGTAGAGAGCTCGTACGGTGCAAACGGAGCTTTGTAGAATCGAAATTGGACCTTAAAAATAGACTCGGCGCGAAATCGGAGCAAATGGGATTTTCTGGGGGCCTTTCGCAAATTTCGGATGAGAATTTGGCAAAATGGACGTCGTATTTGGACTCAAGGCGCGCGAAAATGATTCGAAACGGTATATTTACTTTAATTTTTCGGCACCACTGTACTGTTCACGGCCGGAACAGTAACTCCGGCCGCCGGAATTAACTGTTCCGGCGACCGGCGAGCGGCGGCGCACGGCGGCGGGCAGCGGCGCAGCGGCGGAGTGCGGAGGCACGCAGCGCGGGCAGGCGCGGGCAGGCGCTCCGGGTGCGCGGATCCCATGGGCCGGGCGTGCACCGGGAGCACCGAAGACCTCCTGTGCCACGTGGCGCTTCCCCATTGCCGGCCGGAAGGTGACACGTGGGCGCTCCCCTATTGGCTGACAGGATCCGGAAAACCCGGAGCGCGGACCGGGCATGTGCACCACGTGGGACACGTGGCAGAATTTGAGTGGACTTGCATGGGTGTTTCCTGTTATGTGGACACGTGGCGCTCTGTGATTGGCCAAATCCGGTGTTTCCTGTTCTGTCCGAGCCCAAGAATATTCCCTTGGCCCATTATAAATAGCAATCCCCATCCCCTCTCATTCCCACCTCGATTTGCGAGCCTTAGAGTGAGAATCAGGGCATGTGTCCTCTACAAAAAATTTTCCTATCTCTCTCTTCTCTCTCTCTCTAAAATCTCAAAATTTTTAGAGTTACAGATAGTGAGTTATCTGCGACGCGGCGCACTGCGACGGTTTTCTTTTAGGCCCATTTCCCGTCGCAGTTCCGTCGGAAATTCCCTGAGTGCTAACCAGGAGGAATTTTTGGACGATTTTCATGACAGCGCATTCCTAAGAGGAAAGGCTTCGATTTCCGTGTTGATCACTTTGCTCCATTTCATACTTTGGCACGTTTCCCAAGGCCTCTTTGACCCCCCTTTTTGCTGTGGAAATTTCTGGACAGCGTCAACTTCTACGATTTTTATCTTGGCGTAGGAGCATCAGATCGAGATGTTTAAAGAGTTGATTTTGATCTACTCTTCGCGAGGAATGCAACCGTAATTTTTCTAGATTTTTATGAGCACTATACAGAGGTGAAAAACTCCTCTCTTTTCGTGCCATTTGAAAAACAGCAAAAGATGTATTTTTATGAATACTATAGTTACACCCTGTGCAATGTGTGTTGCTGTAGGGCATCGTTTTCGGCAGACAGCAGTTTTAGGGGACTGTGGACAGCCAGGAGACTATCTGGGTGTGATCTGAGCTGTTCAAGGTGGGCGGTTGTTGCTTACCTCATTTTTGACAAGCTCACTGGGATTACTGGAACTCCCCTAAAATTTAATATGACAATTGATGAGAACCACTGGGACAAACTAATATGATAATTGATAAGAACCATTGGGACAAACTAACAGGACAAACTAACAGGACAATTGATGAGAACTATTGGGACGAATTAATATGACAATTGACAAGAACCGCTGGGACGAACTCTCCTAAAATTTAACCCCACAGATTATATGATGACTTATATTGGGACACTGTGATTGGGACAAAGGCTATAATCTCGCATGCAAATAACTTTTATTCAGTAAATCAATCTTCTTTTAAAATAAATATTTGACACTATTTTACAGCTAAGACAGTTGCTTGCATGACTAAACATCTAGTGAGGCCACTATCATATTGGGATCTGAACATGTTTCATTGTTGTCCTTTGCATCTAGATATTGTTGCTCATGTATGAGCAGGGGTTGGGATAGTATAGTCAAGTTTGTACTAGATTGTGGACTTGTGGGGTCTTGCGGTGACCGCGGACAGTAGGCGGTCGACCAGATGTTTATCCTTGCATCAGATTGGGGTTGAGACTGATTTATTGCATCAGCTGGGGATCGGGTTTTCCTAGTGGGTGGTTTTCCCACTCTGATCATAGTCATGATCCAGTCCTGCTGTTTTATGGCACTTCTGATACTTATTACTGAGATATTTTACTCGTGTGGGTCGCTCCCCTCGAGTGCCACTCCGGAGTGTGTTGCAGACATGCTTAGAGTCTTTGAGACTCCTATCCCCTATCGGTGTTATGCGTTGGCCAGCATACCCGATTTGGCAACTATCCCCTATCGGTGTTATACATTGGCCAGCATACCCGATTTGGCAAGGCACAGCAGGCAGTACCAGTTTTACTAGTGACACAAGACTGAGTTATTTCAGGCAGGCATGTTTGGTATTGTTGCATACAGTCATTTCATGCTACATGGCATTTAGAGGCATAGTGGTGATAGTTTCTTTTTTCAGCAGCCTTTATAGCTTACCACTGTTCTTTCTTGTTGCCTCGAGTAGTCCTAGTGGGTGCGTCAGAGTTGAGGTTTTACCTACTAGGGGAGGCTACTGGTTTATCTGGTAGTTCTCACCCCCATTGTTGTTTCTCTCTTTCTTCTTCTTATTTTGCAGAGTCGTCTGCGGGAGCTGCTAGGCCATCGGCAGCTGATAAAGGTAAGGGGATCGCTGAGTAGATAGATCTCCTGTGAGACTGAGAGTGGATATTAGACAGATGTTGTACTCTTTACTCAGACTGTGGTATTTTGGGTCTGGCGCTGGCCAGCTGACTGTATTATTTTGGTGAGCTGGGAGATTATTGTACTTATTACAGCTTTATTTGTAGTTCCAGTCTGAGATACTATGTGGTTCTTCTACTTCAGCTCTGTATTATGCTCTTTTATTGTTCATATTATATCGGAGCAGGTTACCAGTGCTTCGTGTACGCGGGAAATCCCGTGTGCACGGCGGATCTGTTGGCGAGCCCGGGTTCCGGGGCGTGACAAATTAAGTTGGTATCAGAGCTTAGGGATAGGTCGGTTGGGACTTAGGAAACCCTAGGCTTTTGGCAGACCCTAGGATGATAGGGTGCGAGAGACGTGACAATTTTGCGGAAGTCGTTGTGTTACTTATTTAACTCTTCCAATAAAGGAAGAGGAATCGACATAGCCTACTTCTGGTAGACTGTTATGTTGGCTGCAGACAACATAAAGTCACAGAAATAGAAGAATGTCTTTAACTTTCGCTAGATTGGGTCGTGTGGGGTAATGATACTGAGTGTGGTTTCTTGTGGTAGGATGCCTCCGCAACGTAGAATGTTGACACGTTCGCAGCCTTCTTCCTCTGAGCCCGAGCCGGAGGAGTCCGAGCAGGGCCAGCAGAGTGAGGTGCAGGAGCTTCAGGCTCAGATGGCCCAGATGTCAGAGGCCGTGCGGCGTCAGGAGGAGGCCATGGGTCGGCTGACGCAGATGTTAGAACTGAGGGCGCAGCCTTTTGTTGCACCCCCAGAGAGTTCTCCCGTACCACCCTCCCCTGCTGTGGCTTCCCAAGTTGGACCGGTGACCACGGCATCCCCTGTTGCTCAGGGAGCAATCCGGCCATTGACTCCTGCGGAGGAGCAGGAGATTGCTGACAAACTTACTCAGTTCTGTAAGCGGGGACCGCCCAGGTTTTCAGGGCGGAATACTCAGCCGTGGGAGATCGGGACTTGGCTTTCGTCAATGGAGAAGTTATTCCGGGACTTCTTCATTGACCAGAAGTACAGGGTACATATGGCTGTACACTGCTTAGACGGGGACGCTGATGCATGGTGGCGTCGGGTGGAGCCCCTGGAATTTCAGATCACTCGACAGCTACCCTGGTCAGAATTCAAGAGGATGATTCTGGATACGTACTTTTCCATGAGTATGAAGAAAAAGCTGGAAGATGATCTGAAGAATCTTCAGCAAGGCGACCGGACAGCATTGGACTACTTTCAGGAGTTCACGCGGTTACTCAACTGCGTACCTTACGTCGCCAGGGACGGACCACACCAGGTGGAGCTCTTTGAGTCGGGCCTGCGCCCAGAGATCTATACTCTGGTGCATGCTTAGAGACTACAAACCTTGGAGGAGGCAGCAGAGCATGCCCAGTGGGTTGAGAGGGGAAACCACGTCGTCGCCAGACGTGGGGGCCTGGTCGCTCAAGGCGCAGACAGGAAGCGACCAGCGCAGGACGACGGAGGACAGGCCAGTTCTTGGAGGCCGCCACGACCGCCACGGCCTCAGTTTTCCGGCTGCGGGCGTTCTGAGCGGCGAGGGCCTGGTGGATCCCAGAGGCCACCGCAGCATCAGCAGCAACAGCATTCGCATCAACAGAGATCGCAGTCGTGGCAGCAAGGGTCTCCGCGACAGAGGCAGCAGGCGAGGCAGCCCCAGGCTACGGTTAGGTGCATTTTCTGTCAGGGACAGCATACCTCTGATACTTGTGATCTGAGGTTTGGCCGCTGTTATCGATGTGGACAGTCTGGCCACCTCCGAGCTACTTGCCCTTATGCACCATCAACAACTCCTTCTTCAGCATCGGCTCCATCTTCATCACAGCAACGGTCGACGGCTCAGCGGCCATATGCTCCAGCAAGCAGGCCATCTTCTTCCTATCCCACGGAGTACCGCCCTCCAGCCCAGAGTGGGCGAGTGTATGCTGCGCAGGTAGAGGACTCTTCGGCAGCAGATCACGTGGTGGCAGGTATCACCTTACTTTCTGGCATTAGGACTCGTACATTATTTGATATTGGAGCATCGCATTCTTTTATCAGTAGATCATTTGCATCATTATATGGGTTAGAGGTAGGACTTTTACCACGTGCACGAGAGGTTCAGATTCCCGATCACACTTTGCACGTGGAGGAGTGCTGTTGGTCCTGCCCGATGCAAATCGAGTCCTGGATTATGCCAGCAGACCTGTTGGTCTTGAGACAGTTAAGGGACTTTGATATGGTTCTAGGGATGGACTGGCTGGCTCGGTATTTCGCGACTATTGACTGTGCCGCAAGGACTGTCACTTTTAGAGAGCCGGGCCAGGAGATGTTAGTATACCGGGGTTGTCAGAGTGCTTTCTTTGCCTCTTTGGTCTCGACTTCCCGAGCAAGGCAGATGATCCATCGAGGATGTGTAGCCTGTTTGGCTAGTGTTGTTGAGGGGCCTACGGCGGCACCGGGACTCGGGGATATCCCTATTGCCCGCGAGTTCCCGGATGTTTTCCCACCTGAGCTGACTAGCATGCCGCCAGATATGGTGATTGAGTTTGTGATTGACGTAGTTCCGGGAATTGCGCCAATCTCAAAGGCTCTTTACCGGATGGCACCGGCTGAGCTGCGAGAGCTTAAGGCGCAACTCCAGGATTTGATGGACAAGGGCTTTATTAGGCCGAGTGTGTCGCCTTGGGGAGCGCCGGTGCTATTCGTGAAAAAGAAGGATGGGTCACTTCGATTGTGTGTGGACTATAGGGAATTAAATAAAGTGACCATCAAGAATAAGTACCCTTTGCCGCGCATCGATGATCTTTTTGATCAGCTGCAAGGGTCTTGTGTCTTCTCTAAGATAGATCTACAATCCGGTTACCACCAGTTGAAAGTAAAGGCCGAGGATATTCCGAAAACGGCATTTAGATCACGGTACGGGCATTATGAATTTACAGTTATGCCTTTTGGGCTAACTAATGCCCCTGCCGCATTCATGGATTTAATGAACCGGATCTTCCGACCATACTTGGATCGATTCGTAGTAGTATTCATTGATGATATCTTGATTTACTCCCGAAATGATAGTGAACATGAGGAGCACTTAAGGATCGTGCTGCAACTTCTGCGAGAGAAGAAGTTGTATGCCAAGCTGGCAAAGTGCGAGTTTTGGCTTCGGGAGGTAGTCTTCTTGGGCCATATGATTTCTGCCACAGGTGTGGCAGTAGACCCAGCAAAGATTGAGGCAGTCCGTGATTGGCCCCGACCGACGACGGTTTCTGAGGTACGTAGCTTTATGGGTTTAGCTGGGTATTACCGTCGGTTTGTGGAAGGCTTTGCGAAGCTCTCCACACCCCTCACTCGCTTGACACGTAAAGGAGTGAAGTTTATCTGGAGTGAGGACTGTCAAAGGAGCTTTGAGGAGCTGAAGAATAGACTGATGACCGCTCCTATCCTTTCCCTTCCTGTTATGGGAAAAGGATATGTGATCTACAGCGACGCATCACACAGTGGACTCGGTTGTGTGTTGATGCAGGAAGGGAGGGTAATTGCATATGCATCTAGACAACTCAAAGAATATAAGAAAAATTACTCTACCCATGACTTGGAGCTTGCAGCTGTAGTGTTTGCGCTAAAGCTCTGGCGCCATTATCTGTATGGGGAGCATTGTGAAATCTACACCGACCACAAGAGCCTAAAGTACCTGTTCACGCAAAAGGAGCTGAATTTGAGGCAACGTAGGTGGTTAGAGCTATTAAAGGATTATGATGTAGATATTCTCTACCACCCAGGCAAGGCTAATGTGGTCGCTGATGCCTTGAGTAGGAGGGCGGTGCAAAGTTTGTCTATGTTAATCACAGACCAGGCACCGCTATTAGAGGAAATGAGACGGCTCAAGATAGAGGTTGTGTCCCCTGGGGTCTCTGCTAGGCTGACATCCTTAGTCTTGCAGCCCACTCTGCTGGACAGGATCAGGGAGAAACAGAGTGAAGACCCCCACTTGACCAGGATTAGAGATCAAACTCCGAGTGATCAGTCAGGGGACTTTACAATAGATGCTTCGGGAGTACTAAGGTACAGAGACCGAGCATGTGTGCCAATAGATGCGGAGATCAGAGAGCAGATATTGCGAGAGACCCATTATACACCTTATACCCTACATCCTGGTGGGACTAAGATGTATAAGGACCTCAAGGCACACTTCTGGTGGAAAGGCATGAAGAGGGATATTGGGAGATTTGTGGCTCAGTGTTTAACTTGTCAGCAGGTGAAAGCTGAGCATCGAGTGCCAGCTGGCAAGTTACAAAGTCTCCCAATTCCCGAGTGGAAATGGGACCACATTACGATGGATTTCGTGGTCGGATTGCCAAGGGCACAGGGAGGAGCAGACGCTATCTGGGTAGTTGTAGATAAACTTACCAAGTCGGCGCACTTTCTGCCCATGCAGACTACGTGGCCACTTGAGCGACTAGCTCAGCTATATCTAGATGAGATAGTTAGATTACATGGAGTACCAGCCTCCATTGTATCAGATAGAGACCCGAGGTTTGTTTCGCGTTTCTGGATGAGTTTGCAGACAACCTTGGGGACTCAACTCAGGTTCAGTACGGCTTTTCATCCGCAGACTGATGGGCAGTCAGAGCGGACTATACAAATCCTGGAGGACATGTTGAGGGCTTGCGTCCTGGATTTCGGCGGAGGGTGGATTCGGCATTTATCTTTGGTTGAATTCGCGTACAACAATAGCTTTCAAGCGAGCATTCAGATGGCTCCGTTTGAAGCGTTGTATGGACGCAAGTGTCGATCACCGCTTTATTGGAGTGACGTGGGCGAGAGGCGGACCTTGGGACCAGATGTATTGATAGAGGCAGAGGAGAAGGTCCGAGTGATTCGAAAGCATTTTCAGACCGCCCAAAGCCGACAGAGGAGTTATGCCGATGTTCGGCGACGAGACTTAGAATTTCAAGTTGGAGATCATGTATTCCTGAAAGTCTCGCCGTCCAAAGGAATCAGGAGATTCGGCATTCGTGGAAAGCTTAGCCCCCGATACATTGGACCCTTTGAGGTATTGGGGCGTATCGGGCCAGTTGCCTACCGACTCGCACTTCCTCCAAGGCTTGCTGGTGTCCATGATGTATTTCATGTTTCTACTTTGAGGAAGTATATCTTCGACCCATCGCACGTCATCGACTTCACACCGCTTGAGATTAGCGAAGATTTGAGGTATGAGGAGCGCCCACTGCGAATTCTGAACCGAGAGGTGAGAGAATTACGCAATCGGGCCATTCCCTATGTGAAAATCCAATGGGGCAATCATGACGAGCGCGAGGCTACATGGGAACTCGAGTCGGAGATGAGGGATACCCACCCCTACTTATTTGAGACATTGGACTGAGGATTACTGTTTAGTCTCGTTTCGAGGACGAAACTCTTTTTAGTGGGGGAGGATGTGATGATCCGGACTCCCGCAGGAACTGTGCAACATTAAACAGTGACTGTAGAGAGCTCGTACGGTGCAACGGAGCTTGTAGAATCGAAATTGGACCTTAAAAATAGACTCGGCGCGAAAATCGGAGCAAATGGGATTTTCCGGGGGCTTTCGGTAAAATTTCGGATGAGAATTTGGCGAAATGGACGTCGTATTTGGACTCAGCGCGCGAAAACGATCGAAACGGTATATTTACTTTAATTTTTCGGCACCACGGTACTGTTCACGCCGGAACAGTAACTCCGGCCGCCGGAATTACTGTTCCGGCGAGCGGCGAGCGGCGGCGCACGGCGGCGGGCAACGGCGCAGCGGCGGAGTGCGGAGGCACGCGGTGCGGGCAGCGCGGGCAGGCGCGGGCAGGCGCTCGGGTGCGCGGTCCATGGGCCTGGCGTGCACCGGGAGCACCGAAGACCTCCTGTGCCACGTGGCGCTTCCCCATTGGCCGGCCGGCTTCTAGAAGCACGTGGGAAGGTGACACGTGGCGCTCCCCTATTGGCTGACAGGATCCGGAAAACCCGGAGCGCGGACCGGGCATGTGCACCACGTGGGACACGTGGCAGAATTTGAGTGGACTTGCATGGGTGTTTCCTGTTATGTGGACACGTGGCGCTCTGTGATTGGCCAAATCCGGTGTTTCCTGTTCTGTCCGAGCCCAAGAATATTCCCTTGGCCCATTATAAATAGCAATCCCCACCCCATCTCATTCCCACCTCGATTTGCGAGCCTTAGAGTGAGAATCAGGGCATGTGCCCTCTACGAAAAATTTTCCTCTCTCTCTCTTCTCTCTCTCTCTAAAATCTCAAAATTTCTGGAGTTACAGATAGTGAGTTATCTGCGACGCGGCGCACTGCGACGGTTTTCTTTTTAGGCCCATTTCCCATCGTAGTTCCGTCGGAAATTCCCTGAGTGCTAACCAGGAGGAATTTTTGGACGATTTTCACGACAGCGCGTTCCTAAGAGGTAAGGCTTCGATTTCCGTGTTGATCACTTTGCTCCATTTCGTACTTTTGGCACGTTTCCTGAGGCCTCTTTAACCCCCCTTTTTGCTGTGGAAATTTCTGGACAGCGTCAACTTCTCCGATTTTTATCTTGGTGTAGGAGCATCAGATCGAGATGTTTAAATAGTCAATTTTGATCTACTCTTCACGAGGAACGCAACCGTAATTTTTCTGGATTTTTCTGAGCACTGTACAGAGGTGAAAAACTCCGCTCTTTTCGTGCCATTTGAAAAATAGCAAAAGATGTATTTTTATGAATACTATAGTTACACCCTGTGCAATGTGTGTTGCTGTAGGGCATCATTTTCGGCAGACAGCAGTTTTAGGGGACTGTGGACAGCCAGGAGACTATCTGGGTGTGATCTGAGCTGTTCAAGATGGGCGGTTGTTGATTACTTCATTTTTGACAAGCTCACTGGGATTACTGGAACTCCCCTAAAATTTAATATGACAATTGATGAGAACCACTGGGACAAACTAATATGATAATTGATAAGAACCATTGGGACAAACTAACAGGACAAACTAACAGGACAATTGATGAGAACTATTGGGACGAATTAATATGACAATTGACAAGAACCGCTGGGACGAACTCTCCTAAAATTTAACCCCACAGATTATATGATGACTTATATTGGGACACTGTGATTGGGACAAAGGCTATAATCTCGCATGCAAATAACTTTTATTCAGTAAATCAATCTTCTTTTAAAATAAATATTTGACACTATTTTACAGCTAAGACAGTTGCATGCATGACTGAACATCTAGTGAGGCCACTATCATATTGGGATCTGAACATGTTTCATTGTTGTCCTTTGTATCTAGATATTTGTTGCTCATGTATGAGCAGGGGTTGGGATAGTATAGTCAAGTTTGTACTAGATTGTGGACTTGTGGGGTCTTGCGGTGACCGCGGACAGTAGGCGGTCGACCAGATGTTTATCCTTGCATCAGATTGGGGTTGAGACTGGTTTATTGCATCAGCTGGGGATCGGGTTTTCCTAGTGGGTGGTTTTCCCACTCTGATCATAGTCATGATCCAGTCCTGCTGTTTTATGGCACTTCTGATACTTATTACTGAGATATTTTACTCGTGTGGGTCGCTCCCCTCGAGTGCCACTCCGGAGTGTGTTGCAGACATGCTTAGAGTCTTTGAGACTCCTATCCCCTATCGGTGTTATGCGTTGGCCAGCATACCCGATTTGGCAACTATCCCCTATCGGTGTTATGCATTGGCCAGCATACCCGATTTGGCAAGGCACAGCAGGCAGTACCAGTTTTACTAGTGACACAAGACTGAGTTATTTCAGGCAGGCATGTTTGGTATTGTTGCATACAGTCATTTCATGCTACATGGCATTTAGAGGCATAGTGGTGATAGTTTCTTTTTTCAGCAGCCTTTATAGCTTACCACTGTTCTTTCTTGTTGCCTCGAGTAGTCCTAGTGGGTGCGTCAGAGTTGAGGTTTTACCCACTAGGGGAGGCTACTGGTTTATCTGGTAGTTCTCACCCCCATTATTGTTTCTCTCTTTCTTCTTCTTATTTTGCAGAGTCGTCTGCGGGAGCTGCTAGGCCATCGGCAGCTGATAAAGGTAAGGGGATCGCTGAGTAGATAGATCTCCTGTGAGACTGAGAGTGGATATTAGATAGATGTTGTACTCTTTACTCAGACTGTGGTATTTTGGGTCTGGCGCTGGCCAGCTGACTGTATTATTTTGGTGAGCTGGGAGATTATTGTACTTATTACAGCTTTATTTGTAGTTCCAGTCTGAGATACTATGTGTTTCTTCTACTTCAGCTCTGTATTATACTCTTTTATTGTTCATATTATATCGGAGCAGGTTACCAGTGCTTCATGTACGCGGGAAATCCCGTGTGCACGGCGAATCTGTTGGCGAGCCTGGGTTCCGGGGCGTGACAGCATGACTCATGATTAAAAGTTGAAAGTTATGTATGGAGGATGTAAGTGAAGGTATAGCTGCAGGTGGAGCTCATATAGTGGATGATGTTGGAGATGATAATGTTGGATATGATGAGGAGAATGAGGAAGTAGGTGAATTAGATGGGTCTGATTTTGTTGATTTTGAAAGAAATTTAGTTTATAGCACTAGTGAAGATGATTCGAATGTTGATGAGTTGGTTTATGATGAGGAGAATCCAATCATGGATTATGGTGTGAAATATCCTGATGTCACTTCATTTCGAAGTGGTTTGAATCAATTTGCTATTCAAAATCAATTCGAATACAAGGTGATAAAAAGTGATCGATGTAGAGTAACAGCAAGATGTCTCACAGAAGGTTGTGGGTGGAGAATACATGCAGCACAGATTCAAGGGGAAGCAAGCTTTCAGGTAAAAGGCAAAAAATTTCAATTGCTAGTATTTCAAACATTACTTTACTCTAATCTCATTATTTCTTCCAATCTATTGTATCAATAGGTCAAAACATTCCAACCGGAGCATACATGTGAAGTTGTAAATAGATGTGGAAACAAGAATGCTACACAAGGATAGATTGCAAATAGAATCTCAAATTGGTTAAAAACTGAAGGTGATATATCTGTGCCTGAATTAACTAGAAGACTAAAAGACAAGTATGGAAGGTTGGAGTTGCCCTATTTAAGGGGGTGGAAAGGTAAAGAGGAAGCAATGACCAAATTATATGGAAAGTCGGAATTATCATTCTTAAGAGTTTTTGATTTTTGTGGTGAGATTAGGAGAAGAAATGTAGGAAGTCATATATCAATTAAACTGATAGAGGTAAATGGAAAGCAGCATTTTCAAAGAATTTTTATTGCTTTTGGGGCTAGCATTCAAGGCTTTCTAAGAGGGTGTAGGCCATATATTGGTTTAGATGGAGCTCATTTGAAGGGTAAATTCAAAGGAATTATTGTTTCAGCAATTGCGTTGGATGGAAACAACTCAATGTTTCCGGTTGCATATGGTGTGGTTGAGTCAGAAAATGCAGAAAGTTGGGAGTGGTTCCTGCTAGGTCTGAAAGAAGCTGTAGGTTGTCCTAATGGTTTGGTTTTATCTAGTGATAGGCAAAAAGGCTTAGATAAGGCCCTTCTAGCTGTCTATCCCACTGCTGAACATCATGAATGCGTGCGTCATTTATACAGCAATGTGAAGAAACATTTTCGATCAGATATTTTGAAGAAACATCTGTGGGGAGCAGCTAGGGCATATACAACTTCTAGATTTCAATACCATATGGAAAGGATGAAGAATGCGGACAGTAGAGTGGTTGATTTCTTAAGAGAGAATCATGGGCATATATGGAGTCGTTCTTTATTTGGAATAGATGCTAAATGCGAACGAGACACAAATAATATATGTGAGACTTTTAATTCTTGGATCAGTGAAGAACGGAATAGACCGGTGATAGACATGATGGATGCTATACGACAGAAAATGATGATTATGACGAACAAAAAAGCAAGAAATGCGAAAAAATGGTCAACAAAGCTTGTGCCAGAAGCAATTAAGCATATCAACAAATTGACCGAGGTAATCTAAAAACCTGCTTGATGCTTTTTACTATAACTTATAAACAAACGAACAAATAAAGATGTACTATTTTATTATCTATTGTTTTATCATGTTTTATTATCTATTGTCTTATGTTACTGTTAGGATGTTGGAAATTTTAGAGTACTAAGATGTACTGATAAGCAAGCAGAGGTTGAAGGGCCTAACTCAAGATGTGATGTGAGGCTTGATGAGAGGACATGCACATGTAGGAGATGGCAAGTCTCTGGATTGCCATGTGTACATGCCATTGCCTTTATGGCTAATATGAAACTCAAACTTGAAGATTATACATCATCATACTTCACTGTTGAAAGGTATCGAGATACCTATGCATTAAACATTAAGCCATTGCCTGCTGAAGAGGATTGGAAAGAGAGTGATATAGGTTTTAGTGTGTTGCCACCTTTATTAGTAAGACCTGTTGGTCGGCCACGAAAAAAAAGGATCAGAGGAGCAGGGGAGATAGTTAAGAGAATACACAAATGTAGGAGATGCGGTGGCTTTGGTCATCATGCAAGAACATGCAAAAATGATGTTTCGACAGTAGACCCTAGCACACAATCTTCAAGGTAATTTGTTTCTTTCAAGTTATTATATCTATTTTTTATTTTCTTGTAATTTCAATTTCTAGATATAGTAACTTTAAATTTTTTTATAGCAAAAGAAGAAGAAAAGATAGTGGATCGCAACGACAAGAGCAAGATGAGCACCATGCAGCAGGTGCAGCAGTAGCATCACAATCTTCAAGGTAATTTGGTTCTTTCAAGTTATTATTCTATCTAACTATTACACTATTTTTATTTTCTTATAATCTTCATTTCTAAATTTTGTGACTTTATAATCACAAAATTTGAGGATCTATGAAGGTGTTATACGCAAGGGCGACTTTATAATCAATGTAAACACAGGGAAGAAGATTAAAGTAATGGCTCAATCTACACTTCATTTCTTGTCAAGTGAACTTGTCAAGTGAACTTGTAAAGTAATGGCTCAATCTTAATTAGTTTACTCGTTGATGATTGTGTTTATGAGATATCTTTAATTGATAAGATTCTATTCGTTAAGACCTTTTAACAAGCGCAGATTGCTCAAATAGATATTTTGACATGATTGGATACCATAATTTTGTTGTCTCGTTGTATCATCAATTGTAACATTGCTGTAAGACTTTTTCCACCTGCGATACACTTTATTTAGTCAATTGAAAAGAAGAATTGCCATATTCACATTCTCATCTTCTTTTTGATCATCTTCAATTAATAATTTTGAGAATCTTGGATTATTTTTTTGTTTTATTGATCAAATTATTTCTGGTTGAGCTTTTTTATATTGTCATTCTGATATTGTAGTATGGATTACATTGCTTTATTAGTGAGAATACATTCATGCAATGTTGGGTTCCGTATGTTCATGATATAAGCATGATGAATCTTCGTTTAAGACTAAGAGGATGCTGTTTGAAATGGATGACATGCAAAATTAGATTATTACCTTACAACCTCAGCAATGTTCAAGTCTAATCACACTTCTTCATGGTTATTCAACTCTCAGAAATAAAGGAGAAAAAGAAAACCCTAGCCGCCTATCCTCTTCCTCAGGTCCTCCACAATTAATTCATTGTTCTCGATCTTCGGAAGATTGCTAGCACAATTAAAAAATTGATTCATCCTCCTTACATCGACGCGAGAGTTAATTCGTGATTAGATCGCGAATCAAGGCGATCGATTATTTCGATCAAGGGCGTGATTCCGTGTGGACACAAGTAGAGGCCGGGTGCGTGCGCGGCTATCAAGGACGAACAATTTTTACCAACGATCGTTTGTTTGTTTATAAGTTATAGTAAAAAGCATCAAGCAGGTTTTTAGATTATCTCGGTCAATTTGTTGATATGCTTAATTGCTTCTGGCACAAGCTTTGTTGACCATTTTCTCGCATTTCTTGCTTTTTTGTTCATCATAATCATCATTTTCTGTCGTATAGCATCCATCATGTCTATCACCGGTCTATTCCGTTCTTCACTGATCCAAGAATTAAAAGTCTCACATATATTATTTGTGTCTCGTTCGCATTTAGCATCTATTCCAAATAAAGAACGACTCCATATATGCCCATGATTCTCTCTTAAGAAATCAACCACTCTACTGTCTGCATTCTTCATTCTTTCCATATGGTATTGAAATCTAGAAGTTGTATATGCCCTAGCTGCTCCCCACAGATGTTTCTTCAAAATATCTGATCGAAAACGTTTCTTCACATTGCTGTACAAATGACGCATGCATTCACGATCGATGTTCAGCAGTGGGATAGACAGCTAGAATGGCCTTATCTAATCCTTTTTGCCTATCACTAGATAAAACCAAACCATTAGGACAACCTATAGCTTCTTTCAGACATAGCAGGAACCACTCCCAACTTTTTGCATTTTCTGACTCAACCACACCATATGCAGCCGGAAACATTGAGTTGTTTCCATCCAATGCAATTGCTGAAACAATAATTCCTTTGAATTTACCCTTCAAATGAGCTCCATCTAAACCAATATATGGCCTACACCCTCTTAGAAAGCCTTGAATGCTAGCCCCAAAAGCAATAAAAATTCTTTGAAAATGCTGCTTTCCATTTACCTCTATCAGTTTAATTGATGTATGACTTCCTACATTTCTTCTCCTAATCTCACCACAAAAATAAAAAACTCTTAAGAATGATAATTTCCACTTTCCATATAATTTGGTCATTGCTTCCTCTTTACCTTTCCACACCCTTAAATAGGGCAACTCGAACATTCCATACTTGTCTTTTAGCCTTCTAGTTAATTCAGGCACAGATATATCACCTTCAGTTTTTAACCAATTTGAGATTCTATTTGCAATCCATCCTTGTGTAGCATTCTTGTTTCCACATCTATTTACAACTTCACATGTATGCTCCGGTTGGAATGTTTTGACCTATTGATACAATAGATTGGAAGAAATAATGAGATTAGAGTAAAGTAATGTTTGAAATACTAGCAATTGAAATTTTTTGCCTTTTACCTGAAAGCTTGCTTCCCCTTGAATCTGTGCTGCATGTATTCTCCACCCACAACCTTCTGTGAGACATCTTGCTGTTACTCTACATCGATCACTTTTTATCACATTGTACTCGAATTGATTTTGGATAGCAAATTGATTCAAAGCACTTCGAAACGAAGTGACATCAGGATATTTCACACCATAATCCATAATTGGATTCTCCTCATCATAAACCAACTCATCAACATTCGAATCATCTTCACTAGTGCTATAAACTAAATTTCTTTCAAAATCAACAAAATCAGACCCATCTAATTCATCTACTTCCTCATTCTCCTCATCATATCCAACATTATCATCTCCAACATCATCCACTATATGAGCTCCACCTGCAGCTATACCTTCACTTGCATCCTCCATAGATAACTTTCAACTTTTAATCATGAGTCATGCTTCCCTAAATAACACCAAACAAAATGAGTAGATCCAAAATACCTAACTGTAGCAACAAACTGATGTAAAAAATTTTAAAACTAAATGCAAAAAATAAATGCAAAAATTAAATAAAAACATCTGAAATTAAATGAAATTTTTTTGAAAACCTAGATGTGGAAAACTTCTGAAATTAAATGGAACTTACCTTTTTTTTGCAATTATCCCTTTTCTTTAGTAGGAAGTTGTAGTAATAGGACGCTCCAAAACCCTCGATTCCTCCCTTCAGAGCACAATAATAGGAACCCTAAACAATGAAAATGGTGATGATTCTTGAAGGCACTCTGTGATCCCCAACCACTATCGCGTAGGAGCCCGTCGTTGGATCCCGCCGCGGTTCCGCCACGAACGGCGCCGTCGATCGATCGATCGGCTAGGGTTAGGGTTTCGGATTTGGGGGGGAGTTGGGGATCAAACCAGGGTTAAGGGACCTCGGGTGTAGGGTAAGGGTTAGGGTTACAGCGGTGAGATTAGAAAGTGGGAGAGGAGAGAGGGGGGGGTAAGGGACGGAGGAGAATTGGGCGAGAGCTAAATACCGCGCCCTAATTTTGGATTTTTTTTTTTTGTTTTTTTTGGGGACAGCTGAAGGAAAATGTTTTAGTAGATAGGGGCAAAATAGGTATTTTCAATAGTTTTTAACTCCGATTATTATTTAACTCTAGTTTAACCCTAGTTAACTTAACAAAGGGAAACGGTAAGGATATTTTTAACAACGGTGGAACGTATGAGGGGTATATTAGAAAGAAAAAAATAAGAGGGGTAAATCAGATATTTCTTCATATTTCAGGGGTACACATGCAATTATCCCATATATATAACCGGATCCCCGCGACGCGGTTCTGGCTGATCAGCAGCTTCTGGAGGCCCATATTGGGTGATTGAGGTATTTGCGCGCGTATTGGAACCAAGGAATTGACCCGGCACGAAAAATGGATCAAGTTCACTTTTTCGGGAATTTTCGATAAATTTTAGAAGTGGAATTTGACAGAATGGACAGCGGATTTGGATTCAGCGCGCGAAAACGATCGAAATGGGCTATTTATTTATATTTTTCGGAGCCCCGATGACCCGGCACGGATTTCGAGGCAGCAGGTACTGTTCCGGCGGCGGCGCGGGCTCGGGCAGGCGGCGGAGCGGCCGCGTGCAGGCGCGCGGGCGCGCGGTCCACCGGGCCGGCGTGCACCGGAGGGCAGGACACGTGGCGGCCGCTGGGTGGCTGGTGCAGACAGCACGGTCCACGGAGTTTGAGGCAAGTGCCTCGGGGTGCGTGCCCGATAGCGCGGTGTGCACGCACGCGGGCGCGCGTTGACGCGCGGTTCCCGCTCGGGCGCGCCATGCGTCGGCGTCCGAGGCAGGCCACGCGGTGCCTGGTGAGCGGTCGGATCCGCTGTCCCCTGTTCGGCGCCACGTGGCGCGTTGGGGTGATTCCGGGCGCTGGATCAACGGCCCGGATTGGGCACTGTTGGCGCATTGTGCGCGCCCGAAAACATTCGGGCGCCCAGAAACTAGGACACAGATGGAATTATCTCATTTGTTTGGATTTGGCTATATATATCCCCTCTTTGGCCTGCGATTTGAAGGTTTTCCCGAGCTTTTCTCCCTCTGAGCCTTGAAGGAAAAATGTTCCTCTCTCTCTCCTCCACCCTTCGATAAAGTTTCAGATTTTTTTGGAGGCCTCGACATCCGCGCTTTCTACGACGCGGCGCACTGCGACGTTTCTTGGATTTTGGCTTCCACCGTCACTTTTCGGTCAGAGGGGCACCCTAGATCACTCCAATAGTATTTTGAGCCGAGTTTTGTGGTAGCGCGTTCATGAGAGGTACACCTACGATTTTTGTATTGATCACTTCGTCTCGATTTGAGTTATTGGCATGGTTTACGAGGCATCTCTGAGCCACTATTTTGCTGGTGGATTTTTGGACAGCAGAGACTTGTCGGATTTTTATCTCTATGCTCGAGCATCGGAATGAGGTGTTTAAAGACTCGATTGGTATCTACGCTTCGAGAGGATCGCTGTCGTATTTTTATTGGAATTTTTGGAGATTATCTTGTAGGTGATAATTAACCTTCTTTCGGACTGGTTTCCGACAGATTTTGGACAGTGTACATTTTGACTTGCCGCAGTGTTCTAATTGTATCTTGGTCTACAGATGTCGGAATGAGTTGTATAAATACTCGATTTGTATCTACTCATCGCGAGGATCGCAATGGTGATTTTTCCAGATTTTTTTGAGGACAGAATTCAGGTGAAAAGGGCATTCTTTGTGCTATTTTGGAAAAACAGCGGGTGCTTGTTATGATGTTGTCTAATCGTGGACAGTGTTGTTGTTGTTGGAACAGAGGTTCGTGCGACCGAGTAACGATGGTGCAGTTTCGACAGATTTTAGATTGTGAGCGACTGTGCACTTCACCGACTTCAGCTTTGCCTGCGAAAAGCGATTCAGGTGGGTTTCCTGTCTCCAGAACCGGTGGACGGTTCTCTAATTCTATATTTGATAGAATGCATGCATGCTAGTATATTCATGATGATGATGATTGAGATGTAAACATGATGTTAGTAACTGTTGAGAATTTCAAGATATGATATCCATGTTATGTCTTTTGGAACCTGCAAGTGTGATATCCATAATATGTTAAATGAGAGCTGCATGATATTATTACCCATGTTGATAATTGGAAGCTTACATAGTTGTAGTGTTCCTCTATGAGATTGAGAGCATGCTAGATGATGATGTTCCCTTATTTGTTGGAGAATATGATTGATGCATGTCTACTCTTTATTGTTTATGCTTGTGAGCATGTATGACTTGAGTATACTACCTTTGAGTGATAGCGTGCATGATTTATTTGTACGTCTTATGCTTGAGGAGATAGAAGCATGCTTATGAGAGATGAGATTTTCCTTTCATGTTATTATTGGAACTTGACCTAGCACCCCGTCATATGATGCATGATTAACCAGACTAGTAGAGAACCTTCATTTGGGCTAGGTTTCTTTCTGTTTTAGACATCCCACACTTTGCATCTTTCCTGGACATAGTGTTGCCTCGCCCGGGTAGTGGGCCGAGTGGTCAGGTTTCTGTGGGACATTGTTGCACTCGTGCCTGGGGGCTGAGTGGAGTCTAGTAGCTGAGTTTAGATTGTGCTAGTGTCGTGGGGAGCCGTTTGGGTAGACGGTGGTTCCGGGCCGTCGCGTATCTTCCGGTCAGTGTTGTTGGGAACCGTTGGGGTTGACGGTGGTCCCGGGTCGTTGAGTGTTGTCCGACCAGTTTTATTAGCCCTGAGTTGTGGGTCGATCCAGGCTGTGGACTATCTCCAGCCAGTGTGTTTTGTGCCACGAGTTAGTGGACTTTGCTAGTGTCTCGAGATTCGAGAGAGCTGATCAGCTGAGTCGTCGAGAGTACTCCGACCGTTGTGCTAGATGTTTGAGTATCTTGGGTCCTTCCGTTCTGAGAGTGAGCGTGGATTTTGACTATAGCCTGCAGGAGCCACTTTGAGCTCGACAGAGTGCACGGATACCTTTTTCCTCGGTGGGGTCGCGCCCCTCGAGTGCCACGCCCGGAGTGGATCTGTTACTTTGTGTCGCGACTTGTCGACGCAGTCCCTCTGGCTGGGCCAGTTTTGGCAGTCACGGACGCCCTACGTAAGTCTGGTCTTCGGATGTAACGGCAGTAGGTAGGCGCAGGCTTGACTGGCCCGAGGAGGCAGTCATTTCGATTGGGTCGATTGAGCACCTTGGGTGCGAGTAGTTGCATATCTTTTCATCTGTACCACCCATTGAGCATTTAGATAGATGCATGATAGCTGTAGAGTACCTCCAGTTTTTCTTGTTTAGTTTTACTGCATTGTTATCTTATGCCTCTAGAAGACTTAGTGGGCAGACCGTCGGGCTTGGTGGCGGTACCCACTGAGAACTACGTGTTGATGTAGTTCTCACACCCGTTGGGGGTTCTCCCCCTCCTTTTTCTTTCCTCTCCTTTGTTTTGCAGAGTCATCTGTGGGAGATGCTGATTCTGCTGTTGCTGTTCGAGGCGAGGGAGTCGCGAGCTAGATCCCTACCTGTCTTTGGAGAGTAGCTGTACCCCCACATTGGAGATTTATAGTGCAGTCTATAGATTAGTTTTATTTTTTTTACCTTTGAGAGATTATTGTAGTGAGGATGACTTGTATTGAGAGCCTGTACACTGATGTATTATTCATTTCCGGATTACCTCCCTGTTGATCTCTGTGTTTTGTATTTGAGGAATATTGTATGATTATCATTTTTGGGAGGTGCACTTTGTATCTTTATTTTCCAGTTGTACAGATGATTGGTTTTAAATTTTACAGCAGATTTATCTTATAGCTCTGATATCTATTTAGCTATAGGAGTTTTCTTTTGCAGGTTGACGCTACGTCTATACGGGGTTTTCCGTATGGGCGGTGGATCTGTTGGCGAGCCCGGGTCGCAGTTTCGACCCCGGGGCGTGACAGATTAGAGTGGTATCAGAGCCTAGGATGTAGGTCATGGTGGACTTTAGAAACCCTAGGCTTGTGGTTGGACCCTAGGATGACTTCGTGAGAGTCGTGACTTGTAGCGAGAGTCCTGATTGAGCTTTATACCTCTCCCATATGATGGGATGAGTGATTGGCATGTTTATTCTCTTAAGTGGTTATGTTGGCTGCAGACAACATAACGCTGTGGAATGGGTGATATGCTCTAGACTTTCGCTGAATTGGGTCCAGTGATGTGTTGTGCTGTTTTGCAGTTTTGTCGTGGTGAGCGGTGTCTCCCCGACGTTGGGTTTTGACCCGTGTGCATCCTGTCACATCAGTTGAGCTTGAGCGGTTGGATTTGGGCCGGACACCCGGATTGAGGTCAGAGAGCTCTGGGCCCAGGTGACAGGATTGTCAGAGGCATATCAACAGCTGGTTTTGGTGACACAGTTGTCGGAGCAGTGGGCAGCCCGATAGTGTTTTCCTCTTGAGACTACCTGGTAGCAATATCTTCCGTGGCAGCGATTTCAGTGGCGTCGATGGAGAGAGTAGCCCCCTCCGTGCCAATGTTTAGTGCCGAGGCACCGAGGCAGGGTGGATAGTTGACAACTGGTGAGCTGTGGGACATTATCGATCGATGGAGCCAATTTTGACAGATAAACCACCCCGATTCGTGGAATTGAGTTGGAGTCTTTGGAGACAGAATCGTGGTTGGTGGTGATGGTGAGACTATTTGAGAGCCTCCCTGTGCCAGAGGCTTTGTGCATTTGTTGAACTGCGCGCTCCAGGTTTCGAGGGACGAGGCGCATAGGATATGTGTGACTGGAGGTGGATTACGCCAGGATACCTTTCAGTTTATTCGGTCCCTCCTGTACAGATTTTTGGATGCCTCGATAGAGTAAGCATTGTGTTTGGAGTTGGGCGCTGCAGTCCTTTTTGGATGGGGATCTGCTGCTAGAGGTGAGTTCTGGATTGAGGCGCTTGGCGCTAGGCGATGGGGGACGGATCGGCCGGCTGAGGTATTTCTGTTTTCCTTCTCCAGGATCATGGATTTCTGTGACGTCAGAGGTCGGGTGAACCCCGATGGCAGCATCAGCATCTATATCAGAGTAGCGCAACGGTAGCGTGGATTTGTTGGCTGCGGAGGATCATATCCGTCATATCAGTGTGAACATAAACAGAGGTCGTGCTCCCTTGTGATTGATCTAGATATTTTCTGGCAGACTGAGCGACAACCGCTTGCATCGTGTGGATGAGCTTGTGCCGCCTGGTTGGAGAGCGCCACGGCAGTGGATTGGGTTGTCGCAGGTGCGATTTCATCACAGCAGTCAGAGTTGGTGCACTTTGCGTTTCGGCCGGGACTAGAGGCAGAGTTGCTACCGCGTGCACTAGAGGTACAGGTTACTGTTGGTGTTGTGTTTATGGAGGAGGCTTGTGGATCATATCCAGTGCTGTTGAGACAACGAGTTATACCTGCAGACGTATTGGGGTTGTGGTAGTTGGTGATTTGACCCAGTGCCTGAGATTGGTTGGCACAGCGCCACCGGATGTTTGACTGCGGAGAGTGAGGACTTTGATCATCTGCGAGGCAGACAAGAAGAGCCTTGGTTGTAGGGACAATCAGAGCACACAGGTTACAGTGACAATGCGAGAGGTGCCTACGGCGGCATCGGGACTCACGGTTATCCTTTTTGCCCGTGAGACCCCCGGTGTGAGTCCATCTGAGCTGTTATTGATGCCACCAATTAAAGAGTTTGAGATTGTGTTTGATGTGGCTTTGGGAACCGCGTCAACCTTGAAAACACTTTATTGGATATTATCTGTAATGCAGAGAAAGCTGATGGCACCGTCGTAGGATTTGATGGATCGAGGGGTCTGTTGGACTTAGTGCCACACCGTTGATACACAGTGGTGTTGCCACGTTGTGGGTACACGACTATGAGGGATTCTTTTGTGGTCGAGCACTAGCAGATCCGGGTTTTATTTAGGGCCATTGATTGAGTTATACTCCGGCAGTTGTTCTTCTGTGAGGCATGTATCAGCTTGGAATCTTGCAGCCGAGGGTTTTGCCAAGATGGCGTTTAGGACACGGTAAGGGCATTATGAGCTCATAATGAGGCCAAGGGGAATGACTAATGCCCTGCTGCCTTTATGAATTGTGGAATTGGGTGTTTCTGCTGTACTTGGACGGATTGATAAAAGTGTTATGCATAGATATTGGACTGACTCCCTGAGTGACTTCGATCTTGAGGAGCACTTGTGGATAGTGCTACTGTGTCTGTGAGGAGGAAGCTGTATGTCAAGTGGTTGAGGTGCAAGTTTTAGCTTCGGGAGCTTACCTTCTTGAACCACTTTATTCTAGCCGTAGGGGCTGCTGTGGGAATCCGGACAAAATAGATACTATTCGAGATTGGCCGAGACCGACACTGTTTGTGAAGCGAGGAGCTTTTTGGACTGGGCAGTGCCAGTAGAGCTTAAGGATTGGATGTTGAGGCTGATACCAGCGCTGATTTTATGTAAAACCAGTTTTTGTTGTTGCGAATTCTGGCTCGTGAGATGAGAGAATTACGCAATCGGATCATGCCGTACCAGTTTTTGTTGTTGTTGGGGAGTAATCACGGGGAGTGAGTAGTGACTTGGGAGCTGAAGACGGTGATGCTGAGTACCTACCCTCTTATTTGTAACTCCTGTTTGAGTTGTGTTAGTTTCGATGATGAAACTTTCTTTTAGTGGGGGAGGATGTGAGGACTCGGATCCCCGCGACGCGGTTCTGGCTGATCAGCAGCTTCTGGAGGCCCATATTGGGTGACTGAGGTATTTGCGCGCGTATTGGAACGAAGGTGTCACGCCCCGAGTTCAAAAACCAGTGTATAATTTTTTTTTTTTTTTTTTTTTTTTTTTTTTTTTTTTTTTTTTTAATCAGAATTGCAAAAACAGCCAGGGCAATGACAGACCGCCACATATATAGAAGAGTCCCAATCCCCTATAGAATTGAGCCTTTTCTATATATGCACGGCTAGCTTGGTAACAACATCAAAGTATTAACTACGTGCTACCACAACAACAACAAGTAACCTTTACAACTGAAATATAATTTCCTTTCTCTCAAACATCTAATACATAACTTTTCGGCTGTCCAGGGTCAACCTCTATATCGATACCTCGCCAATTTGTCCCGACATTCCAACACCCGCTCGACCTGAAAAACAGTCACCCGAGGGTGTGAGACACACCGGAGTGTATCCCAGTGGGCACGACGAGCCGAGAAATAGCTAATCGTACCTACTGGGTACAATAATTTGCGGATAGTAAAAATCATAGGGTAAAGCTGAATAACAACTAAGATCTACTGATAATCAACAAAAATCCACAGATAACTGAATAGGCAGGTAATCAAGGGTAATGAAACTGCAAGTAATAAATGCTAGAAATCAATGTAGAGCTATAATATCCAAGCACAATAACTGCAGGTAAGTGATGCAAGAAATCTGGATATAAATGAGCTAATCAAGCATACACTGAGCAGTAGAGGTACAGGGTAAGATATCTATCAATAACCGTGCAAGATATAAATAATGCGTCAACAAAAGAACTCAAGTACCCAATCAATGCCATTCTTGGTCACGAGGACCTCAGGCTCATGCCACCTATCTGGCACCTATCTGGCTGACATAACCCCGCACCCACTGGTGCTGATCTGGGGGCTCACGGGTCCCTCCTCTAGACCACTTTACCGGTAAAGAACACTGTGACGGTGGCCAAACCGTCAGTGTACGTGACGTACAGCGTGCGTGGCGATCAATCATGCTATGCTCAAGCTCACGGTCTAGTGACCGGGTAGTCGGCAATAAGCCGAGATCCCAACAGGGAAATCATCTATCATATCGATCAGGATCAATCAATCATGCATATCGGAATGTACGGCAGTATCTCAAGTGACAAGTATCAACAAGTATCATCTAATCATGCAGATCTATGTACTGAAAAAGCTGATGAATAGATATATATATGGTATGTCTCATGAAGATCAAGGTCTATCAGAAATAATCATCTAGTATATAGATCCAGTCATCGAGGCTAATCGTAAACAGATAATGTCAAGCACGGGCATAAATGACAATCTAGATGAATCAATGTCTATCGGGAAGATCATGTGATATATAGATGAAGTCATCATGGGTCATATAGGTCAAATCAATAAGCTAATCCAAAAACAGGTGTCCGACTGGACTAAAGCAACCAGAGGGCCGAAGAGATAAAGCCCGGACCGAAGATAACCCACCTGAATGTAGGCCGATCCAACGACTCCAACAGAAGGCTCATGGTCCGGAGTCAGGCTGCAAGGACCTGGATCACGAATACTAATCAGGGACGGATAACCACATCTATAAACTGTTCTTTTACATCGAAGTACGCGAAACTCGCGCCGAAAGCCGTTAAACCGACAATTTTGCCGGTTCTCGGACCGATAACCAATTTTCGCTCAACAGAAGCCGTTGAATTCCTAACTAAAAGCTTAGGAATCATGTACACACTGCCCTAGATAGCATGCATTGCTACAATTGCATTTTGACCCCTAGGGTTTCCAGAAATCGCACTTTTATAGCTTTTTGAGAGCCGTTTTCGCTCGTTCTCTTAACTGGAAAATCATTTTTACGAACCGTCACTTCCAGCAGGTGACATTTAACTTGCTGAACACCGTGCTCACCAATTTGCGGCAGCACGGAACCCGAGGAAAACTTCGGGCCATAATATACTCCTCTAACCTAGTCTAAATGCATTTTTGTTTCTCCGGCTTATCAAAACCTAATTCCGACGTGAGCATCGCGTTCAGTGACCCCAAATTAGCTAGGAGCTCACTGTCGCGACTTCGCAAACAGCCCCAAACGCTACTACGGGCAACTATTCACATAAGGCTTAGTTTTAAAATAACTTTAAATCCATTCATCAAATGTTCAAACATTTTATATCAAAATGTCTCTGGAAAGTGCCAGGACACCAGGGCTCACTATATTTGCAGCCCAGAACTGCTGGATCACAGAGATCCAAGTCCCCCACCCTCTATCATGACAACATTTCTCCACACACCAATCCACACAGCCAAAATTGGATCTGAAGTGAGCATCAATCTCAGGGGAGTGTGTGTAACAACTTTCATATTTTGATCATCGCCAAAATCTGAACTTAGATTCAATTTCATCAAGCATCTAGTGGACATAATCTATTAACAATTAACTAAGCTCTTGCCCGAGCTCTTCTTCTGCAAAGAGGCAACCAGAGCCCTTCAAAGATGGATGGACAACAAATATGTAGGGTTTAGAGGTTACCTGGGTGGTTGGCCGGCGACCAAAGGCGACGGCGGCGGCCGGAGAAGGGCTCGGCCAAGCAATAATGGTGCAACCACCAAGATGGAAAACCTACGTCAAAAGCTTCATGTAAAATGACAGGAAACCTACTACAGGTCCTACAAGCATACCTGGGTCACTTGCCGGCGGCGGTAAGCGCCGGCGACGCGCGGCGCCGGAGCTCGGCCAATAAACATGGTGCAACTTCAGTGAGCATTATTCTTACGTTAGAATCCACATGCAAATGCATGGGGAGCTTCACAGAGACAAAGGGAACTTACCTGTGTCGCTTTCCCATCGCGTGGAGCCCCGGCGATCGCTGGCGGCGGAGCTCGGCCAACTTGATGGCCATTAATGGCGGATCTTCGTCCGATCAGCATGGCCCGCATGCAAGGGCATGAACGGATCCCCCTCGGCCACAGGAAGGTAACCAGGGTCATCGCCGGCGTCGGTAGTGAGCGGCGGCGCCGGACGGCGAAGCTCGGCCGAAGTGCTTAAAAAACCCGGTTCTAGGGCTTCTTTGGGCGGCTTGGATTCTGCACCGATTTCTACCAAACCTTGGAGGTAGGTTTCAGTCGATGAGGAGAAGAGGATCAACGGTGTTGATCTTGGGTTTGACGGTCGGATCCCGACGGCGCTTGGCGGCGGCAAAAACGATAATTTCCGACGCCAAAGGCTCCCGCCGGCGATCGGGACGGCGGCAGCGGCTCGGGCTGCAACAGGGTGATGTCCTTGGTGTCAGTAGCACACTGGACATGCCCAAATGCCAAAACTCAAGGAAAAGTTCCAAGAACTTACCTTCGCCGGAGAGATGGATGAAAAAGATGCCTCCCGCGGCGGCGCAGGGCGGAGCCAGGCGTCGGTTCACCTCGGGCTCGGCTGCGGCTTCACCGAGGAGTCCTCTGGGAGAGACTTGATCGCTAAGGACCCTCCCGAGCACCCTTCCCTCCAAGTCACCCGAGATCAAGATAGTTCTTGATCTTTCTTCTCCGGCGACGTGGTGGCCGCGGCCGGTGCGGGGCTCCCGTGGAGTGCGGCAGAGAGGAGGAATCTGTTGAGGGTTGCGGCTAGGGAAGGCTGTAGGTTTAGGGTTTTGTAGAGAAGCCCTAGCAGAGATGCATACATATATATAGTATATGTATAATCGCATTTTAGCCCTCAATCTCTCAACATTCACAGTTAAGTCCTTCACAACATTTTAGTTTCACACTTAAATCCCTCTCCAAGCCGTGGCACGCAAATCGAGCCATAATCTATAGGGGTTCTTGTGCAAAAGGCCGTATTTTCGCTGTATTTCACGCTTTTCGAGACGTTCTGGTCGTCGAAACGAAAAATGGACTTCGCCACGACGTCCGGCTCGACGAAACCTATCAGGTAGCGATTTCTGTTTTTCGAGAAACTGCCCGGATAAAATCTCGGTCCATAAAATACTGTTCCGAAATACAGTTATCGCGCTTTTCGAGACTCTATGGTCGTCAAACGGAAATTCCGTCAGTGCCATTGCGTCCAGAATGACGAAACCGTTCAAAACGACTACCTGGATCACTATGTTCGGAATCCGAACAGTGAATCAGTCAGCGTTGCATTCGTCGGAGTCCTGAAAATTGGGGTTACTATTCATCTACAGTATTCCACTTATAGCACTGTGCAGCATGCCACTGTTACATTGGTCGCGAGATTCGTCCGCTTCTTCGCTGATTTCTGGAAGATCCGACCGTCAGATCGAAAAGTGCTGAATATGAATCTCGCTCAGTTTGACGAGGCAATCGCAACGATCAACTCGGATTTCCAAGATCATGTCCGGATTGGAAAATAGCCTTTTTGTCTCGTATATACTGCAACTTGCACACTGGCGATTGGCCAAATAGGTCAACACAGGTCTTTTGATTTCAAAACTAGATCAGAATTCACTGTTTAACCTATTTATTAAAAATAAGATATTTCGAGTTTCTACAGAAGGAATTGACCCGGCACAAAAAATAGATCAAGTTCACTTTTTCGAGAATTTTTAACAAATTTTAAAAGTGAAATTTGACAGAACGGACAGCGGATTTGGATTCAGCGCGCGAAAACGATCGAAATGGGCTATTTACTTGTATTTTTCGGAGCCCGAATGACCCGGCATAAATTTTGAGGCAGCAGGTACTGTTCATCCGTGCTTTTGGGATAAAAAAAAATCCAGATGCTATTTGGTTGTTAATTTCGGGTACTTACTATGATGGCTTATCCCTTTAATGTGATACTTTCTAATGTTCTAATGGTGCACTGTTGTAAATGTGTGCTAATTTCTCATTTGGTCTTTTTAGATGTTATCCTTCCATTTGTATTTCCGAGGAAAGAGAAAACTCCAAATAATATTTGATTGTTAATGGGCAGTTGCTATGATGCCCTTCCCCTCCAATGCAGTCATTTTTTGCTAATTTGAAGCTAAGTAGGCTTTGGATGGCCTTCTTTGTAGGCAACCAACTTTTTTTGCTTATGCTGCCCTGTATATTTTTGGGCCTGCGTGTGGGTTTCGGTTCGCTTGGTACTATCAAGCAAAAGGTTCTGTAGAAGATCTAATAATGTATGACTATTAGGGATGTCCGAGCAAAATATATTTAGATTGAATTCCGGTTTCTCTTTTCTTCACTATACTGTAATTTTAAGTTCACTTGGTGTTTATTTGGTGACATGGATGTTGCCGGCCATTTATCACCCTTGCTCTTTCTACTTTGGATTAGTGTTCAATTAGTATTTACGAGGGAAAACTTATAGGCCTATGACACATTTGTGAGATTACAATTTTTTTCCATTCTCTTTTTTTAAAATTTTGACGAATTGATGCCCGAAAGAAATTAGGACATGGAAGGGAAGTCAAGAGAAGTGCACAACAGGGACCTTTGGAAGGACTTATTAAAAACAAATCAGACTAAAGGTTATTAAAAACAAATCAGACTAAAGGCAAGTACACGGGTGCAATATACATCAACTATGAAAAATTACCGGAGCCTAATTTCCCTTTTATATACATGACAATCCCTAATTTCCCTTCTATATATATGATTTACATAGATTCATGAAACGTCACCACTATCATTTATAATTCTTGGACATAAGGATATGCATTTTGATTTATTTTACATAGATTAATAAAACATATATATATTAAAGAGATTTTCTTCAAGAAACAACAACAAATTCTATACAAAAATCAACCATAATAAAAAAATACAAAAATTTCTACGAAAATTGACATAACCATCAAACAATGCATAAAATCAATAATTAGAGAACGGCAAATTTTGTACGAAATTTTTTTAAAACTCCCAGTAACTAAGCACATTTGGCCAGAAATCGAAGGTAACCTATTTAGGGATATGATCTTACCAAGCAAAGAAGCTGGTAGTAAAATTACAGAAGTGAGCTGTCCTCCAAGAAAGCAAGAAATAACGAAGCCATACACACAATCCACCCACACAGAGTACTGTAACCTCTGAGAGAAGCAACCCACGCACAGAAACTCAACCCACACAGAGCTACATCTCCACATTAGCCACTATTTATAGGCAACCCTTCGTGGAGCAAATCAAGAGAATTTAGGGAAGAGAGGGGGAGAAAGGAGAGAGGGGAAGGTACCAAACCATCATTATGATTATTGTAGGAGATAGGAGATAGGCAATGGGCACACAGCAGGCACCGACGGGCTCCGACGAAGAAGAGGACCTCCACAGTATGAGCGCGAAAGAAGATGAGCAGTAGAGCACCATGATTGGGCTGGGGGGGGGGGGCGTAACACATGCGTCATGCTACATGCCCGACGTACGGACTCTCGAAATTCCGCACAGGGAGGATCGCGACATGCACCACGACCCGCGCGGGCTGCGTAAAATCAACCGTAAGAAGAAACTAAGAACACCTAGAAAAAGGCTGTTACTCTCGATGCAAAAAGTAGTCGTCTTGTTTATTGTTTCTTTGCCCCTTTCATTCTTGCTAGTGTTCTTATAATATTTGTTTGGAGAACTTGTTAGTACTTCGTAGAATTTGAATCTTATTATTTCTCTTTTCTTTCTTTAAGTTCATACTGATTAAACTGAATCAATAATTTTTCAGGAGGAGAAAAGGAAGGCAATGGCGAATGAAATGGTCGCAAAGATTACTGATGTCTGCTGGGACAAGTGCATCACCGGGAGCATCGGGAGCAGCGTCAGTCGCAGTGAAGCTTCCTGCCTCTCTAAATGTGCTAAACGCTTTGCCGAAGTGAGCATGTTAACAATGCAGCGATTTAAAAGCGCCGAGTGATTCATTCGTACGTATAGACTATAGTATTCAGGACTTTTGCAAGAGTAATCGGCCGCATTTTCAGGTTTTGCTATATTTTTTATCCATTTTCCTTGCGATGAATGTCTGCAACAGAGATTCAACCTGGGGTCATTTTGGTTCATAAAGAGATATCTGGGTCCAATGTTGCAAAACCAAAATAAATAGGCCAAAGTTGAAGAATCGAAATTTAAGCAGGTTTCTTTACAGCCAATCAATTATAGGAAGCTCTTAAACTCATTGGCAGTGTCCAATTTGCAACTGGAGATGCAAAAAAAAAAAAAAAAAATTGTTCAAAATCTCAGTGGACCTAGATATCAAATCCTTAGTATTTGTATGATTTCACTTTGTCAAGTGGTTGAAACTGGAAACCTCACTTACCTCTCTCCTTTTTTTAATCTTTTCTCAAATATTTGTGGTGGTTCTTAACAAGGAGTACCCGGATCTCAAAGTACAAGTGAATTACTTATTCGGCATACTTTTGCAACGATTCTCAAATAAGATTCCAAGCGTAAGTGTAACTTTCAATTAAGAATTTGTGATCGTACGTACTAAATAAAGAAGATCTTCAATAGATTTTAATTTAGTGCTTCTGCTACAGCACTTTTGTTGGTAATTCTAAATCAAAAAGGACTTAACCAAATACTATTTCTCCTTGTAGTCTTGTTTAAAATTTAAAAAGTTTAATAGTTGAATTAACAATCATACATGACTATATATTAAACTGATAAACTGATTGATAAATATTTTTATCATCAAACTATATATCTGGAGTTTATGTAAGCTCGTATAGGTTTGAATAGCTCTCATTCAAACGAAAAATTAATCTTATATTTACTTATTCCCGAGCTTGTATTTATTCGGCCAGTTTTTAAAAAATCAAATTCAAGCTCCAAAAATTTAAACTCTGATTTCAAACTCCAAATAATTATTTCTATTTATAATATTTTTTAATATATTATATTAAATCTAAATTTTTAAAATATAAATTTAAACATAATATATATAGGGGCAATTTCCTATATACCCCTAAAAATTTTCCAGTTTTCAGATTTACCCCTCTTAGAAGGCTAACATTAAAACTACCCTTCTTACGTTCCAACTTCTTTCCAAAATACCCCTGAAGTTAAACTCTGTTAGTGTACTGTTTGGAACTGCCGTTATCTGTGTGTAATTACTATTTTGCCCTTTCAAATATACCCTAAACCCTAAAACCCTAAAACCCTAAACCCTAAACCCTAAACCCTAAAACCCTAAACCCTAAACCCTAAAACCCTAAAAAATCCTAAACCCTAAACCCTAAAACCCTAAACCCTAAACCCTAGAACTCTAAAAAACCCTAAACCCTAAACCCTAAAACCCTAAAAAATCCTAAACCCTAAACCCGGGCAAAATAGGTATATCTGATAGTTTTTAACTTCGATTATTATTTAACTCTAGTTTAACCCTAGTTAACTTAACAAAGGGAAACGGTAGGGATATTTTTAATAACGGTGGAACGTATGAAGGGTATATTGAAAAGAAAAAAATAAGAGGGGTAAATCAGATATTTCTTCATATTTCAGGGGTACACAGGCAATTATCCCATATATATATATATATATATATATATATATATATATATATATATATATATATATATATATATATATATATATATATATATATATATATATATATATATATATATATATATATGGTTGTTGTGCTATTAGGAGTAGGGAGGTCTCTGATTAAACTTTTAAACTTGATCTAATATATTTGAAATATCTAAAAAATAAATTTTATATTTTTTTTTATTAGTTATGTGGTAATCGAAAGGGTTCAAAATTAATAATTTTTAACGGTTAATGTGTGTCGTCTACATATTTAACGGTGTAGAATAGAAATATTTAAATTTGATAAAATTTTCATAGAAAATTTCTTATACTATCGAAAATTTTAGTGATATATCATAATTTTTTGTAAAATTTGTATTTTTTAGCCGTCCATTTTTAATCCCTTTCGATCACTAGATAAATAATAATAAAAAATTATAAAATTTATTTTCAAGATAATTCAAATATACTAAGTCAAGTCTAACGAAGTGGACCGTCGATTCGAAAGTTTCATCATCGAAAATAATTTAAAAGTACGAAAATCTCCGTACTCCTAATAGCACATTAATCCTACTATATATATATATATATATATATATATATATATATATATATATATATATATATATATATATATATATATATATATATATATATATATTTAGGTTGGAATACTATCGATAGCACCAAATCATTGGTGCTACTGATTTTTTAACCCTTGAATTAAAAGATGTGCGATTAGGATGATAGTGGTTCCCTAGGATTTAGTGGATGGTTGGTTGAATAGTAAAAATCCTAAGAGACCATTATAATTTCAGCCGCACATCCTTTCATTCAAGGATTAGAAACTTGGTAGCACAAATTATTTAATGCTATCGATAGTATTCCAGCCGGACTATATATATATATATATATATATATATATATATATATATATATATATATATATATATATATATAGAGAGAGAGAGAGAGAGAGAGAGAGAGAGAGAGAGAGAGAGAGAGAGTTAGGCTAGAATACTATTAATAGTACCAAGTCATTGGTGCTATTAAGTTTTTAATCTTTGAATTAAAAAAATATGTGGTTGAGATGATAGTGGGCCCCTTGGGTTTAATAGGTGGTTGGAGAAATAGTAAAATCTAACGGATGAAAATGATCAAAGGGGTTGATCTAAGGGTAGAAAACTTGATAGCACCAATAACTTAGTACTATTAATAGTATAGTAGCCGGACTATATATATATATATATATATATATATATATATATATATATATATATATATATATATATATATATATATATATATATAGAGAGAGAGAGAGAGAGAGAGAGAGAGAGAGTAGGGTTGATATACTTTCAAAAGCACAAGCCCAAATATGCTTGTGAATTTTTTACCACTGAATTTGTATTGAAATTTGTGTTATTTACTTATTCTTTCTCTCTCTTTAGTTGACTTTATAATAGCACAAATTTAAATACGAATCTAATGGTAAAAAATTCACAAGTATAGTTGGGCTTATACTTTTGAAAGTATATAAACTCTACTATATATATATATATATATATATATATATATATATATATATATATATATATATATATATATATATATATATATATATATTATATATATATATAATTAGATTGGAATACTATCGATAGCACCAAGTCATTGGTGCTATCAAGTTTTTAGCCATTGGATTAAAAAATGTGCGGTTAGAATAATAGTGGTCCCCTAGGGTTTAGTGGGTGGTTGGTTGAATAGTAAAAATCTTAGGGCCCGCTATAATCCCAACCGCACATATTTTAATCCAAGGGCTAAAAACTTAATAGCACCAATTGCTTGGTGCTATCGATAGTATTCTAACCGGACTATATATATATATATATATATATATATATATATATATATATATATATATATATATATATATATATATATATATATATATATATATATATACAGAGAGAGAGAGAGAGAGAGAGAGAGAGAGTCTGGCTACTATGCTATCAACAGCACAAAACACTTTGTGCTATCAAGTTTTCCACCATTAGATCTGTGAGGACCCGAATCTCCACTTAAGGGCTCATTGATGGATTAGTGGTTTCTGGGGGTGTTTGTTCGCGTGTCGAGGCCCGGAAATGGATTTCTGGTGTTAATGGGAGCAAGATTGCTTAACAGGAGGCCATTGTGGGTGATTGAGGTTTCTGCGTGCGTTTTGGAATCAAAAAATGGACCCGGTGCGAAAAATAGATCAAGCTCACCTTCCCGGAAATTTTTGGCAAATTTTAGAAGTGGAATTTGACAGAACGGATAGCGGATTTGGATTCAGCGCGCGAAAACAGTCAAGATGGACTATTTACTTGTATTTTTCGGAGCCCGAACGCGAAAACACGCTTTTTGAGGTGTGGGAACACTGTTCCGGCGGCCGGAGAGGCGCTGGCGGCGGCGGAGGCGCGCGGTCCACCGCGGAGGCGTGCACCCGGGCGCTCGCCACGTGGCGCCTCTCGGTTGGCGGGCGCAGTGGGCGCGGTCCACGGGTTTGGCGGGGTGTACGGTGGACCGAGGGCTGGCCACGTGTCACTTGGTGGTTGGTTGGGCATTGTTCGCGTGGTCCACGGTGTGGGGAGTGGGTACCTCGGGTTGCGTGCCCGACAGGCGCGCGTGGGCGCGGCGTGGGCTCGCGCTGACCCGCGTTTCCCGCTCGTGGGTGCCACGCGTCGGCGCGAGCTTCTGCCACGTGGCGCGTTACAGTTGGCCCAATTGGCTATCGCCTGTTCGGGGGGCTACGTGGCATCCAGGGATTAATCCGGGCGTGAACAGTAACGGGCCGGGCCCGTTACTGTAGCAGCCCGGAAGTTTCGTGCGCCCGGGTTTGGGCCAAAAGTCCAAAATCTGGATTTTTTCGGGCTGGGCCTATAAATAGGCTGCTTGCTGGGGCTTTTTGCCCCCTTTCCCGAGCTCCTCTGCCCTTAGCCCCTTTAGCAAAGTTGGATATCTTCATGTTGCGCATCTTCTGGCAGAGGCCTGAAATTTTTGGAAGCCGCGGCGTCGACGACTTCGGCATCGGAGCGCAGTGCGACGATTTTCAGTTGGAGGCCCGTTTCCGTCGCACTTCAGTCTGAGAGGTCTACAGAGCTACCCCAATTGTGTTTTTGGACGATTCTTGTGGCAGTGGATTCATGAGAGGTACGTCTTCGACTTTCGTGTTGATCATCTTGCTGGATTCAGAGTTTATGGCATGGTTTTCGAGATAGTTCTAAGCCGCTGTTTTGATGGTGGAGTTTTTGGACAGCAGCCCCTTGCCGGAATTTTATCTCCGCACTCGAGCGTCGGATCGAGACGAGCCTGTACAATTTTTGCATCTACTCGTCGTGAGGATTATCATCGTATTTTTCAGGGATTTTTCTGAGGCTTGCTCGAAGGTATACTGTTTCCCCTTTTACTGTGCTGATTCTTACAGTTGTGAGATTGTGAAGTTTTGCGCACCCTGTGTTGTGGAATTTGTAACTCGGCCTACGGGGCTCAGAATTGGGCGTGCCAATACCCGTTTCGAAGGTCTCGACGCGAGGATCGCCGTGGTATTTTTATTGGAATTTTTGGAGCATTGTTTTCAGGTGAAAAAGTGGCATCTTTGGGACTGATTTTCAGATTGTGTGTATTTGGGTAAATTATGGAATTAAGTGTAACTGTTAGCTTTGTATTGTACCCAGGAGGGTTTGCGGGTATTGCTGGACCCATTGGATTTGGACAAATCAATTTCCTGGCATTTTTTAGCTGTGGAACCTTGAACAGTTAGCGTTTTCAGGTGGGTGGCCCTGTCTCCAAGATTGATGGAATGTGCATTAAATCTGCTATAGCAGGACCATGCATGATAGTGATATTCCTGTGTAGCATGCTAGAATGTGACAGCTGTTGATTCTAGAGTTATTTGATGATCATGCGATCTCTTGTTTCCTACTATCTGTAAAATTATTGTTGTCTTGGAACTTGACCTAGCACCCCCGTCATATGCAGCATGTTCAGCCAGACTGCAGAAAACTCCAACTTGGGCTAGGTTTATTCTGCTTTAGACATCCACACTTCTTATTCTTTCCTGGACATAGTGTTTTACTCGCCCGGGTAGTGGGCCGAGTGGTCGGAATTCCTTTAGTGTGGGATGCATTTTACACTCGTGCTTGGGAGCAGAGTGGAGTCTGGTAGAAGTAGTTGATTGATCATCTGTGGCGAGAGCCGTTTGGGTAAACGACGGTCCTGAGATGTTTTGGTTTCTTGTTTTATTGTCGCCACTGTGTCAGTGGCAGCTATATGCCAGTGATAGCAGGACCTTGAACCCAGAACTGTTTTTGGACACACATATGATTTTAGTCAACCAATGTTTTCTTCCGAGCATCGTAGAGTCGCCGAGTCTGTTCTTGTTTGATTGGACAAAGGCATTAGCTCTACGAGGCTTGGATATAAAACTTGTTTTCAATTGTTTTCCTAAAAAGAACTAAAAATTATTAAATATGGATTTCTTTCAGATCAAAGGGCTTTCAATAAGAAATATCATCTTTTTCTGATAAATTTAACCACCCGAGATGATTCGAGTGGTCTGGGTTCTAAGGTCTGCCCTTTTTCCTTTGGGGACGAGAACAACGAGAGGCTATGCCTAGGACCTGTTCTTGTTTGATTAGGGTTGTAGGTTCTAGTCTTTCGGGATTCCTGGACACTTCTCTGCGTTTGTTGTGGAGTTTATCCTGTCTGTGAGTCTGCAGGTTGGGTTGATGTTCTGTAGTTGGGAACCGTCGAAGTTGACGGTAGTCCCGGGTCGTTGAGTGTTGTCCGACCAGATTTGTTAGCCCTGAGTTGTGTGCCGATCCTGGCTGTAGAGCATCTCCAGCCAGTGGGTTTTGTGCTGTGAGCTGTCATAGTGACAGTGAGTCTCAGCTGTGTAGATTCCAGCCAGTGAGTGAGACAGTGATTTGCTGAGTCGGGTGGGATAGCACCAGATTATCGACTCGGGTTAGTGTATTGGCAACCGCGAACTGTGGGCGGTTGGACCGATTAGTGTTATGCATCAGTTAGGGCTAGGTTTTGCATTGTGGATTGAGTGAGTCTCCACTTTGAGCATAGTGTCGACTTTTGCCTGAT
>CM055078.1:12162273-12391870 GCA_029204045.2 Tillandsia leiboldiana | reverse complement strand
CATAGGACATGGGGTGGCTAATAGGATAATTGCTGAAATATTTCAACATTCGGGTGAAACTATCAGTCGACATTTCAACAATGTGCTTCGGGCGATTGTAATGTTGAAAGACGATTACATAACACTTCCGCCGAATAATGTTCTGGTGCATTCCCGAATTAGAGATAATGCAAATTTTCACCCATTCAAGATATGTATGCTTTTATATTAGTGATTTTACTTATATGTGATTTTGATATTTTATTAATTGACTTAGTATGTTTGATGTTTACTGGTAGAATGCAATTGATGCGATTGATGGGACACATATTCCCGCGGTTGTCAGCAAGAGCAAGCAACCGAGATTCTGGAATCGCAAATGATTTCTCAAAACATGATGGCTGCAGTATCCTTTGACCATCACTTTCTATTTGTCTGCACTGGTTGGGGATCAGCAGCTGACATGCGAGTACTCCGATGGGCTTGCGAAAGTGGAGGTTTTACAGTGGCTGAAGGTATATCACACCTACTCCATTTCTTTTACATTACTTTAATCATAGGGAATATAAAAATTTACATTGTACATGTTTCGTAAAATCTATAGGCAAATATTATTTGGTAGATTCAGGCTATACAAATACAGAAAGATTTCTTGTACCATATCGAGGGGAGTGTTACAACATTAGCCAATTTGATGGAAACACAGGGGGGGCGCACTCATCGAAGTCCACGTGACCAATATAATCATTGACATTCTCAATTGAGAAATGTCATGGAGAAAACATTTGGTATTTTAAAGAAGCGGTTCAAGATCTTGACTGTTGCAACACCGTTTCCATATAAAGTCCAATGTCAGATTGCGATGGCATGTTGCGTTATACACAATTTCATTCGACGACACCAAGGTGCAGATGCTATCTTTAACGAAGAGTTAGAGGAACAACCAACGGAATTCGGTGACGAGGAAACGGGTGATTATGTTGGTACTACAGAATCATGGGGAGGCGACGAGTTGCGCACATTTATAACTAACCAGTTATGGAATAGTCGAAGTTAGATATATAATGGATTGTATTATATCGAATTTTATGCTTACAATGGGGTTGTAAAATTGTCTATTATATGTGATTGCATGTAAGAAATGTGAATGTAAAAGACCGTCTAATGTGTGATCGTATGAACCTAATGGACTGAATTTTATGTGATTGAATTTGCTAATTATTATGTTGGACCTATAATTGGAGAACTTTCCGATTGGTTGTAGTAATAATACCATCTTGTTTAAGAGGAATGCATGCTGGTTGAACTAATATTGACATCTTGTTTGAGAGGAATGTGTGCTGGTTGAACTAATATTGTCATCTTGTTTGAGAGAAATGTGTGCTGGTTGAAATAATAGTGCAATCTTGGAGGGATAATGTGTGCTGGTTGTAGTAATATTACCATCTTGTTTGAGAGGAATGTGTGCTGGTTGAACTATTATTGCCATCTTGTTTGAGAGAAATGTGTGCTGGTTGAAATAATAGTGTCATCTTGGAGGGATAATGTGTGCTGGTTGCAGTAATATTGCCATCTTATTTGAGAGTAATGTGTGCTAGTTGAACTACTATTGCTATCTTGTTTGAGAGAAATGTGTGCTGCTTGAAATAATAGTGCCATCTTGGAGGGATAATGTGTGCTGATTGTAGTAATATTGCCATCTTGTTTGAGAGAATATTGTCATTTTTTTACCAGAAATTAGTTTGGTTGCACTTCTGCTACCATCTCCTTATCATAAAATTTTCTATCATTTATAAATATTTTTAAATATTTAATATTTAATTGTAAATATTATTTAGATTTTTTAATATTTATCTAAATTAAATATAAGGTTGATTAATACTATAAATTTATTTAATTTTAAATTATATCATAAAGGGTAAAATAGTAAATAAAAATATTTATCCCCTTAATTCTTCTTTTTTCTTTATACCCAACCAAACATAATTTTCTCTTATTCCTCTTATTCTTTTTATTTTTATATAATTTATCAAGCACAATTTTTTTTAAACCCGGTATAACTCTTAAACCCAACCAAACAGAAATTTACACTAGTTTCTGCTAATATCATAACTTATACCTATCCTCCGTATAACTAAACGCAACCTTAGCAAACGCAGTCTCAATGACTCTATAATAAGAGATTCATTATATATATATATACTATTTAACTTGTATCTTTTAATAGCGTTATTAGATTTTAGCAATATAGAAATAGACGAAAAATTAAAAAGTTTAGTGAAATATATAAGAAAAGAAAAGGAAAAAAAAAAAAATATAAAATTGAAAAATAGAAATAAATCTAAATTCAGAGATTCATAAAATATAATAAATATAAATAATACTACCATGCATATAGTGTAGCTGAGTATAATTAAGTCAATTTTAAACTACAAGAAACTATAATTAAGGACCCTAAAATAGTTGGCGATTGTTACTGATATTGATTGAAATCTGGGATAGGTCATTTCAAAAAGAATAGGGATTCTAACCTCCAACTTCCTGGATTATTAATGCTACTAGTGAAGTGCCCGCTTTCCTGTGGATGCTTTTTATAATTTATTTTAGTAATATAAAAAAAATAATACAACACAAAAATTTAATATTTAAGACTAAATTTAATTTTTTAAAAGTCTAAATTTCACATGCAAGGTAGATTTCTTATTATTTTTTTATATATAGCTTTCTTTTCTTTGTTGTGAGGCACTTAAAATAAATTAAGTTGAAGATTTGTTTGAGTTCATTTACATGAGATGGATGATAAATTAGTATTGGTAATTTTATGTATCCAAAGCGACATAAATTATGGGAAGATAAAAAAGAGGTTAAATATTATTTCAAATTTAAGTTTAGATTTAATTATGCTTAATTTTTATGTCTAATTAAAGAATTTATAATTCAATTACTTCAAATTGAAGATTAGGGATTTTTTTTTTTTCTTTTTTGTATATACCTTTCCTTTTTTCGCACTTAAAACAAACTAAGTTAAAGAATCTATAATAAGATGATGAGATTCCAAAAAAAAAACTATATAACAATTAGTAGTATGTATATATAGAAAAGAATATTTTCAAAAAGCTCATTATATATATATATATATATATATATATATATATATTAAATTTTATCAAACTTAGTAATGACCGAATGGTAAGAGGAGAAAATATAGGTTCCACAAATGCAAAGTAGTCAAAATTGAAAGTAAAATTTTAAAAAAGAAAAAATACCCTAAACCAATTGTAATTGCTAACCATAATAATATTTGGTAATCTAATAGTTAATGGTTTGAAAATTAGAATGAATCAAAAATTTTAATTTTTTTTAATAAAACTTTCTATCATTTTTAAATATTTTTAAATATTTAATATTTAATTTTAAATATTTTTTAAAATTTTTAATATTAATCTAAATTTATTATAAGGTTGATTAATACCATAAATTGATTTAATTTTAAATAATATCATAAAGGGCAAAATAGTCAATAAAAATATTTATCCCCTCAATTATTTTTATTCCTCTATAATTTGCCAAATATAATTTTCTTTATACCCGATATAACTCTTATATCGAACCAAACAGAAATTTACATTAGTTCATGCTAATACCATAACTCATACCTATTCCCGGTATAACCAATGATCTGAATGGTAAACGCATTTCTTCAAGAATGATGTGATAATGTTATTTCTATTTCGACAACCAAACACACACACACACACACACACACACACACACACACACAAACGAAAAGAAGCATAATAAAGAAAACTGCATTATTATGCTAACAGTAATTTTAAACTAAAACATATTATCTCAATAATCTAAAGAGAGCACTGGTATAAGGTGATTTGCAGTTGTATTAGACATGGACATTTATAAACCTATGGATTCACCCATCCTTCACTGAATGGTTGGTGAATTTGTAGGTGTATATATATATATATATATATATATATATATATATATATATATATACATAAAGATACATAAAAGGCGTTCTTCATAAACACACATTAAGGACCAAAATAGAGGTACTCATTTATAGATTAGAACTGAGTAAAACATGCATACATTTTGCGATCTCCAACTATGACTGAAGGGTCTTTTTTTAAAATGTGCATACCTTAACAGAGAATATAAAGATACATAACAGGTGTTCTTCGTATACAGACATGTGTTTCATCCTCTTATCTATAGTTCCCAACACACTTAGACCGTTTTTTTTGCCAGAAAAAAAGTAAGTAAATATGTGAGGCTCATATAAATTCTCCATTCACTCCGGAAAAAAAGCGAGGAAAAAGAAGTAAAAAATATAAAGGTGAGTTAATTTCTCTATTCAATATGAAGAAACAACAAGAAATCAGAAATACCGCCCAAATTTAATCAGTAAATAATATCACCGGCAAGCTGCATAAGGCAACTGAAATTTGGTGCTATTTTTATGCATCGTCAACACCCCCCAAAACATGAAAAAGAGCAGACCAGATCAGACAATGTAGGTTTAAGGAAAATACAATCGAAGGAAACATAGTAAAAAAACGACAATGGAGAGGTTGATTGCACTGTAGGCCATCCAAATTTGTTGAGGAATTCACTAAATTTTAAATTTCAAATTTGAATTTTAAATTTTAAATTTTAAATTTTCAATTTAAAATTTAAAATTTAAATTTATCATATGTTGTATTCACCTTTATCCATTTGCTTACTGCTATAAACATATTCTAAACTCATAATACTAACACTTTTGAAAGATCTTTAACAAAGACTGATAAATCGAAACGAATATTTAACATAAAGAAAAATCACCAAGCAAACATGGACACTGAAACGATGTTGGAAATAAGCAATTTGGTTGATTCATTCATTTTTGTACAATATTTAGAAAATCCATTCCATCTTTCATTTGGACCGTACACAGATGTTTCAGAATTAGTGGACCAAAAGGCACAAAACAGGTAGAGGAAAAGCTCAAGAAACAAACAATGAGAAGGACCACCACCTCCAACGCTTGGTAATACCTCCAATACTTGTTAATTCAACAATCCTTGCTCACTATTAGCACGGCCGGGTAGCTGCGAGAAGCTACTGCTCCAGCTACAATCTGCCAAGAAGGAAAATTTGAACCAAATTTAGAAATTTGCAACCATTTAGATGCAAAAGTACTCAACATTAAGGACAAAAATGTATAGAATAGCCCTGAGGACAGCTTGATTTGAAATAACTAAATAATCTTTGAAAATTTTAATTCCTGCCTAACCTTTCTGTTAAATAATGGAAAAACACTTTCACTTAGTCTAATTTGTGTAATTTTATGGATCTTCCAATTATTTGAAATTTTGATTTTTTTTTTTTTTTTATCTCTAACAGTTTTTCTTTTCAAATTTAGCATTCAAAGAGTTTAGAAGAATCTTTATATGGTGTTTAGAAGAAAGTTAAAACCATTGGAGTAATATTCTTAAATTTTGCTAAAAGATATCACGGAAAGACGGTAAAGCAATTTTGGCTCAATAAAAACCTGAGAAAATAATAGAAGCAAAAGTTACTGAAAAACATAAGTAGCTTGTCATAAACAACATCAGAGTCCAACCTACACATTCTTTGTCATCAGTAGATTTGACCATCCATTTACAGAAAAAACATGATTAGTTATTGATCCTTCACTCAGCTTAAAGCAGAAATTTAAGAGCAGCATGTGAGCTTCATATATTCATATGGACAAAAACATGTGCCTATAGATATCAGAATTCTTTGACGAACAGAAAAACAGAAATAGGACTTACAGGCTGAGCTCAAGAAGACAAAAGAATTAAAGAAGGTTAACTTCATGAAGCATAACTCATAAAATGGCAAAGTAGTTGTCCTGGTGATGCCATTCTCTTTTAGCCTTTAATCAAAGGATGAGAAATGACTGCGAAAAATTGCTTGACAGACCAAATTGCTTAACACAAAACTGAAGTTAAATGAATCTGGTAATGGCACGGGAAAAGCACAAAGGTAATGTCAAAAGCACAAATAATACAAAACTAATGTCGAGAAAATTGCATTAATCTCAAACCATTTTGCTCAGACTTCCCCATTAATCAAATACCCGCCAAATTTGCATAGTTTCCTTTCCTTCCCTGGCAGAACCAAACGGATTAAAACCGAAGAGAGGAAAGAAATGATGCAAACATATACAGTGAACTATTAATGTCGGCAACCGGTTGCCGGCGAAGCTAGCCATCCAAGATGTACTCGAAATTAAATATGTAACTGTATCTTACCTCAAGCAGAAATGACCACAATATGAATTATCATTAGGCATGAAGCAAAAGTCCCAATACTAAAGGGAAAAGTCATCACAGCGAACATTTATACCCACATAATGAGAACAAATAACATTTTGCCTATATGTTTTGGTCTCTGTTTTGTCCTCCCTGATGATTGTTTCGTGCATTTGTACATGTAATCGTCTATTTTACATAAAAGTAGTGTGATGGGTTGATGTGGTTTAGTATGTAGGTATGGAAATATTTAATCTGCCAACCCAGGTACATCTACGATGTATGCAAATTAAAGAGTAAATGAAGGCAGTGGCATGATTTGCTGCGATTTAGTATGTAAAGTATTGAAAATATCAAACATGCCAATATTGTTTCTCATAATGCATGTAAATCAAATAGGAAATATCATGTGCCATTATTGTTTCTACCAAGTGTCTTTAAGATGGAACTCAGATGAGAAACCTAAAACATAGAGTGCAATACGGATAAGAACGACAGCTTAAAGCAGGAACTAAGCCGAGTCTTGCAAGTAAGATCAAACATCAAACAAGCTGTTCAATAAAGGAAGCCAATTATACTGCAGGCATCATTCAGATTTCACAAACTTAGGAAAACCATCATCTAATCCCAGCAATGGCTTAAGTGGAAGCAGGACCCGAAAGATCAAGAACCCGGAAGATCAATCAAGGTCTTATGGTTGACAGCTTGAGTAGGCATCGCAAGGCAGAAAAGAAAGTGGTCTTCTAGTTTAAGCACTTCAGTTTTCGGCTCAAATAATTCTAAAATGTGAGGTGTATTGGGCAGAGACCACTCCACATTTAAATAAGATGACACAACAATTTAAAAATATAAATGCATTTTAGCAAGTTTTCCCTCAAATAGTTAATAGTTTGAAATTCTCCCATAAATAAATTGTGGAAAATATGTAAAAAGTATTAGCATACCATCCATTCCAATCCTCGGTCCACAAAACTGGCTTTATATAATTATTTGGCTTAAAAACATCGCAATAAAATCCATTGCAGGCATCAATTTGTCAAAATTTTAAAAAAAGAGAATGGAAAAAAATTGTAATCTCACAAATGTGTCATAGACCTGTAAGTTTTCCCTCATAAATACTAATTGAACACTTATCCAAAGTAGAAAGAGCAAGGGTGATAAATGGCCAGCAACATCCATGTCACCAAATAAACACCAAGTGAACTTAAAATTACAGTATAGTGAAGAAAAGAGAAACCAGAATTCAATCTAAAAATATTTTGCTCAGACATCCCTAATAGTCATACATTATTAGATCTTCTACAGAACCTTTTGCTTGATAGTCCCAAGCGAACTGAAACCCACACGCAGGCCCAAAAATATACAGCGCAGCATAAGCAAGAAAAGTTGGTTGCCTACAAAGAAGGCCATCCAAAGCCTACTTGGCTTTAAATTAGCAAAAAATGACTACATTAGAGGGGAAGGGCATCATAGCAACTACCCGACATTAACAATCAAATATTGATATCTACGCTTCGAGAGGATCGCTGTCGTATTTTTATTGGAATTTTTGGAGATTATCTTGCAGGTGATAATTAACCTTCTTCCGGACTGGTTTCCGACAGATTTTGGACAGTGTACATTTTGAGTTGCCGCAGTGTTCTAATTGTATCTTGGTCTACAGATGTCGGAATGAGTTGTATAAATACTCGATTTGTATCTACTCGTTGCGAGGATCGCAATGGTGATTTTTTCAGATTTTTCTGAGGACATAATTCAGGTGAAAAGGGGCCTTCTTTGTGCTGTTTTGGAAAAACAGCGGGTGCTTGTTATGATGTTGTCTAATCGTGGACAGTGTTGTTGTTGTTGGAACAGAGGTTCGTGCGACCGAGTACCGATGGTGCAGTTTCGGCAAATTTTGGATTGTGAGCGACTGTGCACTTCACCGACTTCAGCTTTGCCTGCGGAAAGCGATTCAGGTGGGTTTCCTGTCTCTAGAACCGGTGGACGGTTCTCTAATTCTATGTTTGATAGAATGCATGCATGCTAGTATATTCATGATGATGATGATTGAGATGTAAGCATGATGTTAGTAACTGTTGAGAATTTCAAGATATGATATCCATGTTATGTCTTTTGGAACCTGCAAGTGTGGTATCCATAATATGTTAAATGAGAGCTGCATGATATTATTACCCATGTTGATAATTGGAAGCTTACATAGTTGTAGTGTTCCTCTATGAGATTGAGAGCATGCTAGATGATGATGTTCCCTTATTTGTTGGAGAATATGATTGATGCATGTCTACTCTTTATTGTTTATGCTTGTGAACATGTATGACTTGAGTATACTACCTTTGAGTGATAGCGTGCATAATTTATTTGTACGTCTTATGCTTGAGGAGATAGAAGCATGCTTATGAGAGATGAGATTTTCCTTTAATGTTATTATTGGAACTTAACCTAGCACCCCGTCATATAATGCATGATTAACCAGACTAGTAGAGAACCTTCACTTGGGCTAGGTTTCTTTCTGCTTTAGACATCCCACACTTTGCATCTTTCCTGGACATAGTATTGCCTCGCTCGGGTAGTGGGCTGAGGGGTCAGGTTTCTGTGGGACATTGTTGCACTCATACCTGGGGGCTGAGTGGAGTCTGGTAGCTGAGTTTAGATTGTGCTAGTGTCGTGGGGAGCCGTTTGGGTAGACGGTGGTCCCGGGCCGTCGCGTATCTTCCGGTCAGTGTTGTTGGGAACCGTTGGCGTTGACGGTGGTCCCGGGTCGTTGAGTGTTGTCCGACCAGTTTTATTAGCCCTGAGTTGTGGGTCGATCCAGGCTGTGGACTATCTCCAGCCAGTGTGTTTTATGCCACGAGTTGGTGGAGTTTGCTAGTATCTCAAGATTCGAGAGAGCTGATCAGCTGAGTCGTCGAGAGTACTCCGACCGTTGTGCTAGATGTTTGAGTATCTTGGGTCCTTCTGTTCTGAGAGTGAGCGTGGATTTTGACTATAACCTGCAGGAGCCACTTTGAGCTCGATAGAGTGCGCGGATACCTTTTTCCTCGGTGGGGTCGCGCCCCTCGAGTGCCACGTCCGGAGTGGATCTGTTACTTTGTATCGCGACTTGTCGACGCAGTTCCTCTGGCTGGGCCAGTTTTGGCAGTCACAGACGCCCTACGTAAGTCCGGTCTTCGGGTGTAACGGCAGTAGGTAGGCGCAGACTTGACTGGCCCGAGGAGGCAGTCATTTCGATTGGGTCGATTGAGCACCTTGGGTGCGAGTAGTTGCATATCTTTTTATCTGTACCACCCATTGAGCATTTAGATAGATGCATAATAGCTGTAGAGTACCTCCAGTTTTTCTTGTTCAGTTTTACTGCATTGTTAACTTATGCCTCTAGTAGACTTAGTGGGCAGACCGTCGGGCTTGGTGGCGGTACCCACTGAGAACTGCGTGTTGATGTAGTTCTCACACCCGTTCGGGGTTCTCCCCCTCCTTTTTCTTTTTTCTCCTTTGTTTTGCAGAGTCATCTGTGGGAGATACTGATTCTGCTGTTGCTGTTCAAGGCGAGGGAGTCGCGAGCTAGATCCCTACCTATCTTTGGAAAGTAGCTGTACCCCCACATTGGAGACTTATAGTGCAGTCTGTAGATTAGTTTTATTTTTTTTTACCTTTGAGAGATTATTGTAGTGAGGATGACTTGTATTGAGAGCCTGTACACTGATGTATTATTCATTTCCAGATTACCTCCCTGTTGAGCTCTGAGTTTTGTATTTGAGGAATATTGTATGATTATCATTTTTGGGAGGTGCACTTTGTATCTTTATTTTCCAGTTGTACAGATGATTGGTTTTAAATCTTACAGCAGATTTATCTTATAGCTCTGATATCTGTTTAGCTATAGGAGTTTTCTTTTGCAGGTTGACGCTACGTCTATACGAGGTTTTCCGTATGGGCGGCGGATCTGTTGGCAAGCCCAAGTCGCAGTTTCGACCCCGGGGCGTGACATACCTATTGGCCATTGAGGAGCAATTTGTTAGTTCCGATAAAGCTTTGACTAGCACGTGATGAAGCGACTTTCGGGCATCAAATACGATCGAACCAAGGGTGTGCGTGAGCATATCATGGAGATGCGGAACATAGCAGCTCAATTAAAAGCTTTAAAAGTTGTGATCTCCGATGCCTTCTTAGTCCATCTGATTCTAAACTCATTACCGTCTGAGTTTGACCCCTTTAAGATCTCCTATAACACAATAAAGATGAATGGTCAATAAATGAATTACTGACTATGTGTGTTCAAGAATATGAGAGACTTAAGCAGGAGAAGCCGGAAATTATGACAGTATCTGTCAATTTGGCTACTCAGCGCAAAAGGGGAAAAGAAAAAAGTGCCTCCAATTCCAAGGAGCCAACACAATTGCCAATAAAGAATTCTGGCGAGAAGGATCAATGTTACTTCTGTAAGAAAAAAGGGGCACATGAAAATGGACTGCTTGAAGTATAAAGTTTGGCTCGAGAAGAAAGGTATTGAAACTATCTATATTTGTTATGAATCTCATTTAGTTAATGTTCCTAAAAACACATGCTGGATTGATTCTGGCACTACTATACATATCTCAAATACCATGTAGGGTTTTCACAACCTAAAGATGCTGAAGGCAAATGAAAGGATTTTACTTAGTGGAGAAGGAAATAAATCTCAAGTTGAAGCTGTAGGAAACTATATTTTAGAACTTAGCACTAGTTTTGTACTTGAACTTTATGATACTTTTTATGTTCCTAGATTTTCTAGAAATTTAGTTTCTATTTCTAAACTGAGAAATAAAGGTTTTAAATTTTTATTTGAAAATAAATTTTTTACTATCTTCTCTGATAATGTTATTGTTGGCAATGGTTGTTTGGTAGATGATTTGTACAAATTTAATTTGAGTCAATCTTTTTAGAATAACTTTAATGTTAATCATAGCATTGGTGTTAAAAGGAACATTCTTAAGGAAAACTCCTCTTCGTTGTGGCACAAGCGTTTAGCTCATATCTCTTTAGAGAGAATAAAGCGATTAGTGAAAGATAAGATCCTAAAAGATTTTGACTTTACCGATTTTGATACTTGTGTGGAATGCATAAAGGGAAAGCATACCAACACTGATACCACTAAAGGAGCTAGAAGGAGTTCTGAAATTCTTGAGATCATACATACAGATATCTGTGGACCTTTTCCTATTCCTTGTTTTAATGGTCAGAGATATTTTATCTCATTCATTGATGACCACTCTAGATATATGTATCTCTATCTTTTATTTGAAAAAGCTGAAGCACTCAATGTTTTCAAAGCTTATAAGGTTGAGGTAGAGAAACAATTGGATAGGAAAATCAAGATTGTGAGGTCTGACAGAGGGGGTGAGTACTATGGAAGACATACGGATAAGGGTCAAATGACCGATCCATTTGCTCAATTTCTCAAAAGTGAAGGCATCATTGCACAATATACGATGCCTGGCACACCCCAGCAAAATGGCGTTGCCGAAAGGAGGAATAGAATACTTATGGACATGGTAAGGAGTATGATTAACAACTCTTGTCTTCCATCATCTCTTTGGAGTGAAGCATTAAAAACAACGATGTATGTTTTAAATAGGATTCCATCGAAGGCTGTTTCCAAAACTCCTTTTGAGTTATGGAAAGGGTGGAAGCTTAGTTTATATCACCTGCATGTATGGGGATGTCCAACCGAGGTGAGGGTTTATAACCCACATATAAAGAAGTTGGACTCCCGAACAATCAGTGGATACTTCATTGGCTATGCGGTAAATTCCAAGGAATTCAGATTTTATTGTCCAAATCACTCATCAAAGATAGTTGAGGCTAGGAATGTCAAGTTTTTTGAGGATTCTGAAGCTAGTGGGAGTGTTGTTCCTCAAAAGATGAATTTTGAGGAAATAAGGGATTCAACTAGTTATCCATCAAGAGATGATGATTTAGTTGCTCTTTCAAGATATCAATATGTCCATATTGGAGACCAACCAATCATAGAGCATGAAAATGCTGAACCAGTTGAGCCTCCCCATGAAGAGCTTTCCCAAGAGGAACAGACAATTATAGAGCCAGCTGCACAGCATAATGAAAACCTAGAGGGAGTGGTAATTGGCTTAAGAAGATCCTCAAGGCAAAAGAGATCGGCAATTCCTGATGATTATGTACTCTATCTCCAGGAGTCTGACTATGATGTTGGGCATCATAAGGACCCATGGACGTTTTCAGAGGCCATGCAGGGGGATAAATCCTCCTTTTGGTATGATGCCATGAAGGAAAAGATAAAATCTATGGCAGAAAATAGAGTTTGGGATCTTGTTGTGTTACCACAAGGAGTCAATGCCTGTAAGTGGGTCTTCAAGACCAAAAGGGACTCTTTAGGTAACATAGAGCGATATAAGGCCATACTTTTTGCCAAAGGTTTCACTCAGAAAGAAGGCATTGATTATCATGAAACATTCTCTCCGGTATCTAAGAATGATTCATTAAGAATTATCATGGCTTTGGTAGCTCATTTTGATTTGAAGCTACATCAAATGGATGTGAAAACGACATTTCTAAATGGGGATATAGAGGAAATAGTCTACATGCAACAGACAGAAGGTTTTAGTACAGATAAGAACAGTTATCTTGTTTGCAGATTAAAGAAATCTATATACGGACTGAAACGTGCCTCCCGTCAGTGGTATATCAAATTTCATGATGTAATTATTATATTTGGTTTCGTAAAAAATATCGTGGATCAATATATATACCTTAAGGTCAGTGGGAGTAAATATATTTTCTTACTCCTGTATGCGGATGATATTCTGCTTGCAAATAATAATTTAAATTTGCTTAAAGAGACCAAAAAAAAATTTTCTAAAAATTTTGAGATGAAAGATATGAGTGAAGCTTCTTATACCATTAGCATAAAGATTCACAAAAATAGATGCCGAAGAATTTTGGGTCTATCTCAGAAAGTCTACATCGAAAGAGTTTTAGAAAAATTTAATATGGCAAATTGTGCACCTATAGCTGCACCTATTATGAAAGGTAATGAGAAAAGTAGAATGTTATCCGGTTCGTTTATTTTTTAAAAAAAATAAATTTAATTAAAAATACGAAGCAACTAAGCTTTGAACTAGAAACCTCGCATACTAACAAGCAAGTTCTTTGTTTCTTATGCCAGGGATGATCGGTGCAAACTTTGTTTTTTATTTAGTTTGCAATGCTCTCAAACAAAAAACTGGATGATTACTTTTTTTTATTTTTACATTTTTAACTGTACAAATGCATTTAGACAGCAATCCGGCGGCTCTCTCTCCCAATTGGCCAGACGGCCTAGAGGACAGACTGGCCGGCCGTAGGGACGCCGGCTGCTATCTTCCCTGCACTGTTGCACATGCCTCTCTAGCTGAGTACACTACTCCTTCGTACCAAATCACTGCAACCTTAATTTGTAGTCTCATTTAATTCTTCACCAGTGAAAAAATATTTTAATAATAAATTTTAATAATTTTCTTTAAAAGTTTAAATTATTTTATTATTATAATTTTTAATTAAATAGATTTTAAAAAATAATTTATTAGTAAAATAATTTAAATTAAGGGACAATTTCCTATATGCCCTAAAAATTTTCTTGTTTTTAGATTTACCCCTCTTAGAAGGCTAATATTAAAACTACCCTTCTTACGTTCCAACTTCTTTCTAAAATATTCATGAAGTTAAACTCTGTTAGTATATCGTTTGGAGCTACCGTTATCTGTGTGAAATTATCATTTTGCCCTTTCAAATATACCCTTCTACCCTAACCAACTTTTTCTTATGTACCCTTAAAATTTTCAATAGTTTTGATAGATAGGGACAAAATAGGTATATATAATAGTTTTCAACTCCGATTATTATTTAACTCTAGTTTAGTTTAATCCTAGTTAACTTAACAAAGGGAAACGGTAGGGGTATTTTTAATAACGGTGGAACGTATGAAGGGTATATTGGAAAGAAAAAAATAAGAGGGGTAAATCAGATATTTCTTCAAATTTCAGGGATACACAAACAATTATCTCTTAAATTAAATAATAAATCGGTATATGTACGTGCAGTAATAATAAAAATTAATTTTGAACAACTCATGCCATGTGGAGAGATAAAATAATTTAATAATAAATTTTAATTAATATTTTTATATGTTTATACCATTTTATTATACTAATTATTAAATAAATAATTTATGATGAAATTAGTTTATGTGGGACATAAATTTTTATAAAAGCATATTACAAATTAAATTATTTTATAAAGGCATATATATATATAAAAGAAATTAAGGAAAAAAACTATTAAAATAATTTTTAAAAATTTTATATGAAGTAAAATTTTAGTAAATTTAATAGATATATTTATTTTGTATACTTTTACTTCATAATAAATCATTATAATTATTGAATTTGGTCAAATTTTTTATATTTGTTTAATTAACTAACATTAATCATAAAAAATTAAAATGTATACAAAATTAGTTAAAAAAATAAATTTGAGGGGGCTATTTCAATGCAGACTAATAGTTGAGGGGGTCTTCACACATTTTTTACAAAAAAAATTTCTAAATTTGTTGGTAATTTTATCAAATTTAATGAGTTTAATTATATTTGCTCATTTTAATATACTTTTATCTGTATTAAAAGTAAAAATTCTATTTCGAGCATCAGATGTATAAAATAAATTTTATGCACCTTATTTTTAAAAGTCCCAATATAGAAATTTAAATCTTGATAATTTTTATACTAGACTTTTTGTATAGTAAAAATTGTATTTATGAACTTGTATTTAAATTTTATAATATTAATTATTAAAAATTAGAGTGGATGTATGTAATATTTATAGCCTCAGTGTCGATAATTTTTTTTTTTTTTATGATTGAGTAGGTTGGGAGGATAAATCATTCCATGGATCAAGTGTAAACTTATATCATATGTATTGTATTGGTAAATCCCTATGGATCATTATATGATGCAGATTATATATTTATTAAATTATATTTTGATTAGTCTTGTAAGTTTATTTCTCTCTCTCAAAAAAAAAAAAAAAAAAAAAAAATCTTCTAAATTTATAGAAGATGAGAGAAAAGTGGGAGAGACTTAGAAAGAAGGCTTGGATTGAAACTATTATATTATAGGAGTCGGTATAATTCTTCTCTTGGTTAATGAATTTTATTTCACCTGTATATTTTATATTTTTATTTTTTTTCTCTTTGTGATTGTATTGGTTCCAGTTTTGTTGAGGGAACGGGTTTATGGTAAAAAAAATCTAACGTTTTCGCTGCGGAATTCCAACATTAGGCGGTATCAAAGTGGATTACGGTATCGGAATGAGTTGCGGATTTACAGAATCTGGTACTGGAACGAGTACCGGATTCCCAACAGTTAGTATCAGAGCTAAAGGTTATCGATCCTTAGGAGAGATCGACATTAAAGTACTGAATTATCGATCATCACTGGAGGCGATCACAATTTGATCTCGTTAGGCGTGTTGAAATCGAATCTATGCGATTTTTCGGCTTCAGGTAGAGTTAAGAGGGTCCAAAAGTGAGATCGAATCGTACAGAGATGCAGTCGCTCAAGGTGGAGCGGATGAGAGCTCAATGTAGCGATTGAAGACTACAAATCAAATCAATGTGGAAATTGTTAGGATTTGATTAGATTTGTAGTTGAATCCTAATTGGATTAAGATTAATATTTAAATCTTAAAGAGGCAAGTTAATTTGTTAAGATTTAAATATTAATTAAAATAAAAATTTATTTAGACTAAGATTTGGATAGGTTTTGATGTAAGCTATAAATATAGAATATGCGCTATTATTTGAAGGTGGTGTTAAAATAGTCACAACTATGGAGGTGGTAGGGACTAGGATTTAGCCACAGGGCTCGGATAGGTGATATGGCCAAGCTAGGTGTCCATAATTTTGGATGCGTGTCTATAATTTTGGATGCATGTACAGATGCGTTTAATGTAATTCTTATCTTGATTAATGAATCTTATTTCATCCGCATATTTTATATTTAGAATTTTTTTTTTTTTTTGTGGTTGTGTTAGTTCTAATTTTGTTGAGGGAACAGGTTTATGGTAAAATATTCGATTTGACGTTTTTGCTGCGGAATTTCAACATTAGGCGGTAACAAAATGGATTGCGATATTGAAACGGATTGCGTATTCACAAAATTTAGTACCGAAATGATTACTAAATTTTCAACATGAACCGAATATATTTTTATAAATGTAAATTTGTTTTGAAACATTAATTATGTTTCTAATGGAGAAGCGGATTTTGATGAGAGGAAGAGAGACGGATTTAGAGAGAGAGGGAAAAAAAAGACGAGAGGAATTTAGAGAGAGAAGGAGGAGAGAGAGAGAAAAGAGGGGGAAAAGAGAAAGAGAGGGATTTAGAGAGAGGGAGAGAGAGAAAAAGAGAGAGAAAAGGGGATTTTTTAAAAATAACCCTCCTAAATTTTGTATTTTGCAAAATAACCCTATGAAAAACAAATTTGCAAAACTAACCCTCCTTTTGCCACCTCGGCGCCACGGTGGGCGGGTGGCGTGAAGGCGCTGAAGCGGTCAGCGCCTTCACAATATTCCTATGAAGGCGCTGAACCACTCAGCGCCTTCATGTCTCCACGAACCTGTGAAGGCGCTGATCGCTTCAGCGCGTTCTGAAGGCGCTGTTTCATTCAGCGCCTTCAGCTTATACTATAACCGCGTCGAGGACTTAGTCATTTTTCGGGGAAAAATGGCTAAGTCCTCAGTGTAAGCCAAATATGCTTCTCTGTAGAGGCGCTGAACCAGTTAGCGTCATTAGGTTTTTGCACTTAAGACGCTGAGTGGCTCAGCGCCTTTAGTGATTTACACTGAAGGCGCTGAACCCCTCAGCGCCTTTAACTTATTGTTAAAGGCGCTTACCGCGTCAGCGCCTTCTTCAACATCTTATCCCCGCGCAGAGCCCCTCCCCCTTCCCGCACAGTGACTCCCTCCTCCCTCCCGTGAGCCCCTCCCCCCTCCCGCATTGCCGAGCTCCGATCTCCACTCGCGCCGATCTTCACGCACGAGCTCCCTCTTCTCTCGCGAAATCTCGCCGCCCCGATCTCCACATTGCCGATCTCCACTCGCGCCCCCGCCGCCCCGATCTCCACTCGTCGTCGCCGTCGCTGTCGTCGTCGCGCCCCCGCCGCCCCGATCTCTCACTGTGAGCTCTTGCACTATCTCTCTTCTCTCTCTCTCTCTTTCTCTCTCTCACGCGCACTATCATCTCTCACTGTGAGAGAGTGAGCTCTCTCACTGTGAGAGAGCTCACTCTCTCACAGCAAATAGAAAAAAAAAAAAAAAAAAAAATTCTCTCACTGTGAGAGAGTGAGCTCTCACTGTGATAGAGCTCACTCTTTCACAGCACAAAAAAAAAAAAAAAAAAAAGAAAAAAAGAAAAAAAAAAAAACTCTCACTGTGAGAGAGTGATCTCTCACAGTGAGAGATCACTCTCTCACTGTGAGAGAGTGAGCTCTCACTGTGAGAGAGTGATCTCTCACAGTGAGAGATCACTCTCTCACTGTGAGAGAGTGAGCTCTCACTGTGAGAGAGCTCACTCTCTCACAGCAAATAAAAAAAAAAAAAAAACTCCACAATTTGGTAGTCTCACAATTTGCTAATAAAAAAAAAAAAATCACTCTCTCATGCCATGTACACCTATGCACTGTACAGCAAATAAAAAAAGAAAAAAAGAAAAGCTGATTAGCTAGTCTCACAGTTAAAATCTTTAATTTGAGATAAAATCGTAGTAAAATCTTTAATTGAAGCTCTCTCACTGTGAATTCATTGTGAGGGAGTGAAGATCACTCTCTCACAGTGAGAGAGAGTGAAGATCACTCTCTCACTGTGAGAGAGCTTCAATGTGACAGAGTGATCTCTCACAGTGAGAGCTTCACCGTCACAGTGAGCGATCCCCTCACTGTGAGATCGCTCAAAGTAAGAGGTTTCATTGTCGGTCTCCGACTGTAAAGTTAAAAGTAGTATTTTGAAGTGGTTAAATTTTGTTTTGTAGTTGAAATGGCTAATCGCATGCCCATAAGTATTCATTGGGATGGACAGTTAGTTATCGATGGAAATGGTCCACGATATATCGGCGGTCAAAAAAAAGCTAATCGCGATACCATCTGATTGTACATATAGTAGGTTTGAGACGAGAATGTATCGTTTAGTAAACTGTACAAGCGAACAATTTCGTCTAAAATTTACTATTGGTTGTCCCACGATCGGTGGTGGATTTTTAGCTCACGAAGTTGTAGATGATGAATCATTGGACGGAATGATAGGATTATGTCAACATCATGGTGTTGTAACGGTATACATCGAGAAAGAGTTACAACCGTCGGATAATTTTGCACCGCAAGGTTATTATACCCAAATGCTCCACAATTATATTGATTTGGGTCCTTCTGCCAATGTAATGAGTGATCAACATATTCCACACGAAGGTGGTGTCAGAATGACAAGGTTAGCACAACAACCTAATAATTTTGTCATTTAGCATATTATTTAAATGGACTTAAAGATTGTATACATTGCAGAGAAAGTGAGTATGACCCGATTGAGAGTGTTGTACCTTGCTCGTTTAGTAGTGTGCCACCAACGACCACATGTGTGGCACCTACGACCACACACACGCAAGCCACGACCTCACGCGGACACACGCAAGCCACGACCTCACGCGGACGCACGCAAGCCACGACCTCACGCGGACACCGCACGCATGCCACGACATCACGCGAACAATGCACGACATCCCGTATTGAACCAAGCATGTCTCATTTACAACTAGAACCTTCTGATTGGGGGTAAGTACAAATATAAATTAAATGTTAAGTTTTAAATTAATAGCAATGTTGAAATTTTAGGTTTACCAAATTTACAGGTTATCTAATTCCTATGAACATTGGAATCCACCTGCTGTTCATGAATTTGATACGAATGTTGAGGAAGGAGGTGATAATGTTGACAAGGGTGGTGATAGTGATTTTAATCATGAGGATTCACCAATCCATGATGATCAGAATAGTAGTGAGGATGACGAACCGGATGTTCCATTTCCAGATATAGATGAAAATCATGATGGAGGGTTAAATGATCTTGCAAATGCAATTTACACTCAAGTGGGGATTCTCGACCTGCTTCGCCAGTCGGGATTCTACGGGTTATCCCGACTGCGACGGTTGGTCCTGGATCAATCTCTACTGGGCGCTCTTGCCGAGAGGTGGAGACCGGAGACCCAGACCTTCCATTTGCGCCACGGTGAGATGACCGTCACACTCCAGGATGTGGCGGTCATCTCGGGTCTCCGTGTGCATGGTGCACCGGTCTCTGGTTCCACCCTCCACGACTGGCGTGCTCTGTGCATGGAGTTATTGGGGGCGGCGCCTGAGGAACTCAAGAAACCTGAGGTATCACTAGATTGGTTATATCGTGTTTTTCATGATATACCTCTGGATGCCCCCGCCGGATTAGTCGCAGCTACCGCCCGCGCTTATATGCTATATCAGATCGGCGGTAGTCTGATGCCAAACCCTAGCGGATACAAAGTTCATCTAAAGTGGCTACCACTTTTAGCTGACTTTGCTATTTGCGGCGCTTATGCGTGGGGCGCTGCGACACTGGCGTATCTATATCGGGCACTAGCTGATGCCGCGAGGAACGGGAAGGCCGAATGCTGTTGTTTTGCTACCCTATTGCAGGTATAAAATCTGATTTTTGGATTTCAGATTTATCTTTATATTGGTAATATATATTTGTTTAATTCATTTAACCTGTTGGCGTCAATTTACAGATCTGGTCTTGGGACCATCTTCACATCGGCCGACCTACGCGCATCCTAGATCAGCCCGACATGCTCGATCGACCCCTGGGTTGCCGGTAAGATATTTTTTTCATAAAGTAGATTTTTGTATTTCAATTATAAATGCAACTAATATATGTTTTTTATAATCTAGATGGGGCAACACTGGTGGGCTGCGTTACGGAACCAATGTCAAGACGTGTGACATTGAGTTCTACAGAGACGAGCTGGATCAGCAGCGAGAGGCGCAGGTATGTAGATCTTTTATTACATACTTTAAGTATGTAGATGTTTTATTCAACACTAATCATTTTGTCGATTAACAGGTTATATGGATTCCCTACACAGATCAGGTTATAGAGACATTACCTGATTTCTGTGTGCATGGCTCAGTGGTCTGGCGTGCACGGACAGTCCTGATATGCTTTCATATGGTGGAGATGCACGTGCCAGACCGAGTCATGCGGCAGTTCGGTCTCCTGCAGCATATACCTGTCAATGTGGAGTCCATCCCACGCATCACAGTACGTGGGCGTGCGGAGGAGGAGTACGCATATAAATTTTAACTTTCCTTATATAAATTTTAAATTAATTTCTAATTTACAATGCAGGCCGGCACACTTCGACATGTTCATACCATTGTCGGCCAGTTATTGCAGGACCGACCGTCGGCTGAGTACGCATATGGCATTTTGAGCGAAATGAACGAAGATATTCAGATGGTACTACAGCATGTACCATCTGAACCTACTGTCAGAGCGTCAGGCCGACCGTCGTATGAGGGAGCTACCTCGAGTCATCAGGTACCATTTAGCATAGAATTCAAATTAAGTTTTCAAATTCATATTAACAAACTATTTACACTCTTTCAGGTGCCACGATCTTCATCTCCTACCATTCAGGCACCGATGACATTACCTTCATATGAGGGAGCCCGACCTTCCGATGAGGGAGCGACTTCGAGTCATCAGGTACCATTTAGCATAGAATTCAAATTAAGATTTCAAATTCATATTAACAAACTATTTACACTCTTTCAGGTGCCACGATCTCCATCTCCGACCATTCAGGCACCGATGACAGGACCTTCGACGTCAGCTTCGCTCCCGCCGCCAGTCCCACGGACATCATTTTCATCGACATATTCACGCCGTCGTCCAAGGTCATTATCGCAACAGGAGATCGAGCATATAGCGTCACAGGATGAGGGTGGTATCATCGAGGAGCTCGATCAATCGGCAGCAGTCGAGCTTCTCGATGATATACCTATCATCGACCTTGCTGTTCCCCGTGGGCGAGGGCGAGGGCGAGGGCGAGGGCGTGGACGTGGGCGTGGGCGAGGACGTCGAGGTCGAGGACGTGCTCAAAATTGAGCTTTTGAGTTCAATTTTTGAAAATTTTATTCTTTCATGTTACTTAACTCGATTCTGTGAATGAAATGATTGCTGGTTGATTGATCAATGTTATTTGTTGGTGTTTGTGAATGTATTTTGTCAAAGCTTGAACTTGTTGTACAATTTTGGGATTTTTTTAATATGATGCTAATTGTTGGCTGGGTGCCCAGCTAAAGGCGCTGAGCCATTCAGCGCCTCTAGTGTTCTGCACTAGAGGCGCTGAGTGGCTCAGCGCCTTTAGTGTAAATCACCAAAGGCGCTGAGCGACTAAGCGCCTTCAGTGTAAATTACTAAAGGCGCTGAGGGGTTCAGCGCCTTCAGTGTAAATCACTAAAGGCGCTGAGCCACTCAGCACCTTTACAGAGAAGCCAATTTTGGCTCACACTGAGGACTTAGCCATTTTTCCACCAAAAATGACTAAGTCCTCGACGCGGTTATAGTATGTGCTTAAGGCGCTGAATGAACCAGCGCTTTCAGCATATATCATGAAGGCGCTGAAGCGGTCAGCGCCTTCATAATATTTCTATGAAGGCGCTGAACCCTTCAGCGCCTTCAACACAAGTCATGAAAGCGCTGAGCAGTTCAGCGTCTTCATAGGTATATTGTGAAGGCGCTGAGCTGTTCAGCGTCTTCATAGGAATATTGTAAAGGCGCTGACCGCTTCAGCGCCTTCACGCTGGCAACCCTACGTGGCGCCGAGGTGACAAAAGTAGGATTAGTTTTGCAAAAAATTTTTTGATAGGGTTAGATTGTAAAATATAAAATTTAGAAGGGTTATTTTTAAAAAATCCCCGAGAGAAAGAGAGAGAGAGCGAGAGAAGGGAAGAGAGAAGTATTTTGAGGAGATAAGAGAGAGAATAGAAGAGTGCGCAACGTAGATAGGATGAAAAAGTGAGTGCCACAATATTTAATAGAACTGGTGCATATAATATTAGTGATTTTGATTTGACAGAATCACCTTTTAATGTAATATAATAATTTTATTTTTAATTTAAAAATGTAAATAATTAAAAAAATATATATTTGAAGTTTATGATATTTAATAGATCTAGTGCATATAATATTAATAAATTTAAGGAGGAAAAAATGAGAAAAGGTACGTGTGGATGTTAGGCGCTTTGATTTAACAGAACCATAATTATTAAATATAATGTAATGTAATTATATTTTAGTGTGAAAATATTAATAATTAAATAAATATGTTTAATATATACCATATTTAATAGACACGAAAAGTTGAGGAGGGAGATGGGATAGGCCATCTCCCTCCTTTAATATAACATAATGTAATGTAATAATTATATTTTAGTTTGAAAAAAATATATTTAATGTATATTATATTTAATAGATCTTGCGCAGTATTAGTGAAGTTGACAAAGGAGAGGTGGGAGACGACACGTCTCGCTTTTAATGTAATTAAAAATATATATATTTAAGCTGTATTTGGTTTAGGTATAAGCGAAAATTAAAGTTAAAAAAGAATAAAAATAATAAAGAAAATTAAAATTTATAAAATAAAATAAAAAATTTTAAAATTTTTTAAATTTAAACATTTTATAATTTAAAAAAATTTTAATTAAAAAAAAAAAAAAAAAGCAACAGATGAAACAGCTGTTTCACCTCCACCTGTGGGGTGGAATAACTGTTCTATTCTTATACCGAAATAATCTGATATGAAAGGAATAATTATTTTTCCCATACTTAAATATTATTTGGTTATAAAAAAATGATAACCTCCTTATCTTTCTTATACCGATCCCCAAACGACAGCATAAAATCTGAAAAATAAAAGATTTCAAAAAAAAATCATAATTTTCCTATGAACCATGCCACGTAATCTAATTGGCAAAACACTGCAACAAATCAAAACGTGCCACGTAAGCATAGTCGTCCCGGGACGGTGCCTACTATCTTGTAGGCATTTTCTGTACGTAGAGAGCATTCATTAATTAATATATAGTTGCAATTCTCTTCTTCCTCGTTCTTACCTTCTTCTACGCCTAAACTCAAAAAAAAAAAAAAAAAAAAAAAAGATTTATAAAAAGGGTGGAGTGTTTATTTCGTTGGTTTCATATATTCTGGTGAATATGAATGTTTATGAATGACTCGAACAACTGGGACAATTGAATCTCACGGTATGATCTCCTTCGTTCCAAACCCTTGCTCATTTAATAACTTCATTTTTTTTAAAAAAAGGAAAATTATCTGGGTGTAAATCAAGTAGTGTAGATTCTTGCGGAGTCGCTCATTTGCTTATTTTGCTGTTTTCTGCGTATGTGTTTAATTATTTCTCGTAGTGAAATTTTATCCTCCTGCAGTTTTCTGGTGGCCTAATTGTGTATAATATGATATATCTATCTCCTACCAATTCACTGGAACTCAATCTAGCTAAGATTTTTCGAATATAAAATATTAAAATATTATTTTTTCGCAGCTTAAGAGAACAATAATTTGAACAAAGAATGTGAAACAACTTTTATTTTTTATTTTTTTAAGAAAAGTTTAGGCCTCATTTGGTATCATGTATGTTTTTTATTTTTTAAAGTCAAATTTTGTATATAAAAAAATATTGAAGTGAACAGTGTTGGGTTTTATTTGGATTAGGTGATTTTAAACTTGTGACCTTGGGAAGTGGCATCTCGGGCTACCTTGAGAGCCTTCCTTGGGAAGTAGCTTGTGGGCTGCCCAAGAGAGACCTTGTCCCCCTGGTGAGTTAATGTGCTCTTTCACTTTGGGCTCTTTATATAGAGAGCAAGAGAGCTTGGTTACTTACTTGAGCTATAGCATACTACTCTATTTTACAGAGTTCTACTACACTGAGATTTACCTTTTTTCTCTTTTAATATTTCGGGTCTTATTCTTGCTGGATTTCTGAAAGCTGTTGGGTTCGCTACGCACCATCCCGCAGTCGTTGCCGACGGGGTGGACAGTGGTCTTTATATCGCTAGGGGTGATTGCCGGAGCCTCGCACGTGGAAGGGCGATCTCGCTTCTAGGACAGTGCTTACGCATGTCTCGACATTCTCAGGCTTCGTCTAAACTTTGATATATATTTTATTGTTAACAGTATAATAGAATATTACATTATAGTATTTCGGATTTAAATTATATTTGACTCAAAGAATTAATTTGAAAAGATAATTTTCCAACATTCTAGAAGCGAGATGTAATTTATATTATCTTTTCATATAATTAGTGAAATACTGTTGCACTTTCAATTAGAAAAATATTTAATTAATAATATCATTGTATTAACAGTGTTAGTATTAATTAAATTGTGTTAGTATAATTATTTAATCTACACGTTGACATATTCAATTCTGTTAGTATAGTTGTTCTACACTGCTGTGTTAATATAGTGGATTAGATAAATACTGTTGATCTATATTACTGTAGTGGATAAAATAACATAGTATAACTTGTGTACACTGGTACTTTTATACTGTTGCTTTTACGTAGTTGCGAGTTTACTTCCTTAATTAATTTTTTAATACTGTTTGTATTAATTAGAATAATATTGTGTTAATATAATTAATTAATCTACTCTTTTATACATCCAACTCTGTTAGTATAATTAATTAATTAATCTACACTGTTGATCTATACAACTCTGTTACTATAGATAATTTATAATATTAATTGTTAGTTTACTTGATAATACAACATAGTGATAAACTGTTACACTGTTAATTAAAATAGTATAATCATTGTTGATTAAATTATTTTTATCTGTCAATTTAGATTAACTGTTAACTATTTTACACTTAGAATAATTTTGTGACATTATAGTAGGTTACTGTAGTATTCAGACTGTTAGGGAACTCTGGATTTTCTTAGAACAGGTAAGTATAGTCAGATTGATCCTACTAAGAAGAGATACCAAGCTTCAGATTTGCTTAAGTTTAAATTGGTAGATAGTAAACCATTGTCTAACCAACTTCAGGATTTTGAGTACATTATTGAGCAGCTTAGATCTAGTGGTATAGATCTAGATGAGAGTTTCCTAGTTGCCACTTTAATAGATAAGTTGTCTCCTTCCTGGTCTAGCCATGCCAATGATCTGAACCACAATCAAAGAGAACTTTTCCTGAATTTTGTCCTAAGATCTCTTAGGATAGAAGAAACCAACCGAGTTAGGGATAAAAAACCTAGCGAGCCTTCTACCCAAGCCAACCTAGTATAGAACCCGAAACCTAAGGGTAGAAATTTCCAACCCGTTAGGAAGAACTTGATTAGTGCTTCTCTTTTAGTTCAGCAAAGATTTAAGTTTGTTTTTGAATGTAATAGGGTAGTACTTACTAAAGGTGTGAACTTTATTGGGAGAGGATTTTTGAGTGATGGTTTATTTAAACTTTCTGTGATGACTTCTACTATTAATGAAAGTATTATTTTGAATGTTGTTTCATCTGATGTTTGGCATGGAAGATTGAGACATGTGAATTTTAATACTATTAAGAGATTGATGAATTTTGATTTAATTCCTAAATCTGTTTCTAATGATCATAGATGTGAAATATGTGTACAAGCTAAGGAATCTAGGAAACCATTTACATCTGTAGATAGAGATTCTGATCTACTAGAATTAATACACAGTGATGTTTGTGATGGATGTAGACCCAGTAGGGGTGGAAGCAAATATTTTGTAACTTTTATTGATGATCATTCGAAGTATTGTTATATTTATCTGATTAAGAATAAAGATGAAGTTTTGAATAAATTTAAGATTTATAAAGCTGAGATTGAAAATCAATTGGATAAGAAAATTAAGATTTTAAGATCTGATCGAGGAGGTGAATATACATCGAATGAGATGATTGTTTTCTGTCAAGAATTTGGAATTGTACATCAAGTGACTGCACCTTATACACCTCAATCTAATGGAGTAGCTGAAAGGAAAAATAGAATTTTGATGGATATGGTGAATTCGATGATTATTAATTCTGGTGCACCCGAGAACTTGTGGGGGGGAGCTTTGAAGACTGCTTTTCTAAATAGTGATTTAGAGGAAGAGATTTATATGAAGCAACCTGAGAGATTTATTGTTGCTGGACATGAAAATAAAGTTTGCAAGTTGATAAAATCTTTATATGGATTTAAACAAGCTCCTAAGCAATGACATTTAAAATTTGACTCTTTGGTAGTGAAAGATGGTTTTCATGTGAACATGTCTGATGAATGTGTGTACTCTAAAGAATACAATGGACAGATAGGAATCCTATGTTTATATGTTGATGATATTTTGATTTTTGGAACAAATATGGATGTGATAATGGATGTTAAGAAATTACTTAATGATAACTTTGATATGAAGGATCTTGGGCAAGCTGATGTGATTCTGAACATGAAGATCATAAGAAAATCAAATGAAATTATTATGAGTCAATCTCACTACAGTGAACAAGTGTTAAAGAAGTATGGATATTTTGATTCTAAGGTTGTTGTAACACCTTATGATCCTAGTGTACATCTTAAGAATAAAGGTGATCCTCTAGGACAGAATAGGTATACTCAGATTATAGGATCTCTAGGTTATCTTGTAGATTACACTAGACCTGATTTAGCCTATACTGTGAACAGATTGAGAAGATATACCCATAACCCAAATAGAGAACATTGGAATGCCTTAGAAAGAGTTTTGAGATATCTGAAAGGCACTGTATCTTATGGATTGCATTTTTGTGGATTCCCTACTGTATTAGAAGGATTTAGTAATGCTAACTGGATAAGTGATATAGCTGATGTGAAGTCAACTACTGGATTTATTTTTCTCCTTGGTGGAGCAGCTGTTTTTTGGAAGTCATCAAAACAATCATTGATAGCTAGAAGTACAATGGAATCTGAACTGATAGCTTTAGATACCACTGTAGCAGAGGCTAAGTGGATTAGAGAATTTCTGTATGACTTGCCACTGATGGAGCGACCTTTGGCACCTGTATGTATACATTGTGATTGCAGATCTGCTATTGACAAGTGTGCTCAAGAAAATGTGAAAACAAAAATAAATAGATTTATGAAAGTAAGACAAAAGTATATTCGACAGAATATTAAGGAGAATGTAATTGCATTGGAATTTGTGAGATCTGCGAAGACCTTAGCTGATCAGCTTACTAAAGGTTTGTCTAGAACAGTGATCCTAGAATCGTCGAGGGGGATGGGGCTTAGCCCACAATAGAAACTACCGGCGACGGCAACCCTACCTCTTGGAGGTTCAATGGGTAGAAACAAGTCGAATTGTTAGTTGTGCGGAGCACTGCTTTTATATACTCATCCCTATGGCGACAGTGCTCATTAATGCAAGTGGTTAGTAAAGGTTCTTACCCTGAATGGTTTCGAGACCCTTGAGGCAGGGTGTGACCTTGCAGACACCCTTATCAGGACCTACTATATGTGTGTAGTCGTGAGGCCGCGACTGTGGGAAGAAGGCGGCTCCCTAAAAACACACATGAATTGATATGAGCGCATGGCCATAAAAGCGCTTACCCGCATAGAACCTAAACGGCTGTACCTTGTGTACTGTTTGTGGAAATCCGATTCACCGGCCTTGGTTCAAGGCGAAGTCCACCATTGTGCCCTCGGATGTACATAGACCTGTACTAAATGAAGGTTCAAACCCGAAAGGTACCTTCGCCGAATACGTGGTATAAGGGATCCAGTATCTGTTTTAGTTTTGTATTTCTTTTACTTTATTTTGTATTTCGTTTTTACAAGTTTTAAATCATGTGGGGATTGTTGGGTTTTATTTGGATTAGGTGATTTTAAACTTTTGTTTTGGTCTTTGAATTTTTTCTTAGCCAACCTTGGGAAGTGGCATCTCGGGCTACCCAAGAGCCTTCCTTGGGAAGTAGCTTGTGGGCTGCCCAAGAGAGACCTTGTCCCCCTGGTGAGTTAATGTGCTCTCTCACTTTGGGCTCTTTATATAAAGAGCAAGAGAGCTTGGTTACTTACTTGAGCTATAGCATACTACTCCTCTATTTTACAGAGTTCTACTATACTGAGATTTACCTTTTGTCTCTTTTAATATTTCGAGTCTTATTCTTGCTGGATTTCTGAAAGCTGTTGGGTTCGCTACGCACCATCCCGCAGTCGTTGCCGACGGGGTGGACAATGGTCGTTGTATCGCTAGGGGTGATTGCCGGAGCCTCGCACGTGGAGGGGCAATCTCGCTTCTAGGACAGTGCTTACGCACGCCTCGACATTCTCAGGCTTCGTCTAAACTTTGATATATATTTTATTGTTAACAGTATAATAGAATATTACATTATAGTATTTCGGATTTAAATTATATTTGACTAAAAGAATTAATTTGAAAAGATAATTTTCCAACATAGATTGCTTGCAATCCTTTCATCCAAAATATTTATTTGATAATGAAAAATAAAAACTTAGAAATAATTTTTTTTTTCTTTTTAATATTTTTATGTTTAACAATAAAAGCTTTCAGAAAAATCAATTGTTTCATTTAGTAACAAAAGCATCCACATCTTTGCACTTTAGTGTAATCTTGGTTGCACAGTATTAAAGGCAGTTCTGAAATCGTAACGTTGAGAATGATTCACGGCATTTGCATAGCAGGTAAATAATTCTTGCTTGCTGTTTTGTGCAGTATATCAGTATCCTTGTGATATCTGCGTTGATCATTCTTATCTATTGAAGCAAAAGAAATGACATACGATTTCAATCTGCACTGGTCTTCTACATTTCGTTGATTCGAAGGATCTATGAAGATATTATAGGTCCTTTATTTGAGTGGATATGAGTTGGTGCTGCTGTGATGGTTTTATGGGCATGAGAAGAGCTCATTCTAATTCTGACGAACACTTAAGCGGTAAGAAATTTTTATGATGCTTATACATGCCATGCTTTTTAAAGTTTTCCTCGGCAACAGGCACAGTTTTAACACTATTTGCATGGCTATGACTGTTGTTGCTAAATGTGGTTCTCATTGACATTATATATGATACAATTTCAAGCTGGATTAAGAACCACTCCAAACTTTTGAAACAGATCAGGCCAAATTAAAAAGAACGCACTTCAGCACTAAACAATCATTGCTCTGAGTACTGTAGATTAATGTATGATGTTAGGCATAAGACAGCTCTCGATATGAAATCCTAGCTCTGGTTTTTGCTATTCATCGACTACAATTGTTATTATTGTTCCATCATGCACATATGTAACACCATTCCTATGTTACGTATTTAGTTTTGACAGTTGTTTTCCATGTTTGCCGTAAATTTAGATATTCCTAATCATCAGCAATTACCATATCGCCTTTTGCCTTGTTCAATTCATCCAGCTGGAGATACTGGCATAGATGACGCTATAAACGTCTTTTCCATTATTCGAATTCTTTCTGGTCATCTTTTCTTGGTCTGAAACTTCATGCTAGTTTATTTGATGCAAATAACACAAAAGATTTTCAATTTTTGTTTTTATATCCCTCTGATCAGTCTTGTCCTCCATCAAGAATGTCAAATCTTTCTCCTACAATGAGATCAAAGCAGCAACAAATAATTTCAACCAAAGCAACAAGCTAGGTCGAGGTGGCTTTGGTACTGTTTACAAGGTATACATATACTTCTCTCCTAGCTTACTTTATTGGATCTATGCTTTTCTGTAAATTTTAAGTTCGTCTGATATACTCTTGTTGATAAATCACTTTATGTTATACGGTATTAGCAAGAAACATAAATCACATTCGTCGTACTCTATCCAGTTATCAATTTCATGAATTTCAATGTCATAGGTCATAATGTGTAAAATTATTGACTGAAATAATCTTTTACTTTAAATGCATACAGGGGAGTCTTAAGGATGGGACACTATTTGCTGCAAAGGAGCTCTCTACAGAATCAAAGCAAGGGCTGAAGGAATTTCTAACCGAGATTGAGACCATAGCAAATGTCAGGCATGACAATCTTGTTGAGCTAATTGGCTGCTGCATTCAGGGACGTAATAGGATATTAGTCTATGAATATCTTGAGAATAATAGTCTTGATCACGCATTGCAAGGTAGATACTTGTTAATTCTTTGAATAGATCATTTTAATTTTGTGGAACTGTCAAGCAAATGGTGTTCTCCATTGACATGTTTATATTTTTATTGCCCGGCGTAGGTTGCAATGATGGCAAAGTGAAACTAAATTGGGGCGTAAGATCTTTGGTTTGTACGGGCACTGCGAGGGGTCTTGCCTATCTTCATGAAGAACTTGAGCCCCATATTGTGCATAGAGACATTAAAGCCACTAATATTCTTCTTGACAAAAATTTCATTCCAAAAATTGGAGATTTTGGGATGGCCAAGCTTTTTCCTGCTTATGCTACTCACATCAGCACGCGCGTTGTTGGAACAATGTAAGTGGTCCTTAAAACATCCAATGTTCTCTTGATTTGTAAACTGCTAAACCATTGTTATCGTTAGGAATATCTAGGTATGATTGGATGGTAACTCTTAATACATTCAGTTCTTAATAGTTTAAACTTACCAGCCAAGGACAGCTTTGAGTGGTGCTCATTTGTTCATCACTGTCCCAGACTTCAAATGATCTAGTGAGAAGTGTAATGGTCCTATCATTGTCTATAACGATATGTTGGTGCATTACTGAAAGTAGAAAGGTGACAGTGGAGTGTGTGGGGATCACCATTACATAATCAAAGTTACTGTTTGTAGGATGTCATATGCAACTACTGGTTGTGGTCAATAGTTATTTCAGTCAGATCAACTCAGAGGTTGTCTACAACAATACATGTCTAAAAGTTGACCCTAAATGTTTAGAACTTATTTTCTTAATCGTGCCATTTTTGGGCCAGGTGGATCTGTGTTGTCTTGATTTCGGGTGGGTTTTTCTTAGAAATTTCCCGTCGTGTTTGGGTGTGAAATTGCCATTTCTGAGCACAACGAAGAATTATTATTATTTTTTTTAAGAGAGAGGTAGCATGCTACACACTTTATTTATTGTTTTTTAGAAATGAACTTAGCTGAAAATGTGAAGCAAGTAGGCTTTGAACTTGCAACCTTGGGCACCAACCATCGAGTCCTTCACCACTTGCTCTAGGGATGGTCGGTCGCAATGAAAAATGTTTGTAAAAACAGTAGTAAAACCTTCTCTTTAGGTGATGTATGTATATATATATATAGTCCATAAATTGGAAGAAAGTTAACTTCTTAAAATGCTTTTTCAAGCAAATAACAATGCCACGGGAACTCTGCAGTGCATGGAATAGAAAACAGTTTTTTCGGAATGCATGCAGAAAAAAGAGTCAAATTACTCCCTCTTATTAGCTCTTCATGCACAACAGATGTGTCTAGAATCACCAACTCGCTGCAAATTCTGTTGATGTCGCCTTATAGATGCATAACTCCATTCCCTTCTTTCTTACGGAACTATAATATATAGCACGTATATGTCACTTTTTTTACTTTTATAATTACGCGCATCTTGAGCTGCGATTTTTTACTTTATTATATACAGTGGTTATTTGGCACCAGAGTATGCTGTGCATGGACAATTGACTAAAAAGGCTGATATTTATAGTTTTGGTGTTCTTGTTCTCGAAGTAATTAGCGGAAGGAGAGTTTCAAGCTTTCAATTTTCATCAACAGATACATTTCTCGTGCAGTGGGTAAGTTTTGCTTTATGCTTGCTCTTGATATGCTTGAATTAGTTGGTAAGAAGCAAATCATTTTGAACTATTAGATGAGCAATATGTCCCCTTGTAAAGTAGGGTGCAGTCTGAAGGAGTGCATTCTCATTAATGTTTTATGAAACTCTTCTCACTTTATGATGCGGCAATGCTGTGATATGATCCTGTCTGTATCACATCCACTTTTAACCAACATATCTATACATTCACATGTTTCCCTAAGTTCCCAATAATTTCCTTAGATAAACTAATTCATATTTGGTATCGTTTGTTGCTTCAGCACTTCCTGATACTCTTGTAGAAACTGTTAACAATAGCAGGAAAAGAAAATCAAGTGACTGGGCTTTCATAGTTCTCAAACTAGAACAAGCCTTTCTTTTTTTTAGGAAACTATGTTTTCATGTTTCTCGAAATTTTCGATTTTAGTACCTACCCTTCGGTTAATTTTTGATTTAACTACCTCTATTTCAGACCTGAACGGTATTCATAACTTGTTTAACAGATATTTTCGTAGCCTGATTGAATAAATTATTGCTCGACCAGATAATTTACAACTTTTATGGCGGAAGCGCAGTTTAGTTTTTACAGACCATGATGGAGAGTTAGCAAACTCAAAAATAATAAAATGTTCGGTACTGAAATCAAAACATTTGAAGCTTAGATACTCGTCTTAAATATATGAAAGTATAATTCAGGTAGTTTCTTTACATTTTTATTCCTTTTCCTATGATTCTGGGATTCTGTTGATTCTTCTCAGTAATTCTAATTTCAGAATGGTGCTTCACAAATCGCAGGCATGGCAACTTTATGAGGAAGATAGACTGATAGATCTTATGGATCCGAATCTCGACGAATATCCGGAGGAAGAAGTGCGAAGATACATCAAAGTCGCCCTTTTCTGCACCCAAGCGGCCGCCGCTCGAAGACCTTCTATGCCCGACGTTGTGGAGATGCTATCGAAACCCATAAAGCTGCATGACATGGAACTTACTCCCCCACACGTCGTCCAAGAATCAGCAAATCTCAATAGAGTCTGCGATTTGTCGAACTCTAGGGATAGGAAGTCAAATAGTTTGTGCCTTCCGATCACATCTGCTTCTATTCTGTACAGCGAAGTTGTTCCGAGGTAGTTTAGTTTTTGTTAGTGAAAATTACCATCTTTATTTTCTTTTTTTTTGATTAAACAGGGATATACCCTATTTTGTAATAGTACACAGCACATCAAACCAGGAGCCTGGCCCCCAAATACCACAAAGAAGCACGAGATATCTAGCAAACCCCCCAGATACTGGCTAACACTAACCCATTAAAGCAACTGCCAGTCGCTTGACGCAAAAAAAAAAAAAAAAAAAAAACAAAAAACAAAAAACAACAAGAAAGTCAAGCATGACCCCAACCATGAACTACAAGAGATAATCTCAGAGAAGCCTGCTGCTGCAATCTAACTCGCTCATCTTTCTCAACATTGCCCCCTTTGCTCGGTCCCTTGCTGTCAGCTCCGGCAGACAGAATTCCCCATTGGTCCTCATGTCACTGATTCCAGATTGGTCAAAAACAAACCCGGTAACTCCTCCGACAATTTTCTAATGCGCCTTCATCAACGAAACTGGCTGTAGCAGTCAGCCACCCAAAATCGCCAGCCCACAACCCAAAATAGCTCGATGACTTCGATTCCCCCGCACTGATGGTTGTCGAAAGGAACAGCTATGGTTGAGCCGCATTCTTGTAGAGAAAGCAGAGTCGGCGTTGAAGGTGTTTAGCTCCTCTGAAATCGCTAGCAGTGTCAACTGGCACAAGCCAGTTACCCCCTCGCTTCCTAGATCCACCCTTCGCTTGTCCTGTTCCCCCTCTGGTAGCTACCCTCCTAGCACCAAGGCCTTTCTCCAAAGTATCAAAGTGCTAGAGATCCTCCTAAAGCACTCATCCGTGCTGCAGATTTGATTTTCAAAAATCCTGTAGTTTCGTTCCATCCACAATTCCCAACATGTAGCGGCAACACACTCGTCGAGGTGATCCTGTTCACTCTCAACGGTCATCGATTTTAGCCTCTTCCATTTGTCTGCTAGATCGCCAGTACCCAGCAGCAGCGAAGTCAGCCGTTGATGTTTACCCTGGAAGATCCGGCTCCAGACCGAGTGGGCGTAGTGGCATTGAAACAGAAGGTGGTCTAGACTCTCTTCTTCACTATAACAGCCGACGCAAAAATTAGGTCCCTGCCACCCTCGCTTGATCAACCTGTCGTTCGTCATCAACCTGTTCCTTGCCGCCAACCAAAGGAATATTTTGATACGAAGGGGAATCTTAATGCTCCAGAGATGAAGTATTTTGCGTTCGTCGCGACCGTCGCTACCCAAAGTTCTATATGCACTCATCACGCTGAAGTGTCCATTATTATTCCCTTTCCAAACTAAGACATCTGGACCGACATTGATGGTGGTGTTCTGTATCACATTGCCAAGTTGTATTAATTCGCTTTGACCCTCGCTGTCATGTGCCAGAAGGTTGCTGAAGCCGTAGTTGTCTTTGTCCGCGAATCTTAGTATCCATCTTTTCACCGAGATCTGTTTGAGAGAAGCAAGCGCAAACAAGATCGGAAAGCGCTCACGCAGCGGTTTATCTCCAGCCCAATTAGCGTGCCAAAATGGGATAGTCCCCCCTTCCCCAAGCCTGAAGGAAACCGACGCGTGGAAGGGCTCCGAGGTGCTGATGACGCCCTTCCACAAGGGCGCGCATTTCTTGGGTATCGCGCCTCCAGCACATGGCAATTTGCGTCTGTAATGTTTACTTTGTAAAAGACACCATCTTTATTTTCTTTGAAGGTACACAGAGGAAGAAGCTCACTGCATGTAATGCTGTGCATGATGTCACAGCCTTGTGCTTACTCTATGACTCTGGTAATTGCATTATGTTATGCAAAATTTTACTGAGAATATATTCCTACTTTCACTACCTTTCTATCTCCATTCTCCTACACTGACCAGAGCAAAGCTGCTAATAAATATTAAATCCAGTGTTCAACTCACTCCTTTTAATATATTTTACTGGATCAATTATGAACAGTTGCTGAAACAGATGAAGTATCATTTTCTTTGCCACACGACTTTCGGAACTTACAAGGAAAGTTAGTAATTTTAACTGGAAGGGGAAGAAATTTACTGATCATAGTCTCTGATTGGTTGGTATCTTTCTCTCTCTCAACGGCTCTCAAATTCAAAGTCGTACTTAAAGGGGGTATATTGTGTCCGTATATGCATACCTTCGTTAAAACAAATTAGAAAGAAAATGCACTCTTTTACAAAGACACTGTTTGTAGAGTAAATTTTAACTTTGGTTTGAACTTCAAATTGGAATTACACCCAAATACGGAGACTTTAGAGCAGTTTTTTTAGGTAAAAATGTATGCAACTTATTTGAATTATGGAGCATTTTGAATTATGTTTCGACCTTTCAAAAAATTAAAATATTTTAATTTATTTGATTTGAGTCAGTCGACAACACTTTCACTTCATAATTTTTTATTTTTTTTTTTACTTTAATAAATTTATACCTGCAAAAATTGCATATAATATACTAAATATGTAAAGATAAATGTTACATTTAAATTTTGAAATCAAAGCATCATTAACCGACTTTGTTGACTATTTACTATTGGTTAAATTAAGGCCAATTTTCTTTCTTGTAACAATATGCTCAAGAAATTAATAAGTTGAATCGGATGAACTCAATAAGTTAAGTGGGGTTACAGTTTATAATAGGCTTAACGGCAAGAGATCCAACAATAGATCTAATATTCAAATGAGTTGAGTCAAGTTGAAGCCCGTGAGTATAATGTGGTTGAGCCTCTAAGTGCAATGGGTTCGTCTTTTTTATTAACACATGCTTTTGGAATAATTAGTTAACGCTTACGATCGACAGGTGACATCAGAGTTAGAGGTCACAGATTTGATATCAGCATGCTAATATTTGTTTCTTAGCCGACATAGAAGATGGAGTGAAAGATTAAACAAGTATAGAAGATGAGGTGAAAGATTTAGAAACAAATTAAATACATCTTTAAGCTCAAACCTTTGTATTATGGCAAATATAGAATGATTTGATAAAAGATCTAGAAACAAAATGCATCTTTAAGCTCTTATATCACTTGCCGAATTATTGGCGCTAACCATTAATCCCAAAAATTTAACTCGTCAATCATACTTAATTCAAACTCATCCTGCTCAACTAAGCAAACACTTTACACAAAATTTCATTAAGAGAATCAAAAATCATATTATCGACATAAATATGAACAATAAAAAAATTATTATTAAAATATTTAATAAATAATGTGGTGTCAACTTTGCCGATTCTAAAATTTTTTAAAATTAAAAATGAGCTTAGCTTTTTGTACCAAGTTTCGTGGTGTTTGTTTTAACTCATAATATTCTTTAGATAGTTTAAAAATGACATTTTGGTATAGTTGGTTGGTGCTTTTAATCCATAAGTGGAATTAGAGCTAGCGCGGATTCGATTCCCACATGCATTAACAATACGGTTAAATTGGTCCAACTTTTTAACTTTCTGTCCCCCATAATAGTAGGCCCAAAAAATTAGTAAGTTGAGTCAGGTGCGCCCAATAAAACGACAATAGACCCAAAAATAGATTTAACGTCCAGTTAGGTTGAATTAGATCAAAATTCGTGAGTGTTGTGGTTGAGCCCTTAAGTGCGATGGGTGCGTCCTTTCTATCATCACATGCTTTTGGGTCATGGGTTAGATTTCCACAAGCTACGAATTTATGCCCCTGTGGCGTGAGGCTGGTTGAGCCGAGTCACAATCGAGACTTATGAATGTTGTGTCTATACGCTTTAAGTGAATTTGTTACATATTTCTAAAAACTCCAACGATCTGACAGGCTCAAATCAAACAAATTAAAAGATAAAGTTTATAAATGTTACGTAGTTTGATCAAAATTGATTATTGTTCAAATCTGTTTTGTACATTTTTTTTTTTTTTTGAATAATTTCATATAGCTTAATTATAAATATATCAAATAACAAATATATTCCTACAAAATTCAAATTATTAGATTTATCTCTTCAAAAGTCTAGTGATATTCATATTTGCCCCTTTGGTTTGTTACCGTTAGCTTTCTATTTGTTTTTTAGCAGAAGATAAGAAAAATATCAAAGGGGTTATAAAGAGGTCAATTTATAACTTAAGGGAGTGACACATAGTGTTTACCATCGGCTAAAGACATTAGCCGACAAGAGAATGAGTCAACAAAGAGGGACTTGCGTCTCAATTAAGACCGGTCTCAGTCGCGTAAGAGTGTAGCACGCGACATGTCACGCCCCAGGGTCGAAACTGCGACTTGGGCCCGCCAACAGATCCGTCGCCCATACGGAAAGCCCCGTATGGACGAAGCGTCTAACCTGCAAAAGATAAAATTACGACTATACAAATATCAGAGCTGTAAAATAAACTACTGAAACATAAATGTACAACTCCAAATAGTACAGATCTGAACCTCACAATACATAAGTTTCTCAAAAATAAAACTCTCAAAAGTAACTATCTACTAGAATCCAGCAGACTGTACTACAAAGCTCCAAAAAGGGTACCACTATACTCCAAGGACGGGTAGGGAACTAGCTCGCGACTCCCTCACCTCGAACTGCTGTCTCCGCTCGAACAGAAGCCGGAACAGCTACATCGGAAAAACCTGTCACCACAGCGGGTGTGAGAACTACACCGTCACGTAGTTCTCAGTGGGTACCGCCACCAAGCCCGACGGTCTGCTCACTAAGTCTACTAGAGGCATAAGATAACATGAAAACTGAAATAATGTAAAGATAAGCTGGAAGAAAATCTAAAGCTATCATGCCTCTATCTACAATGCTCAAAGGATGATACAGATGAAAATAATGCAACGACTCTAACCCAATATACTCAATCAACCCAATCACAGTGACTGCCACATAGAGTCCAGTCAAACCTGCGCTTACCTACTGCCATTACATTCACGGAGGACTGGACTTACGTAGGGCGTCCGTGACTGCCAAAACTGGCCCAGCTCACGCCCCGGGGTCGGAACTGCGACCCGGGCTCGCCAACAGATCCGCCACCTATTCTAAACCCGCATAGGCGAAGCGTCCTACCTGCAAAAAGAGCTACAACTAAACAGATATCAGAGCTAAAAGATAAAACTGCATAGAAATAAAATCAACCACTGTACAACTGAAGATAAAACCGCAATGTCCATCTCCCAAAAATGATAATCATACAATAACCTTGAGTACAAAACTCACAGCTCAACAGGGAGATAACCCAAATAAAATATCAGTGTACAAGCTCTCAATACATCATATCCTCACTACATCAGTCTCTCAAAAGAGGAAATAAATACCAATCTACCGACTATACTGAAGATCTCCTCAAAAGGGGGGTACCACTACTCTCCCAAGATGGGTCTGGATCTAGCTCGCTACTCCCTCACCACGAACAGCAACCACAGAACGGCAACACCCGCCAAGACTCTGCAAAACAAGGAGAGAAAGGACAAAAGGGGGGGAAAACCCCCGACGGGCGTGAGAACTACGCAAAAAGGGAGTTCTCAGTGGGTATCGCCACTAGGCCCGACGATCTGCCCACCAAGACTACTAGAGGCAAAAGATAACCAATGCAGTAAAACTGAAAAAAGGAGCTGGAGACACTCTACAGCTACCATGCCTCTATCTAAAAGCTCAAATAGGGAAACTCTGATAAAGATATGCAGCACTCGCACACGTGGTGCTCAATCGACCCAATCGAGCTGATTGCCACATCGGGTCCAGTCAAACCTGCGCCCACCTACAACCACCTCCCGCTGACGGGCAGGAATTACGTAGGGCGTCCAAACGGACTAACTCGCTATCGAGTAGTGGCTCATGCAGGCTATAGTCGGAATCCACGCTCTCTCTCCCAGAACGAATAGCCTTAAGATCACCAAACCTCTCGCACAACGGTCGACTAACCCGCAACAACCTCGGGACCACCGTCAATCCCCAAACGGTTCCCAACAACACTAGCACCGGTCTAAACACAGCTACTAGACTTCACTCGGTCCCCCAGGCACGAGTGTAACCAAAAAGTATCTCCTGAATAAACCCAAACGATGGACCAGTAAAAACTGGAAAAGCTCAACTCGACACCGGTACGACAACCCGTAAAAGCTCAACTCAACGCCGGTACGACAACCCGGTAAAAGCTCAACTCAACGCCGGTACGACAACCCGGTCTCGCCTACTCCAGAGTGGCACTCGTGGAGAGCGACCCACACGAGTAAAGTATCACTGTAACAAGTCTCACTGTAACAAGTATCACGAGATAGCAGGACTGGATCACGACTCGGATCAAAGTGGAAAAACTCATCCACTAAAGGGAAACCCGATCCCCAAACTGATACAACAGTAAACGATAAGTGGAAACTCCATCCGCTAGAGGAAAGTCTAATACCCAATCTGATTCATCAATAAATATCCGGTCAACCGCCCAATATCCGCGGTTGCCGCAATACCCTGCCGTCCATAACTAAGTACTATAACCGACCTCCGGTCAACCGCCCAAAGTCCACGGTCACCGCCAAAACCCTGCCAGCCGCAATCCAGCACAACCCGTCCCTGTCACCAATGTCCCTGCTATACTACCCCAGACCCCTGCTCGCACCCGAGCAACACAAACCGCCTAATTAACAAGAAGGAGAAAGGAATAACATGGTTTCTCCTAAGTCAAGTTCCAATATGTAGTGCAGCAGTAAAAGATGGCCTAACTATATGTCCATACAAGCATGCATTTGTCCTCAAAGAAGAATAAAGAAAATAAAGCTCATGCCAGAATTAGCAATGACCATACCTGTCCATGATTTTCGATCCATAATCACTCATTGGAGTAGAACCTGCACATAACTACATAATCCTATCCCATTGTATAAACCAGCCTCATAAAAGGGTTATGTCCTAACATGGCATGATAATCAATCATATAGGGTAACCTTGCCTTAGGTAAGCTTCCACTAATCATCAACATGAATGTTTGATTAATACCATTGTCATACTATGAATAATTCACTTGCAATTTCCATAAAATCCTCATTGTCAACCTTACCGATCGATCCCAGCTATTGTACCATACACCTGCATGCAATACTAACATATAAAAATTTAGAGAACCGTCAACCGGTTCCGGGAATAAGGCACCCACCTGAAGTGTTAACTGTCCAAGTCTCAACAGCTGAAAATACCAGATAACTCTAATCCCTTGCTCCAACAAGTTCAGCACACCCGTAACACTCCTGGCACAATACAAAGTCCACTAAATACACTTAGGCTCCCAAATATTACTCTTATAATCACATACAACAACAGTCCCAAAACTGCTAAATTTTCACCTGCAGAAAGTACCCAGAAAATTCCCAGAAAAATATCACCACGATCCTCGCGTCGATAGCTTCGCAACGGTAGCTTGCACGCCCAAATCTGAGTTCGGTAAGACAAGATAAAAATTCGGCAAGGGGGTACACTCATACAAAAATTTGTGAAGAAAAACTGCACACTGTACACTGAGAAAACAGTGATTTTCACCTCGAAATAAATCTCGGGAAATTCCAAAAAAAATACGAGCGCGTTCCTTGCGATCCGTAGATGAAAAATTTGTATAAGCTCGTTTCCGTCTGACGCTCGTGCGCAAAGATATGGCCAAAACACTCTGCCGCTGTCACAAGGATCCACACAGAAAAAGGGGTCACTGTGTTGCCTCAGGATCCGTGCCAAAAACTCGAAATGGGAAAGCGCGATCAAAATGAAAGATGAAGCCCTACCTCTTAGGAGTCTTCCGGCGCAAGAATCACTGGAAAAGGTGGTCTAGGAAGCCCAGGGGAGAATTTACACTGCCGCTGCGTCGAAGAAGAACACAGGAAATGCAACATCGCGCCGCGCCGAAAAATCCAGAACCTCGGGATGCGTGCTCCTAAAATCGTAGAACTTGGCAGGAAGATCAAGAATTAAGAGAGGAACAAGTCTTCTTCAAGGTGGTCGGGCAGAAGATGCGCGGGTTGAGAGAAAAGAGCCAAAGAAGAAGGCTCGGGTGCTATTTATAGGCAGCAGAAAACAATTGGGAAAATTCCCATTTTGTCCGATTTTTCGGGCGCCCGAAATCTTTCGGGCGCGCACAGTGCGGCCCGGCCCAGAACTTTCGGGCGCGCACAGTGCGGCCCAGCCCAAAATGCTCCGTCGGACGGGATCCCGGCTTCGTCCGACCAGCCCCAGCGCCCGCCACGTGTCTCCCGAACACGATGCAGCTGTGCAAGCCACCGCGGAGAGCGCCACGTGTCCCTGCCCGCGTCAACGCGGTAGGTGGCGTCCGTGAATCAGCGGGCGCCACGTGGCACTGCCCACGTCGCCCGCGCCTGCCCCGCGTACGGCCACCTGCCCGCGGTACGGCCACCTGCCCGCGGTACGGCCACCTGCCCCGGTCAACTGCTCCACTCCTTGCGTGGACCGCGCGCACAACGCCGCACCAATACCGTCTGCCACGTGTCCACCCGGTTCACCGTGCACCCGGGCCCAAATTCCGTGGACCGCGCCTGCTGCGCCGGCCAACAGGAAAGCGCCACGTGGCCCGCTCCCGGCGCACGCCCTCCGCGGTGGACCGCGCACCTGCCCGCGCCTTCAGCGCCTGCCCGCGGCCGCTAGCCGCCTGCCCGAGCGCCTTCCGCTGCCTTCCGCCGCTGCCCGCCTCCGCCGGCGATTGCCGGAAACACTGTTCCGGCGGTGAACAGTAAAATCACTGTAGCAAGCTCCGAAAAATACAAGTAAATAGCCCATCTTGACCGTTTTCGCGCGCTGATTCCAAATCCGGCGTCCGTTATGCCAAATTCCAATCCTATAAATTGCCGGAGGCTCCCGAAAAGGTATTTTTAATCCGAATTTCGCGCCGAGCCTAAATTTGATATCCACTCTGCGCGTAAACTCTTCTAAACATCCGACGGGGTCCCCCGATTACCCACGTGATCCATTTTAAGCCCCGAGTCCATCTCTTGTGTCCAAATTGGCGCGCGAAAACCGCCGACATGCCACGTAGGCTTCCAGAAGCTGCTGGTCACACTGTAGAAGCCCTGCAAAGATCCGGGTCACCACATAGAGGCACTGCGTCGACAAGTCGTGATAGCAAAGTAATAGGCCCAGCTCCGGAGCGGCACTCGAGGGGCGCGACCCCACCGAGGAAAGTATCCGCGCATCTCTGTCGAGCTCAATATGGCTTATGCAGGCTATAGTCCAAATCCACGATCAACAAGATCGACAGTAACCAACATAACATCTCTAACTCACTAACTGGAAATACTCAACAGTCGGGACCACCATCAACCCGACGGCTCCCACAACAGGACATCAACTCAATATGCAAACTCACTAGCTGTGTATACTCCACAGCCGACAACAATGAATGGTCCGAAAATCCCGAAAGACTAGAACCTACAACCCAAATCAAACAAGAACAGGCTCTAGGCATAGCCTCTCGTGGTTCTCGATCCAAAGAAGGAACAACCCTTAGAACCCAGATCACTCGAACCCTCCTAGGTGAGAAAGTTTACAGAAAAATGTGACATTTATTACTGAAAAATTATTTTCATTCGAACCCCCTCGGGGCGAGGACTAAAGTTTTCACGCCCCGAGTCCGCCAATTTGTACGGTTCGGGCACGCCAACAGACCTGCCAATCGGGTAAGGCCTTTTCCTACCCGAAAGGAACGGTAACATCCATAATAATACAACAAGTGTATGCGGAAGCTCAATATCAGAGTATTAAAAATCACTATAAATTTAAAACTTTCATTCGATAACATACAGTTAATGCGGAAATGAAAGCATACAAGAGTAAACCATGCGTTACTTTATTACACTTTACATTTCTGAACTTGCAAATAAAATTATTACAATTCCTTTACATAAATTCCTCACCATACAAGGTTCACTCAAGAAATATATAAATGGGATACCTCTTCTAGATCCTCTAGGTCTCTATGCTGCTGGGCCCTTGCCCCTGTCGTATACCTCGCCGTCTGCCTCTGAACCGCCGCGATCGCTGCATCCACACCCGAACCTGTGGGGGGGGAGTCACCCAAGGGGTGTGAGAACTACGACATAGTTCCCAGTGGGTTCAACCACCGAGAAAAAGTGTCCTACACCACTTGGTCCAATGGAAGCAATAATAATAGTGCTAGGAAACTAAAATCCTCGAATCAAAATGCAGCTATGCAAAATAATATATCACTGTCTGTATGTACACATCGACCCAGCACTACTCTGTCTAGTCATACTAGGCTACTAAGCACCAACTCGGCCACTATGCCGCTGCATACAGGGTTCAACTAACCCGGCCATCTTGGCCACTCTATTTTCTCTTTATTCTTTAAATTCTGGTGCTTTAGTTCAAGTTAACCCTCGAAAATTCTTATCCAACGGGCCCAAGCCCGGTAGTCCTGCTACCATAAGATAAGATTTCCAAGATTGCCGATAACACCCGCAAGTGTTACCCCATCCTACGGAAGAAACGTCCTGAACGGGTCACTGCCCGGGAGAGGGATTACTGCCCGTACCTCCAACCTGGGCTGGTTTCACCGTAGGCCCGCCCGTTTTATTTTTATATTTTCTTTCTTTTCTTTTTACTTTAGTTCTTAGCCTCTTTGCCTTTGAACACTTGCTTTCCTTTCTTATTCGAGCTTATAGCTCCCAATTTGCCACTGGCAAATCTCTTTCTCTTTTCTTTGAGCATTTAGCTCTTTACTTTCACCTTAAGCCTTTCGAAAGTACCTCGTCCGACGAGTCACTGCCCAGGGAGTCCTGCTCCACTTGACGAGTCTCAAATTCGAAGGCGCCATTTACATTCTCTTTATCTTAACTTTAAGCCTTTCGAAAGTACCTCGTCCGACGGGTCACTGCCCAGGGAGTCCTGCTCCACTTGACGAGTCTCAAATTCGAAGGCGCCATTTACATTCTCTTTATCTTAACTTTAAGCCTTTCAAAAGTACCTCGTCCGACGGGTCACTGCCCAGGGAGTCCTGCTCCACTTGACGAGTCTCAAATTCGAAGGTGCCATTTACATTCTCTTTATCTTAAGCAATTTGCTTGTCTTGCTTATTAACCATTTTTTCATCCCTTACCCTAGGTCTTGCCACACGGGTAACCAGAAAGTCTCCTGGACTCTTACACATTTCACTTTCTTTGTTTAACTCAAATTGAAGTTAAAGTTACTGTTCATTTGCCCAGACACCCTATGACTCTCTAGGGTTATATTTGTTTAATTCTTTAACCTTGGGATCTTATCCCGCTTTCCTGATTCCTTACTGAATCCTAGAGTTAACTTAACTCTATTTTCCTGTTCCACTTTATCTTAGAGTGACACTGACTCTAATATCCTGTCTGTGAATTCAAACTCCACTAGTTCACCTTAGGTTCCCTTTACCTAAGTTCCATGTCATACTTGTCCTAGAGTTCCCTGACTCTATGCTGATCACTAGTTCACCTTAGGTTCTCTTTACCTAAGTTCCATGTCATGCTTGTCCTAGAGTTCCTTGGCTCTATATTGATCACCCTATCCAGTGTCCTTAGGTTATTACCTAAGACCATGCCACTCATCCACCCTAGGGTAACTCCTAAGTTGATGTCACTCGTCAAACCCCTATACTAGGTTTTCTCCTAGTCTTACTACCAACAAACGTTGTTCCCTTATGTCACGTGATTCCTAGGGTTATACCCTAACATGATCACAATCATAATAGCTAATCCTTTTTCATGCATGCAATTATTTCCATCTTATTCATAAAATAATAATTATCTCTACGCATGCATAATCATCATATATCTTTGGCAACCAACAGTTGCACTTTTTCTCTATGTCCCTTTGCACATGCACATCTATTCCTCTATCTCCGGCAACCAACAGTTGCACTTTATCATCTGAATCCATCTACACATGCAATCATAATCATAATTACCTAACGCCTCTAACAGGCTAATATCATGCTTCAAATCGAAAAGAAAAGGAGCAAGGGGAGATGTCACCCATTTTCGGCAGAATTCCCCACCTTGAAGTGTCCCCAATTGCTTGCAGACACTTGCAATTGGTCTCCGCGCGATTCCACTTGCTTCCTCGAGCTTGCACGCAAAACGGTGCACATTCCTCGAGTCCGCACGCAAAACGGTGCACATCGTATAATCCTGCACGCAAAACGATGCATGTCATTAAAATCCATACTTAAAAATGGTGCGCGCCACTTCAACCGGCACGCAAAACGATGCGCGGCAACACGATCTGCACGCGAAACGGTGCACGTACCTCGAAACTGAACGCAAAACGGTGCACATCTGACTGTAGGGTTGCACGCAAAATGGTGCATATTTTTCTTAGCCCTGCACGAAAAGCGATGTAACTTATTAGAATCTACTCGTGAAACTGCGCGCATTGGTCCAACCCGCACGCAAAACGAAGCATGCACCCCGTATTGGCACGCAAAACGGTGCACTTTCTACTATGGGGTTGCACGCAAAACGGTGCACACTTTTCTCGTCCTGTACAAAAAACGAGATACAATGTTAGAGTCTGCACGTAAAACGGTGCTCATTAGTCCAACCTGCACGCAAAACGGAGTACGTACCTCGGGCCGGCACGCAAAACGAAGCACGTTCCTTTTTCAACTTTGCACGCAAAATGGTGCACGTTTTCCGAGTTCGCGTCCAAAACTGCGCGCATTTACCGAATCCGCACGCAAAATGGTGCTCACCTCCACGAGCTTTCACGCAAAACGAGGCGCATCCAAAACGCCCGCGAAACTCGCGCAGTAAAACGGCACAGAAAAGTTGGGTCCCTAACATGCACGTGGGTAAAGGGGGTCAAATCCAAAATCCAAAAGGAAACCTTAAAACTGTGCAAAAAATACCGCAAAATGGTATACGGGACCTACCTCAACATCGTCGCGTCGTCCAACGCGTCCACTAGGCTCTTTGGAACATCTTGCGCGCTCCACGGAGTCCACGGCGCGCTCGTGCGCCCTCGAAAACCCCGGCGAAAATCGCCTTCCACCCCTCCCCGTGCGCTCGGGTGAAGCCAACAGGGAGAAAAAGGAGAAAAAGGGGCAATTCGGGCCTAAATAGGCCGTTTCCGGACTTTCGGGCGCAATTTCCGGGCGCCCGAAAATTTTCGGGCGGCTACAGTAACCGCCCCCCAACGCGGTCCCGTGTCCACGGCGCGCCAACTCAGCGCCACGTCACCACGCTCGGCCAACCCGAGCGTGACACGTGTCCCTGGACCCGTGCACCGCGACCACGGAAACGTGGCGGCCAATCAGGGGCCGCCACGTGGACCGCACCCACGCCTGCTCTGACGCCCGCCTGCAGTGTCGCGTCGCGTCAGCGCGTCACATCGCGCTGATCGGCCAATGGGAGGCCGACAAGTGGCCTGTCCCCGCTGACCCGCTACAGTGCCCGCGCGCCTTCCCCGCGCACGCCTGCAGCCCTCGGTCAGAACGACCAATGGCGAAGCGACACGTGGCGCTCCCCAGCTACCACGCGCGCCTCGGGCTGCGCGCCCCCGCGCCTCGCGAGGGAAAGGCTTGCCTCGGGATTCGCGCCCATGCCTCGGGATCCACGCCCGCTGCCTCGAGATTCGTGCCAGCTGCCTCGGGATTCGTGCCAACGCCTCGGGATCCGTGCCAACTGCCTCGGGATCCGTGCCAACTCGGGATTCGGGCGCGCTACAGTAACTTCCGGGCGCACCCACCACCGGACCGGGCTGCTACAATGAACCGGGTTCGCTACAGTGCAGCCCGGTTCGCTGCAGCCCACAAATGCTTGATTGCTACAGTACTTTCCGGGCGCCCGGTTCCCACTTTCGGGCGCCCGAAACTTGGGCCTAAGCCCAGTTTCGCCCGTTTTCGTCCGTTCTTGCCCGTTTCTCGCCCGTTTTCGCTCAAATTTGACGGGCAGCCACAGTTTAACTTAATTTACCTCCTGGTACTTAAACTTTTCAGTTTGGACCCTCTCTGGGTTGCCAAAAGTCCCACTATACTTGAATTCGCTGGCGGAGCCCGTTCTCTCTATCCGGGTGTCCGATCAACGCGAACTTTTTACTGTGGCCATAAAAGACATTTACGGAGCTCCCGTAATTTTCTCGAAATTTTCTGAGACTGTGAATTTTCCACTTACAATCTGGGCCCACTTTCTCATGTAAGATTCAAGATCTCACATTCTAATCCCGATTTGGGCCCAATTCGTTTCCAGGTCATCCTTTACCTCAATAAATTCAATAAAATAGCATTTCATACCATTTTATTTACATTTATTTATATACCAAAATTCTGGTTCACTACAAAAGTAGTTCTTTTTTCTTTTTATAAAACCATCTTGATTTGAGAAAACACATTTTAATGATTTTTAACTCTTTTTAGACAAATTAGTTAGAAAATAAGTTTTATTCCCAAACCCCGAAGGGCTAATGCCTTCGCCCAATCAGACAAGAACAAACTCCGGCGACCTTTCGATGTTTGGAAGAAAAACATTGGTTGACTAAAATCATGTGCGTCCAAAAAGATTCTGGATTCAAGGTCCTGCTATCACTGGTACACCACTGCCACGAACACAGTGGCGACAAATAAATCGAAGAACTTGACAACTCGAGACCACCATTTACCCAAACGGCTCCCGCCACTGGTATAAGACTAGCTACATCTACCAGACTCCACTCTGCCCCCAAGCACGAGTGTAACATGCATCCTACACTAAGAAAAATCCCGACCACTCAGCCCACTACCTGGGCGAGGAAAACACTATGTCCAGGGATAGAATGTAAAGTGTGGATGTCTAAAGTATAAATGAACCTAGCCCAAGTGAGAGTTTTCTACTAGTCTGGTTGAACATACATCATATGACAGGGTGCTAGGTCAAGTTTCAATAATAACATTTGTTAATACAACTAGGAAGCATTAGTCGACATGAACTCAGTAACAACACAAGAAATTATCGTCTCTCACTCTAACATGCTTCCTAACTCCCTCGCAATCATGCATGTAATTCTATTCAATAGAATTAGAGAACCGTCCATCGATTTTGGAGACGAAGCAACCCACCTGAAAGTGCGTGTCGATACAAGGTCCAAACTGAACGTTGATAATCCTCAAGTTCTCACGATTCCAACGAGTCCAAAAATACCTGAAAACTCCTCTTGGGTACAAAGGTACAGTCCAAACATCACGGTAAGCAAAAATCCCCACGATCACAAATCTGAGGAAAGATCAATCCGAAAGAAGCCAAAATATCACCTGCGAGATGATCTCCAAAAATTCCAATAAAAATATGGCTGTGATCCTCGTGAAGCGAAGATGTCGATCGAGTCCTCACATGCCGAAATTTAATAACCGAGAGCGGAGATAAAAATCGAACAAGCTCGGGGGGTCTAGGAAAACCAGCAGCAAGAAAGGGGTTCAAAAATGCTCCGAATACCCCTAAAAAAACTCAAAACTGAGAGGAGCGGTAAACAAGGAAAGCGAAGATTTACCTCTCACAGAAATGCTTATGTAGAAATCGGCTAAAAATTCCTTCGGATCTGTCCAGGGGAGTCCACGGAAGAAACTGCGACGGAGAAAACCACCGAAAAAGAAAACGTCGAAGCGCGCCGGAACGGGAAAAACACTGATGTTGCGGACTCCAAAAATTTCCAAAATTCTACAGAAGGTGGAGGACTTGTAGAAGAAGAAATTTGTCAAAAGAGGAGCTCTAAAGGATCTCCAAAAATTTGAAAATAGAGGGAGAGAAGTGGCTTAAATAGGCAAGAGGATCAATGGTAACTCTATTTCGGGCTCCTCACAAAAAATCCGGCCGAACACGGGACACCGGCGCTAACCAACCACGGGGCGCCGCATGTCCCGCTCCACGAAACAGCAGGAGGGGACCTGCTCGCGGGGCGCCGCATAGCGCTCGCGTTTGTTGACGCGGGCGGCCGCCCGCGTGCCGCCGTACATGCCGCCAATTAGCGCCCGACACTGCGCTGATTGCGGCGAATCATAGCGCGCCACGTGGCTGGCGCTGCGTTGGTTGCGCCCGGTGCACGCCCACGGCCCGTGGACCGACCTACCCGCGCGTCGCGCCTGCCCGCTCCGCCGCCTGCTCGTCACTGCCGGCGCTGCCCCAGCCGCCGGAACAGTAACCTTGGCCTCGAAATCCGTGTTTTGATTCGAGATGGTTGTGACCATTCCTTTCGGGTAGCGTGAGGTCGTGCCTGATTGGCGGGTCTGTTGGCGTGCCCGAACCGACCCAATTGGCGGGCTCGGGGCGTGACAGATAAGAGTGGTATCAGAGCCTAGGAATAGTCCTAGGTTGTAAAGTACCGGGGCTTTGGATAGCGCGCCGACCACACAGATGACTTGGAGCAGAGAGTTGCCTTGAGCATGTTGTATCTGAGGTTACTGTTGATGCCGAGTTGATTCGGATCAACGCGGAAGCTCCAGCTCGATTCGGGGTTTTTCCGGGCTTTGTAGGCCGATTGAGGATGAGATTGGAAATTTCTGACTTCACCATGGAGCGCGGGAAATTCAGGAACACTTGGAACAGGTGTACTTTCAGATTACAGCGAGGTTCGGGAGGTTCCGGACTGACGCGGAGGACCCGGAGTCAAAAAGTGAGTCGGAACTGGCAATTTTGGAGCCGGTAATTGATTTGAGCACCCCAACTCAACGGACGAGCTTTTTGAAGAGAAAAAGCTGTGGACACGTGTACTTTCGATTTACAGCGAGGTTCGGGAGGTTCCGGACTGACGCGGAGGACCCGGAGTCAAAAAGTGAGTCGGAACTGGCAATTTTGGAGCCGGTAATTGATTTGAGTACCCCGCCTCAACGGATGAGCTTTTTGGAGAGAAAAAGCTGTGAGCGCGTGTATTTTCGATTTACAGCGGAGTTCGGGAAGTTCCGGGCAGCGGCGGAGAGCCCGAAGGCAAAAAGTGAGTTGGAGTTGGAATTATTGGAATTAATTAATTAATTAATTAATTAATAAAGCTTTTGCTTTATAAAAGCTTCCCCAGCCACCCTCTGCAGCAGAGAGAAAGAAAGAAAAGGAAGAAAGAAAGAAAGGGAAAGAAAAGAGAGGAAAAAGGAAAAAGAAAAGAAAGAAAAGGGATTGGAGCTTCTTGGATTTTTGGACTCGCCGTTGGAGACCGCGTGGATGCTCGTGGGCGTGCGGCGTGCGACAACGAGGTAAGTAATTTCAGTTTTTGGGGTTTTTTTCGGTGTTTTGGAGCTTTGAGGATTTTATTTGGTGTTTAAAAATCAAGAAAAAAATGGATTCTTGGATTTTTGGGATTTTCGGATTTTATTGGGTTTTTTTGGAAATTGCCGTCGACGGTGGCCGCGCGCGCGCGCAACGGCGCACGCGCGGCGCCAGGGTGCTGCTGTTGGCAGCACCCTGCGGCGACTTGCCGCTGGGTGCGGCGCCGCGTGCAGCAAAGAGCGGCACGCGGCGCTGCCCGGCCGCGCGCAGGGGCGCGCGGCAGGGCCGCGCGGCACCTCCTGGCCGCGCGCAGGCGCGCGCGGCAGGGCCGCGCGCAGGGGCGCGCGGCAGGGCCGCGCGCATGCGCGCGGCACCTCCTGGCCGCGCGCAGGGGCGGGCGGCAGGGCCGCGCGCGGGCCTGCGCGGGCCGCGCGGGCCGCGCGGGCCGCGCGCGGGCCTGCGCAGGCGCGCGGCCGCGCGCAGCGCAGTGGGCTGCGCGCGGGCCCGCGCGCAGCGCCGCTGGGCACCGCGCGCAGCGCCGCTGGGCACCGCGCGCAGCGCCGCTGGGCGCTGCGCGGTGCGCTCCGGCACCGCGCAGCGGGTCGCTGCGCGGCGCTGCTTGGGTTGGCGCCGTGCGGCGGGCCTCCCTCGTCGCGCGGCTGGGGTTTTCGCCGCTCGGCGTGCTCCCGGGACAGCGGTGGCGCCTCGGGTTGCGTGCCGGCGCCGTTTTTTCGCCGTCGGAGCCCGTTGGTCGCCGTCGGCCGCAGTTTTAGCCGCCGCGCGCTGTTTTTCGCTGTCGGCTGCTGTTTTCGCTCGCTGATTTCGCGCAGGTTTTCGTCGTTTTTCTCGAGCAGGTTGCGAGCAGTTTCGCAAGCGGTTTCGCTGTTTTCGCTCGCTGATTTCGCGCAGTTTTTCGCCGTTTTTCGCGAGCAGGTTGCGAGCAGTTTCGCAAGCGGTTTCGCTGTTTTCGCTCGCTGATTTCGCGCAGGTTTTCGCCGTTTTTCGCGAGCAGGTTGTGAGCAGTTTCGCAAGCGGTTTCGCTGTTTTCGCTCGCTGATTTCGCGCAGGTTTTCGCGCGGCTTTCGAGGTGTTTTCGCAGGGTTTTCGCGAGCAGTTTTGCGCAGTTTTCGCAGGGTTTTCACGAGCGGTTTGCGCAGTTTTTGCTGGTTTTTCGCAAGCTGTTTTTGAGCAGTTTTTGCGCCGACGGAGCTGTTTTCGCCGTCGGGCGCTGGTTTTCACCGACGGGCTGTTTTTCGCCGTCGGGCGCTGATTTTTCGCTGACGGAGGCTGTTTTCGCCGACGGAAGCTGTTTTTCGCCGTCGGATGCTCGGTTTTGACCTTTTTGATTGATTTCGCGATTTCTTCGCTTCTGGCAGCTTGCGGTGCGGTTTTAGCTTCCGCGGAGCGCGCGGTCGTGTGGTTGGTCGCCGCGTGCTCCGATTCGCGTGCGGATTCTGGCATCGGGCTTCGTGTTGCGTGCGGACCCCTTGGAGGCCAGGTAAGCCCGCTGAGCCAATTGCAAGTGTCGACGAGCAATTGGTGGCTTTCTAAGGTGGGTTGGTTTTCTCTCCAAGTCTACGGACTTCCTTCTAATTCTAATGTGTTAGGATTGCATGCTAGTTTAAGTGTTTTCTTGGAACTTAACTAGCACCCCCGTCATATGTGCATGAGTTTGACCAGACCATTTGTGAACCTTAATTTGGGCTAGGTTCCTTTATGTTTTAGACATCCCGCACTTTTTATATCCTTCGGGACTTAGAGTTTCCTCGCCCGGGTAGTGGGCTGAGTGGTCAGAGTGTTGTGGGACGGGTGTTGCACTCGGGCCCGGGGGGCCGAGTGGGGTCTGGTGGCTGGGTTAGGCCAGTGTTAGCATTTTGGGGAACCGTTTCAGATGAACGGTGGTCCCGGGGGTTTTCCTTTCCGCTGTTCTCCTCGTCACCACCAGGTTGGGATCGTGGTGCACGTGTGTTAGCAGGACCTTGAACCCAGAACCTTTTTGGATGAATACATGATTTTAGTCATCCTAATGTCCAACCACAAGCCTAGGGTTTCTAAGTCCTCAATGACCTATATCCTAGGCTCTGATACCACTCTAATCTGTCACGCCCCGGGGTCGAAACTGCGACCCGGGCTCGCTAACAGATCCGCCATCTGTACGGAAACTGCCGTACAGACGCAGCGTCTAGCCTGCAAAAGCCAAAACTACAGCTACACAGATATCAGAGCGAATAAAAAGCTGTACTATAAATTACTGTGACGCCCCACTTCCCAGGGGGTCACCCATCCTAGAACTACTCTAGCTCTAGCACGCTTAACTCTCATGTTCCTCTTGGATCTTGCTACCATCCAAAATGCTATAGCCGGGTTAGAGATTTAGTCCTATTATATCATTTATATAGAGGACTAATCCAAATTCCGGGGTGTCACATTCTTCCCCCCTTTAAGCCCTGACGTCCACGTCAGGCTCAAGCACACTCACAAGCACCAGGCGATGTGAGACTCGTCTCGCTAGCCTTAGCCGACCTTGTGGGGAGCTGCACTCCACCCACAACGGTCATTAGCCGGGGAGCCTCGCTCTACCCGCTATATAACCCTGGCTCAGCCGAGACTCATCTCACATTTCCGGCTGGTGAATGGCTCTGATACCAACTGTGACGCCCCACTTCCCAGGGGGTCACCCATCCTAGAACTACTCTAGCTCTAGCACGCTTAACTCTCATGTTCCTCTTGGATCTTGCTACCATCCAAAATGCTATAGCCGGGTTAGAGATTTAGTCCTATTATATCATTTATATAGAGGACTAATCCAAATTCCGGGGTGTCACATAGGTGGTTAGCAACCTTAGGGAGACCCTAGGGATTAGCACGAGAGAGTGTGTTGATATTGGGCGAAAGTATTTGATTGGTTATTGTTGTTCCCAAAAAGGATGTTGGGACTGATCGAGGGCGACGAGCTTTCATTCTTCGGATATTACGTTGGCGGCCGACAACGTAATGTTGGAGATGAAAAGAAGTACCCTCCTATACTTTCGCATGATTGAGTCGACGAGCCTTTTTGTCGGTATATAGACTGCGCGTTGCTCAAATGGCTAAATTTGGGCTAGTTGTTTCGTTGTGGTGTGCATATTGGCGATGACACCACATAGGGAAACGCACCTGTTTCGACTCGAGTCACGAGAGGGCTCGGGGTCAAACGAGGTACACGAGTTGCGATAGCTGGTGACCGCACTTATTGGTGTGGTCCAGTAACATAAGGAATCTTCTTGCCGATAGGCGGAAATTTTCCGCCGGCAGCGAGGCAGACTCTGACGCCTATGGGTGGCGTCAATGTGATAGTCGGAGCAGATCGGTAGGCTCCGGTGGCTGATAACGCAGCAAGCTGAGGCTGCATAAATGACGCATGGGTATACAGCGTCGCCGCATGTAGGAACAGTAGTAGAGCGGGTGGCAGTGGCCGCCGGGCTTTTGTCGGCGCACCTCGCACCTTCAGCAAAGAGTGTTATAAGCTTGTGTCAGCTAATTTGCTGGCAAAGTATGGTTGGAAAGGTCCAGTGAGAGACCGACTTGTAGAACGCTGGTGATCGCTATGTTGCGAGAACCAAGTAAATATGTCCTAAGAGTTAGGGCAAGAAGGATTTGCAGGCCTAGGGTTGGCTTCAAGATACGTGGATCTCTCGATAGAGCGAGAGTGTTACTGGCGTCGTTCTGAAGAACGGGTGTAATGGCAAGGATTGCCCCCGCAGGATTTGAGTGTTAATCACCAGGATGGTGAACTGTTGTGGTGCCTCGACCCAGTTGGGAGAGTGCACAAGAGCGGTAGGGGTACGTAAGCGAATCGCTTAACGCTGGGTTGTCTGCGAGTTAGCGTAGGGGCGTAGGACGCCCGACTATTTGGGTGCTCATGGAGCACAAGTATTGGTTAGCCGGAGAGAGCTGATTAGGTTGCATAGTAGCCTTTGCCCAGTGTGGCCAGAGTTGATAGAGAGTTTGGGGTCGTGGATTGACGACTAGTTAGTTGATCTTGCTTAGTGAGCATAGCGGTCGCGTGGCGACGATTAGCGGGTTCGCTTGGGGACGATCCGTGCCTGGACCATGTTTGTGGGCTGTGGGCCTGTAGCCCAGTGGGCAGGCGCAGTCAGCTGTGAGAGACAGCGGCCCGAGACCTGATGGCGGGGCATGATAGAGATTTGGTCAGGGCGGTAGTCCGAGCGATGACCCGAGAACGTGGAATGCCACGTGTGAGCATTGAGGCTATTAGCACATTGAGATTAGTACACTGAGAGTGTGATATGACCAGGCCATAGAGCTAGTGGTGATTGAGGTATTGTAGCTCCTAGTGGGAGTGTTGGTGTAGTAATCCTAAGTGAGGATCTACCCGTGTGATGATTGGGTCTGTGTGCTAGTGAGAGCCATTATACAGCATTGGATTAGTTTTGGGCTATAGGCCCTATTGGACCGTGGTCTGTGAATCTATTAGTAGTCCGAGATGTCGGGGTAACTGATAACCCGTGGACTTAGAGCGCTAGTAGCGTGTGAGATAGTTGAGGACTTGTGGATTGGCCTTTGCACTCCACATTAGGCAGCGGAGTGACCGGAAATGCGGTAAATATAATTAGTTGCAGATGCAACCTCCTTGTGAAAGGTAAAATGATCGCGAAATTAAAGTGAGAGAATTCGCAAGAAAAGACTTGGTCATTCGTGGCAATTGAGAGAGCAAGTGCTCAAATGTGTCTCCCACCTACTTGGTGAAAGTGGCTAGACACCAGGTCTGAGTTGTCCCTGAGTTGAGATAGGGATCCAGGAATGAGCTGCTCGTGTAATTATGGGCGAGCAGGCAATGTGATGCCGGTCACGAGGTTCAGTGAGCCCAGTAGTGATGGCAAGTTTCCCCCTCTTGATCAAGTCGGAGTCGAGATGTGACTCAAGTTTCGAGGACGAAACTTATTTTAAGGGGGGTAGAATGTAGTGAATCGGAATTTTGGTATATAAACAAAATGTAAATAAAAATGGTATGAAATGCTATTTTATTGAATTTATTGAGGTAAAGGATGACCTGGAAACGAATTGGGCCCAAATCGGGACTAGATTGTGAGATCTTGGATCTTACCTGAGAAAGTGGGCCCAGATTGTAAGTGGAAAATTCACAGTCTCGAAAAATTCCGAGAAAATTACGGGAGCTCCGTAAATGTGTTTTAAGGCCACAGTAAAAGTTTCGCGTCGATCGGACACCCGGATAGAGAGAACGGGCTCCGCCAGCGAATTCGAATATAGTGGGACTTTTGGCAACCCAGAGAAGGTCTAAACTGAAAAGTTTAAGTGCCAGGAGGTAAATTGAGTTAAACTGTGGCTGCCCGTCAAATTTGAGCGAAAACGGGCGAGAAACGGGCAAGAACGGACGAAAACGGGCAAAATTGGGCTTGGGCCCAAGTTTCGGGCGCCCGAAAGTGGGAACCGGGCGCCCGGAAAGTACTGTAGCAAGCCGGTTTTCGGGCTGCAGCGAACCGAGTTTTTCCACTGTAGCGAACCGGTTACTGTAGCAGCCCGGTCCGGACTTCGATGCGCCCGAAAGTTACTGTAGCGCGCCCGGAAGTTACTGTTGGCACGGATCCCGAGGCAGTGGCACGGATCCCGAGGCAGATGACACGGATCCCGAGGCATGGGCGCGAATCCCGAGGCAAGTCTTTCCCGTGTGAGGCGCGGGGGCGCGCGGCCCGAGGCGCGCGTGGTAGGTGGGGAGCGCCACGTGTCGCTTCGCCATTGGTCGCTCTGACCGAGGGCTGCAGGCGTGCGCGGGGAAGGCGCGGCGGCACTGTAGCGTGTCAGCGGGGACAGGCCACGTGCCGGCCTCCCATTGGTGGGTCAGCGCGACGCGACGCGCTGACGCGACGCGACGCTGCGGCGGGCGTCAGAGCAGGCGTGGGTGCGGTCCACGTGGCGGCCTCCCATTGGCCACCGCTATTCCGTGGTCGCGGTGCACGGGTCCATGGCCACGTGTCGCGCTCCGGTTGGCCGAGCGATGCCGACGTGGCACCTAGCTGGCAAGGCGTGGCACGTGGACCGGCGGCGGGACGGTTACTGTAGCCGCCCGAAAGTTTTCGGGCGCCCGAAAGGGTGCGCCCGAAAATCCGGAAATGGCCTATTTAGGCCCAAACCGCCCCATTTTTCCTCCTTTTTCCCTTTTTGGGCTTCACCCGAGCATGCGTGAGAGGGAGAAGGCGATTTCGCCCGGGGTTTTCGAGGGCGCACGAGCGCGCCGTGGACCCCGTGGAGCGCGCAAAAGGTACCAAAGAGGCGAATGGACGCGTGGCACGCCATGACATTGTCAAGGTAGGCCCCATTTGTCATCTTTGCGGTATTTTTGGCACAGTTTTAAGGTTTCTTTTTGAACTTTGGATTTGACCCCTTTGCCTACGTGCATGTTAGGGACCAAGTTTTACTGTGCCGTTTTACTGCGCGAGTTTCGCGGGCATTTTGGGCGCGCCTCGTTTTGCGTGCCGCTCGTGGAGATATGCGTCGTTTTGCGTGCGGATTCAAAATATATGCGCAGTTTTGGGCGCAGGCTCGGAAAATATGCACCGTTTTGCGTGCCAAGTTGAAAAAGGAACATGCACCGTTTTGCGTGCCAATGCGAGGTATGCTCCGTTTTGCGTGCAAGTTGGACTAACGGGCACCATTTTGCGTGCAGACTCTAACAGTACATCTCGTTTTACGTGCAGGGTCGAAAAAATATGCACCATTTTGCGTGCAACCCTACAGCAGAGTGTGCACCGTTTTGCGTGCCAATACGGGGTAAGTGCTCCGTTTTGCATGCGGGTTGGACCATTGCGCGCCATTTGACGTGTAGAATCTAATGGTTTGCGTCATTTTTCGTGCAGGGCTAGGAAAAATATGCACCGTTTTGCGTGCAACCCTACAGTCAGATATGCACCGTTTTGCGTGCAGTTTCGAGGTACGTGCACCGTTTCGCGTGCAGTTCGTGTTGTCGCGCACAGTTTTGCGTGCCAACCCTAATATGTGCATCGTTTCTCGTGCAGGGTCAGAAAAATATGTGCATCATTTTGCGTGCAACCTTAAGAGAAGTATGCTCCGTTTTATGCGCAAACTCGAGGGATGTGCACCGTTTTGCGTGCAAGCCGAGGAGACAAGTGGAGTCGCGCGGAGACCAATTGCAAGTGTCTACAAGCAATTGGGGACACCACAAGGTGGGGAATTCTGCCGAAAATGGGTGACCTCTCCCCTTGCTCCTTTGCTTTTCGATTCGAAGCATGATAGTAGCCTGTTAGAGGCGTTAGGTAATTATGATATTGATTGCCTATATAGATGGATTCAGATGAAAAAGTGCAACTGTTGGTTGCCAGGGATAGAGGAACAGATGTGCATGTGTAAAAGGACAGATGAAAAGTGCAACTGTTGGTTGCCAAAGATAGAGGATAGATTTGCATGCGTAGAGGATAAATATTATTTTTATGAATGAGATGAAAATAATTGCATGCATGAAAATGATTAGCTAGTCATGATTATGAGCATGTTAGGGTATAACCCTAGGAATCACGTGACATAAGGGAACAACAGTTGTTGGTAGTAAGACTAGGAGAAAACCTAGTTTCAGGGTTCACTGAGTGACGTCAAAACTTAGGAGTTATCCTAGGATTGGACGAGTGGCATTGTCTTAGGGGATGACCTAAGGACACTGGATAGAGTGATCAATATAGAGTCAAGGACTCTAGGATGAGTATGACATGGAACTTAGGTAAAGAGAACCTAAGGTGAACTAGAGGAGTTTAAACTCACAGACAAGAAATTAGAGTCAGTGCAACTCTAAGTTAGTAATGGAACAGGAAAATAGAGTTAAGTTAACTCTAGGATTTAATGAGGAATCAGGAAAGCGGGATGAGATCCCAAGGTTAAAGAATTAAACAAATATAACCCTAGAGAGTCATAGGGTGTCTGGGTAAACGGACAATAACTTTAACTTCAATTGGAGTTAAATGAAATGAAAGAGAAATGTTTAAAGAGTCCAGGAGACTCTCTAGTTACCCGTGAGGCAAGACCTAGGGTAAGGGATGAAAAACTTGGTTAATAAGCAAGACAAGCAAATCGCTCAAGATAGAGCTAAAACTTGGTTAATAAGCAAGACAAGCAAATCGCTCAAGATAGAGCTAAAACTTGGTTAATAAGCAAGACAAGCAAATTGCTTAAGATAAAGAGAATGAAAAGAGGATATAAATGACGCCTTCGAATTTGAGACTCGTCAAGCGGAGCAGGACTCCCTGGGCAGTGACCCGTCGGACGAGGTACTTTCGAAAGGCTTAAAGTTAAAAGCAAGCTAAAAGTGGCTAAAAGCATAAAGAGAATGTAAATGGCGCCTTCGAATTTGAGACTCGTCAAGTGGAGCAGGACTCCCTGGGCAGTGACCCGTCGGACGAGATACTTTCGGAAGGCTTAAAGTGAAAGCAAAGAGCTAAATGCTCAAAGGAAAGAGTGATAGTAATTGCCAGTGGCAATGTGAGCTGAAGGCTCGAGTGAGAGAGAAAAGAAAAGCAAGTGCTTAAGAGTAAAGATAAAGACAAATGCATAAAGTGCAGAAAATGGCTGAGTGCCCAGAGGAAAGGAAATGAAAGATAAGAAAAGATAATAAAACGGGCGTGCCTTCGAAGGTTGAAATGTGGTTCTGCGGGACGTAAAGGGCTTGCCCTCTCCCCGGGCGCACCAGGATCGGACGTAAAGGGCAACCCCCTCTCCGATAGCAGGTGGCCCGAAGAACACATTTACTTCGTAGGACGGGGTAACACTTGCGGGTGTTATCGGCAACCTTAGAAATCTTATCTGATGGTAGCAGGACTACCGGGCTCGGGCCCGTTGGATAAGAATTTCTGAGGGTTAACTTGAACTAAAGCACCAGAATTTAAAGAATAAAGAGAAATTAGAGTGGCCAAGGTGGCCGGGTTAGTTTAACCCTGTGTACAGCGGCATAGTGGCCGAGTTGGTGCTTAGCAGCCTAGGGTGGCTAGACAGAGTAGTGCTGGGTTGATGAGTATACACAGATAGTATAGTGACATATTATAATGCATAGCCGCATTTTGATATTGAGGATTTTAGTTTTCTAGCACTATTATTATTGCTTCCATTGGACCAAGTGGTGTAGGACACTTTTTCTCGGTGGTTGAACCCACTGGGAACTCTGTCGGAGTTCTCACACCCCTTGGGTGACCCCCCCCCCCCCCCCCCCCCCCACAGGTTCGGGTATGGATGCAGCGGACGAGACGGTTCAGATGCAGACGACGAGGCATACGACAGGGGCAAGGGCCCAGCAGTATAGAGACCTAGAGGGTCTAGCAGAGGTACCTTTCTTTTATGATCGAGTGAACCATGTATTGTGAGGAAAAGCATTATAATATTATGTAATTGTAAGTTGAGAGATGTAAAATGTAATAAAGTTTATTATGGCTCATTCTTATCATGCTTTCATATCGGCTTAAACTATTTGTTTATTGAATGAAAGTTTTAAATTAGTAGTGATCTTACTCTGATATTATATCTCATCATAAGCATTGTTTTGATTCGAGATAGTTGTGACCGTTCCTTTCGGGTAGCGTGAGGTCGTGCCCGATTGGCGGGTCTGTTGGCGTGCCCGAACCGACCCAATTGGCGGGCTCGGGGCGTGACAAATCCCAACCGCATATTTTTTCATCCAACGGCTAAAAACTTGATAGCACCGATGGCTTGGTGCTATCGATAGTATTCTAGCCTAATTCTATATATATATATATATATATAATTAGGTTACTCTGCTATCGATAGCGCTAAGTCCTTGATGCTATTAGGTTTTTGACCCTTGGATGAGGAGAGATGGGATTAGGATGATAGTGGGCCCTTTGAATTTAGTGGGTGGTTGGAGAAATAGTATGATCTAAGGGATGAAAATGATTGAAGGGGTAGATTTAATGGTGGAAAACTTGGTAGCACCAAGTATTTTGTGCTATTAATAACATAGTAACCGATCTCTCTCTCTCTCTCTCTCTCTCTCTCTCTCTCTCTCCCTCTCTCTCTCTCTCTCTCTCTCTATATATATATATATATATATATATATATATATATATGTTACGGCTTTTTGGTTTTGGCATATTTCGTGAGTCAAGTAAGTGAGTTGAGTCGGAGTCTTAAAGGGATCAAATTGTCAATCAGCATTCAAAGACTTAGAGAAGATTCAACAAGAGCTCAAGTTGACACTCAGTGTCTTGAGTCTTGAAGATTGAAGTTGAAGAATTGTGGATCAGTTACATCAATCTCAAGAAGAAAGTATTCAAAAGGATCAGGTATGGTTAACTAAATAATTTTGGTGATCCGAATACTTTCTTATAGTATAGAAACACTTGGAAGAATTTTTAATTTCATAATAATCAAAAACTGGTGTTCGGACATGTTCAGGATCCGGATCAGGGCCAACGATCCGGATCCCGAAGGTTGTTGCTTCATACAAGACTTCGATCCGGATCCTTGCAATTTCCGATCCGGATCCCGAATGTTAAGTTTTCTAATTTGTATGAACGATCCGGATCGGGCAATGCGATCCGGATCCCGAACCCTTGGTTTTCTGGAATCGTCAATCTCGTTACGACGATCCGGATCGCAGTAAATCCGATCCGGATCGCCGTCCTGAAAATTTCCAGATAAGGTAAGTTTTTGATTCTTATCTCTTTCCAAAGGTTTCTAAACTATAAATAGACATTTAGGGTTTCTCAAAAACGTGGGAGCTACGGCCGATCTTTTCATAAAACTCTTGAGAGCAACCCTAGAGGCTAGGTTTTTATCGATCTTCTTTATAGCCTCTTTTAGGTCAATTCGATGGTTCTTTCAAGAACATATCTTTTGTCGAATTGATCTAATCTTTGCTTAGAGATTTCTTCTACGGTTCCTCAATGAGAATCTAAGCAAAGGATCACCATCGAAGTCAATATTCTTATCGACTGAGTTTGCGTCGTGGATTCGACGTGGCATCGTGGATTCGGTGTGCTAAAGGCGTTTCGTGGATTCGAAACGTGTGCTCGTGGATTCGAGTGGCGTTCGTGGATTCGAACGTGTGCAGTGGGCGTGCAAAATCGGTGGAGCGCGAGGTCCAAGAAATTGAAGGAGGGGTTAAATCCGTGGAGACGGTAATCACCTTGTTATTCTTCTTTTCTTAGGGATTGTTATTGCGTGGATATCCAACCGGTCAGCGCAAGGTCCGAAGAAGCTGAAGGAGGGGTTTGAGTCCGTGGAGTCGGTAATCACCTTGTTATTCTTCTATTCTTAGTGGATTGTTATTGCGTGTTGGTCCCGTGGTTTTTCTCCTGGATTGGAGTTTCCACGTAAATCTCGGTGTGCTGTTTTTATTTTCCGCATTGGTTTTTATTTTGCACTGAGATTGAGTTTTTAAGTATTACACCTATTCACCCCCCCCTCTAGTTGTTTGATAGTACCTATTTAGATCCTTGTGGATCCTTAATAACTCTACAATATATATATATATATATATATATATATATATATATATATATATATATAGTTGTGCTGGAATACTATCGGTAACAAACGGGTTTCGTTGCTACCAATTTATTTTTGATAATGAATCTTTCATATCAACGAGCGACACCATTGAATGTGATCTATACGATTTGAAATATTTAAAAATTAAATTTCAATTTTTTTGACATCATTAGCCTAATGATCAAAGAATTGTAAAATTTGTAATTTTAATGATCGATATGAGATATTTTTTCGTTTAACGGTGTAAAGAAATCTAAATCAATTAAATTTTGATTATAAAATTCTTTACACTGTTTAAAACAGGATTTATACTCTTGATCTTGATTTTATGGCTTCCATCATCACTTTTTAAAGAATATTTATTTTCAATCGTTTATTTTTGTGTTCGTTCAATAGACAAGAGAACAATATCAAAAAAGTATGAAATTTGATTTCTAAATAGTTTAAATGATTTAGATCATGTTTAACAATGCCGATCGTTGATTTGATAGTTCCATCATTGAAAATAAATTGATAGCAAAAGAGCTCGTTTACTACCGTTAGTATTTCAGTTCAACTCTATATATATATTATAAATTTTTACTATTTAAATTTTAGGCCAACATAATATAAAAAAAATTATTGTGAATTTTAATTATTAAATTAAGATTCTATATATATATATTCTTTTTAACTTTTTACTTAATAGTAGGACTGAAAATCTAACATATTGTTCGCGAGACAAATACGAGCTAAATTTTTTAGCTCGATATTTTACCGAGCAAGCTCATGTTGGGTTTGTTGACAATCCTAATTAAGGGTTGAAATAAAAAGTTAATTTAGCTTACTTACTAACTAAAGTTAAATATCGCTATAGGCGAAAATATATTTGAAATAATTAGCACTTTTTAAGAAATAAATATGATCTTTTAAATTTTGTAAGAATATATTTTTTATTACATATGCTTAGAAAGAGTTGTACAAAATTATTCATTATTTCTTAAAAAAGTAGCTAAATAAAATAGGTTAAAAGAAAATAAACTTGTGTACAAAATGACAGGTAGAAAAGAGAATAACACTATCTATACCTACCCAAAAAAAAAAAAAAAAAAAAAAAAAAACATTCAAATATATATATATATATAGGAAAATGCTATGTGTACACCCCTTTCGGGGTGTACATCATACACCCCACCCATTTAAGGGTGTGGGTGTGATGATGGGTCACTTGATGTGACCCGTAAAAAATATCGCCACCATTAAAATGGTGGAGGTGTATGATGTACACTCCTTCCGGGTGTACACATAGCATTTTCCTATATATATATATATATATATATATATATATATATATATATATATATATATATATATATATATATATATATATATATATATGGGATAATTACCTGTGTACCCCTGAAATATGAAGAAATATCTGATTTACCCTTTTTATTTTTTTCTTTCCAATATATCCTTCATACGTTCCACCGTTATTAAAAATACCCCTACCGTTTCCCTTTGTTAAGTTAACTAGGGTTAAACCAGAGTTAAATAATAATCGGAGTTGAAAACTATCAGATATACCTATTTTGCCCGGGTTTAGGGTTTAGGGTTTAGGGTTTAGAATTTTTTAGGGTTTTAGGGTTTAGGGTTTAGGGTTTTAGGGTTTAGGGTTTAGGGTTTTTTAGGATTCTAGGGTTTAGGGTTTTAGGGTTTAGGGTTTAGGGTTTTTTAGGGTTTTAGGGTTTAGGGTTTTAGGGTTTAGGGTTTAGGGTTTTAGGGTTTAGGGGTTTAGGATTTTAGGGTTTAGGGTATATTTGAAAGGACAAAATAGTAATTATACACAGATAACGGCAGTTCCAAACGGTACACTAACAGAGTTTAACTTCAGGGGTATTTTGGAAAGAAGTTGGAACGTAAGAAGGGTAGTTTTAATATTAGCCTTCTAATAAGGGTAAATCTGAAAACAGGAAAATTTTTAGGGGTATGTAGGAAATTGCCCCTATATATATATATAGGAAAATGCTACTTGTACACCCGTAAGGAGTGTACATCTCACACCCCCACCCATCTAAGGGTGGAGGTGTGATGAGGGGTCACTTGATGTGACCCGTAAAAAATATCGATACCATTAAAGGGATGGAGGTGTAGGATGTACACCCCTTCGTGGTGTACATGTATCATTACTCATATATATATATATATATATATATATATATATATATATATATGGGAAATGATACTTGTACACCCAAAACGGGGTGTATATCACACACCCCACCCATCCAATGGGTGGGGTGTGATGATGGGTCAATCGATGTGACCCGTAAAAAATATCGCCACCATTAAAATGGTGAAGGTGCATGATATACACCCCTTCGGGGTGTACATGTAGCATTGCTATATATATATATATATATATATATATATATATATATATATATATATATATATATATATATAAAATAAAATAAAATTTATTATTATTTTTAAATAAATAAAATATATATCATAAATGTAGGAGTCGTAATGATATATTGACAAGATTGGTATTGGTGTTGACCCGGTGAATCTCCTCAATATTCTCTCCCCTGTTCCAAATTTTCTACTCCCCCGTTTCGTAGGACGCTGCGTCGTTCTCTTCACAAACGCACGACTCCCATTGGTCCTTTTTCTTAATTCGAGAAAACAAAAATGGTGCCCATGTGGCATGGGCGCAATTTCGCCTCTCCTTTAGATCTGAAACGGGAGAGCGGCGACGACGAAACCCTAGAAAGGACCCTCCTCTTTGGCGGAGAGGGAGAGTGAGAAATAGATGGGTTTGATAGATCTCAAATCTGGTGAGATGGTGATTGAGGAGAAAATGGGTTTTGGAGGCAAACAAGGTACTAAGTATAGGAGGATGGATTCGGAGGATGAAGCTGAGGAGGAGAGCGATCATTTGGGTGCGAGGTGGAGGGAGAAAGGAAGTAGCAGGAAATATGTCTATGTTTGTGCCCTTTTTGCTTCCCTCAATTCTATTCTTCTTGGCTATGGTGAGTTGTATTTCTTTCTAGTTGTTTTTAGCTTTGATTTAAACTTTTAATCTAAGATTTTAGTGCCGTGGTACTGGGACGATGATTTTAATTGTGAAAATTTGAATCAGGTTGTTCGGAATGATGCTTAGAATGGTCCATTTTTGTGTGATTTGATAAATGGGGGTGCTAAATTTTTTATTTTATTTTATTCAAATTGTTAGTAGTTTGGGGAAATGTTTGAACAATAGAGATAAGCATGTTTGATTGATTGCTTCATATCATATCATCTTCTTTTAGAAATAGTTGTTATGTGGCATGTATGAAATTACAAGATCATAAGTGTTTGCCCTTGAAGATCCATTAATTGGTTTTGTTTTGTTCTTTTATTTTTGTTCTAGATGTGGGTGTTATGAGTGGAGCTATTATCTACATTCAGAAGGATCTCCACATTACAGAATTCGAAGAGGAAGTGCTGGTCGGTTGCTTGAGCATCGTCTCGCTCTTGGGTAGCTTGTCGGGAGGCAGAACCTCCGACGCTATCGGCCGGAAATGGACTATGGGCTTGGGCGCCGTCGTCTTTCAAACTGGCGCCGCTATTATGACCTTCGCTCCCTCCTTCGAATTTCTATTAATAGGCCGGCTTTTGGCTGGAATTGGTATCGGCTTTGGCGCAATGATCTCTGCTGTATACATCGCGGAGATTTCCCCTGCAATTGCTCGGGGCACTCTCACTTCCCTCCCTGAAATTTGTATAAATCTCGGTATCCTTCTCGGTTACGTATCAAATTATGCTTTCTCTGGTCTCTCGGAACATATAAACTGGAGGATAATGTTAGGCGTCGGGATCCTTCCGTCGGTATTTATTGGTTTCGCTCTATTTGTGATACCCGAGTCGCCAAGGTGGCTAGTGATGCAGAAGAGAGTCATAGAAGCCCGGTCGGTTTTGTTAGCGATTAGTGAGAATGAAGCGGAAGTCGAAGAAAGACTTGTTGAGATTGAAGAAGCTGCTGGGGTTTTACACGCAGCAAAAGGACATGAGGAAAAGGCTGTGTGGAGGGAGCTACTGAGCCCTTCTCCTGCCGTTGCTCGAATGTTGGCCGCAGGATGTGGGATTCAATTTTTCCAACAGATAACTGGAATTGATGCCACTGTGTATTATTCTCCTACAATTTTCAGCAGTGCTGGGATTAAATCTGATAAAGAGCTTCTCGCTGCAACAGTTGCTGTTGGATTTACCAAGACAATGTTCATCTTGGTTGCAATTTTTCTTATCGATAGAGTTGGACGAAAGCCCTTATTGTATGTCAGCACAATTGGGATGACTGTATGCTTATTTATGTTAGGTATTGCTCTCACTTTGCAAAAACACGGATTGGGATTGGTTTCTCCGAAATTCGGGATTGATCTAGCGATTTGGGCTGTATGTGGTAATGTTGCATTCTTTTCGGTCGGCATAGGGCCAATATGTTGGGTTCTCTCTTCGGAAATATTCCCTCTCAGATTGCGAGCTCAGGCCTCTGCACTTGGCCAAGTCGGAGGGAGAGTGAGCAGCGGCTTGGTTTCGATGTCCTTCCTTTCTGTGGCCCGTGTTATATCTGTTGCGGGCATTTTCTTCATCTTTTCTGCATTATCTGTTGTATCAGTAGTGTTTGTGTACATTTGCGTTCCCGAAACCAAAGGAAAAACCTTGGAACAGATTGAGTTGATGTTTCAAGGTGGAAGAGAGTGGCAGGAGGGCGAATTGCAGCTCGGAGATGTTGAACATCTGATACAAGAGTGACAATCAACTGGCTCTGAGATGTTTCTACACAGACAAATGGCTTATTATTCTCTTCTCAACCTTTGTTGTTGTATGTCTATTTACAGAATCAGAAACTGGAAAAGAAAAGGCAAAGAATGGGTATTTTATTCGGGCTTGTTTTTGTGCCCGCAAATATTTTGTATGTAAAATATGACTTTCAATAAAACTAAAAGTTCAGGTGAACAAATTTTCAGTCAATTGCTTTGGAATTATTCCATTTTTTTTTCTTCTTCTTTTTCCTAAAAATTCATATATAAGCACATAAGCAGGTTTTAGACATTGACGCCACCATTTAGAGTGAAAGTTAATTATAGCATTTTGAGAAAGTAGAGTTAGGGGGGAATTTAGTTTAACTTAAAACTGTTTCATTTCCCTTAACTTTGGTGAAGTAATGTATGTATATAATGAGATTCCTTCATAATAGTTTCCAGGTATCCTCATTAAAAGAACCTTGCAGTTCATTTATAACTAGAAGTAATATTTTGCAATAGAAGATACTAAGTTGGTTGTAGTTCATTTGTAACTAAAAGGAATATTTTGCAATAGAAGAAAATTTAGTTGGTTGGGCCTAATACCAGCTGCAGTTTCATTATGCACATAGCAATTGAATGAATTTTCTATGCTGCCATGTGGTTTTACCTGTAATTTTATAGAATTCAGTGTCTACTTCTGAATTCTTATTCTGCAGTTTGTCCTGATTGAAGATACACTTTTAGCTATGCATCTGTATCAAAGAAGTGATTCCACTAAATGCCACTTTTTTTTTTTTTTTTCTGTAGAAATAGTAACCAAATAGAAGCTTTGAATGGTTCAGGAAAGTTCAAAAAAGGCTGCATTATTTTGCATCCCACTATTATATGTTTTATTTAATTTTTGTTTATAAATTCGTTTTCACCGACACTTATTATTCCCACCACATGGGATTAGCTATAGTTTATAGAATTAAAGCTTCTGAAAAAAAAAAAATTTAAAAAAAAGAGAAAAATTTTGTTCACTTATGAGTTAGGAGTTTTTGATATTGAGATCCATTTAATTTTTCTTGGATCCATTTAATTACATGATGAGTAGGAATATAAAACGGATCGGATGGCCCACACCCGATTACTGCAAGCCGTGCTACAGCTACCCGGTCCGACAACCCTGTCCATCATACGGCCGAGATAGAAAAAGGCCTTAAAGAATCTCTTTTGATTAAAATGACCAGAATACCCTCCCAACATTTAAAATTTGAACGCTTAACAAAGGTATTTTGGGCAAAAAATTTAATTTAATTTTTTTATAAACTATTTTATATGTATAAATATTTTTATAAATCTTCAAATTCAACATAACAAATAATTCTTAATTTCATTCTTTTTCTTCTATAAATACTAATTCTTTCTACTTTCCATCTAAAATTTTTCTTTTCTCAAATTACTATACAAAATTTTTTCAACAACAATTCCTATAAAGTCTCACCGTACAATATCTTAATCTCATAACAATATTTAATCTCTTAATTTTTAGTTTTATAATATTTTTTAATTAATTATTTTCTAGTATTTTTGTGTTATTTTTTTTATATAATATTGTATGAATTTTTTCATATAAATTTTTCTTATACTGATTATATTTATAAATACTATGTGAGTAATCAATCAGAAACTGTAGTAGATAGTCTACACAAGATGGCGCCAGTTCGCAACCTCAACAAATTTTAGACGCAAGTTCTAAAAAAGCATCTAAACGAAGAACAAGTGAAATATGAAAGCATTTCAATATCAACAAAATTAAAGATCATTATTTATGAGCTATTTATACAATATGTGAGATTTATTATTATTGTGATAGTTCTAGTGGAACTGATCATCTTACCAGACATATTCAGAAACATCTAGAAAAAGAAGAAAGATAAAGAGACAAAATAACTTACTTTTATATTTTATGGAATAGTACATTTCAATATTCACATAAATGTAATAAAAAATAATTTGCATAGTGTACTGTAAAAGCTGAGTAATCGTATATATTTGTTGAATCTCAATATTTTGAACATTATGTAAAAATTATTTTAAATTTTGCATAATTTTTTTTTTTAAATATTAGTCATAAAGATGCAGTAAAAATATTTCATGGATATATACAAAATTTGATTTCAAGTTTAGAAATTTTGAATTCAAAAATTTTACTTACTTTCCGATGTTTGAACATAAAAAAATGAATGTAATTTTATATGTATTAATATATATTAAAATAATTTTAATTGAATATTACAAAATCGAATTATTAGTTCTTAGCTTGACAATATGAATGCTAATATGTGGGAACTCATGTTTTTGAAAACTAATAATTTATTTTTGTAATATTCAACTAAAATCATTCCAAATATATATATATTAACATATATAAAACTACATTCATTTCTCAAATATCGAAAATAAGTAAATTTTTTTAATTCAAATTTTATAAAATTAAAATTAAATTTTGTATATATTCAAAAAATGGTTTTACTGTATTTTTACATACAAATAATATTTTGAGAAATTTTTTTTACGTGAAATTTAAAATAATTTTCACATAATATTTAAAATATGAACATTCAACAAATATATATGGTTACTCAACTCCGACAGTACATCACGCAAGTTATTATCTATTACGTTTATGTGAATATTGAAACATAGTAACTTCACAAAAGTAAAAGTAAAAATAAGTTGTGATTGTTCTGTCTCTTTACATTTTTTTTATCTTATGCTTCTGAATATATTTGTTAAGATGATAAATTTTATCATAACTATCGCAAGAATAATGAGTATCACATATTATACAAATAGCTCACAAATCATACCCTTTAATATCTCTGATATTGAAATGGTTTCATACTTTACTTGTTTTTCGATTGGACGTGTTTTTAAAACTTGCGTCTAAATTTTTTAGAAGTTGCGAACTATTACCATCTTGTGTAGAACCACCGACTACAGTTTCTAATTGATTACTGATATAGTACTTATAAGTATAATCAATATAATTTATTTTTTTTTTTTTTTTTTTTTTTTTTAGGCCCTGCTGCCTACTTCTGTTGCCTAGTTCAACCTCCTTTTGAATGAAGCGGTAGCATGCTACCTTTTTCTCAAAAAAAAAAAAAAAAAGTATAATCAATATAATAAAAATTTATATAAAAAATTCACATAACATTAGTTAAAAAAAATAACACAAAAAAACAAAAAAACAAAAAAAAAAGGATTAATTAAAAAATATTATAAAACTAAAATTATAGAGAATAAATATTGTCTTAAGATTGAGGAGTTATGCAGTGAGATAGTAGAGACATTTTGTACGAAGAGTTGTTGAAAAAATTTAAAAGTAATTTGTAAAATAAATTTGAGAGAAGAAAAATTTTAGATTGAAAGTTGGAGAGTAAAAAGAATTAGGATTTGTAGAAGAAAAAAATGAAAGATTTATTGTGATAAATTTAAAAATTTATAAAAGTATTTATAGATGTAAAAAAAAATTAAAAAATTATTAAAAAAATTATTATTATTATTATTATTTTTTGACTAAAATGCCTTCTTTGATAGTAAAAATTTTTGGGTATATATAAATATATATCCCTTTAGGAGTGTATATTTTACACCCCATCCCATCCTGAGATAGAGTGAATTTCACTCATCACTCAATGTGACAAATAAAATAATATACATTCCGGAATGGGGTGGGTATAGGATGCATGTACACCTAGCATCTTTCAAAATTTTTAATGTTAGAGAGGACACTTTAGTCTTTTTGATTAAAAAAAAAAAAAAAAAAAAAAAAACCGTTGGGCCCGCACCCCAAGGATCTGGCAGGGCAGACCTTGGTGCTCGAGAAACCCATTAAGGCCTAGCTCTTAGGGGCGGGGCCTAAGCTTGGCCCTAGGAGCCGGGCCGAAACTCAATAGAGCCTTGACTTTTTAAATATCATAGGCCATGAACCTAAGGTACCGTTTGGATGTGGCTTATACCGGAATAAGTTATACCAGGTATAGATATAAAGTAAGGGATAAACCTGGTTTAAACTTAAATTGTGTTTGGTTGGGAATGAGACTTAAACCTAGTATAAAAAAATAGGTGTTTGGATTGGGGATGAAGAATAAGTGGTATAAAGTTGACTTTTATGTTTAATGACGATGTGACCTTTATTTTTATGTATATTATAAATTTGATAATTAAAGAATGTATTAGAATTTTTTAATTGTAACAAATCTTATATATTATATTTAATTAATTATTTTTTTTTTAATAATTTTTTCAAAATTAAAATTTTAAAATTTATTCAAATTTTAATTTTTATTTATTTTAATTTTTAAAAAAATTTTAAGCGTGAGCAAAAAAAATGTTTATTTTAAAATTTTAAGTAAGAGTAAAAATTTTAATTTATAAATTTATATAAATTTTAAAAAAATTATAAAAATATTGTATAAATTTTAAAATGTTTATTTTTTAAAAATAAAATAAAATTTTTAGATTTATTAAAATATAAAATAAAAAAAATTAAAATTTATAAAATTAAAATTTTAAAATTTAAATATTTATTAAAATTTAAAATTTTTAATAAAAAAAAAATTCAAACGAAGTAAAAAAGGAAAAAAAAAACAAAAAAAAAAACCGAAGTATAAAAAGAAACAAAAAAAAATCAAGTATTATAAAAAAAAAATGAAAAAAAAAAAAAAAAATCCCCTTCCCAAGGCATTTCTGCCTTGGGAAGGGGGGAGTTGGGGGGATATTCCCCCCCCCCAATACCTGGTATGGGGGGAATATCCCCGTGTGGAGGGGGATATCCCCGTTTGGATGGGATATCCCCAAACGGGGATATCTTCAAACCGTTTGGGGATAAAGGGGGGATATCCCCCCTTTATCCCACTTCCAAACAAGGGCTAAAAGTTCCTACCTAGGCCGTGACGGGCTGCAGGCTACTTCTAAACTTAACACGGCCTAGATTTGAGACAGGCCGGATAGGGCCAGGCTGACGGGCCCTTGGGGGTAGGCCCAGCATGGCCCTAAGAGTTGGGCGGCGCATCCTAGGTACTCGTGCTGAGCCACGGCCCGACCCATGTACATATATATCTATTATAAATTTGTGTGTACGTGATAGCAATCCAAACACGAGTGAGTTAGGATTAGCTTTTGTTCGTTCGTTTATTAACAAGTCAAACACGAGCTAATTCTTTAAAATATCAGCAGATGCCAAGCAATTAATATTTGTAAATTTTCTATTGTTTGGTCTATCTCTTTGACTAATTTTAGTTCTTAGATTATGCTATTTCATCAATCACCCACCAAACTCAAGGGGTCACTATCATCCTAACCACACAACCCTTCATCCAAGGAAATATATATATATATATATATATATATATATATATATATATATATATATATATATATATATATAAAGTCCGACTACTATATTATTAATAGTACCAAATTATTTGTGCTATCAAGTTTTTCTACTCTTAGATTAACCCCTTTGATTATTTCATCCGTTAGATTTTACTATTTTCCAACCACCTATTAAACCCAAGGGGCCCACTATGATCTCAACCACATATTTTTTAATCTGAGGGTTAAAAACTTAATAGCACAAATAACTTGGTACTATTAATAGTATTCCAGCCTAACTCTCTCTCTCTCTCTCTCTCTCTCTCTCTCTCTCTCTCTCTCTCTCTCTCAGAGAGTTGGATTGTGTGTTTTTAGAAGTACGGAGCCCTCCGTACTCCCAAGTTGTTTTTAATATTGGGATTTCCAAATAGACGATCAGCTCTATTAGACTTGATATAAAATTTTTAAAATATTTAGAAACTAAATTTTGTGATTTTTCGATATCATTTACCTAGTTATCTAAAAGACTCAAAATCAATGGCTGAAAATAAAAATCTCAGAAAATATGATAATATGATACTAAAATTGTAGATCAAAAATAATTTATTTATTTATTTATTTATTTTTGAAAGAAAGGTAGCATGCTACCCGCTTTATTTATTTTTTAAAAGAAATGTGAAGCAACTAGGCTTCGAACTTGGGTCTGGGTATCAACCACCAAGTCCTTTGCCACTTGCACTAGGGACGATGCATTCTAACCGTACATTCCTACATCCCTTTGCCACCATCATCCTAATCATACATTCCTACATCTAAGGGTAAAAAACTTACAAGTACAAATAACTTAGTGCTTTTACAAACATAGAAGCTCAATTATATATATATATATATATATATATATATATATATATATATATATATATATATATGAATTACAGGAAATTAAGTGGTTGACTTGGACATATATATATATATATATATATATATATATATATATATATATATATATATATATATATATATATATATATATATATATATATATATATATATATATATATTAGCTCATATGTTTTTAAAAGTATCAAGTCATTGGTGTTTGTAGGTTTTTGGCCCTTGGATGAAAGGATTGACGGCTAGAATGATAGTGGGCCCCTAGGGTTTAGTAGGTAGTTAGTGGAACAGTATGATCTAAGAGGTGGAATTGATTAAATGAATAAATCTAGCAGTGAAAAATTTACAAACACCAAATAATTGGTATTTTTACAAGCACCATAGCCAGACTCTTATATATATATATATATATATATATATATATATATATATATATATAAGAGTCCGGCTACTATACTATTGATAGCACCAAACACTTGGTGCTTCCTGCGAGTTTTTCACTGTTAGATCTATCCTTTTGACTATTTCCACCTCTCAGATCATATTATTCCACCAACCATCCACTAAATCCTAAAGGTTCGCTATCATCCCAACCGCATATTTCTTAATCTAAGGACTAAAAATTTAATAGTACCAATGACTTGGTGCTATCGATAGCATAGTATATATCCTAGTTATATATATATATATATATATATATATATATATATATATATATATATATATATATATATATATATATAAAATTGAACTCCTATATTTTTAAAAGTATCAAATCATTGGTGTTCGTAAGTTTTTAACCGTTAGATGAAAAGATGTGTGGCTAGAATAATAGTGTGCCCCTTAGGTTTAGTGGGTGGTTGGTGGAATAGCATATCTAAGAGGTGGAATTAGTCAAAAGATTTGATCCAAGGGTGAAAAACTTACGAGTATCAAGTGCTTGGTACTTTTACGAGCATAGAAGCCGAACTCTCTCTCTCTCTCTCTCTCTCTCTCTCTCTCTCTCTCTCTCTCTATATATATATATATATATATATATATATATATATATATATATATATATATATATATATATCTTTTCATCCTAACCACATATCTTTTCATCCAATGGCTAAAATTTATAAGCACCAATGACTTGCTACTTTTAAAAGCATAGGAGTATACTTATATATATATATATATATATATATATATATATATATATATATATATATATATATATATATATATATATATATATATATATATATATATATATATATATATATATGCTAAATTACAGAAAACCCCTCTATAATATACCACTTTTTCACTTTGCCTCCTTATCTTTCAAAAGCCTACATTTTGCCCCCTCGTAATTACAAAATTATTTTTAGGGGGTAACGGGATTAACAGAACATGCAAAATGACAATAATGCACTCCTTCTAATCCATCTTCTTCCTCCCTCAACGTGAAGGCAAGACGAAACTCTAGTTCTTTTCTCCACGTCGTCGTCGCCGTTGAAGCCGGAGCCGGAGGGGAGCAAATCCGGGCGGGCCTTCCCTGCTGCATCGTGCATAGGGGCACCCGCATGCACGCGCCGCGCATGGGAGTCGCGCCGCCGCCCTGGCCACCCGCATCATTTCCTTGAGCATTTTCTTATTGATGTCATAGAGTACTCATGCTCAACAATCTGATCAATTAGAGGTAAGATAAATAATCTACTATAAATAAGGGATCTGGCAAAGTGAAGTGCATTTTTTTTTCCCTAAATTCACGGGGTAATGTGAAAAGCATGATATATACATCAATGGGAGTGAAGTAAACTGCGTTTTAGCCATAATTTTTCAGTCCAATATCGTCCTACAAAAAACCTTAATTGATTAAATAATGAAGAAATTTGGTTATGTTACAGCAATTCAAACACATTTATAAAAAAATTATGATTCCTACAAGTAGAGAGAGAAGAGTAAGAAGAACATCAAGAGCGCGATACCTCGGGGAGCCACATCTCGTTCTCGGCGTCGCCGAGGACGAAGGAGACCCAGTCGGAGTTCCGGGACTCGACCTGGAGCACAAGGTCGAGGAGGGAGGCGCAGAGGCGGCACTTGGGGGAGTAGAACTCCACCACCGTCGCCTCATTCCCGCTCGCCAGCGCCGCCGCGAGTGCCCGGTGCTCCGCCTCCCCCTGCTCGAGGATCAGCCTGGCGTGCCCTGCGCCAGGAGCGAGCGCCCGTCGCTGCATGTTACCGCGCCTAGCCGCGCGGGCCTGAGCGGCGACTGCGCCGACGATCGCCGGGGGCTCCCGATGACGGCGGCGGCGGTAGCACTGGGCCTCGGAGCGATCGGGAGAAGAAGGGGTTGAAGGGTATTTGTCACACCCCGGGGTCGGAGCTGCGCCCCGGGCTCGCCAACAGATCCGCCGCCTATACGGGAAGACCCGTATAGACGTAGCGACTAACCTGCAAAAGAAATCATCTACACTAACAGATATCAGAGCTGAAAATGTAAAAGCTGAAATGGAAGATATAAAATACAACTACAGCTTTAAAATAATATAGACCAACCTCACCTCAAATACAAAAGCCTCTCAGAACAGCAGTAAAAGGAAGGTACAACTCGATACCTCACTACAAAAGTCACTCAACATAACACTCTCTGAAACTGGTAAGGGGTCCATCTACACTCTCTCAGAGGATGACTGGAAGGTATCTATCTCGCGACTCCCTCACCTCGGTCAGATGGAGCAGAATCAACAACTGGAGCAGCAGGAACCGGAGCAGAAGTCCCTGGGGAAAAGACACCACGACGGGTGTGAGAACTACCTCCCACAGTAGTTCTCAGTGGGTGCCGCCAACAAGCACGACGGTCTGCCCACTAAGTCTACTAGAGGCATAAAGTAACATATGCAGTGTTGTAAAGAAAAGCTGGAAAGGTAAAGTCTACAGCTACTATGCCTCTATCTAGATGCTCAAGGAGTGGAACAAAAAGAACAGTATGCCACAACTAACACTCATCTCGGATCACCCAATCCAAACTGACTGCCACATCGGGTCCAGTCAAACCCGCGCCTACCTACTGCCGTACATCCCGGAGGACTGGACTTACGTAGGACGTCCGTGACTGCCAAAACTGGCTCAGCCAGAGGGACGGTGTCCGTGACTGCCAAAACTGGCTCAGCCAGAGGGACACATGCATCGACAAGCCGCGATAGAAGTATCAGGCCCAACTCCGGAGTGGCACTCGAGGGGCGCGACCCCACCGAGCAAAGTATCCGTGCATCTCTGTCGAGCTCAAATGTGGCTCATGCAGGCTATGATCCAAATCATCGATCAACAAGATCGGCTATAACCAACAAATCACTGTCTCACTCACTGGCTGGAATCTACACAGCTGAGACTCACTGTCACTCTGACAGCTCCCAAGAACCCAGATCTACCATCACTATCACTCTCCTAAAGAAACCTGATCTACAGACTGCTATCGACTCCACTCGGTCCCCAGACACGAGTGCAAATGCATCCCACAACCATCCGACCTCCCAGCCCACAATCCGGGCGAGAAAAGCTAAGTCCAGAATGACAAGTATAATACAGTGATGTGGAAATGTCTAGAGCAATAAAGAAACCTAGCCCAAGTTGAAGTTTTCTACAGTCTGGCTGAACATGATACATATGACAGGGGTGCTAGGTCAAGTTCCAAGATTTCAATGATTAACATGTTGTAGGAATCACAATAAGATCACAAGATTCATCAACTGATATACAAGAGTACTAACATTCAGTTTCCACATGCTATTTAGTCCAATTTCTAACATGCATGATCCTACATACATAGAATTAGCACGCAGTCCATAGATCTTGAAAGCAAAGTCACCCACCTGAACGTGCTAACTGTTCGGAGTCGTACAGCTAAGAAAGCCCAGAAAACAGATAACTCAGTATATCCACCAAGCCAACAGTACGGTAGCAATGCTCAAAACATCCTGGGTACAAAATACATCTCAAAGTTACACTTTATTCCACAAAAATTCCAAGTTCAAAAATCTGTGGTGAACAATCCCTTAAATGCGAAAATTTCACCTATAAGACAAACTCCAAAAATTCCAACAAAAATATACTGGCGATCCTCGCGAAGAGTAGATGTCGATAGAGCCCTGAAAATCGAATTCCGATGTCCGAATGCGGAGATAAAAATCCGACAAGTAGGTGCTGACCAAACAGTCCATCAGCCGCAAAGGGGGTTAAAAATGTACCCAAAACCCCAAAAAAAGCTGAAATCCAAAAAAAGTGGCCAACTCGAAATTTGTAGATATACCTCTCGTGAAACCGTCGCCGCAGAAATCGTCCAAAAATATCGTTGGGGTAGCTCTGTAGACCTCCCAGACTGAAGTGCGACGAAAATGGGCCTCCAACAGGAAATCGTCGCTCCGCACCATGATGCAGAAATCGCCGTCGTCGCGGTCTCCAAAAATTCTGAGCTTCGACCGAAAGATGCACAAGAGGAAGAGGAAGAACTTTTGTGAAGGGCACTTGGGCAGAATCTGTAAAGTACCGAATTTTCGACACATAAATAAATGTAAATAAAGGTGGTATGAAATACTAGCGTTATGAAAGTTAGGGAAGTAAAGAACATTTGGACGCGAGTTGGGCCCAAATTGGGTTAAAATGGAGATATCTGGAATTTTATTGGAGAAGGGGGCCCAGATTTTTAGTGGAAAATTCACAGTGCCGGAAAATTCCGAGAAAATTACGGGAGCCCCGTAAATATGTTTTAAGACCACAGAAAAAGTTTCGCGTTGATCGGATGCCTGATAGTGAGAACGGGCTCCGCCAACAGTGTCGGAAAATTCTGAGAAAATTTGGGGAGCTTCGTAATTATGTTTTAAGGCCACAGTAAAAGTTTCGGGTTGATAGGATATCCGGATTGCGAGAACGGGGTCCGCCAGTGATTCTAGATACAGCGAGGCTTTCGGTGGCCCAGAAATGGCCCAAACTGAAAATTTAAAATTTTTTGTGATAAATTAAGCTGAAACGAAGTCGCCCGTCAAATTTGGACGGAAACAGACGAAAAATGGACAGAAAATAGGACAAAAACGGATTTTCCAAGGCGTCGGCGCGCGGATCGAGGCACGCATGCGTGCTGCGCAAGGCGCGCAGCAGGCCCGCGTGGGTGCGTGGCGCAGGAGGCGCGGCTTGGGGGGAAAATTCGAATTTCGAATTTCCTCGCCACATGGCGATTCCCCATTGGGGGGCTTTGTGCACCGGGTCCATTGAAACTCCTTCTTCTTTTTTTTTCTTCTTTCTTCCTTCTCCCCGCAGCTTTCTCTTTTCTCATTTTCTTCTCCACCCGAGCACTAGAGAAAGAGAGAGAGAGAGAGAGAGAGAGAGAGAGAGAGGGGGGGGGAGGGAATCTCGTGGGTTGGAGCTGCACGTCGGCGACCTCGTGAAGCGTGCGAAGTGCTCCAAAAATCAGATGGGCGACACGGCATTGTCGAGGTAGGCCCCATTTATCATTTTCGCGGTATTTTTGGCACAGTTTTATGATTTCCTTTTGAACTTTGGATTTGACCCCATGCCCACGTGCATGTTAGGGACCCAACTTTTCTGTGCCGTTTTACTGTGCGAATTTCACGGGCGTTTTGGACGCGCCTCGTTTTGCATGCCGTACGTGGGAGACATGCACCGTTTTGCGTGCGGATTTGACAAAGATGCGCAGTTTTGGACGTAGACTCGGAAAATGTGCACCGTTTTGCGTGCAAAGTTGAAAAAAAAAGAACGTGCACCATTTTGCGTGCCAATGCGAGATATGCTCCGTTTTGCGTGCAAGTTGGACTAACGGGCACCATTTTGCGCGCAGATTCTAACGTTGCATCTTATTTTTCGTACAGGGCTAAAAAAATGTGCATCGTTTTGCGTGCAACCCTATCGTAGAATGTGCACCGTTTTGCGTGCCAATACGGGGTACGTGCTCCGTTTTGCGTGCGGATTGGACCAATGCGCACCATTTTACGTGTGGATTCTAATGTTGTGCATCATTTTTCGTGCAGGGCTAAGAAAAATATGCACCATTTTGCGTGCAACCCTACAATCAAACATGCACCGTTTTGCGTGCAGTTTTGAGGTACGTGCACCGTTTCGCGTGTAGATCGTGTTGCCGCGCATCGTTTTGCGTGCCGGCTGAAGTGACGCACACCATTTTTACGTATGGGTTTTAGTGACATGCATCGTTTTGCGTGCAGGGTTGTAGGACGTGCACCGTTTTGCGTGCGGACTCGAGGGATGTGCACCGTTTTGCATGCAAGCTCGAGGAGACAAGTGGAATCGCGCGGAGACCAATTGCAAGTGTCTACGAGCAATTGGGGACACCACAAGGTGGGGAATTCTGCCGAAATTGGGTGACCTCTCCCCTTGCTCCCTTGCTTTTCGATTCGAAGCATGATAGTAGCCTGTTAGAGGCGTTACGTAATTATGATTATGATTGCCTGTGTAGATGGTTTCAAATGGAAAGGTGCAACTGTTGGTTGCCAGAGTTAGAGGAATAGATGTGCATGTGTAAATGAACACAGAGGAAAAAGTGCAACTGTTGGTTGCCAAAGATATAGGATGAATATGCATGCGTAGAAGTAATTACTACTTGATGAATGAAATGAAAATAACTGCATGCATGAAAAAGGATTAGCTATTATGATTGTGAGCATGTTAGGGTATAACCCTAGGAATCATGTGACATAAGGAAACAGGACATGTTGGTAGTAAGACTAGGAGAAAATCTAGATTAAGGTTTAACGAGTGGCAGGATGACCTAGGAGGTATACCTAGATCGACGAGTGGCATTATTTTAGGAAAAATAACCTAAGGTTGACAATAGAGTGTTAAACATAGAGTCAGAGAACTCTAGGTTAAACAAGATATGAAACTTAGGTAAAGGAACCTAAGATGAACTAGTAGGGTTAAACTCTAGTGATGAAATAGAGTTAGTGCAACCCTAGGTTAAACATGGAACAGAAAAAATAGAGTTAGTAAAACTCTAGGATTCAGTGAGGAATCAGGAAATATGGGGATTTGATCCCCAAGTTAAAGAATTAAATATTGTAACCCCAGAAAGTCATAGGACGTCTGGGTAAAGGAATTAATTAGTTTAACTTCAATCTGAGTTAAATAAGGAAAATGGAAAATGATCAAATGTGGAGACATGAAAGGAAGAGAAAGTGGAAATATGATTAATAAACTCTTAAGTTAGATAAGATTGAAAGTAACTAGTGTCCTAGTGACATAGTGCAGTGATATAGTGCAACCTTAAGGGTAATTGAAGTTTAGGGTTGTGAATTGAGAACAAGTAAGAAAAGTATAAAGTAGTCAGGAAACTTAAGATATTGCCAAGTGGCAAAATAAGTGGAAATGCGAATGAGTAAATTGTTCAAACTTAAATTGGTGTTATAGACACCCAAATTATCCTAGAGTAAAGAACTTAGGATAAAGGAAATAAAGCTTAAGTGAAAGCTAAAGTGGCTAATAAGCAAGATAAGCAAATTGCTCGAGAGCGAGCTAAAAGTGATTAATGATCAAGACAAGCAAATTGCTCGAGAGCGAGCTAAAATTGATTAATGATCAAGACAAGCAAATTGCTCGAGAGCGAGCTAAAAGTGATTAATGATCAAGACAAGCAAATTGCTTGAAATAAAAGAGAAAAGTAAAAGAGAAGCATTGAGGCATGAATGCTAACGGGAGGGTTGAGCATATGTCACTCCCGGGTGGAGGAGTGCCAAGGTGCCTTAAACTCATCTGAATATAAAGTGTAAAGAGAATGGTTAAAGAAAGAGAATGATTAATGAAAGGTAAAAAGGATAAGATAAAATGTATTGGGCCGAGCACTACGGGAGGCGATGCTACAACCTGTTCTTGTTTGATTGGGGTTGTAGGCATTCGTCTTTTGGAACCCTCGGACCCTGTAAAAGAAAAGCCTAAATGGCCCTTGGGAGGGTTGAGCATATGTCACTCCCAAGTGAATTAAAGAATTAAAGCTAAGTTGCCAACGGGAGGGTTGAGCATATGTCACTCCCGGGGGAAGTGTGTGAGCAAGACTCAGCTTCCCAAGTAAAGGCAAAGCAAAGAGCTAAAGGCAAAAGAAAAGATAAAGATAAAACGGGCGGACCTACGGAGTGAAACGCGACCCAGGTTGGAGCAGTTGGCAGTGCCCCTCTCCCGGGTAGAGACCCGTTCGGGACGTTTCTTCCGTAGGACGGGGTAACACTTGCGGGTGTTACCGGCAACCTTGGAAATCTTATCTGATGGTAGCAGGACTACCGGGCTCGGGCCCGTTGGATAAGAATTTCTGAGGGTTAACTTGAACTAAAGCACCAGAATTTAAAGAATAAAGAGAAATTAGAGTGGCCAAGGTGGCCGGGTTAGCTTAACCCTGTGTACAGCGGCATAGTGGCCGAGTTGGTGCTTAGTAGCCTAGTATGACTAGACAGAGTAGTGCTGGGTCGATGATTATATACAGACAGTGATATATTGTTTTGCATAGCTGTATTTGATATCGAGGATTTTAGTTTCCTAGCACTATTATTATTGCTTCCATTGAACCAAGTGGTGTAGGACACTTTTTCTCGGTGGTTGAACCCACTGGGAACTCTGTCAGGAGTTCTCACACCCCTTGGGTGCACCCCCTCACAGGTTCAGGTATGGATACAGCGGACGAGACGGTTCAGATGCAGACGGCGAGGCATACGTCAGGGGCAAGGGCCCAGCAGCATAGAGACCTAGAGGGTCTAGCAGAGGTATCCCTTTTATATATTTCTTGAGTGAACTTTGTAGGGTGAGGAATTTATGTAAAAGAGTTGTAATAATTTTATTTGCAAGTTCAGAAATGTAAAGTGTAATAAATTTAAGTTATGGTTCACTCTTGTATGCTTTCATTATCGTTTAAACTGTTTGTTTATAAAATGAAAGTTCAAATTTATAGTGATTTTCAGTACTCTGATATTGAGCTTCCGCATATACTTTGTGAGGACCCGGATATTCCCACGTTTGGATTACTGTTGGTTATGTGACTTCTGGAGAACCAGGTTGAGTGTTAGAGGTGTTTGCGTGCATATTGGACCCAAGATTTGGACCCGGCATGAAAGATGGATCAAGTTCACTTCTCTTGGAATTTTTGGGAAATTTTAGGAGTGGAATTTGGCCGATCGGACTTCGGATTTGGATTCAGCGCGTGAAAACGGTCAAGATGGACTATTTACTTGTATTTTTCGGAGTCCGGATGCGAAAACACGCATTTCGAGGTTTTGGTACTGTTCCGGCGGCCGGAGAGGCGCCGGCAGCGGCGGCGGGCGGCGGTTGCCGGCGGCAGAGGCGCGCGGTCCACCGCGGAGGCGTGCACCCGGGCGCTCGCTACGTGGCGCCTCCCGGTTGGCGGGCGCAGTAGGCGCGGTCCACGGGTTTGGCGGGGTGTACGGTGGACCGAGGACTGGCCACGTGTCGCTTGGTAGTTGATTGGGCGTTGTGCGCGCGGTCCACGGGTGGGGAGCTGGTACCTTGGGCCGCGTGCCCGACAGGCACGCGTGGGCGCACGTGGGGCGCGGCGTGGGCGCGTTGACCCGAGGCTCCCGGCGTGGGCGCCACGTGTCGTCGCGGGGTTCGGCCACGTGGCGCATGGCTGTTGGCCCAAACAGCTGTTTGCTGTTTGGGTGTACACGTGGCGGCCTGGGGCTTTTCCGAGCGTGAACAGTAACGGGCCGGGCCCGTTACTGTAGCAGCCCGGAAGTACCGGGTGCCCGAATCTTTGGGCCAAAAGTCCAAAGTGCGGATTTTCGGGCTGGGCCTATAAATAGCTGTCTTGTGAGGGAGTTTTGCCCCCTTTCCCGAGCTCCCCTGCCCATGGCCCCTTTAGGAAAGTTGTAGATCTTCGTGTTGTGCATCTTCTGGCAGAGGCCCGGATTTTTTGGAAGCCGCGGCGTCGACGGCTTCGGCATCGGAGCGCAGTGCGATGATTTTCTGTTGGAGGCCCGTTTCCGTCGCACTTCAGTCTGGGAGGTCTACAGAGCTACTCCGTCAGTATTTTTGGACGATTTCTGCGGCGTTGGAATCACGAGAGGCACTTCTTCGACTTTCGTGTTGATCATCTTGCTGGATTCAGAGTTTATGACATGGTTTTCGAGGCATTTCTAAGCCGCTGTTTTCTGGTGGAGTTTTTGGACAACGGCCCCTTGCCGGAATTTTATCTCCGCACCCGAGTGTTAGATCGAGACGAGCCTATACACTTTTTGGATCTACTCATCGCAAGGATTATCATTGTATTTTTCCAGGATTTTTCTGAGGCTTGCCCGAAGGTATACTATTCCCCTTTTATCTGTGTTTGAGTTTACAGTTGTGTGGTTGTGAGTGTTTGCGCACCTGTACCGTGGAATTTGTAACTTGGCCTACGGGGCTCGGATTTGGGCGTGCAGGTACCCGTTTCGAAGGTCTCGACGAGACAATCGCTGTGATATTTTTATCGGAATTTTCAGGGCACTTTCTACAGGTGGAAATTTCAGATCTTCAGGACTGTCTTCTGCAGATTTTTGTACATGGTTATTTTGTGGAATAAAGTGTAACCTTGGACCTTTTGTTGTACCCAGGAGTATTTGCGGATGTTTGTGAACCCGTTGGTGTTGAGGATTAGTGGAGGTTGTTGCTTCTGGTGTTTTCAGCTGTGGAACTCCGGACAGTTAGCATTTTCAGGTGGGTGGCCTCGTCTTCATGACCTATGGACTGTACATTAATTCTATCAGTGTAGGGACTTGCATGTTGTAGATGTATTTTGTATAGCATGCTAGAATTTAGGAATTGATGTTCCTGATGCTGTTAGATGATCATGTGTTTATTGTCCTTCCCTACAAGCTGTTGATTATTGTTATCTTGGAACTTGACCTAGCACCCCGTCATATGTTGCATGTTTAACCAGACTAGTAGAAAACCCTCACTTGGGCTAGGGTTATTTCTGCTTTAGACATCCACACTTCTACCTTCCTGGACATAGTGTCCTTCCTCGCCCGGGTAGTGGGCCGAGTGGTCAGGTGTTATCTTTTAGTGTGGGATGCATGTTACACTCGTGCTTGGGAGCAGAGTGGCGTCTGGTAGATGTAGTTGGTTGTTCATCTGTAGTGGGAGCCGTTTGGGTAGACGGCGGTCCCGAGATGTTTTATTTTTCTTGTTTTTCTCTCGCCGGTGTGTTAGTAGCAGCGGTATATCAGTGTTAGCAGGACCTTAAACCCATAACCTTTTTGGACACACTTATGATTTTTGTCAACCAAATATTTTCTTCTAAGCATCGTAGGGTCGCCTGAGTCTATTCTTGTTTGATTGGACGAAGGCATTAGCCCTTCGAGGCTTAGATATAAAACTTGGTTTCAACTGTTTTCCTAAGAAGAACTAAAAATCATTAAATATGGATTTCTTACAGATCAGATGGCTTCAGTAAGAAATGTCACCTTTTCCTATAAATTAACCACCCGAGATGATTCGAGTGGTCTGGGTTCTAAGGTCTGCCTTTTTCTTGGGACGAGAACAACGGGAGGTTATGCTTAGAGCCTGTTCTTGTTTGATTTGGGTTGTAGGTTCTAGTCTTTCGGGGTTCCCGGACCCTTCATGGTGTCAGTGGTTGCGACGTTCAGCCCGTTTGGCCTGTTGAGTCAGCTGTTCGCAGTGGATGCGATGTTGGCCTGTTAAGGCAGTTGTTCGCAGTAGATGCGACGTTTGGTCTGTTTGACCTGTTGAGACAGTTTCTCGCAGTGGATGCGACTTTGTGCTATGAGTTGGTAGAGTGTGATCTAGAGGTTGTTTTTCTGATTTAGTGGTGGAGGTGGTTCTCCCACTTAGCTTTGAGGATCTTGGGGTTCTGGCAGATCGAGTCGTGGAGGATTCCCGACTCAGCCATGGTCGTGCATTATCAGATTGAGTCGTTAAGGGTTCTCCGACATAGCTGTGAGAGTGTTTTGGGCTTTTCCTGTTTGAGTCGAGGTTCCTTTTCCGACTGAGTTGTGCTTTGAGCTTGGAGTTACCGATCTGTTTGATCGTGGATCATAGCCTGCATGAGCCACATTTGAGCTTGACAGAGATACTTTACAGAGATACTTGAGATGGGTTACTTTTTACTCGAGCGGGTCGCTCCCCTCGAGTGCCACTCCGGAGTAGGCGAGACCGGGTTGTTTTACCGGCGTTAGATTGAGCTTTTCTATCGCGACTTGTCGTTGCATTTGTCCCTCTGGCTGTGCTGGTGTTGGCAGTCATGGACGTCCTACGTAAGTCCGCTCCTCCGGGACGTAACGGCAGTAGGTTGGCGCAGGCTTGACTGGACCCGATGAGGCAGTCAGTTCAGATTGGGTGATCAGTGATGAGAGTTAGTTGTGGCATCATGTTCTTTCTGTTCCACTCTTTGAGCATCTAGATAGAGGCATAGTAGCTGTAGAGTTTACTTTTCCCAGCTTTCCTTACAGCACTGCATTTGTTGCTTTATGCCTCTAGTAGACTTAGTGGGCAGACCGTCGGGCTTGTTGGCGGCACCCACTGAGAACTACTGTGGGATGTAGTTCTCACACCCGTCGTGGTGTCTTTCCCCCAGGGACTTCTACTCTGGTTCCTGTTGTTCCTGTTGCTGATCCTTCTGACCGAGGCGAGGGAGTCGCGAGCTAGTTCCCTACCCGTCGTTGGAGTGTAGCGGTACCCCTTCAGAGGAGAGCTTCAGTAGATTAGTTATTTTATTTTTCTTCTTTGAGAGACTGATGTAGTGAGGATTGTCATGTATTGAGAGCCTGTACACTGATGTATTTATTGGAGATACCTCCCGGTTGAGTTCTGAGTTTGTATATGAGGATATTGTATGATTATCATTTTTTGGGAGACGGACATTGTTGTATTATTTCCAGTTGTACAGTGATTGATTTAGTTATACAGCAGATTTTTATTTATAGCTCTGATATCTGTTTAGCTGTAGTACTTTTCTTGCAGGTAGGACGCCTCGCCTATGCGGGTTTGGCATAGGTGGCGGATCTGTTGGCGAGCCGGGTCGCAGTTTCGACCCCGGGGCGTGACATACTTGTTGTATGATTATGGATATTACCGTTCCTTTCGGGTAGTGAAAGGTCATACCCGATTGGCGGGTCTGTTGGCGTGCCCGAACCGTACAAATTGGCGGACTCGGGGCGTGACAGAATCGCTCGGGAAAAGCCTCAAAAATGAGGTCCAAGAGGCCTATTTATAGGCCTTTCCCGGAAGAAGCCCAAAAAGCCAAGTCAAAGACTTTCGGGCCCAACTTTCGGGCGCCCGAAAAGTTTCGGGCGGCTACAGTGTTGGGCCGGCCCAACACTGTTCACGCCCGAAACCACGAGGTGCTGCCACGTGGCCCGCCGAACAGCAAACAGCTATGCGGGCCACTTATCGGCTGCCACGTGTCCCCCATTTGCATAGTAAGGCGGTTGGCGCCCGCCAATGAGCGGGCGCCACGTGTCCAAGCCGGTTGACCCGCCGACCAGTCACCGCACGCGCCGGTCGCGCGACGTGGCTCCCACGTGCGCACGCAGCCCGAGGCGCCGGCCACGCCTCCCGTGTACCGCGCCCGCTGCGCCCGCGAATCAGAGGGTGATACGTGTTACGGCTTTTTGGTGTTGGCATATTTCGTGAGTCAAGTCAGTGAGTTGAGTCGGAGTCTTAAAGGGATCAAATTGTCAATCAGCTTTCAAAGACTTAGAGAAGATTCAACAAGAGCTCAAGTTGACACTCAGTGTCTTGAGTCTTGAAGATTGAAGTTGAAGAATTGTGGATCAGTTACATCAATCTCAAGAAGAAAGTATTCAAGAGGATCAGGTATGTTTAACTAAATAATTGTGGTGATCCGAATACTTTCTTATAGTGTAGAAACACTTGGATAAACTTTTAATTGCATAATAATCAAAAACTGGTGTTCGGACTTGTTCAGGATCCGGATCAGAGCCAACGATCCGGATCCCGAAGGTTGTTGCTTCATACAAGACTTCGATCCGGATCCATGCAATTTCCGATCCGGATCCCGAATGTTAAGTTTTCTGATTTGTATGAACGATCCGGATCGGGCAATGCGATCCGGATCCCGAACCATGGTATTTCTGGAATCGTCAATCTCGTTACGACGATCCGGATCGCAGTAAATCCGATCCGGATCGCCGTCCTGAAAATTTCCAGATAAGGTATGTTTTTGATTCTTATCTCTTTCCAAAGGTTTCTAAACTATAAATAGACACTTAGGGTTTCTCAAAAACGTGGGAGCTACGGCCGATCTTTTTATAAAACTCTTGAGAGCAACCCTAGAGGCTAGGTTTTTATCGATCTTCTTTATAGCCTCTTTTAGGTCAATTCGACGGTTCTTCTAAGATCTATCTTTTGTCGAATTGATCTAATCTTTGCTTAGAGATTTTTCCCATGGATCTTCATTGATAATCTAAGCAAAGGATCACCATCGAAGTCAATATTCTTATCGACTGAGTTTGCGTCGTGGATTCGACGTGGCATCGTGGATTCGGTGTGCTAAAGGCGTTTCGTGGATTCGAAGCGTGCGTTCGTGGATTCGAACGTGAGCAGTGGACGGGCAAAACGGTGGAGCGCGAGGTCCAAGAAATTGAAGGAGGGGTTAAATCCGTGGAGACGGTAATCACCTTGTTATTCTTCTTTTCTTAGGGATTGTTATTGCGTGGATATCCAACCGGTCAGCGCGAGGTCCGAAGAAGCTGAAGGAGGGGTTGAGTCCGTGGAGTCGGTAATCACCTTGTTATTCTTCTATTCTTAGTGGATTGTTATTGCGTGTTGGTCCCGTGGTTTTTCTCCTGGATTGGAGTTTCCACGTAAATCTCGGTGTGTTGTTTTTATTTTCCGCATTGGTTTTTATTTTGCACTGAGATTTGGTTTTATAAGTATTACACCTATTCACCCCCCCTCTAGTTGTTTGATAGTACCTATTTAGATCCTTGTGGATCCTATAAAAATCTACAAGTGGTATCAGAGCGGGTTTTAGGTTTATCTATCATGATGGGTGAAAGTGGTAATATTTATAGACCTCCTCTTTTTGATGGGACTAATTATGCTTACTGGAAAGTGCGGATGAGAGCTTTTCTCATTGCAATTGATGAGCGGGTATGGCAATCCGTGGAATACGGTTGGGTGCATCCTGTTGAGGAAGTAGGAAATTCTACTACCCCAAAACCTCGCTCTAGATGTTCCAAAGAGGAATTTGAAAGATCTTCTTACAATGGGAAAGGTATGTACGCTTTATTTAATTCTCTTTCCTCGACTGAATTTACAAGAATTTCCGCGTGTGAAACCGCGAAGGAAATTTGGGATATTCTCAAAATTACACATGAGGGTACTAATCTTGTAAAAATTCAAAAGCTCCAGATGCTTACAAGTCAATTTGACTCTATTCATATGGAAGAGCATGAATTGTTTACAGATTATTACACTAGACTTCAAGATGTAATAAATACATGTGCTAATTTAGGAGAAAAGATCCCGGAGTCGAAAATTGTAAGAAAGATACTTCGGACTCTTCCGGAACGGTTTAGGGCAAAGGTTACCGCCATTGAAACCGTTAGTCATCCGGATGAGATGAGTGTAGAGGAATTAGTAGGTGCTTTGCAAACTTATGAAATGACTTTTCCTACTAATCAAGTTTCTTCCAAGTCTTCTTCTAAGCTTACAGGTATTGCATTCAAATCAACAAAGGAAGAAGATAGCGAATCAAGTTCCGACGATGAAATCTCTTTTGCCGATTTTGAAGAACAATTGGCGCGGATAGTAAAGAAATTTCGTCGGAAATTTTGGAAGAATCGAACCGATGGATCTTCATCCACGAAATCTTCTAAAGGATCATCGGGTTCTAAATCCTCTAAACTCAAAAGCTTTGCAAAACCTTCTAAAGAAAAAGAAAAAGATGATTTCGAAGGGGAAATCCAATGCTATCAATGCAAAGGCTACGGCCATTTTTCAACGGATTGTCCTTCTCCGAAATCATATAAAAAGAAGGCTTTGCAAGCGAAAACTTGGGACGATTCTACTTCTAATGAATCGACCTCAAGTAAAGAGGAAAAAATCGTTGCTTCTCATGCCTCTCATTTTCCCTCTTCTAATAATTGTTTATCATCATTAGTCACTGACTCTACTCCTTTGATTTTGTATGAAACATCAACAACCGGCGGAGAGTCATCAAGTGAGGGGGAGTCGGACGAGGAAGAACTCGTTGAGGCATATCAACAACTTCTTGCGGAATCTAAGAAGATGGCCAAGCATATCAAGAAGTTGAGGAAGCAACGACTTGAGAATCAAGACGAGAATCATGCTTTAAAGATAAAACTTCATGATCTCGAGGAGGAACAAGGACGTTTATTGAATAACAATAAAATCCTCCAAGAAAAGCTAAACCAATCGGAGACAAATGCTAAATCATATACGGACAAGATTGGTTTTCTAGAAAAACAGTTTGAGGATATTCATGTCACCAATCAAGCTTTGACCAAGCAAGTTCATCAACTTAAGTCCGACATACAAGGGTTTTCAACCGGTTCCAAGAAATTTGATTGTATGTCCGGATTAGGTCAAACAAGCAAGGTTGGTTTGGGATTTAAGAAGGATCAAACTGTGCATGCTTCAAGTTCCACAACTAAATTGAAAGGAAGAACTTGTCACCTATGTGGACTTGAAGGACATTTGGTGAAGGATTGCCCGAAAAAGAGAAAGAAGAATTCTTCGGCAACTTCATCTACGGAGCGAACTCAACGGAATCAAAAGACACATCAAGTCAAAGGAGTTCACTCAACCCACCAAAGGTCCGAGCCACATCATCAATCATACAAGTGGATCACTGCGAGGCAAAGACCTAAGGTGGATCAACAGTCAAAGCTATCATCTCCCAACCACAATGAATCAAGACAACCCAGAATTCGACAATTTTGGATTCGGAAAGGTGATATCTTTCCTTGTCTTAAGTTCTAAATAGCTTATGACTGTATGTAATGCTTTGATTGGTTTTCCTTTCATATTTTTCTGAATCTTTGCATTACATGTTTTTCAATGCTCTTCATTTTTATACTTTGTTTTTGAACAAAAGGGTTTTTTAACGAACAAGTGCATTGAATAAAAAGGGTTTTCACTTTCAATCACTCCATTTTAATTTTATTTGGATTATCAACTTTACTCCATAATCATAATCTTGAAGATACTTCATTATAGGAGTTTTTGATATTATAAGCATCAAATTTTAGAAATCATGTGTGATCTTTAGATGCTTAACCTATCTCGGTTGTGTGAGTTCTTTGTGATAAACATGAGACAACCGATTGACTAAAATTTGGGATTTAATTCTTTCACGTAAGAGACTGCATTCTTACAAGGGTATTGAAATGATTTGCAAAAGATGTGGAAAGAGTTACATCCGAAAGGAGTGTGAAAACTACCACCACATGCTGGAAACAGCTGCCACCCCGGTCGTCCGGTTTGTGTGTGAAGCTACCACATGTTATGGATGCTTGATTGTATTTTATGAGAAAATCTTTAGTTGAAGCATTTGGAGATTTATATGCAAAACTCTTATATTTTGAACAATCTCCTGGTTGGTATAAGGTGGGATAGTTGAAAGATGCTCAAAGAGCCACCCTTAGGTATTTTAGTGCTTATCTCAAATTTGAAAGGGTAAGAAATCAAATTGATGTCATTTGGAAATCTCTGTAAGTCATCTTTGTACATCCGTTACATCTTGATAGACTTTGGATCTCAAGATTATTTTTGATGACTTGTGTTTGATGAATATAACATGAAAAACGGTTTATAATGTTTTACCTTTATTTTTCATGATTTCGGGGTAAATCTTTTTAATTTTTGTAAAATTAATTGGATTGAATGACATCTATGTGATCTCATATTATTTTCAAGCACTTAAATTGTTTTCTTGATGGAATACAAATCGGTAATTCAATTATTTCAAAATCTGGATTTGTTTCAAGAAATTATTTGATTTTTGCTTTCTGGTACCGGTACGAAATCTGTATTTTTGTTATATACCAGAACTGAGCTTTTATCTCTCTTTCTCCATGAACTAATTTTGTTAGTAATTTCCTTTTGTCTAGTATGTTCAATGTTTGACAATTTGTGACAAAAAGGGGGAGAAGAGAAATGACGGAGATGAGATCATCAAGAGGAACGGAAAATGATGATCGTATCACAAAGGGGGAGAACAGAGATGCTCAAGATAGGGGGAGACAAAGAAAAAATTGAAAGAGCAGAAAAACAAAAGAACCAAAAGGAAGACGGATCAAATGTAGGATTGTAATTTCTAACGACTAACGTTTGATTTTGTTTGGAGTTTTGTTTTGCAGGAATTACATCACTTTAAGACTCCAAGTCCTAAGTCATAGAGTATGTTCTAGGACTGTTTGGTTCAAATGTAATTTTGTATTTATTGGATCTTTCACGCAAAGAAAATCAATGTTTTGGTGATGACATTGAGTTTCGATTTTTTGGTTTAAGATGAGTGACTTGAGCGTTTTTATGTATTTTGGGTTTTGTCACGAAATTGCCAAAGGGGGAGATTGTTACGGCTTTTTGGTGTTGGCATATTTCGTGAGTCAAGTCAGTGAGTTGAGTCGGAGTCTTAAAGGGATCAAATTGTCAATCAGCTTTCAAAGACTTAGAGAAGATTCAACAAGAGCTCAAGTTGACACTCAGTGTCTTGAGTCTTGAAGATTGAAGTTGAAGAATTGTGGATCAGTTACATCAATCTCAAGAAGAAAGTATTCAAGAGGATCAGGTATGTTTAACTAAATAATTGTGGTGATCCGAATACTTTCTTATAGTGTAGAAACACTTGGATAAACTTTTAATTGCATAATAATCAAAAACTGGTGTTCGGACTTGTTCAGGATCCGGATCAGAGCCAACGATCCGGATCCCGAAGGTTGTTGCTTCATACAAGACTTCGATCCGGATACATGCAATTTCCGATCCGGATCCCGAATGTTAAGTTTTCTGATTTGTATGAACGATCCGGATCGGGCAATGCGATCCGGATCCCGAACCATGGTATTTCTGGAATCGTCAATCTCGTTACGACGATCCGGATCGCAGTAAATCCGATCCGGATCGCCGTCCTGAAAATTTCCAGATAAGGTATGTTTTTTATTCTTATCTCTTTCCAAAGGTTTCTAAACTATAAATAGACACTTAGGGTTTCTCAAAAACGTGGGAGCTACGGCCGATCTTTTTATAAAACTCTTGAGAGCAACCCTAGAGGCTAGGTTTTTATCGATCTTCTTTATAGCCTCTTTTAGGTCAATTCGACGGTTCTTCTAAGATCTATCTTTTGTCGAATTGATCTAATCTTTGCTTAGAGATTTTTCCCATGGATCTTCATTGATAATCTAAGCAAAGGATCACCATCGAAGTCAATATTCTTATCGACTGAGTTTGCGTCGTGGATTCGACGTGGCATCGTGGATTCGGTGTGCTAAAGGCGTTTCGTGGATTCGAAGCGTGCGTTCGTGGATTCGAACGTGAGCAGTGGACGGGCAAAACGGTGGAGCGCGAGGTCCAAGAAATTGAAGGAGGGGTTAAATCCGTGGAGACGGTAATCACCTTGTTATTCTTCTTTTCTTAGGGATTGTTATTGCGTGGATATCCAACCGGTCAGCGCGAGGTCCGAAGAAGCTGAAGGAGGGGTTGAGTCCGTGGAGTCGGTAATCACCTTGTTATTCTTCTATTCTTAGTGGATTGTTATTGCGTGTTGGTCCCGTGGTTTTTCTCCTGGATTGGAGTTTCCACGTAAATCTCGGTGTGTTGTTTTTATTTTCCGCATTGGTTTTTATTTTGCACTGAGATTTGGTTTTATAAGTATTACACCTATTCACCCCCCCTCTAGTTGTTTGATAGTACCTATTTAGATCCTTGTGGATCCTATAAAAACCTACAATACGTGTATCCAACACCCGGTCCACGCATTTCGCTTTGGAATTCCGTGGACCGCGCCGCGTGCACCGACCAACCGGAGGCTGCCACGTTTCCCCCGCATTGGTCCATGCACCGCCGTGCTCACCCGATAGACCGCACGCCCTGAGCCCGCCAATCAGGCGGTGCCACGTGTCCCTGCGCCGGGTCTGTGCACCAGCCGCACTACTCTGTGGACCGCGCGCCGTAAACCGGCCAATGACAGGCCGCCACGTGGCACCCCGGCGGTCTACGGCCCCTCCCATGCACCAGAAACCAATAAAAATTTCCGGGAGTCCGTTTTTGGGCATCCGGACTCAGAATCAAACAAGCAAATAGCCGTTTTCAAGCGTTTTTCCGTGCTGAATCCATTTCCAACCTCTGTTTGGCCTAATTCCTTTCAGAAATTTCGGCAAACCTAGCTGAAGGCCAACACAGCTAACAATATCTCACAGATTCCATCTGTGGCATCCCATTGATGCACCATGGGCCAGATACACCAACACTAGGTGTTCTAACAGTGGATTCATCGGAAGAACGTTGCATGGGAACCAGGGCCACTACAGTATTTTCGGTATATTAAGGATGAAATTGACGACTCACTACGGAATGCTGACGGCGGGGGTGTAAATGCACAATTCTAGAATTACGAGGGGGCAAAATGTAGGCTTTTGAAAGATAGGGGGGCAAAGTGAAAAAACGGTATATTATGAGGGAGTTTTCTATAATTTAGCCATATCTAAATTACAGAAAACCCCCCTGTAATATCCCGCTTTTTCACTTTGCCCCCCTGTCTTTTAAAAGCCTACATTTTGCCCCCTCGTAATTACCGAAATATGTATTTACCCCCCGCCGTCACGATTCCGTGAGTGAGCCGTCAGTTTTTTTTAAAATATTATTGGATATACCCAAAATACCCTTAAAAAATGGCGGGAAATAACTCTAAACCCCTTTCTCTTTCCTCCATTACCTTTTCCCTCCAATATAAGGTAAAGGCATTTTCGTCAATTTACCTCCTCCGTTAACGGCGTTGCCTCCTAAAGATAATTCGGTAATTACGAGGGGGCAAAATGTAGGCTTTTAAAAGACAGGGGGGCAAAGTGAAAAAACGAGATATTACAAGAGAGTTTTCTGTAATTTAGCCATATATATATATATATGGAAAATGCTATGTGTACACCCGTAAGGGGGTGTACATCTCACACCCCCACCCATCTAAGGGTGGGGGTGTGATGATGGGTCACTTGATGTGACCCGTAAAAAATATCGCCACCATTAAAATGGTGGAGATGTATGATGTACACCCCTTCGGGGTGTACATGTAGCATTGCTATATATATATATATATATATATATATATATTCTGGCTATGGTGCTTGTAAAAGTACCAATCACTTAGTGTTTATAAATTTTTCACTGTTAGATGTATTTCTTTAATCAATTAATCCCTTATATCATACTATTCCACCAACCAACCACTAAACCGTAGGGCCCTACTATCATCCTAACCTCCTATTTTTTTATCAAAGAGATAAAAACTCACAAACACTAATAACTTAATATTTTTAAAAGTATAGGAGCTCAATTATATATATATATGTAGAGAGAGAGAGAGAGAGAGAGAGAGAGAGAGAGAGAGAGTACGGCTACTATATTATTAATAGTATTTAAGAGTATTAAACATTAATACTATTGAATTTTTAACCCTTGTATGAAGAAATATGCGGTTAGGATTATAGTGGTCCCTATAATTTATACAATTTCATCAACAACCTACTAAATTTTAAAGAACCGTTATAATCCTAAACGCACATCCCTTCATCAAAGGATTAAAAAGTCAATAGTATTAGTTCTTAATACTATGGATATTATAATAGCCTAATTATATATATATATATATATATATATATATATATATATATATATATATATATATATATATATATATATATATATAGTCCGGCTACTATATTATTAATAGTACCAAGTTATTGGTGCTATTAAGTTTTCTACCCTTAGATTAAATCTTTTGATTATTTTCATTCGTTAGATTTTACTATTTTTCCAATTACCTATTAAACCCAATGAGCCCACTATCATCTCAACCACACATCTTTTAATCCAATGGTTAAAAACTTAATAGCACCAATGACTTAGTACTATTAATAGTATTCAAGTCTAACTATATATATATATATATATATATATATATATATATATATATATATATATATATATATATATATATATATATATATATATATATAATTGAGCTTCTATATTTGTAAAAGTACGAAGTTATTGATACTTGTGACTTTTTGGTCATTGAATGTAGAAATATACGATTAGGATGATAGTGATTTTTTAGAATTTATTGAGTGCTTGGTAGAATAGTATGAACTACGAGATGAAATTAGTCAAAGAAATAGATTTAGCAGTAAAAAACTTATAAGCATAAATTATTTGATACTTTTAGAAGCATAGTAACCGAACAGTATATTTATATATATAGTCGGACTATGACATTTATAAAAATACTAATTATTTAGTATTTTTAATTTTTTTATCGTTAAATTTATTTATTTAATTAATTTTATTTTTTAAATCATATTATGTTATCCAGCCCCCATTAAATTTTAAAAATCCGATATTACTTTAACCGTTTATTTTTTATTTAAAAATTAATAATTTATAATTATTAATAATTTGATAAATTTTAAAAATGTAAAAGCTTAATTATACAGGAGTTTGATGATCTTTGTAAAATTAGGAATTCTATATATAAAGAAAAATGGTTGCTGTACACCAATATGAAAAGAGATATGCTACTCATACACTCTATTTTGAAGTGTATGATACACATTTTATTCATTCAAAAATAAAATTTTTTTTTACTGATAATTTTGATGTAATTAATAAAATTTATTTTATTTTTAAATAAATAAGATATAAAATCAACACTTTTTTTAAGGGCGTACAAAAAGTATCTTTTCCATATGAAAATGAGTGTTACTTTTACAACAATAAGTCGCCAGAAAAGACCGGCAGCAGTAAATGGGAGTGACTAAAACACAAACAGACAAATCTCACACGTTGAAAAAAAAAAAAGCACGAACGATTTTACTGGTCTCTCCCTGCAGGCGGCGAAAAGTAACGAGATTAATGAGGGGTATCAACGACATTTCGTCTCATTCTAGAAGGGGTATCAACAACATTTCGTCTCATTCTAGAAGGTTATTAATTTTTTTTTTGTTGGCCACCGCATGTGACTGCCGAGTACAGGCAGGCACCAAGTGACACGCCTCCCAAGATTCCACGACAAGATTGGTGGCCCATTTTTCTATTCACCCATTATTATAATTTAAAGATAATTATCTGTGTATCTCTGAAATCTCAAAAAATATTTAATTTATTTTTTTTATTTTTTTTCTTTCTAATATACTTCTCATACGTTTCACCGTTATTAAAAATATTCATACCGTTTCTCTTGGTTAAGTTAACTAGGGTTAAACTAGAGTTAAATAATAATTAGAGTTGAAAACTATCAGATTTACCTATCTTGTCCCTATCTAACAAAACATTAGTTTAGGATTTAGGGTTTAGGGTTTTAAGGTTTAGGGTTTAAGGTTTTGGGTTTTAGGGTTTTGGGTTTTGGGTTTAGGGTTTTTTAGGGTTTAGGGTTTAGGGTTTCAAATTTTTTTATTTAATTTCAGATGTTTTCATTTAATTTTTGCATTATTATTGTGCTCTGAAGGGTATATTTTAAGGATAAATACGAAAATTATTGAAAATTTTAAGGATACATTTGAAAGGGCAAAATCGTAGTTTCACACAGATAACGGCAGCTCCAAACGGTATTTGGAAAGAAGTTGGAACGTAAGAAGGGTAGTTTTAATATTAGTCTTCTAAGAAGAGTAAATCTGAAAACAGAAAAATTTTTGGAGATATATAAAAAATTGCTCCTATAATTTATTATGAAAAAGAGCGTAGAAATTATACAAAATTTTAAATAATTTTGAATAAAATAATAAATAAATTAATAAAATAATAATTTTTTTGAGTGTATATTTTATCGTTTTTTATTCAAAAAATTATTATTTTATTATTTATTACATCAACTATTTATTTCTAATTTTTTTATAATCCGTTTTTTAAATTTTAATTTTTTTTTTTTTTTTTGATTCCTAACCATTTTTTTTTTGTTAAGTTTAATTAAATCTTAGAGCAATACTATTTAAGACATATATGATCTATATTTTATCTATTTAAAGATAAAATATATTTTACTAGTAACTTCAAAATAATTAATAAAATTTATCCTATTCTAAATAAATAAAATATAAAATATATATATTTTTTAAAATATGTAAGTAATATTTTTTAATTACTAATAGGCTCTTATAAAAATTTTAAAAAAATTATGTGGAAATTTATCGTGGGACATTAACTATATTCTATATGAGTAGGTATGAATTTATTGTATTTGACATGACCTGCTGAATGCAAATTATTATAAATTTGGATGGGTAGGTTCTAAATTTGGACGGAAATGGATTTAATTTAATTTAATTTTTTTTTAGGATGAAATGTAATGGAATTAAATTTTTGATGAATTTTTGTAAATTAAAATAAATCAACAAAAAAAAAATGTCTTTCATCTTTATTATATATATATTTTTTTGACGGATTGAAATAATTTTTTATTTTATTATTAATTTTCATTTACCGCTTTATTTAAGATGAATAATAATGAAAAATTTATTCCAGAATTTATTCGGTGTTCTTGAACCATCAAAATTATTATTTTTTTAAATACTATAAATTTTAAACAATTTTAAACCACATTATAACGGTATGTAAGATTTATATTTTCTTTTCGAATGTATAACAGTATTTTTTTATTATTGTAACTTAAAAAATTAAACGGAGACCCCTTAACTTTATTTTATTTGGAGACAAATCCTTGAATTTTACACTAATATACTTTTAGTTGAATTTGTTTTGATTCACATTTTTTTTTCATTCGGTCAAATTAAAAATTTAACTGTTATTAGTGATTTGGTTACTATAAAAGAATAATTTTATCAATAACTAATGGTTAATAATTAAATATTTTAAAATAATATAAATAAAAAAAGGTTAATTTTATACAGTATATTTTAATAAAATTTAATTTTTTATATTTATTTTTTAAAAAAATTTAAATTATTCATTTATATTCCTAACAGTAATGTCCGTTAGAAAAATATAGTTAGTCATGAATTTAATATATAACCTTGGTTAATAAGTAGGATAAATTTATTTATTTTATTATTTTAGATTGAAATTTTTAAAGTACCTTATTTATAAGGACAAAATGAATATTATGCTTAACAGATGAAACTTTTAAAAAAACATATTTATTAAAATAAAATTAATATTTTATTTATATTTTGTTAAAAAAATAATAATAAGCTAATGGTAACAAATCACAAACAAATATATGAATAACTTAAATTTGTTATATAAAGTTGAATTTTATAAAATTATATATATTATTTGATCTGATCTGTTTACAGATGAAATTAACACTGAAAAAAAATTAAAAAGCCTATTTCAAAATAGATTATAATTAAAGGGGGTGTTGGTACAAAATTCATGAAACTTGTCGGCGTCTTCTCTCTCACACTACAAAAAATCTCTTCCATATATTTCGTCACTCTCAAAGCAGCAAAGCGGAGAGAGCGTCTCAAACATAGAATTAAAAAAAAAAGTCAGGAAAATGGAGAAAATAGAGCACATCCATTTGGAAATTCGAGGCCTTCGTCTCCACATCGCCCAAATCGGAAAAGGTTAGTGTATAATTCGATCTAAACCCACACTTTAATTTTTTTTTTTTTTTTTTTTTTTTTCAGACATCTTAGTTCTACAATTGATCTACTAAATTTTTCATTAGTTAAAAAAGTTTGACATATTTTGATAAAAATATTAAAAATCTATTTAAATTATTCAAAATTTTAATTTTTAAATTTAAATTAATAATTTATTTTAATAAATTTATAATTATAAAAATTATATAAAATATATTTAAATAAATTTGTAAACATAAACGGAGAATTTAAAATTTAAAATTTAAAATTTAAAATAAGGTAATTTGATTGGCGGTGGTGCATGAGTATGGTGTTGCAGGGGAGCTGGGTACGGTGGTGTTTCTCCATGGGTTTCCGGAGATATGGTACACGTGGCGGCACCAGATGATCGCCGTCGCTGACGCCGGATTCCGAGCCATCACACCCGATTTCCGCGGCTACGGCCTATCGGAACAGCCCCCGGAACCCGATAAGGCTACCTGGGAGGATCTCGTCGCCGATCTCCTCGCCCTTCTCGATGCACTCTCCATTCCAAAGGTACTCTATTCTTTGTCCATTCCATTACAAAATATGAATTAGCTGAAATACTATCGATAACACCAAGTTATTGGTGGTTTTAGTCTTGGATTAAGAAATATGCGGTTAGAATATAGTAATTTTCTAGAATTTAGTGGGGGGTTAGTTAAATAGTAAAAATTTTAGGGGATCATTATAATTCTAACCGCATATAATTTCATCCGAGGATTAAAAACTTGATAGCACCAATTACTTGGTGCTATCGATAGTATTCTAGCCGGACTCTACAACATATTATTGAGTACAAAATCACTCACTCACACACTAGTTTTACCGTGATACCATTAATATTTAATTATAATTTTTAATTTTTATAAATAATATATATTTTTTTAAAAAAAATAAAAATTATATATATATATATATATATATATATATATATATATATATATATATATATATATATATATATATATATATATATACTAAATAATTGGTGTTACCAAATTTTTAATCTTTGGATGAAAGAATGTGCACCTGAAATTATAATAGCTCTTAAAATTTTTATTATTCAACCAACCACCCGCTAAATTCTAAAAAATCACTATCATTCTATTCACATATTTTTTTAATCTAAGAATTTAAAAATTAATAGCACTAATAACTTGATGTTATCCATAGTATTTCTGTCCCCCCCCCCTCTCTCTCTCTCTCTCTCTCTCTATATATATATATATATATATATATATATATATATATATATATATATATATATATATATATATATATTAGAGCTTATATGCTTTTAAAAGCAAAGCCAACTATGCTTCTCAATTTTTTATCATTGGATTTGTATTGAGATTTGTGCTATTGTAAAATCAATTAAAGAGAAAGAAAGAAAAAATAAATAGTACAAATCTCAATACAAATTCAATAATAAAAAATTCACAAGCATATTTGAACTTATACTTTTGAAAGTATATAAATCCTACTCATATATATATATATATATATATATATATATATAGAGAGAGAGAGAGAGAGAGAGAGAGAGAGAATTAAGGGATGAAAATAGTTAAAGGAGTAAATCAAAAAATTTAGTAGTATTAAGTGCTTAATACTATTCATAATATATTAGCCGAACTATATATAAACTGAATTCTAGATCAAATTAAATAGGCATAAATTTTTAAGTTTTATATTTAATGAAACTATATTGTACTAATAGAAAATAGAATCAGTTGAGTTGATTTTTAAACTATTGGATTTTAATATGACTTAGGTTAAAAATTTCAGCCGATTTGATTAAAATCGATTTACTGGTTCAATCATTGAACCCGGTTCAATTGTTTCAAAGCAATTTTTTTTCACTTATCCGGTCCAAAGAATTGAACCAAATTGCTTAATAGACTAGGTCACGGTTGGACCGGTCAGACCAGTCGAACTGGCCGATTTGATTCGGATTTTAAATTATTGGCTTTTGTTACACATCGCTCAAAATAATTAAAATCAGTTATTATTATCAATGTTTTAAAAATCATTGTTATCCAGTTAATAAAGCAGTTTGGTTTAACCTTTTAAACCGAATAAGTTAAAAATCAGCTTTTAATTATTCGAACCGGAGGATCAATAGTAAACCGGTCCGATTCTGAACAAACTGATTAGATTTTTTTAAAATTTTTAAGTTGTCTTCATTAGTGTAATTTTTAATTTTATTTATGATTGATATTTGTTGATTTTATTTTTTATTATGAAAAGTAAAACTTGAAACCTTATATCTACTTAATTTGATCTAACATTAATATTTTATAATTAAATATAATACTAGAATAATAACATACATAAATTTCTCTATATAATAAAATAAAAAATAATTAAATATCTATGATGTCAGCCTACGATCCTTAATCCAGTAATACTTTCGGAGATTCGACTTTTAAAACATTATTTAGTACTGGAGTTCTTGGTCTTTATATATTTTAATACAATTCTTTTTTTATGTGCGACTACTGGGGTGTCACGTATAGGATTAATAATAATAATAATATTGTATTGAATACAAAATGGAATCTTAATCTTTGACATGCAGATGGTAGAAGAGATACATCTGAGTATGTAGGATTTTCATATTTTGCAAATTCCATGCTCTCTGAACAGAAATTTCAGGATGGTAAATTTTTTTTTAAAAAAGTTTTGATTTATTTTGAATTGATTGTTAATATAAATACTGAAGTTTGATTTCAATTTTAGTATTTCATTCTTACAGCTTCAATTGTCAGAGTTTATTTATCATAGAAAAGGTGCCTGACCAATGTTTTCTGAGACTTTGTGATTTGTTAAAATCAGAAATCTGAAGAAAAATTGAATTCAGAATCAAATTTCAACTGCTAAATTGTTACGGCTGAAACTCTAACAGCGAAATTGAAATCCGGCATAAATTTTGGAGACTACATTTTTTTTAGCTGAACACTTTTTCTTGTTGCTGTGTGGAAGGCTTTCATGATAGGAAAGGATTTCGGAGCTCTGCCGGCGTATCACTTTGCTCTTTTTCACCCTGACCGCGTGTTAGGAGTTGTAACTTCGGGCATACCTTTCACTCCGACCTCGTTCGACTTCTCTTCACTTCCCGAAGGATTCTACGTAAATCGGTGGCGAGTATGTAAATCCATTTACTTCTCCGAATCATGTCTCTAGTTACTGTCAAACTCTCGTGTCATAAAACTTATTATAGGAGCCAGGGAGAGCCGAGGCCGACTTTGGCCGGTTTGATGTGAAAAGGGTCGTGCGCACGATTTACATTTTGTTCTCTCGGAGCGAAATTCCGATTGCGGAAGAAGGACAGGAAATTATGGACCTCGCAGATGAGTCCACGCCGTTGCCTGCGTGGTTTTCTGAGGAGGATCTTGATGCTTATGCTGCGCTGTATGAAAAATCCGGGTTCGAGTATCCTCTCCAAATGCCTTACAGGTGAGCTGCTGCAACAGCTTATGCTACAAATAGGAAGTGAACTTTTGATGGATTACAATTTGGTTTTACTAAAACAAATTAGGATGTATTCTATATATGTAAATTACAAGAGATCAAATCGCGATGTATCATAGTAGGAACTGATCTGCTCTAATGCTAAAAAAGCCACAATTCACGACGCCTGCACATTTTAACACTACAACAAACTCTTCCGAGTTTTCGGAAGTAACAGAGAATGGTTTGCAATTCGTAGGGCCTTGCACAGAACAAAGCTTGCAGCTGATCCGAAAGTGGAAGTCCCTACACTGTTGATCATGGGCGAAAAGGATTACTGCTTCAAATTTCCTGAAATGGAGAACTACATCAGGAGCGGGGCGATGAAGAACTTCGTTCCCGATCTAGAGATCACGTATATCCCCGAAGGATCTCACTTTGTTCCGGAGCAATTCCCCGACCAGGTGAACGGGCACATCGTCAGCTTTCTGAAAAGCCATTCTCAATCTGCTTAGAAGTTTGAGTGAGGCTTTTTGTTTAAGCTGTAATGTGTGTCAGTACTTCTGAGATAATAAAGTTTCTTGTATCTGAAAGAATTTGTTTGAGTTTGAAACTGCTACTTAACCTCTCTATGAGTTTGAATATTATGAATTTGAATTTGTATCTGGATGATGTTACTCATGCAAACTGGATTGACTGTAACCTAATCTGAATCAGCCTAAAATAATAAAAACTTTACAGATCAGATACGGAAAAATTACAAAATAAGCAAAAATCGAAAATAATCCTGGCAATAATACTCCCTTCCTCAACCCTAATACCCCTACTCTCCCTGTTCCAAAGATGAATTGCAAAGCTCTCTCTCCTAATCCAACTGAGCTTGTTCACCACCCACTTCAAATGGGCCACATTTTGGGGAGCCTTGAAAAGGCCACTAACCCTACTCCAATCCACAGGATAAAATGCGGAGGGTGGTAGTATATTTAGCCCTAAGCCCAAATCCCGAGGCCTTTGGGCCGAAGAAACCCTAGCGACCACCCTGGAGACGAGGTACGGGCCGTTGTGGCCCCATTTGCGACCGTCGAAGGTCTCCGCGAACTCCTTGAGGAATTGGAAGAGGAGAGGGTGCATTTTGTCGAACACCATCACGGCGTTGTTGAGGCGGCTCCAACCCCCCGTCGCGGAGTCTAGGGTTTGGGCCCCGATGGCGTTCCGGAGGCCCGCGAAGCTCCGGAGGACGAGCACGTCGGCGTCGACGTAGACGCCGCCGAACTTGTAGAGGAGGAGGAGGCGGAGGAGGTTGGAGAGGTTCTGGGCGAGGGGGACGTTGCCGGGGTCGACGGAGCCCCGCCGGAGGCGGTCGAACCAGGGCGCGGCGGGGGTGCCGGCGAGGAGGAAGGGGAAGCTAGGGCACATCGCGGCGACGCGGAGCCCCGCGGCGACGAAGGGCCTGAGCACGCGGGCGCCGCGGGGGGAGTCCAAGGTGTCGGAGGCGATGAGCAAGGTGGCGTTTTTATGCGATCTGAAGAGGGTTTGCACCGCGAATCGCTCCCTGGGGCCGAATTCGTCGGCGGGGGAGAGCCAGGTCATGAAGAAGCGGGGATTTGAGGAGGACCCGCCAAGGAATTCGGCGGCCCTCGTTGGGAATCGGCGCGAGCGGGGATTGGGGCGGAGTGATTTGAGGATGAGGAGGAGGTGGAGCTTGGTTTGGCGCGGGGATTTGGGGCGGGGAAGAAGCCCATGATGGGAGCTTTGGGGGGGTTTGGGGTTGAGGAAGTGGGGAGGAGGGGGAATGGGGGAGTTGGGGAAGAAGCAGAGGATGCGGAGGTCGAAGCAGAGGACGAAGAAGAAGAAGAAGGAGAAGAGGAGGAAGATGAGGATGAGGAGGAGGAGGAGGAGGAAGTGGGAAAGGGAAAGAGAAAAGGATCGTTTTGGTTTCCGCATTGTTGGGGAGGTGGTTGTAGTGGGAGTGGGAGCAGCAGTGAAGGCCATGGATTGGTGCATCATCTCTTCTTCTTCTATTTTTTTTATTTATTTTTTATTTTTTGTTGGATTAAGTAAGATCTGAACAAAAAGGTGGTGGATTTTTTTAAAAAAAAATGATGATTTATTTTTGGTGAAAGAAGAGAATGATTCAGGGTAGTTGTAGTTGCAGGAGGAGCAGCAGTTTGTGAAAAATGTCAAGTATAAGAAGAAAAATAGCAGCGAAAAGAGCAAAAGTAGGAGAAGAGAAGAGAAGAGAAGGGAAGAGTGTGTGAGTGGGGGTTAGTTAGAGGACATGTTTCGCGCGGCTTCTCCGCTGTGAACGGTTTTTAATTGGGGAGCAACAGTTACACTCACGTGGCTTTTTAGGATTAATATTTAGATTTTTTTATTGTTTCTTCAGTGTCTCTCTCTCCAAAAAAAAGTCTTACACTCTGGATTCAAGAGTTTATAATTATTTTTTAAATTTTTAGTAAAAAAAAATTATTTTTTTTGAAAATGACCCTATCAAAATTTAAATTTTTAAAATGGTCCTGCAAAATTTAAATTTGCAAAAATGGTCCTCTTTCTGCCACGTCAGCACGCCACGTCAGCCGGGTCCGCCACGTCAGCGAGCCACAGCCGCGGGTGCGCCCGGTGTGTTGCAGTGAAACACGCAGGCTCTACCTGCGTGTTTAGAACACGCAGACTCAGCCTGCGTGTTCTAAACACGCAGTCTGAGCCTGCGTGTTCTAAACACGCAGGCTGAGCCTGCGTGTTTAGAACACGCAGGCTCAGCCTGCGTGTTTCATTTGCCCTAAATCCCCGCCCGACCGACCCCTTCTTCCTCACTCACCTATTTCGATCTCTCTCTCTATATATCTCTCTCTCTCTCTCTCTCTCTCTCTCTCTCTCTCTCTCTCTCGCTCCCGTGCAGCAGACGCCGCCGCCGCCGCAGCCGCCGGTCATCTTCGTCGTCTGAGGAGGAGAAAGAGGCGCACGAGAGCACTCTCATTCCCTCTCTTTCCCGTACATTTGAGTTAATCTTGCTAGGTAAGATATAATTTTACATCTAATAGGTCCAAATTTTTTTTATTTATTAATAGTGTTTTCATTTGAGTTAATCTTGCTAGTTAAAATCTGTAACATTTAATTTCTCATATGCTAGTTAAGATCTGTAATATTCGTTGGATCATCATGTTATGTGTTAATTAATATAGGAGCCACATGTCCGAGCTAGAGAATGAGAATGTTCACATTAATATTTTCAACAACAAACTAAATGTAAAATACTACATAAACTATCAATTACATACCAACTAAATCTAAACCCGCAAAAATTAATTAATTTTTTATAATATTTTAAAATATATTATATTAAATTTAAATTTTTAAAATATAAATTTAAATATAATATTAAATATTTATATATACATATAATGTAAAATTAATTCGAGTTCGGGTTCGTTGGATTCGAATCGGACATGATTAAAATTTATATTCGAATTTAAATTCGTTGGATTAACATTTTTTATACTTGTATTCGAATCCATAACTTAAGATGAACATGCATGATGATTATCGTGCTCATTAGGGATTTTTTTGAAATTGACCATATAAAAATTTATATTTGTAAAATTTATATTTGCAAAAATTATAATACAATGTTAGTATTGGAACTACCAGCTAAGATTAGTATTCGAAATATAATTTTACATATATACAATGTTATGTGTTAATTAACATAGGAACTACCAGCTGTAGATTGAAAAGTACTACAGAAGTTCCAGCGAACTGTATCCCCATGATCTTAGTTTGCTGTAACCATCATGGTACCGCAATGGATTGTTCTGTAATCTGTCAAAAATGAATAAGAATATATGCCAATAAGAACTGCCAGAAAGTATCTGTAGATTGAAAGTACTATGCGCTTTTGCACATAACTATCTAAAATAGCCACCAGATTTCCTGCACTTTTGCTCATCATAGTGATCTTAATTTGTCAGTATGTCTGGTGAATGTGTTCCGTTTTATATTCATTGCGACGGAAACTTAGTCGTGAACAATAATATACCACAATACATTGGTGGCTATAAAGAACTGGTCGGAATTCGCCGCGACATCACATTTCGGGATTTTGAAGCAGAAATATACAAGGTCACTAATTATGATCGAGCGGAGTTCCGTCTATGCATAACAGTTCGATGTCCAATGGGACCTAATGAATGGGAATTACTTGACATATCAAGTGATCATGGGATTGTAGGCGTGATGAGTTTTTTTCCATTTCATGGTTGCATCAAAGTATACGTAGAGAAGCAAGTGTTGACTACACGTCACCGTCCAACCTCTGTTTACCAAAGAGATTATGTCGATCTTGAACGAATTCGTACATCAAGGTATGAAAATTTAGAAAATTTCAATTTCAATCTTTGTCCTTTAGAAATGGATAATTTATATTTTATAAGTATTGCAGAGTGTCTGAAGTCCCATATGTGCCAGTGAGTACATCATTACCATATATTACTGTGGATCCATCTTTATTCGGTGGAGTTGATGAGCGGTAAGTGATTATATGATTTAATTACATATATTATCTTAATAGATTCAAATAGTTAATCATAAATACCTTTGCAGATCAACTATACATCATAATCTATATGAGGGTCCATCATCTAGCAATCGACACGTCACTGATCTAGAGTTGAGAAATATAAATGAAAATGAGGAAGTAATAGAAAGTGAAAATGAGCAAATAAATAGCAGTGACGATGAGCATGTAAGTGAAACTGATATGGACTCAACAGATGATGATAGTGATGGTATCCCACAATCTATTGATGTTGCACATGATGGCGGTTTGAATTCTCTCGCATGCGCCATTCAAGATGAAGGGATTGAATGGATTGAAAATTCATTTGCAAACAACGATGATGTCAAGGATCCGGTAGAATTTGAAGAATTTGAAGATCACCGACAGCGTTTTTTACTGGGCAATGAAGTAATTCACCAAACCGTTGTTGATCAAAACATTTATCAAGGTCCTCCGAGTGATGATCAATGGAAAGATCGGGTATATTCTGACAAGACGTCCTTGGTGAATGCTTTGGATCGATGGCACATTCTACATAATGTGCAACTGAGAGTTGTTAAATCAAACACAACTAGATATACTGTGAGATGTTTGGTCAATTCATGCCCATGGAGATTACATGCCTCTCGACCTAAAGGTTCAACACATTTTAAAGTAAAGACTTATGCGGGACCACATACATGCATGATTCCTATTTTGAATACAATGCATAGGAATTGTACATCTTCGTTTATATGTGAACATATACTACCAACAGTGAAGGCAAGGCTTGCTATGAGCCCTACAGAAGTTCAAACCAGAGTTCATAGTGATTTTCACGTCACCATTTCATATAGCAAGGCTTGGCGGGCACGGAATAAAGCCTTGCAAATTATATACGGTAGTTGGGAGCAATCATATTGTGACCTTCCTCGATATTTCTCAATGTTAGAAACAACAAATCCCGAAACTATTACCAAGATTGAAACTATAAGAGTGACGAGTAATTCAAGAATGTTTGCACGCGCCTTCTGGGCTTTTGGACCCTCGATTCTTGGTTGGTCGTTTTGCCGGCCAATACTTAGTATCGATGCCACGCACTTGTATGGAAAATATGGAGGCCATGCATTAATTGCCACAGGTGTTGATGGCAATGGTGGTTTGTACCCACTAGCATTCGCAATATGCGAGGGGGAGAATAGCTCGAGTTGGGAGTGGTTTTTAAATTGTCTACGGAGGTACATAACACGAGGTCGAGTTCTTACATTAATTTCTGATCGCTTTAAAGGACTTGCGAACCTTGTTGCACTTGTATTCCCACAATCAGAAGGACATGCTCATCGATGGTGTTTACGACACATGAAAGCTAATATGAATATTCATTTCAAAGCAAAACACCTACTTAAAAAATTTTATGCCATTGGGAGTGCCTCAGAAGAACGAGAATATAACATATTAAAGGATGAATTGAGAGCAATGGGTGAGGATGCTTGGCAATGGGTTGACAGACTTCATGCCGATAGGACATATTGGGCTAAGGCTTTCGATGGTGGTCGACGATTCGGCATTTGACTACCAACCGTTCTGAAAGTTTAAATGGAGTCTTGAGGGGAGTTCGTGGCTTACCAATTACCGCTTTTGTAATGACAACATTACATCGAGTGGTTGAGTACTTTCTAACTCATCGTCAAGAGGGAGCAGCAATGTTAACTCCATTTGTATCGGGTGTGGATAAAACTATTAATAGCCGAATGTTAGTGGCTAGAGCACATACAGTTAGGCGATATGGATATCAAGAATTTGAAGTTCTAACTGGAAGGGATTTGCAATACCAAGTCATTATCAATGGAGCAAATTCTACATGTTCATGTTTGTGTTTGCAACTAACAGGAATACCTTGTTCACATATATTAGCTTGTTGTAGTTCGTCAAACATGAATATAGATTATTATAGTCTATGCTCCCGTTGGTATACTACTGATTCCTTTCGAGATACATACTCACTACAGTTCCATCCGGTCCCCGATCGGCGTTATTGGGTTGAGTCATATGACACACCTTTACTTCCACCACACGCGCGAAGAAAGAAAGGACGACCCAAATCTACGCGCATTCGCAATATTATGGATGAAGGCGCGGGAAGTAGTAGGAGCAAGTGTAGTATGTGTAAACAACCCGGCCATTATAAAAGCACATGTCCTGAAAATCAACAAAGAAGGACTGGAAGACGTCGTCGTTTAGGTTGATTAGTTTCATATCTTGTTTGTTGTCGATTATTTTAATTAAATTACAATACTTCACGCATATTATAATTTGTTTATTTATTTATTCGTATTATTACAGATGGACGATCACGAGGAGGCAGGACCGATTGATGGATCTGTATTGACAGATCAGACTCACCACAGATGTACTTGCATTCGAGATGAGGTTATATATAACTCTTTTTTAAATTAACTTTTTTATTTCTTTGAAATTTCATGTACTAATATTATGTGAATTTTATATTATTGCAGGATTATTCTCCAGTTGAATTTGTGGAGCATAGTCGCACACTGAACCGCTGGCAGATGGAGCATCCTGCAGTATTGGAGCTACTGCGACGTGCAGGATTCTATTATGTATCACGGTTGAGGCGCGTCATGCTCGATCAGGCTTTGTTAGGATCCTTAGTGGAGCGGTGGCGGAGGGAGACGCAGTCCTTTCACTTGAGACATGGAGAGATGACAGTCACATTGATGGATGTGGCTGTCATTACTGGACTCCGCATTGATGGGGGGGCGGTGACCGGACTAGGCTCGTATCAGTGGGGGGCGCTATGTGAGCTCTTGCTTGGGGTGCTTCCTGCAAATATCAAAGGCGGAGAGATCAAACTTGAATGGTTGTATCAGCAGTTTCACGACATCCCCGTAGATGCACATCTCGCAGTGATAGAGGCTACAGCCAGAGCGTATATTCTGTTTCAGATAGGTTGTAGCCTAATGCCAAACCCAAGCAGAACTAGAGTACATTTAAGGTGGTTGCCTCTATTAGAGGATTTTGATGCTTGTGGTGCCTTGGCATGGGGTGCGGCGACGCTAGCTCATCTCTATCGAGCATTAGCAAATGCTTGCATGAGGGGGAAAGCGGTGTGTTGCTGTTTTGCCACATTACTTCAGGTACATTCCTTTACTAGTAATTTCATTCATGAAATTCATTTATTATTTCTAAGTAGCTTAATATGTAGATTTGGGCATGGGATCATCTGCACATTGGACGACCTGAGATAGTCGGACCGCAGTTTGATCTTATTGATCTGCCACTAGGTTGCAGGTATGTATTAAATTTTAAGGTTTCTGTGTTTTATATTATCATTACTAATATATTATATGTGAAACAGGTGGAATAATAGGTTAGCTTTTCGAGACAATGTCAGGACGGCCGGCATTGAGTTTTATCGCGATCAGCTTGATTGCCAGTTGGAGTCTCAGGTACATGAGTTAATTATCATAAATTTTTATTCACATAATTTTTTTTTTATACAAGTTACTAATCATTTACTTTTCACAATAGATTATATGGAGACCATATACAGATGATATACTAGGGTCACTTCCACCTTTTTGTCTATTGGGGTCTCCGGTATGGCGATCACGGACGACCCTAGTATGCTTTCATATTATTGAGCTACATCTTCCGGATCGGGTACTTCGTCATTTTGGATTTCGACAGCATATACCCGACGCAGTACATGCTCTACCTCGCATCACTTCACAAGGTAGACCGGATGAGAACTGGGCGGCATTTCATGCCATACATATTCAGGATTGGGACAATCGACTGCAGCATATAGTAGAGGTGGACCCCCATGTAGATCCCGATTATATACGCGCCGCTTCTATCTACATGCAGTGGTATTGGAGTATCACCAGGCGGTGGATATCTACTCCAGCACAGCGTCCCCCCCTTGCATATGAGCCCCATGGACATCGCGAGAGATTTTTGGTATGATATACTAATTAATTTCATTTACTAATTAATTTCATTTCCAATATATAATTATTGTGATACTGTTTTCATTTCAGGTCGATCTCCTTCAACAAACAGAATATACGATCAGAAGTGTACTACCCCAGCTTTCACATATTGGAGCACCTTTCGACATTCTGACAGGTGGTGCTGCTAAGGTGGAGGAAGGTTTACTGACTTTACAGACATTACCATATACTACACCACGCCCAGCGGATCATGGTGGAGCATCGACGTCGGGGCATGCACCATCACCTAGTCCATCGGGGACACAGCCAGCATACCATGGTGGAGCATCGACGTCGGGGCATGAACCATCAGATATTACGCCACCATCGGGGTACGTACCACTTGGTCGTCGTCAACGAGGACCTGATCTTTTTTATTTTAGGCGAGCACGGCACCGACAGTCCTCCCAGACTGATCAGCCATCATCTTCAGGTCCTTCACAGCCAGAGGGCACGGCTATTTCACAGTTGGACCAATTAGACCGTATAGAGCCTTTTGATTAGTTTATATTGTTATATATTGTTACATTTATATTATTTTGTTGTGATGAGCTGTGTTGTTGTGTTGTTGTGTTGTGCGATGTGATGTGATATGATGTGTTGTTGTGATGCTGTGTTGTGCGATGTTCTACGATGTGATGTGATGTGATGTGATGTGATGTGATGAAACGTGTTGTGATGTGATGTGAAGTGCTATTGTGTTGTTGTGATGTTGTGTTGTGTTGTTGTGATGTTGTGCGATGTTCTGCGATGTGATGTAATGTGTTGTGATTGGGTTGTGCTTTGTTATGCTTTATTGTATTGTTGTGTTGTTGTGTTGTGTTCGTAATCATGTATTTTGCTTTTTCTTTGAAATGTTGAAACTTACTGTAATAATTGTTCAATGTAATATTTATAATTCCTCTTATTCATTCCTTTCTTTTTTAAAAAAAAATGCTCACTATGTATATGCTTTGCATTTATTATTTGTTTAAAGCTTTGGTGATTGTGAAGAGATTGTTTACTTAATTTTTTAATGAGCTCTTGAATGATTGTCCACCTTTTAGCATAATTACTGTTCTTGTTTTCAAAATTGTTGCTTTTAAATTTTCAAGATCCTGATGAAATAGAATATTAGACACTGCATTTGATCTTCGTTTTGCACTAGTTAAACACAAAGATTCATTGTTAGCTTTTAAAAGAAAAAAATCCACCAGTACAGGTTCTACATCGAGCATTGACTCCCCAGGTATTTACAGAAAAAATTAAAAATTCTTGCATCATGTGTATTTTATATTTACAGTGTGGTTCGGGTGGTTTCAGACTTTGGCGGAAGCTCCCGGGGCGAAAAGTGAGTTCGCGGCGCAAGAATTGAGCACCCTGGTAGTGCAGTGAAGAACACGCAGGTTGGGCCTGCGTGTTTAGAACACGCAGGCCCAGCCTGCGTGTTCTAAACACGCAGGGTCAACCTGCGTGTTCTAAACACGCAGGTTGACCCTGCGTGTTTAGAACACGCAGGTAGAGCCTGCGTGTTTCACTAAAACATACCGCGCGCACCCGCGGCTGTGGCTCGCTGACGTGGCGGACCGGGCTGACGTGGCGCGCTGACGTGGCAAGAAGAGGGTCATTTTTGCAAATTTAAATTTTGCAGGGCCATTTTTAAAAATTTAAATTTTGATAGGGTCATTTTCAAAAAAAGCCCTAAATAAATATGTCCACCAGGAGACTAGGATGAGGTGTATTGCTCTAAATATTATTTGTATATTAAAAAATAGTAACTTATTTTTATATATTTATATATTTTTTAAATATTTTATATAAAAAAAAATTTAGCTTTTGGATGAATAAGATTTAAGATTTATACTTCTTCTTTTTTTTTTTTTTTTTTTTTTTTTTTTTTTTTTTTTTTTTTTGTGTGTGTGTGTGTGCGCGCGCGCGTGCGCAGAGCAATACTACTCATTTGGTCACTTTTGCTTTGGCAAATTACTGATGTGTTGCTGTAGATAATTTGGAGAGCTTTTGTTAGTTCATACATGCAATCTGAAGGGACTTTTGAATTCACCAAGTTACCATTCAGCTGTAAATAAAATTTATCAAGAATGAAAATAAATAAAAAAAAAAAAAAGAAAGAAAGAAAAAGGAAGGTAGTTGCTCGGGGTAATTAACGTGGGGAGAAATTAAAGCAGTTTGGTTGGTGAACGTGATAGCAGTTGTGCAATTGCTCCTTCTATGTGTTCTCCTTAGGGATGTCAATAAGTATGAATTCTCGGAATTTTATCCGAATTCGAATCCAAACGAAACGAATTTATTCGAATCTGAATTCAAACAAAATAAATTTATCTGATGTTAAACGGATATGAATTCGGATATGAATATAAAAAATAAAAATTTGATAAATTTGAATTCGAATATGAATTTTCACGGCACTCGATCTGAATCTGAATTCGAATTAATTTTACATTATATAATATATGTGTATAAATATTTGATATTATATTTAAATTTATATTTTAAAAATTTAGATATAAAATAATATATTTTGAAATATTATAAAGAAAAAATAATAATTATTATTTCGGGTTCAAATTTTAAGTTTGGCAGTGAGATTCGAATTTAGATTTTTAAAAATTCGTCCTGAATTCAACCCGTTGACCTCCCAAGTTCTAACTAACCTAACCTGAATTAATAAATGAGCTCAACTCGCACCGTATCCGGTACCGGTAACGATTGTCACCGTAATTTTATAACATAAAAAAAAAAAAAATTAAAACTTTAAAATAAATATTTTATCATATTACCAAACTATGCCTGGAAATTCAAAATTGATGCTTTAAAAGATGTTTGGATTTCCATATGAGTAGGTGCCTTGGAAAGAGTTTAAATGACAAGCGAGCTACTTATTTCCAATAAATTCACTCAAACAGTACTTACTACTGAGAAGCATTTTTACGTTCAATTTCCTGATTAATTTCTTGAGTCTATTTTTCATGATTTTCGTTGTACATTTGATTTCTTTCATGCAATCCAATAAAATTATAAATCCCAATTGTGGACACAACTCCCCTTATTGAAAATACTACGTTAGAAAATGAAATTTGAACTAACAAAAGCTCTACTACAAAGCAAACAATGAATGAGCATAAAAGGTATCGTAGCAATTATTATTCCTATCCAAAACTAAGAATCCCTGTGAAATACATACATTCATTGCTCTTCACCACCGTTTTAATCCTCGATTTTACACCGCAGTATCAAGAGAGCAAGTGATTCCCAGTAATTTCATGCGTATCGCGAAAAACATTGCTCTGTTTCATCCGGAGAGAAGAGAAGCACCATACTAGATCTAAAACCAAGTATAACATAACTAACAAAACTGAAAGGCATTATTAATATGTATCATACAAAAGAATATAGCATGTGTCAGGTCTCATGTTGTACAGTAAGCTTTCCATCAATGTACCGACGGACCTGCCGAGAGATATCGAGAAGGCAGAAAGTAAGATGCCAATAAAGTTACTTGAAAGTGATGTATATGCTTAATATACAGAAATTATGAAAAAACTACTAATTCTACCTCGACTAATGTAACTCATTAGTGTAAGATATATAGAGCTCTAGGAGCTTCGAAAACATCCTGTCGGCTAATCAACTACACAAAGAAAAACCATTCTATACATGCAGGAGCCAAAATATCATCTCTCTCAAAATGCATGATGTTTTAGAATGGCTGCAGATTTTCGTATGAACATAAAAGTCAATAATTTGATAATGTGGTCTCAAACATCGGAGTCCAGGGAGATAAGCAGGATGTGCATCTAGATTTAGAACTCACCAAATTGTCATTCTTAATTGGAAAAAAAAAAGGAAAGAAAACAACAACTTTCACATTCGGCATGCACCAGATATCAACAGTTAGGTGTGACGAAAATGATACAAAGTGTAAAAGTTGAAGACAATCTCTTGAAGTAGAACTACTGCAAATCAACATTTATAAATGGGTTGTCATAGATCAACTTTCAATTATCTTTCAGAAAAGCAGTTTGTCCAATTCAAAAATATGTGAAATGTAAGAAAAAAAACATGTTTCTAAATTTGGGTCACACCTTCAACTATCGAAAAGAATGGAAACATTAGCTAAAAACCGGGGTGAAAAAGTCATCTAGATATAAGATTCAACACATAACTCTAGCAAAGATAAGCCTCTAAGGCAGTTTGTAAAATATTTTACTTTTGCTATATTTCATTTTAAGACAATAATAAAGTAGTCAGAAACAAATTATACTTGAAATATCTTAAAATCAATAACAGGAAGCAGTATTTACCTTCATTGTGAAACTTTAAACTTTATATTCATGAACACGCATCCACTTGGTAGATGACCACTTATTCCCAATAATTACAGGGCACCCACCTGCAAAAGTTTCCAAGTCCCGGGACTAAATTTAGATATCGAAGAAACTTAGCAGCATCATAAAAGTTACGGTTGTTGTATGAAAATGGCAACAACTAGCCATCGAGGTGAATATTATGCAGTATGCATGGGAAAAATATGGAGAAGGCATACAGACAATTTACATTTTGTATCCTAACTATTAGAGGTTTAGAAGAAGTTTTTATTGCCTTATCAGGTAATTGATAACTCACCATGCAAGCTTGACGGATCTAAGGTGGCATCAGGCCTCATGCTCCAAAAGAGTAATGCATCTCCCATCTTTGGCTTCACAGAAAGGCCCTTCTTTGCACATTCTGATAGCTCATTATAATACGGCAGCGAACTGCTGTTTGTTTTAGCAGAAGGAAAGACAGTCTCCCCGCCCTCTTCAACATCCGAACTGAACGCAATCACAATCATAGGAAAAAGACGCAATTTGCTATTATGGAAAATATTGTCATCTTAACAAGAATATTAAAGGTCATCAAGTCTGATTACATGCTTACAGATACATGAGAAGGGTGGCTATTCGCTGCCCTCCATTCTTTGTATTATATTCATCAAGAAAGTAATCATAGTGAGATTCATATTTCTGTCCAACTTCATAATGGAGAATCTGAAGGCCCTCGCCTTGCTCTGGAATCATGCAAATTAACTTTGAATTACTATGAAGCAGTAAGATTTCAAAATATAAAGCTATTACTATCAAAAGTATAGTAAACCACTGACGATAAAAGATTTAATTGTTTAAGATGTATAATATTCTTCTGGCCAACCAAATGATAACATTCTCTATCAATATAATTATATTGTAATCTAAAAATAAAGCAGATTTAATTGGAGGAAACATTAGTCAAAAAAATCATATTTTGGAATAATGAACTTCTAAAGAGATTTAGTAGGTTTTAGTTCACAAAATTTATTCAAAATCAGTAGGCTTTGCCTTTCTTACGTAGGAAGATAGAACAAAAATCATAACTAATCTAAACTAAACAGCGAACAGAAACAAATTCTCATATCAAATGGACAATTTTGCATAAAACTCGATGACTAGCATGGACGCATTTTATCTTTCTAGACATGTAAGAAAAATTCTATAAACAAGAGTTGGAACTTTTGCATATATTGCAACTGATCGAAAGAGGCTAACAGAACACATATTTGAATTATGATGATTGAAAATAACAATCCTTTACCTAATCTAATCTCCATATTCTAACAAATCGGTCAAAAATGTAAATTCTCCTGCTTACCCAAATGTCATATACAAATGAATTTCATGGACCTCAAAACAAATCTTTCACTTTTTTTTTTACCCTTATTCAGGCTTTTATTACTTTTCTGCACGTTAATTCATGGCCATTTTTAACACCAAGCATTGCATTAGCTAGACTAGTAGTGGCAAACAGGTAACCAAAAAGTAAATGTCAAACCATCAAGAGTCTATGTGCAGCCAATATATGCTGCAGCTACACTATATCTGCATTAAAATGTAATGTTGACAATATTGTTCATAAGTGACAAAACATAAAAAAATAATTATAACACATAAAATAAGTCAAAAGAAAAGTCAAGAGAAGAACATGATGCATTTTAAAGACTCCTGCTTAGTCTTCAGTCAAGAATCAATTTATATTGTACGAGTCATGACAATCTGCTTTGCAGCAGAACCCAACTCTACTGCTGAGCATTGTCCAACAACACTTAATTTGCAGGCTTATCAAAGTACATCTAGCAAATTTGCACATTTCTGGAGAATAAAATGGATCACAACTAGCATATACAATATCAGAATCACATACCTACAGGAATGAAGGTAAAATCGGCTATCCTTTTCTCAATAGTGCGGATAATTTTATCTTGACCTCTCCTAAGGAACATGCCTGAGCTCGTACGAACCCTGAATTTAGTAATTCATGCTGAATCATATCTACTAGCCTAATGGAATTGCAACAAGAAATCAGGGAAATACATACCTGCTATCCTTACTGTGCCCTGTTGCGCTATCAACAACTGTTGACTTCTCCATACGAGGTTTTGCCAGTTGAATCAAGTACTCACATTCTTCCTTAGACTGGGGAGGAAAACAGAAAAAAAGAATAAACTTGACTTTCAAGCTCACATTGTTCCTATAAAACTACAGTCATAATAAGTATGACAGAGAGAATTGTTTCAGCCCTTATCAAGTTAAAAGCTATGTTACAATGACTTCATTAGGATTATTAACTGCAATTATGCATCCGAGTTTTGCGAATTTCAAATACTGAGATTCTTTCCTCCAATTCATTCTTACAATTTTATGACAGCATTCGAGTAAATGAAGTAGCTTGGCAGAATTACGATACTAACATAACATTTTTTTTCTCAATTTTAACAACTGAAATAAGGAACTCGGTCATTTTCTAGTGCAACAAATTATAAAATTCTTTTAAATATGATGAGTCGAGCAAATTAATTTAGCACTAAACTTGATAAATACACATGGAAAACCTACGGAAGACACCTAAAAATTCGATTTTTGACCAAACCACAAACCATTGAGGGCACAAAGCAAACAAGAGCTACGGAAACTTCCACAGGGAAAGAAAAGATTAAAAAGAGTCATCACGAATACCAGGAAATTGTGGTAGACGAAGGCCCTGGGCTCCCACGAGATAACCTCCATCCACGGCTCCGCTCTCTGACCCAGCCCATTCTTCCTGAAACCAAAAATCCAAAACCCTAGATGACAAAATGAGAAGGAAAATCTCCGAGATCTACGGAGGCGAACCCACGAGATCCAAAATCACGATCAGGAAAAGGGTGTACGCCTGGTAAGCAGATCTATGGGGGCGGGATGGGGTGGTCTTGGGGCCTCGATGGGAACTAACAGGGAGCGAGAAGATCCCGAAGGCGAGGAGGAAGAGGAGGACGACGGAGACGACGAGGAGCGCCGTGAGGAGGAGCGCGTAGGGCGAGGATCGACTACGCCCAGTGAGTCCCCCCCGGAGGTGGCGCGGCGCCCTCACCATGGACACCACGAGGGGAGGAGGAGGACGAGGAATGATGCCCTAGAGATCGAGAGAGCTCCTAAAAGAGACGAGGCCTCAAGAAGAGTTGGCGAGCGAGAGGAGAGGTGGAGACGAGACGAAGCTCTCTTCCTCTCGGGGCTCCTCGTATCGCCTTTTTCGGGGAGATTAAAAAATGCTCAGTACGGACATTGGATTTTTTTTTAAAAAAAATAATTCTTAACAAATTTCTAGTTATCCAAATAATTTTCAAAAATTCTATTCCCTCAACTAACCCATAAACGCTGAATCATTTACGTCCTTATTAGAAAACAGTGTATCTTGTTAAATTTTTTTGATTGTTAAAATTTTATATAAGAAATGAAAAACAAAATTTAAAGAAACTTTTTTTTTTAAGCACTGAGTAAGACCAAAAAAAAAAAAAAAAAAAAAAAAAAAAAAAAAAATATTTGGCAAAATGGAAATTTTATTAATATGTTTAAATAAAAAAAAATTCGCCACGTAGCAAATAGTAACAAGATAATAACTACCGAAATAATTAATCGGTCATCGAATTTATAAGCCGATTAAAAATAAGAATCGAAATAAATTATTGGTCATCGGACGATTGAGGATAAGAACTGATATAAATAATTGGTCAAAATTAAGAATAAGGATAAATAATCGGTCAATATTGAGGATAAGGCCGATCATCCGCTTTATAAGTCAATTAAGGTCGATCATCCGCTTTACACGTCAATTAGGATAAGAATTAAGTCAATTAGGATAAGAATCGAGATAAATAATCGGTCATCGATTTTATAAATTGATTGAGAATAAAAACCGAAATAAATCATCACTGACAAGCGAGATAAGGAATCGATTATCGACTTTATAAGCCGATTGAGGATAAGAACCAAGATAAAGAAATAAATAACACTTAAAATTGAGGATAAAAGAAATAAATAACGCTCGGCTTTATAAGCCGATTGAGAATAAGAACCGAGATAAAGAAATAAATAACACTTAAAATTGAGAATAAAAGAAATAAATAACGCTTAAAATTAGGGATAAGGACCGAGAGAAAGAAATAAATAACGCTTAAAATTGAACTAGCAAAATCATAGAGTGCAAATCCTGTAAGCGAATAGCGAACGTAGACAGAAAGGTGGATATAATTTTTCATTTAATACGTCGTTACCTAAAACGGCGATTAGTCCTAAAAAGAGTCGTAAATGTATAAATTTTAATAAGCTGTTACCTAAAACGGCGATCAGTCCTAAGAGGAGTCATAAATGTATAAAATCTTCTTTTAAAAAAAAAAGAATTATGCAACCTCGTAAGCCACTGACCACCCCTGCTATTCAATACCCTCAATATCGCTTTCCTTACCACTTTCCTACCAGCATTTACAACTTTCCTTACCGCTATTTGTAATCGTTCCTTGTATCCCTTTTCTTGAGCAATACAAAGCGAACCAGCTGATTCAGCCGTGTTAATCAATACCCGTTTGTCCTAGTTCGGCTCCTCCAGGCCGAACTTCATTAAGAGTTTGATTAAGAAAAACTAGGCCGAGAAGATCCCTCCTTGGCCTAATCGTTTGGCATGCGGCGCATCACATTAGAGGGTCAATTCGGAGGCCGATCACGAACTGGACCAGGTCAACGGTCAGGGACTCTCAGGTAAACGTTAATCTAATCCTACAAATATAATGTCAGAAGATAACAATATCAGTCTCAGAAATAGTGTCATCCCTAGACCTCTGGGGAATGACCAGTCGAGTAGTGTTGGTCTCACCAATGACCAACCTCCGACACTACCTGAAATACCAGAGACCAGTGGGTGGTCGGCCCAACAGGAGCCGACCTTAGCAAAGGTGCTCGGGCGATTGACTCGAGCATTAGAATCTTTCGAGAGAAGCAACCAGGCACACGGCGCGTGCCTGGACTCAGTATTGGCCGCGGTCACAGCCTCAAATGATAACATGGTTTGGCTCGGGCAATTTATGGCTCGAAATGAACCATACAATGGAGAGTTTCCATCCACCCTGCCACAGCCATTGCCGACTCAATCGATTCCGATGGCGTCGGCAACGATGGCAGCACAACCACAAGAAGTTGTGCAGCTGATGGCACCTTTCCAGATGGCTCAGCCCTTGGGGGCAATTCAGCCATAGACACTCCGTACCAGGCAGGGTATAGGCCGATGGGTCCGAACATCGGCCACCAGCAAGAAGCCCTTTGGGGTGTACCTGCTCCACCTCCTGCGCCGGTCTTTCAGCCTCAGGCTGAAGGCATGAGGAATGACGGATGAGCCTTGAATCAGAGGCTTGCCCAGAATCAGGATAGCCAGCTTGGGCCGCCACCAGTGAACCCAATGCTGCCAGTGCAGTCAATTTCGATGGTGTCAGCAACAATGGCGGCACAGCAGGTTGTGCCCCTCCAGACGGCACAACCGCTGGGGGCAGTACAACTGAAAGCGGCTCCTTTCCTAGCAGGGTATAGGTCGATGAGTCCGAACATCGGCCATCAGCAAGAAGCCGCTTGGGGTTTACCTACTCCACCTTTTCCACCAGTTCTTCAACCCCAAGCTGGGGGCATGAGAGCTGGGGGGCAAGCCTTGAATTTGGGGCATGCCTAAAATCAGGCAGGCCAAGTCACATTGCCGCCTGTAAATGTAAATACGGTATAGCCGGCAACACCGACTCTCCCGACAGGAAACATTGAACTATATGCTCAGAAAGAAGAAATATAAAAAATGCATTCGGCATAGAGGCCAAGTCGTCTATACGGCCAGTCTTCAGGTCTCCGTATCCTGCGAATATGAATGCGAAGCACCCGTACCTGATCAATTGGAAAATTCGAAATTTGATAAATTCTCGGATGAAGTAACCGAGAACACGATCGAGCATATTGCTCAGTTCACGACCCAATGTAAAGAAACGGGCGTGCATTTAAGGCGAAAAAACTCGATCGATGTAAATATAACACGCGCCGATTATTAATTAGGATATCACCAATCGCCTGAATGTCACTTCAAGCTATTGCTGAGGGAGCATTATTGAAACCAAAAAAATTGCCCCATTGCTGAGGGAGCATTATTGAAACCAAAAAAAATTGCCCAATTGCTGAGGGAGCATTATTGAAACCAAAAAAATTGCCCCATTGCTGAGGGAGCATTATTGAAACCAAAAAAATTGCCACGGGGCAAATGGTATGATCGATATGACCGAGCCGGTTGAACCGAATAAAAAAGGTGATAAGTGGTATGAAAGTCTGTCAACAAGTCAACCGATTTGGATGAACTGAAATGGAATAAGAACAGAGATAAAGAATCGATCAAAATTGAGGATAAGGACCGAGATAATTAATCGGTCATCGACTTTATAAGCCGATTAAGAATAAGAACCGAGATAAATAATCGGGCATCGACTTTATAAGACGATTGAGGATAATGACCGAGATAAAGAATTAGTCAAGATTGAGGATAAGGATAAATAATCGGTGAAGATTGAGGATAAGGTCGGCCATCCGCTTTATAAGCCAATTAGGAATAACGACCGAGATAAATAATCGGTCATCAGCTTTACAAGCTGATTGAGGATAAGAACCGAGATAAATAATCGGTCATCGACTTTATAAGCCGATTGAGGATAAGGATCGAGATAAGGAATCGGTTGTCGGCTTTATAAGCCGATTGAGAATAAGAATCGAGATAAAGAACGTACAAAGCATATAGAAATTGATTGTAATTTTATTCGCCAACATCTTTTCTTCCAAGCAGTTATCATTGCTCATATCTTTACTAAATTTCAATTGGCAGATATTTTGACAAATGCCCTCGGTCAAGATCGGTTTCACTCTCTTCTCCACAAGTTGGGTATTCATGACATTCATATTCCAACTTGAGGGGAGTATTAGACTACACTCTCTTATCTTGGAGTTAGTTAGATAAGGTTGTTCGGATTATTACTAACTACATTAGTTAGATAAGATTGTTCGGATTGTTACTAACTACACTCTTATCTTGGAGTTAGTTAGATAAGATTATTCGGATTGTTACTAACTATATTAGTTAGATAAGGTTGTTCGAGTTGTTACTAACTATATATCTTGGAGTTTGTTAAATAAAATTGTTCTAATTGTTACTAATTACACTTCCTTATCTTGGAGTTGGTTAGATACACATGTATATATATTGTCATGTATACTCTGATGTAAAATATATCAAAATATTTTATTTTTCAATTCATTATATTTTCACAACTACGAAGAATTTGTGGTCGCAGACTTCAACGACTGCGACGAGAAATTGAAGGAAGGGGGATGAGTCAACGACGATGGCAAAGGAGTGGAGATGAGGCGGAGCAGCAGAGGGTGGCCGAAAAGGTGTAGCCGCGTAGGCCGAGCCCGATCGGCCTGTTGGAGTAAAATTCAAAATTCTCATTATTTATTATTATTATTATTATTTATTTATTCTTTTATTATTATTTATTATTACTTATTATTTATTAATTTTATTTATTTATTTGATTACTTATTATTTTTTGGTGCGAAAGAAAACTCAACGTACAAAACGTAGGTTTTCGTTTCTTGCGCTTAATAGAAAGATACGTGGGTCGAACGTTGTTCAACGTTCGATTCCCAACGTTTGTTTTCCTCTTTATATATATATACCCATTTGATCATTTTCATCCGTTAGATTTTACTATTTCCTCAACTACCTATTAAACCCAAGGGCCCATTATCATCTCAACCATACATCTTTTAATCTAAGGATTAAAAACTTAATAGTACCAATAACTTAGAACTATTAATAGTATTCCAGCCTAGCGCTTTCTCTCTCTCTCTCTCTCTCTCTCTCTATATATATATATATATATATATATATATATATTTCTCCTTTGTTCAGTAGAGTACGACAGAAAAAATACGACAGAAAAAACTAAGAAACAAAGTATTTGATAAATCAATTATTTTTTTCTTTCTTCTCAATCTTCTACTGGGTGTTGAAAGAATCTCCGTCAACCTCCACCACGATCGTACTCACATGAGGAGGAATTCTGGTCGTACTTTGGGGTGGTGTTTTCCGTTAATCCCACACGTAAGGACGGGAATACATCTTAGGGCAGTACTACGCACGCTTCCGGATCAATTAAAGATTTTGGATTATTTGCTTTTATCTGTAAGTTCAATTTTATTTTATCAAAAAATTAGTTAGATATTAATCACAATAATTTTAGTATATCTTTTCCTAACAATCTAAGGTGTATCCCCGATTTGATTGTGATTAAGATTCTAACGAGTGCTAATCCTTCGTAAAATTTATATGGCACATAATCTTGATTGTGATTAAGATAACTTGACTGTCTGTTTGGTATTATAACTTAAATATTTTTGGATTAGCATTTTAAATTTTAATTGCATATCTTTACATTTTAAATTGCAAATATTCAATTTTTAATATATATATTTATCTTGTATTACGGCTGGTTAAAAAAAATAAATATGTTTTGCTTCAGTTTAAAATCCCTTTTGCTTAAGTTAAAACAAAAAAAGAGTTCGCTACAGTAAAAAAAGAAAAAACAAAAAAAAACAAAAAAAAAAAAAGGAAGTTTTGCCGTAGACTTAAAAAAAAAAAAAAAACAGATAAAAGGGAAAAGCTAAGTCTAGGATCAAACTTACATCCTCTAAATCCAGCACAATTTGCAATTATTATATTTGATTTTATATTTCCATATACTGTGTTGTTTGCATTCACATTTTTTTCTTGTAGCTGAATATATCTAATTGAAATCAAATATTATAATTTATTTGGGACAATTATTTTGTGATGATCCAGACTCCCGCAGGAACTGTGCAACATTAAACAGTGATTGTAGGGAGCTTATTCGGTGAAACAGAGCTTGTAGAATCAAAATTGGACATTTAATATAGACTCTGCGCGAAAATCGGAGCAAATGGGATTTTCCGGGAGCTTTCGGCAAAATTTCGGATGAGAATTTGGCGAAATGGACAGCGGATTTGGACTCAGCGCGCGAAAACGATCAAAACGGTATATTCACTTTATTTTTCGGCGCCAAAACACTGTTCACCGGAACAGTAACTCCGGCTGCCGGAATTACTGTTCCGGCAGCCGGCGGCGACCGGCGGGCGGCGGCAGGCGGCGGCACAGCGGCGGCGCAGCGGCGGAGCGCGGCAGAGCGCAGCGGCGCACGGCGCGGGCGGGGGGCGCTGGTGTGCGGTCCACGGCATGGCGTGCACCGGGTGCACCGAAGACTTACCTTGACACGTGGCGCTTCCCTATTGGCCGGCCGGCTTCTAGAAGGGTCACGGCGCTCCGATTGGCCAACATCTTCCGGAAGACCCGGCGCGGGGACCGGGCCTGTGCACCACGTGGACACGTGGCGGCTTCCGAGTGGCCCTTGCACAGGCTGTTTCCTGTTTTGTGGACGCGTGGTGCGTTTTGGTTGGCCCGTTTCGGTGTTCCCTGTTCGGATCCGATCCTGTGTGGAGCCTCAGCCCATTATAAATAGGGCCCCCCACCCCCCCTCTCTTTGCACCTCGGTTTTCGAGCCCTTAGAGAGAGAACCAGAGTTTGGGCCCTCTACGAAATTTCTTCCTCTCTCTCTCTTCTCTCTCTCCTCCAAATCTCAGAATTTTTGGAGTTACAGTTAGTGAGTTGTCTGCGACGCGGCGCATTGCGACGGTTTTCTTTTTCGGCCCATTTCCCGTCGCAGTTCCGTCGAAAATTCCCTGTGGGCTAACCAGGAGGAATTTTTGGATGATTTTTGCGACAGCGCGTTCCTATGAGGTAAGGCTTCGATTACCGTGTTGATCACTTTGCTCCATTTCGTACTTTTGGCACGATTCCCGAGGCCTCTTTGACCCCCCTTTTTGCTGTGGAAATTTCTGGACAGTGTCAACTTCTCCGATTTTTATCTTGGCGTAGGAGCATCAGATCGAGGCGTTTAAAGAGTCGATTTTGATCTACTCTTCGCGAGGAACGCAACCGTAATTTTTCTGGATTTTTCTGAGCACTATACAGAGGTGAAAAACTCCTCTCTTTTCGTGCTATTTGAAAAACAGCAAAAGCTGTATTTTATGAATAATATAGTTACACCCTGTGCAATGTGTGTTGCTGTAGGGCACCGTTCTCGGCAGACAGCAGTTCTAGGGGACTGTGGACAGCCAGGAGACTATCTGGGTGTGATTTGAGCTGTTCGAGGTGGGCGGTTGTTGCTTACCTCATTTTTGACAAGCTCACTGGGATTACTGGAACTCCCTTAAAATTTTAATTGATGAGAACAATTGGGACAAACTAATATGACAATTGATAAGAACAATTGGGACAAACTAATATGACAATTGATGAGAACAATTGGGACAAACTAAATTGATGAGAACTATTGGGACTACTAACAGGACTACTAACAGGACAATTGATGAAAACCGCTGGGACGAACTCTCCTAAAATTTAATATAACCCCACAGATGATATGATGACTTATATTGGGACACTGTGTTTGAGACAAAGGCTATAATCTCGCATGCAAATGACTTTTATTCAGTAAATCAATCTTTTTAAATCTTTGACACTATTTTACAACTTTTAAAATAAAGACAGTTGCATGCATGCCCGGACATCAGGTAGGGCCACTATTTATTGCTACACTATCATATTAAGACTTGACATGTTTTATTGCTCTCTTTTGCTTTCAGTTGCTTGTCGCTCGAGTATGAGCAGGGGTTTGGAATAGTATAGCCAAGGTTATGTTAGATTATAAACTTATGGGGTGTTGCGGTGACCGCGGACTGTAGGCGGTCGGCCGGATGTTTATCCTTGCATCAGAATGGGGTTGAGTCTGGTCTATTTTTGGCATCAGCAGGGGATCGGGCTTTTCTTTAGTGGATGGTTTTTCCCACTTATTGAGTACTATGGCATCATATCAGAGTTTCTTAGTGGATGGCTTTTCCCACTTTGATCATAGTCATGATCCAGTCCTGCTGTTTACGACACTTATGATACTTATTACTGAGGTACTTTTACTCGTGTGGGTCGCTCCCCTCGAGTGCCACTCCGGAGTGTGTTACAGACAGACTTTGAGTCCTTGAGACTCCTATCCCCTATCGGTGTTATGCGTTGACCAGCATACCCAATTTGGCAAACACTATTCCCTATCGGTGTTATGCGTTGACCAGCATACCCAATTTGGCAAACACTATCCCCTATCGGTGTTATGCATTGGCCAGCATACCCGATTTGGCAAGGCACAGCAGGCAGTACCAGTGACACAAGACTGAGTTATTTCAGGCAGGCATGTTTGGTATTGTTGCATACAGTCATTTCATGCTACATGACATTTAGAGGCATACTAGTGGTGGTTTCCCTTTATTCAGCAGTTCTGTTTACAGCTTTACCACTTATTCCTTTCTGGCCTCTAGTAGTCCTAGTTGGTGCGTCAGAGTTGAGGTTTTGCCCACTAGGGGAGGCTACTAGTTTATCTGGTAGTTCTCACCCCCATTGTTCTTTTCTGTTTCTTTCTTCTCCTTTATTTTTGCAGAGTCGTCTGCGGGAGCTGCTAGGCCATCGGCAGCTGAGCGAGGTAAGGGGATCGCTGAATAGATAGATCTCCTGGGAGACTGAGAGCTGTTAGATAGATGCTGCACCCTTTACTCAAACTGTGGTATTCTTCTTTTATTCTAGGTCTGGCTTTCGCCAGCTGGATGTACTATTTTGGTGAGCTGGGAGATTATTGTACATATTACAGCTTCATTAGTAGTTCCAGTCTGAGATACTATGTGGTTCTTCCACTTCAGCTCTGTATTATGCTCTTTTATTGTTTATATTATATCGGAGCAGGTTACCAGCGCTTCGTGTACTCGGGAAATCCCATGTGCACGGCGGATCTGTTGGCGAGCCCGGGTTCCGAGGCGTGACATATTTGTTATTGAACCGACTTTAATAATTCATCTGTATTAAAATTTAAACCTTAAAATATTCTAGTTGACTAGGATAGAAATCTTAACAACATGAGTATTTTTCTAAGAAAATTTTTTGAGTATTTTTTGCAGCTCGTTCTAGTTGTCCTAAATCTTTTCATTCCCTCAACTAGATTATTCAAAACAATTTTTGAGGATAGTTCTAGTCTCAAACCTGAAAAGTTTAGAAGAGTAGTTTTGTGAGGTGGCAAGAACAATTGGAGGCATGGCTTATTATCCTAGGCCTCATAACTGCAATTGGAAAAATATATCCCTATTCTACTTCTAAAATTTTTATTACTACTCCTTCTGAAGATTCTTCTAAATCTGCTGTTACTGAACATAAATTTGACAGATCCTCTGATGAAATTGAATTCCACTGTAGATTTAGGATATTTAGCTGTCTATCTGATGAACTCTATAAAACCTATAGGAAATATGAGACTGCCAAAAATTTATGGTATGCTTTAGAAGATGCCTACATTAGAGGTAATAAATATGCTACTAGATTTACCATTACTGATTTTAACAATTTTAAACTTAGATGATACTTATCAAGCTACCTGTCTACTGGACAACTTATCCCCTTCCTTATCCAAATTTACCTAAGAGCTTAGAAGAACCCAGGGAACTCTTAAACTTAGGTATGTAATCCAAGCTATCAGAATAGAAGATCAATACCGACTTAGGGAGATTAAACCGACCAACAATCGATCAAATATAAACCTGACCGAGATTTCGAACCAAAGCCTAAGACCAAAGGAAAATATTTTAAACCTGAGGGTAAAGGTTTTAAGGGTATTAATCCGAACCGAAATCGAAACTATACCCAGAAACCCAATACCAACCAATCTAATAGGAATAAGAAGCATGATGGTTTCTGTCATGTCTGTGGCCGGGACAACTATTTTGCTTCAAAATGTTTATATCGAAAGAAAGAAAATGTTGTCTACAAGAAGGGTCCAAATAATCAGAACAACTATCTAAACCCCAGGTCAATATGATTGAAGGTAAACCATCCATCTCAAATTTTAGATCAATTTCCTTTATACATAATGTTAACCTTACCTATTATAATTTGGATTGGTGGTTAGATTCAGGTGCCAATATCCATGTCTGTACTAATGAGTTCCTTTTCTCCTCCTACCAGGATACAGATAGAGGATGTGTGATTGTTGGAGATGGAAAAGCTGTTAATGTGTTAGGGATTGGAACAATCAAGCTGAAGTTAACTTCTGGAAAAACTCTAATCCTTCACAATGTGCAGCATTCTCCCGAGATCCGACGGAACCTGATCAGTGGATTTTTATTAGTGCAGTTAGGATATAAGATTGTATTAGAGTCAAATAAAGTTGTAATTTCTAGGGGAGAAATATTTATTGAAAAATGTTTTGTATCTGAGGATTTATTCAAACTCAATGTACTTTTTTTTGCTGAAAATAAAAAATCTTCTTTTACTCCCTCTACTTCTACTATTGCTTTGAATATTGAATCTTGTGATGTATGGCATGGCAGATTAGGGCATGTGAACCTAAAATCAATTCTGAAATTGACCAAACTTAATCTTGTACCTAAACTCATGATTGATCCCAAGTCCAAATGTGAGATTTGTACCCAAGCTAAGCAACCTAGAAAACCTTTTAAATATGTTCCTTATAGGGATACCCAGATTCTTGAACTGATCCATAGTAAGGTTTTTTATTCTAATAGGGGATTTACTCGTGGAGGAAGTCGTTATTTTATAACTTTTATTGACGACGACTCCAAGTATTGTTACACCTATCTCTTGAAAACCAATGATGAAGTTCTCTATAAGTTTAAAACCTTTAAAGTTGAGGCTAAAAACTAATTAGAAAAGAGGATTGAAATTCTAAGGTCTAATATAGGAGGCGAGTATACTTCAAATGAATTAAATCTGTTTTGTGAGGAACATGGAATAATTCATGAAGTTTCTGCTCCATACTCACCTCAATCAAATGGTGTAGCTGAAAGAAAGAACCAAATCCTATTCGACATGGTTAACACCATAATTTTAAGTTCTGGTGTACCTTAGAACTTGTGGGGGGAGGCTCTTTTATTAGCTTGTTTTATGCTTAATAGGATTCTCTCTAAGGATAGAACCCAAACACCTTATGAATTTTGGAAGAGAAAGAGTACCCAGGTTGGGTTACTTCCGAGTGTGGAGGTGCTTACCTAAGGTATCAATTCCTGAACCCAAAAGAAAAAAATTGGACCTAAAACTATAGATGTTGTTTTCATTAGATATTCCTTAGATAGTAATACCTATAGATTTCTTGTGACTAACTCTGAGATTTCTGAGATTACCAATGACACTTTAATTGAATCTAGAGATGCAACCTTCTTTGAAAATATATTTCCTTTCAAAACTCGTATCTCTAGATCAACCCCTGATTATCAGCCAACTTCTGATCATGCATCTGCATTTGATGTACCATATAGTCTAGATCCTATAGAATCTAACCCACCAGCCGAATTAAGGAGAAGTAAGAGAGCTTGTATTGAGAAGAACTTTGGTAAAGATTTTTTTACTTTCTTAGTGGAAAGTACACCTTCATCATATAAGGAAGTCATAAATTTTTCTAAAGCTTCTTTCTGGAAGGAGACAATAAAAAGTGAGATAGAATCAATTATTAGCAATAATACTTGGATTCTCACTGATTTACCTCCTGGATGTAAACCCTTAGGATGTAAGTGAATCTTTAGAAAGAATTTAGGATTGCCGGATCAGTGGAGAAGTACAAGGCGCGACTCATAGCTCAAGGTGTTCGGCAAAAAGCTGATATTGTCTATTTTGATACTTATGTGCTTGTTGCTCGTATAGCTACTATCCGAGTCCTTCTTGAATTGGCTTCCATTCATAAGCTCTTGATTCATCAAATGGATGTCAAGACCACTTTTCTTCATGGCGATCTTGAGGAAGAAATCTATATGATTCAACCTGAAGATTTCTCTGTGCCTGGTCAAGAAAATAAGGTGTGTAAATTAGTTCGCTCTTTATATGGACTAAAACAAGCACCTAAGCAGTGGCATGAGAAATTCAACAATGTTATAGCATCATATGGATTTCTGACCAACGATTTTAACAATTGTCTGTATTTTAAGAGATTTGACAATCATTGTGTCATTCTTTTGTCTTTATGTTGATGACATCTTGATCCTTGCTCCTGATCTTGATCTGATTAACCAAGTTAAATCATTCTTATCAGACCATTTTGATATGAAGGATTTTGGTGAAGCTGATGTGATTTTAGGCATGAAGATTCTTAGATCATCTGATTTAATTTTTTTAACCCAGTCTCACTGTACCCAATTGGTTATGGATAAATTTGGGTATTCTGGTTGCTCTCCTCTTTCTACTTCATTTAATCCTAGTGTTCAACTTGTAAAGAACACTAGTAATCCGGTGAATCAGGAGAGATATGCCTAGATCATTGGTTCTTTGATGTATTTAACCAATAGAACTAGACCTGATATTGCCCATGCCATATCAAGATTGAGTAGATATACTAGTAATCTTAGTATGATTCATTGGATTGCTTTGGAGAGAGTATTTCATTGTTTTAAAGGTACCCTCTCTTATGCTCTCAGATTTTGTGGCTATTCTGCTGTAATTGAGGGATACAACGATGCCAATTGGATTTCTGATTCTTTGGACATCAAATCCACTTCTGGTTATGTTTTAATTCTTGATGGTAGTGCAGTTTCTTGGCAATTCACCAAACAGACTAGAATAGCTAGAAGCACTATGGAGGCTGAGTTGGTTGCCCTTGACACTACTTGTCTTGAAGCTGAATGGCTCAAGAACCTACTATCATCCATTCCTTTAATTTACACTCCTATTCCATCTATTTCTATTCGGTGTGATTCTCGAGCTGCAATTATTTTTTGTAAAACGAAATTGGTGAATTCCAAAGCTAATAGACATATTAAATTGAGACAAAAGTCTGTTAGATGGCTAACTTCTCATTATGTTATTTTTCTTAGTTTTATCAGATCTGAGTAGAATCTTGTAGATTTCTTGACGGAAGGCCTGAATAGGACTAAGGTCCTGGAGTCATCAAGGGGGATGGGGCTTTGCCTATAAAGGGCATTTCTTGTAGTGGGAACCCAACCTTTGTGATAGGAGATCCATTCAAGAATGTTTAATGTGGCTAAAGCAAGCTAAAAGGTTGGCCAAAGAGCACTTTCTACAGTTTTATGGAAGAGCTTTAGCTCCAATGCTATCCCTATGATGAGTAGTGCTCTGTATAGTTGTTGAGGTTGAGTTTATAACTCTTAATGGAATTCAATGCGGTAATTTCTGCGAGATGTGACTCTACACACATTCCTGGAGGAGGCCACCTATATGAGAATATCCGTATATGGCCGCAACTATAAGATGTTGGGCTATCTATATAAACTCTTATGAAAAATTAAGGTACTGTATATGGCCATAAATGTACAGATTCGCGACGAAAAATTTGGTACTATGTGTGTGGTAGCTGAAATCAGGGTCAAAAGAACATAGTTCAAGATCTGGTTCTGTGATGACCCGGATCTCCGCAGAGCTTTTGCTGGGTGATTAGCGACTTCTGGAGGCTTATTCGGTGTGATGGAGGTGATTGTGCGCAAATCGGACCTCGGGATTGGACCCAGCGCGAAATTTGGATTAAGAATACCTTTCCGGATGCCTTCAATAAATTTTAGAAACGGAATTTGGCAAAACGGACATCGGATTTGGATTCAGCGCGCAAAAATGATGGAAATGGATTATTTACTTGTATTTTTCAGAGCTCGGATACCAAAACACGAATTTCAAGGCAAGTGTTACTGTTCCAGCAGCCGGGGCAGCGCCGGCGGCGACGGGCAGCGGCGGAGCACGGCGGCGCGGGCGCAGGCAGCAGCGCGGGCGGCCGGTCCACGGGACCTGCCGTGCACCGGGACCAGCGGGCGTTTGGCGGGACACGTGGCGCGCGTTGATTGGTTGGTCAACGCACGCGGGACAGCGCGCCAGGCACGGCGCACGGTGGACCTGCCAGGCCACGTGTCGCTCGCCCATTGGCGGGCGCAGCGACCCGGGTGGCCCGGCGCGGACCACGGCGCGTGCACCACGCCGTGGACCGCGTCGCCACGCGGCGCGCCGCGATTGGCAGGCGCGGGTGCACCGGGCGCGCGGGGCGCAAAACTGGTGACGTGGCGCGCTGAGGGAGATTCGGGCTCGCACAGTATTACGCCGGGCCGGATTTGGGCGCCCGAATCCTGTGCCCGAATCCGGATCCTCTTGTGTGTGGACTTTGGGCTATAAATGGCCCCTTTTTGCTGTTCTTTGGGCCTTTTCTTGAGCTCCTCTTGGGTTGAGGCCTTAAGCAATGTTGTTCCTTACCTTGTCCTCTACTTCTTGATGGATTCCCAGAATTTTTGGAGGCCGCAGGCGTTTTCTGCGATGCGGCGCACTTCGACGCTCCTTGGTTTGTGGCTTCTACCGTCGCATTTTAGTGCGCGAGGCCCCCTGGATCACTCCGATGGAGTTTTGAGCCGATTTTTGTAGAAGCGCGTTCGCGAGAGGTACGCCTTCGATTTCCATGTTAATCACTTCACTTTGTTTCAAGTTTTTGGTGGTGTTCCCGAGGTACCTTTTGACCCCTTGAACTGCTGTGATGTTTGGGACAGCGGTGGAGTATTGTTGGGATTTCTCGGCCTACATGCATCGGATCGGGGTGTATGAGGACTCGATCGGCATCTACGCTTCGAGAGGAACGCGACCATATTTTTATCAGATTTTTTTGAGGTCATTTCAAAGGTGATATTTTAGCTTCTTCGTGACTGATTTTCGCAGATTTGCAAGTTGTGGATTGGTTGACTTTCCGCGGTGTTCTATTTATATCTTGGCCTACAGGTGTCGAAACGAGGAGTATAAATACTCGATTTGCATCTACTCATCGCGAGGATCGTAGCCGTAATTTTTTTGGATTTTTTTTAGGGCTGTACGCAGGTGAAAGATCCCCTTCTCTGTGCTATTTTGGGAAAACAGCAAATGATGTTTGGGGTGTGTTTGTGGTGTTAATTGATTGTTGGCTGCGGTGTTGTTTAAGCAGAGGCTTGTGCGACTGAGTATCGAGGGTGCGGTTTCGGCGGATTTTGTTAGCGTGTGGCTTCGCACTTCACCGACTTCGGCTTTGCCTGCGGAAAGCGATTCAAGTGGGTTACTTCGTCTCCAGAACCGGTGGACGGTTCTCTAACTCTATTTGTTAGTATGCATGCATGGTTTAAGGTACAATTTTAATGATTGTGATCTAAGCATGAGAAATAGTTTGAATGATGGGATTGAGGCTTAATTGATAAATTGTACATGATATATGGATTTGAGCGTTGCATGATTTATTTACCCTTATACATGAGGGAGAGTTACAAGATAAAGATGGTTATCCTATACTAGTGGAAAAGCATGCTAGATGATGATGTTCACTTACTTGTTGGAAAATATGATTGATGCATGTCTACTCTATATCGTTTAAGCTTGTGAGCATGTATGACTAGAGTATACTACTTTTGATTGGAAGCAAGCATGTTATGAATTGTCCATGTTGTTGGTTCAGTTTTATGCTTAACATGGTTAGAGGATTATATATTGATTATTGGAACTTGACCTAGCACCCTGTCATATGATGCATGTTTAACCAGACTAGTAGAGTACCTTCACTTGGGCTAGGTTCTTTTATGCTTTAGACATCCCACACTTTGCATCTTTTCTTGGACATAGATTTTTCTCGCTCGGGTAGTGGGCCGAGTGGTCAGGTTACAGTGGGACATTATTGCACTCGTGCCTGGGGGCTGAGTGGAGTCTGGTAGCTGAGTTTAGACCTGTGCTAGTGTTGTTGGGAGTCGTTTGTATGATGACTCGGATCTCCGCAGAGCATTTGCAGTGAGATCAGCAACTTCTAGAGGCGCTTTGCCTTTGTTGGAGGTGTTTGTGCGCATATCTAACTCAAGAAATGGACTCGGCACGAAATTTGGATTAAGAACACTTATTTGGAGGCCTTCGATAAATTTTAGAAGTGGAATTGGGCAAAACAGACATCGGATTTGGATTCAGCGCGCGAAAACGATGAAAATAGACTATTTACTTGCATTTTTCGGAGCCCGAATGCCCTAGCACGGATTTCGAGGCATCAAGGTACTGTTCCGGTGGTCGGCGGCGGCGGGCAGGCGGCGGAGCGGCCGCGGGCAGCGGCTGGGCAGAGGCGCAGGCCGGCCGGTCCACGGGCGAGGCGTGCACCGGAGGTTGGACGCGTGGCGCCTCCCGCTTGGCCGGCGCAGCAGGCGCGGTCCACGGAGGCGAGCGGCTGGGTGCATGGGCCGGCGCGGGGACACGTGGTGGTCCCAGAGTGGCGGGCGCACGAGCGAGTGATCCACGCGGCACGGCGGGCAGGTGGCCGTACGCGCGGGCAGGTGGTCGTACGCGCGGGGCAGCCGGGCGACGTGCGCGGGGCAGGTGCAGGGGGTGCCACGCGGCGCGGCCGGGGTGGCTGGCGCGGCTATCCGCTGTGCGGGGCTACGTGGCGCGTTGTGGGCGATTCGGGCGCTGATGGTTTGGGGTACGTTTTGGGTTACTGTAGCAACCCAAAAAATTTCGGGCGCCCGAAACTAGGGACATGGATGGAATTAAGTGATTTGTTCAGCTGAGACTATAAATACCCCCCTTTGGCTGCATTTTCGGACTCTTCCCGAGCTCCCCTGCGACAGAGCCCTTAAGCAAAGTTGATTCTCTTCTTGTTCCCCATCCCTCGAAGGAGTTTCGAAATTTTTGGAGATCTCGACATAGGCGATTTCTGCAATTCGGCGCACTACGACGTTCCTTCTTCTGAGGCCTTTTTCGTTGCATTTCGGTCCATGAGGCCCCCAGAGCTACCCCGAAGGAATTTTTTGACGATTTTTATGACATCGGTTTCACGAGAGGTAGGTCTTCGATTTCTATGTTGATTACCTTGCTTCATTCTGAGTTTTTGGCATGGTTTACGAGGCATTTTTGAACCCCTTTCTTGCTGGTGGTTTTTCTGGACAGTGGAGGCTTGTCGGATTTTTATCTCAGCACTCGGGCATCGTATTTTGATGTGTAAGGACTCGATCGACATCTACGCTTCGCGAGAATCACCGTCGTATTTTTATTGGAATTTTTGGAATTTATCTCGTAGGTGATAATTAAGCTTTTTTGGGAATGAAATTTTAGTAGATTGTACACTTGGAAATTTTGTGTTGTTTGTAACTTTGGACTATATCTTTGTACCCAGGAGGAGTTTTTGAGTGTTTCTGGACCCGTTGAAATTGTGGGAATTGGAGGATTATTCCCGTGTAGTTTCAGCTTCTTGGACTTTGGACAGCTTTGCACTTCCTGGTGGGTTGCTTCGTCTTCAAAACCGGTGGATTGATTATTAATTCTATGTGTAGTGAACATGCATGATTGTGAGATGTATTAGGAAGCATGCTAGAATGAGAGAATTGCTGTTCTTTTTGTTGCTATGATGATCATATTGATTTATTGCTTCCTAAATCTGTAAATCAAATGCTATCTTTGGAACTTGACCTAGCACCCCGCCATATGCTACATGTTTAACCTGACTAGTAGAAAACTCCAACTTGGGCTAGGTTTATTTATGTTTTAGACATCCACACGTTATACTCTATTCCTGGACTTAGGGTTTCTCCTCGCCTGAGTAGTGGACCGAGTGGTTGGGATTTATGGTTAGTGTGGGATGCATGTTACACTCGTGCTTGGGAGCAGAGTGGAGTCTGGTAGATGTAGCTGGTCTTTTATCTGTGGCGGGAGCCGTTTGGGTGAACGGTGGTCCCGGGATGTCTTATTTCTCTGTTATGTGTCGCCACAGTGTTAGTGGCAGTAGTATACCAGTCTTAGCAGGACCTTGAACCCAGAACATTTTTGGACACACACATGATTTTAGTCAACCAATATTTTCTTCCAACCATCGAAGGGTTGCCAGAGTCTGTTCTTGTCTGATTGGACGAAGGCATTAGCCCTTCGGAGTTTGGGTATAAAAACTTTCTTTCTAACTATTTTTCCTAAAAGAACTAAAAATTATTAAAAATGAGTTTTCCTCAAATCAAAATGGTTTTTCAAAAAGGAACTACTTTTAGTCCTCACCCCGCGTGGGTTTGAGTGAAAAATGATTTTTAGTAATAAATGTCACATTTTTTTCTGTAAACTTTCCTACTCGAGAGGATTCGAGTGGTCTGGGTTCTAAGGGCTGCCTTTTTCTTTGGGTCGAGAACAACAAAAGGCTATGCCTAGAGCCTGTTCTTGTTTGATTTGGGTTGTAGGTTCTAGTCTTTCGGGGTTTCCGGACCCTTCATTGTTGTTGGCTGTGGAGTATACCCAGCTAGTGAGTTTACATGTAGAGTTGATGTTCTTTTTGGGGAGCCGTTGGGTTGACAGCGGTCCCGACTGTTTGAGTGGTTCCTGTTAGTGAGTTAGAGAGGTGATTTGGGTACTGTCGATCTTGTTGATCGTGGATTGGACTATAGCCTGCATGAGCCATATTGAGCTCGACAGAGATGCGCGGATACTTTCCTCGGTGGGGTCGCGCCCCTCGAGTGCCACTCCGGAGTTGGGCATGTTACTTTGTTATCACGACTTGCCGACGCAGCCCCTCTGGCTGGGCCAGTTTTGGCAGTCACGGACGCCCTACGTAAGTTCGGTCCTCCTTGGATGTAACGGTCGTAGGTGGGCACAGATTTGACTGGACCCTATGTGGCAGTCAGTGCAGATTGGGTGATTATGTTTGAGAGATAGTAGATGCATCATGCTTCCATCTGTTCCACTTCTTGAGCATTTAGATAGAGGCATAGTAGTTGTAGAGTTATTTTTCAGCCTTTATTTTCAGTACTGCATTTTTTACTTTATGCCTCTAGTAGACTTAGTGGGCAGACCGTCAGGCTTGTTGGCGGTACCCACTGAGAACTACTGTGGGATGTAGTTCTCACACCCGCCGTGGTGATTCTTTCCCAAGGGACGTCTACTCCAGTTCCTGTTGCTCCAGTTGCTGATCCTGCTGATCGAGGTAAGAGAGTCGCGAGCTAGATCCCTACCAGTCTTCTTCCTGTGAGAGTAGATGTACCCTTTTGGTGATGTACTAGTACTGTCAGTGATTTTGGGATGTATCATGTATATTTTTTACTTTTGAGAGTTTTAGTTTTTGGAGAGACTTGTGTATTATGAGGACCTGGCATGTACTATTTGAGGAGTTGTATATTTATTTCAGCAGTTTACTTTTCAGCTCTGATATTTGTATAGCGTAGTTGATCTTTTGCATGTTAGTCGCTTCGTCTATATGGGGCTTCCCGTATGGGCGATGGATTTGTTGGCGAGCCCGGGTCGCAGTTTCGACGCCGGGGCGTGACAGTTTGGGTAGACGGTGGTCCCGGGCCGTCGAGTATCTTCCGGTCAGTGTTGTTGGGAGCCGTTGGGGTTGACGGTGGTCCCGGGTCGTTGAGTGTCATTCGACCAATTTGTTAGCCCTGAGTTGTGGGTTGATCCCGGCTGTGGAGTATCTCCAGCCTGTGTGTTTAGTGTGGCGAGTTGGGTGTTTCGTTTTGGGATCCGTTTGAGTCGACGGTGGTCCCGGCTGTGGAGTATCTCCAGCCAGTGGGTTTAGTGCCACGAGTTGGTTGAGTTCGTTAGTGCCTCGAGATTCATGAGAGCTGGTTAGCCGGGTCGTTGAGAGTGTTCCGACCATCGTGCGAGGTATTTGAGGATCTTGAGTCCTTCTGTTCTGAGAGTGAGCGTGGATTTTGACTATAGCCTGCATGAGCCACTTTGAGCTCGACAGAGATGCGCGGATACCTTTTTCCTCGGTGGGGTCGCGCCCCTCGAGTGCCCCATCCGGAGTGGGCCTGTTACTTTCGTATCGCGACTTGTCGACGCAGTCCCTCTGGCTGGGCCAGTTTTGGCAGTCACGGACGCCCTACGTAAGTCCCGTCCTCTTGTGGATGTGTGGCAGTAGGTAGACGCAGGCTTGACTGGACCCTATGAGGCAGTCAGTTCGATTGGGTCGATTGAGCACCTTGGGTGCGAGTAGTTGCATATCTTTTCATCTGTATCACCCATTGAGCATTTAGATAGAGGCATGATAGCTATAGAGTATCTCCAGCTTTTCTTGTTCAGTTTTTACTGCATTGTTATCTTATGCCTCTAGTAGACTCAGTAGGCAGACCGTCGGGCTTGGTGGCGGTACCCACTGAGAACTACGTGTTGATGTAGTTCTCACACCCGTTGGGGGTTCTCCCCTTCCTTTTTCTTTCCTCTCCTTTGTTTTGCAGAGTCATCTTTGGGAGATGCTGATTCTGCTGTTGCTGTTCGAGGCGAGGGAGTCGCGAGCTAGATCTCTACCTGTCTTTGGAGAGTAGCTGTACCACCACCTCGGAGATTTGTAGTACAGTCAGTAGATTAGTTTTATTTCTGCTTTTGAGAGATTATTGTAGTGAGGATATGACTTGTACTGAGAGCCTGTACACTAGTGTATTGTATTTCAGTTTTCCTCCCTGTTGAGTTCTTGGATTTTTGTATCAGAGGATATTGTATGATTCATTCTTGGGAGATAGATATTGTACCTTTATTTCCAGTTGTACAGTGGTTGGATTTTAGTTTTACAACAGTTTTCTTTATAGCTCTGATATCTATTTAGCTGTAGTACCTTTTCTTGCAGGTTGGACGCTTCACCTATGCGGGGTTTTCGTATAGGTGGCGGATCTGTTGGCGAGCCCAGGTCGCAGTTTCGACCCAGGGGCGTGACAGGTTCACTCCGATTTCTTCTTATGGAAGCTGCTTGCACTAAATGGGGTTAAGCCTTTTAAAGACACATCGCCTATTGCATAGTATAAACACTCAGTATTTTTAAATTTTAATTTTGATCTTAATTTTTATTTTCAAAATTTTGAATTTTGAATTTTGTGGGAGATTGTTGGAGTAAAATTCAAAATCCTCATCACTTATTATTATTATTATTATTATTATTATTATTATTATTATTATTATTATTATTTATTCTTTTACTATTATTTATTTATTATTACTTATTATTTATTAATTTTATTTATTTATTTAATTACTAATTCTTTCTTGGCGCAAAAGAAAACCCAACGGACGAAACATGGGTTTCCGCTTCTTACGCCTAACAGAAAGATACGTGGGTCGAACGTTGCTAGAACATTCCCAACGTTCGTTTTCCTCTTTATATATATATATATATATATATATATATATATATATATATATATATATATATATATATATATATATATATATATATATATAGAGAGAGAGAGAGAGAGAGAGAGAGAGAGAGAGAGAGAGAGCTAGGCTGGAATACTATTAATAGTACCAAGTCATTGGTGCTATTAAGTTTTTAACCCTTGGATTAAAAAATGTGTGGTTGCGATGATAGTGGGCCCCTTGGGTTTAATAGGCAGTTGGGGAAATAGTAAAATCTAACGGGTGAAAATGATCAAAGGTTTTGATCTAACGGTAGAAAACTTGATAGTGTCAATAACTTGGTATTATTAATAGTATAGTAGCCGGACTCTCTCTCTCTCTCTCTCTCTCTCTCTCTCTCTCTCTCTCTGTTCATGTAGAGTACGACAGAAAAAACTAAGAAACAGAGTATTTAAGAAATTAATTATTTTCTTCTTCCTTCTCAATCTTCTACTGGGTTTTGAAAGAATCTGCAATGATTTGGTCCACTAGCAATAATAACTCGTTGGGCCCAAACCACAGTCCAAAATGATTAAGCCTAGTTATTATTATTAGCCTCGCCAACCCAAACACACACAACCCAAGATCACCAGGTGATGTGAGACTTATCTCACTAGCCCTGTCATCTAGACCTAGGCTTAGCCGAGACTCGTCACACACTTCCGGCTGGTGATTAGCTCTGATACCAAATGTAACTATCCGGCCCACTAGCAATAATAACTCGTTGAGCCCAAACCACAGGCCAGAATATTTAAGCCCAGTTATTATTACTAGTGTCCGTATCTTTTATATATTCAGTCATAACTCAATTCCCATCCGATGTGTGGCTATTGGGATGTCACAGACTTCCCCCATTTAGGCTTAACGTCCTCGTCAGCCCAAACATCCACACAGTCCAAGATCACCAAGCGATATGAGATTTGTCTCGCTAGCCTTGTCATCTAGACCCAGACTCAGCCGAGACTTATCACACACTTCCGGCTGGTGATTGGCTTTGATACCAAATGTAACAACCCAACACACTAGCAATAATAACTCGTTGGGCGCAAACCACATCCCAAAACGCTTAAGCCCAGCTATTATTACTAGTGTCCATGTCTCTTATATATCAAATCACAATTTCATTCACATCCAATGTAGGACTATTGGGGGCGTTACAGACTCACTCCGTTTAGGCCTGACGTTCTTGTCAGCCTAAACACGCACACAGCCCAAGATCATCAGGCGATGTGAGACTTGTCTCGTTAGCCTTGTCATTCAGACCCCTGACATAACCCGTCACCTTGTCTTTCAGATCCTGGCTCAGCCGAGATTCGTCACATACTTCCGGCTGGTGGTTGGCTCCAATACCAAATGTAACGACCCAGCCCACTAGCAATAATAACTCGTTGGGCCGAAAGCACAGCCCAAAATACTTAAGCTCAATTATTATTAGTAGTGTCAATATATCTTATATAACTAATCACAATCCCATTCACATTCTATGTAGGACTATTGTGGGCGTTATAAAATCTCTGTCATCCTCCGCCACGATCGTGCTCGTAGGAGGAGGAATTTCAGTCGTACCTTGGAGTGGTGTTCTCGATTAATTCCGTACATAAGGACGGGAATACACCTTAAGGCAATGCTACGCACGCTTCTGGATCAATTAAAAATTTTGGATTATTTACTTTTATCTGTAAGTTTAATTTTATTTTATCAAGAAATTCGTTAGATATTAATCACAATCGAATTTTAGTATATTTTTTTCTAACAATCTACGCGCTAAACGGCGAGCATGAGCTAGAAAGAGAGAGAGAGAGATTGATATATATATATATATATATATATATATATATATATATATATATATATATATATATATATATATATATATATAGTCCGGCTAGTATACTGTCAATAGTACCAAATATTTGGTGCTATCAAGTTTTCTACTGGTTAGATCAAGTTTTTTAATTATTTTCACTCGTTAGATTTTACTATTTTCTCAACCACCCATTAAACCCAAGGGGCCCACTATCATCTCAACCACATATCTCTTAATTCAACGGTTAAAAACTTAATAGTACCAATTACTTGATACTATTAATAGTATTCCAGCCTAACTATATATATATATATATATATATATATATATATATATATATATATATATATATATATATATATATATATATATATATATATATATATATATATGAGAGAGAGAGAGAGGGTTGATATATATACTCTTTATATATAGAGAGAGAGAAGAGAGAGACAGAGAGAAACTAAGTTTGAGAGAGAGCAATTGAAGGAGTAGAGAGAATGAATGCAGTTGTGGAAAGAGAGAGAGAGAGAGAGAGAGAGAGAGAGAGAGAGAGAGAGAGAGAGAGAGAGAGAGAGAGAGAGAGAGAGGGAGAGAGAGAGAGAGACGTAGCAATATTATATTTTAAAATAATTTAATTTTTTAAAATAATTTTATTTTGACCCCTAAATTTTATAATATTTTAATTTTTAAAATAATTTAGTATTGAACTTTTATATACTATTAAAAATAGTAGGAGAGCCATGACCATTGTGGGCATCCACATGTCCCTATTTATCTTCAACATAAATTTTCACTCTTTTTTTCTTCTCAACTTGGCTACGAACGTTCATCCCTGAAGCAACAGCCTTCATCTTCAACTAAGGCCCATTAAGGCCCATTAAGGCCCATTAAACCCATTAGTTAGTTAAAATATAAGAAGGATAAAAAGGTTAATTTATTTTTTCAGTAACCAAGGTTAATTATATTAATTATGACTAACTAATTTTTTTTAACAGACACTAACAGCAGAGATATATTTAAAACAGTTAGTACTTTTGGAGGGATAATTTTGTTAACTTAAAATTTATAAAAATTTATTTGTCATTTGACATATTTGTAGAAAGCCATATGCAATTATTCCAAAGATGAATAACCCTTCTCTTGATTTTTAGTTAACAAAAATAATAAGACAAGTGGAGAAATATAGATCACAAGGATCCTATAATAGAGTATAAATTTTATACCTATAGTAATATAGGTTGTATAGATAATATTGCTCATTTTTATTAAGATATTTGTCCAATTTTGCAAGAATAGATTGGGCTACTGGTCCTAAGTTAAGCTCTTGTGCAAACATACATCTAAGTCCACATTTGATATTGTATTTATTTACTATTTTTTAAAATAAAATTTTGTATATAAAATGATATGTGTGGACAGTAGATTGCTTGCAATTCTTTCATCCAAAATTTTTATTTCACAACAAAAAAATAAAAAATTGAAAATAATTACTTGTTGCTTTCAATTTTTTTTTAAAAATAGTTGTCTTCCCATATTAACTAATAAAACTTTAAAATATAAAGAATATATATATATATATATATATATATATATATAGTAAGTAGGTTTACTCTATGGAAAATGCTAGTTATACACTCCTTATGGGGTGTACATTCGATACCCCACCCAATCTAATGGGTGGGATGTGGTGAGAGGTCACTTCACAGATTGTGAAGTGACCTCGCCATCCTTAGATGGGTGGAATGATAATGTACACCCCAAATGAGATGTACTTTACTCTATTCTTCAATCTTCACTCTTAACCATCAAAATTGGCAAAGTTAAAAATAAACTTCTTTACATTTTAAAAGTCTTATAAGATCATATACATCATTGAAACAACCAAGTAATTAGCAACTTTGATAAAATAGAGGGATCTACTCAACTATTTGATAAAGTTTAGAAAGTGTAATTACTAAAATTGAAAATTTAATGCTGTTTTACCAAAAACCTAAAAGTTCATGGTTTTTTTTTTTTTTTTTTTTAGCAATGCTACCCGTACATTCAGAAATGAATGTACGATGTACACCCCACCCATCCCAAGATGAAAACTTATTTACCGAGCACTTCGAAGTAAATGATAAAATTTACCGTATTCTGGAATGAGTGAGATGTACATCATACGCTCCATTTAGAATGTACAAATAGGATTTTTCTTTTTTCTTTTTTTGTAATGAACAACATTCTCTTGTACCCCCTTTGATAATCAAATGACCTATGCAATGGTTTCCAATTCTGCATACCACAGTGACTAACCTCAGAAATCCAACAACTGAAATACAACTGAACTAAGGTAATCTCCTGCAATGCATTTTCCTCATTCCAAAATCTCTAACATCTCCTGGTAGGTAGCCATATGAAGTTATGAACAACATATTTTCGACTTCTACCTTTACCCCCATCAAGAAATATGTTTCACAGTGAGAACAAAATTATAAAATAAACAACATAACAGAGCTACTTTACTACCAGAAAGAAACAGTGATTGTTCTCACATACAACATTGATAAGTAAAAGCGAAAAACAGATACAGATTTTTCGGCTTTGTATCGATCTTCCGAATATGCTTGATTTCGACAGCAGTAATATTGCTGTAAATATGGTAGAGAACCCATAGTACAACGAATACTATTAACTCCAACATAGTATAGTATAGTGTAGTATACTACAGCACAGAGATGAAAACAATCCACTGCACCTTCCTATATTATTATTCTACATTAGATGGCCTACCTGTTGGGATGGATAGACCAGAGATAGAAATAATGTAAAAAAGAACAAAACTAAAGAGGCTAATATAAAAGAAAAAGGAGAGAAAAAAAGGAAAAAGACGAGATAAACCACACTGTAGTTAGTCCCCGAGGCAGCGCAAGCAATAGAGGCGAAATATCTATGAGCAGCGAGAGCCTGCAAAGCCAATCCTTTTCACAGCATCAAACTCGAGACATACCCATCATGTGCGCAGGAGATGGAGAGAGAGAAAGAGACAGAGACGGAGATCAAAAAACTGTACAGGATCTCTTCAATCTTTAAGGTTCTTTACAAGATTCGATTACCTTTATGACAGCTGAATGTGTTTCTGGTGATATCATGTTCAAAGACAGATGAAATGCCTGGTAGGGGGCAAAAAAAAATATAACAAGTAATGGAGTCAATAACTAGAAGCATATGACAGAGTTAAATCATTACTATTGTAGATGAACTAAATCAATACTACACATCATATGTGAGTATTTTATAAATTTTATAAACAGACAAACTCCCCGTCAAATCAGTTACTCCCTATCTAAAAGGAGTAGACAAAGAGTACAAAGTGAATTATATCAATCAAATAATTTTTGACATCAAAGCATATCAGTTATATAATTCAAAATTAAAGTACTTATCCTAGACATTAGGTTTTATACAAAGTGAACAATTAACGATGTTTAAGTGTTATTCTAGCGTAAGAGAGTGCAATTTCTCTAGATGGCAAGGAACTATGTTAGACTCAAATTATAAATAGAGCTACTGGAAGTTATTTTCATTTTACGAGAGGATTTTGTCATTTGGATCCAAAATAAAATTTTAACTAACTTACCACAAATCTCTCCAATACAGGAACAAGAACTTGCAAGTTGTTATTGGGTAAGCAGCCGGCAATAGCTTCGCGCACCTTCACACTGTTTGCAGCAAAAATCAACACATTAATGCAAAGAAGTCACGAGTTCACATATCTCTGCGAGTTCACATCTCTCTCAATAAAAAATTGTGTCAAAAACAGAGACCTTTCTGTTGAAAGAAATGCAAGAAGTAAAGCAGCATAAGCCTCAATAATCATCATCTCAGCTTCTCGCTCTCCTTGCAACAGGTAATCTTCATCATCCTGCCAAATTACAGTCAAAATGGTTACCTCCGGATAAGTTCATCACATACAATTACACTGGACATCTTACGGTAATGCAGATGTATCAGATACGTGAAAGGTTCAAGCAAAATTCTACTAGCATGCAAATGACACTCTTAATTGAATATTCTACTAATAAGTTATAACATAAATTATATATTTTTGCAACTTAATAGGATATTCTATTTATTGATGGAATATTCTGTACCAGTTTTGATGGTAAAAACTAATTCATAGAGTGACCAGATAATCTTAAATCAAACATTATTTCAGGGATTCAGATCCAAAGATTTGAAGTTGAGGGATCTTTTCTGGATGACCTATAGTTCAAGGGGCATTCATACATCCTGTGGCCCATTCAAAATTCCAGTCTGAGTAAAAGTTACAGAGCATGCTACATCCTTAAAGCAAAGGTATGAAGCCCAAACAGGGTCCGCACGATCTGAGATATCGCCGTGCAAGAGTTAAATAAGAGAGATTTCGACCCATATTTACTTCTCTTCCGTATGAACTAGCTAGTTTCCAATTCCTCTTTGTGGGTGTTCACTCCCGCAATAATGTTTGCAATAATTTTTTGAGTAAGGCATTTATGAATTTTCTTTCATCGTCATTAGGAAGGCCGGGTGTGGCTAGCCCGCGTGGAGGCGTGTTGCCGACAAAAAAGTGTCAGCTGTAGTAATTGTCATAACATTTACATTCCTGTACCAGTAAATGTTGGAACTCAGCTCAAAACGGTCTTATGGGAAATATGTTCTCCACAAAGTAACCATTGAAAGATGCATTTTTGTAAATAGTGATTTAGTGGATAAACCCCAGGTAAACATCATGCTTAAAAACAGTGATTTACTGGATACTCCTCATGAATCAAGTACTACACTTACACAAAGTATATCTTTGTCCTCTCCAGCAACCTCTCGAGCACCTTGATTGGCCAAAAATATGGAGCACAGCAATGGTATCACATCCCTCGTAATCCTTTTGCTGTCCAACAGACCAGGTCGATCCACTGAAACGCGGGCTGCTACAAGGCGTACTCTGCAAAAGAATTCAACGTGAGCGAGCTACATGGCCGAAATTAGTGACAAAAGTTGAACAGCATTTAGCTATTATTGTAACACTAGCATCCTAATCGGCATAAGTGAGTCCATACAAGATGGCATTGTCATAGTAAGAGCATTATAAAAGTAGTACAAGCACTTGAGCTAGTGCATTAGAATCCACTTCGTCACTCTAATCAAGTAATATTGGAATTAGAATAACATTTTGCGCCTCAGCAGATACAAAATCAGCATTCCGCCAATTATTTTTATTTTAAAGGGTTCTTACTTATATGCAACCCTAAAAAATCATCATTTACATATATAGCTATTAGATTATGAACTGTGGGGCACATAAATGGATATTCATAGTGCGACTTAGTTGTATATATGATGAAATTGCAGTTATTAATCGCAACAAATTGGAAATTGGACTTCAAATATTCAATGAAATTTCTTCTCTAGTTTCAGGACACCAGATGCAATATTTTCAAACTAGGAGGTTGCAATAAGTTCTCTAGAACAACTCAAAGAGTGAACTGTGTTTTCATTTCTTCCAATCAACATATGCTACTCTATCTAGATTCACCACGTACAAGGACAAGCAAATAGAAAATAGAAAACTAATATAGTTTGAAGCATACTGAAATCAAACTATGGCAACATTGATTAGGAAAGAGAAACTATTTGCTAGGGAAGCAGCTAAAAAAACATGAGAACCATTAGTACCTGTTTTGACTATCCTTCTCCACCAGGTTCACAAGCAAGCCCAGGATAGCAACAAGAAAATCTAATTCATTGTCTCTCAAATGTCTGTTGTTTACATGGCTGATTTTAATATTTTGGCTGGAAGATTTACGATGACAAGCACTGATAGTTTCCTTCAATTGACAGTTCTCGGGGAAGCACAAGTCAAATGATGGGATATGTTGCACAATTAAGGAGACCATGGTGTCGAGTCCGCCACAAGCTGCAATCTGCTGACAGCCTACAGGGTTGTCATTTGTTAAGTTCATAAGCACCTGCCAAAGGAAGAACACAGATATAACCTTAATCATATTTTTGATACATCATTATTGGAAAAAATGAACTTTTCAGGACAATATGTTCCTGCTGCACAGTATCACAGAAGTAAAAGAGAAACCTAAAAGAAATTGTGGAAAAGTGACCCCACGACCAACTAAAAAGTGGAAGAAAGACTTTTGGTTCAAAGGATAGAAGTTCAATGAAGCAGGAGTGACATGTGAATGACCTAACAATAAATCAACTTGAGAATTGAATGCGTGCAAAAAAATGTGTAAGATGATATCCTGGACTTTAGTGTTTATCATTGCCATAATATAAATTTCCTGAAAACTGTGTAGTACGACAACTTTATGAGATCTGTATCAGGCTAAGGTTCGGTCAGACTTGCATCAGGCTAAGGTCCAATCAGGCTTGAATCCCGCTAAGGTCTGGGATGTGTTTCAGTTTGTGCCCAAGATGTGCAAACGTATTGTAGGCCTCAGTCTGTTTATACTAGGACTGATTTCACGCCGAGCCCATTGACACCCCTAAAGATAGTATGGTTTCAGCTTGAACAATCAAAATATGAACCAGGCCAGCCCATTGAAACCCCTACAAATATTACAAATATATGAATAATAGAAGTATGTGTTAGTATTATACCAACCAATTAGATTTATCCAGAAAGTGGTGCATATGAGATTATACTAACTACCCTAAAATTCAAAAGCAAATATACACATTCCTGGTACATGTGTATGCGCTTGGTTTTGTACAAGTTATGGTAGAGTGTTGGAACACATAAAACTACCTTTACTGAGGTCAGAAGGCAGTCCTCCAAAAGGTTCGTATCTTCATTTCCGGATGGACATGATGGTTCACCTGACAGATGATTCTCTTCATTGGTTAATTGACTTGACGAATGATCTACAATTGCAATTGGCAGCTCATATACATCAGCCAGTTCTCTTTTTGCAACCGTTCTTCGTTGTCTGCGAGTTGGTTCATTTTTCCTTGCTAGCAACTCCCACTTAGAGGGTTCCATGTCGCCTTCATCAAATGCAAACGGGTCAAAAGAGTCTACTCCGAAGTCATCCTTGACGTCTTCAGACATGCGGGGTTTCTTAGTCAAGCCACTAGAACTCTTTTCAACACCATGAGCTTTTATTGAAATCCATCCACTTCTTATAGCATTAACCTTTGCACCATTAGCATTTATTTTAGCCTTTAGACCACTACCATTTGTATAGCTGTCTCGAAACAAACCACTAAGAGTGCCATTGCGTGAAATGGATGATGTGCAAACAAAATTCTTTTTCCCAGAACAGATATCACTCCCAGAAGAAACTGTCATTTCTGAATCGTTGATTGACAATTCTGATTGGGAATCCAACAATTTTTTTCGTTTATGACAAATTGAAGAGCTTCTTTTCATGGAGTCTCTATCAATATTGGAGCATCCAGCATTATCAATAGATGAAGTCCCATTCTCTTTTTCTGCAAATAATTTAAACAATACATCTGAGATATGTAAAATACAGCAAACATTATCAATGAATAATTAAAGTTTCTTGCAAATACATTACACACGGCAAACTCTCATGTCACAATGAAAGTGAGCAGAATCTCAAAATCAATATTCTAGAAGGCGGAAATGGTATGAAGGCTGCTGGCATTCTGCCCAACCCATATGAAGTAGGCAGGTACATGTGCTAGCACAAATACCATCCAAGACTCCAAGTTATACAAATATACAAGTGTGTGATAAACTAGTCTAATAAATAAGGAATCAGTAAGGGGGGGGGGGGGGGGGGGTGGGTGGTCGAGAAAAGAAAAGAAAAGAAAAGACAGTTTGGACAGCTTAATTCTGCATTATAATGTTGCAAGTTAACAGACATCCCATTGAAGTTAAAACTAAGCTGCATTAACAACGATAAATACTCAAGATTAAGTTGAATAGTTAATCACTATAAATGAAATCAATAATGCTCACTAAAAATTGTGCGGGATAGACAGAGGGCTATGCAGTACAAGCAAATTATTGTTATAAAGTTTAAGCATCTTTAATCAAGGCTTTGCACAATATCAATAAAAATGCAGCAAATACAAATATAAAGCTACCTTTCCCATTTCTTTTTAATTGAACTTCAGAAGATTCTGGCTCCCCATTTCTGAAGGCGCTGGAAGAGTCCTGGAGTAGTGCAAGAACTGCAATAAAAGACATGAAAAGTCATCATTTTAGCATATAGCGAGGAGATTTGATGCACTCTCTTGTCAAAGACTAAGAATTCTCATAACAGAAATCTTAAATGAGCACTCCCTCAATGAATAAACCTGATAAGAGTTTGATTGTACTGAGAACAACTCCAACAAAAGATTGTGGTAATCCATTAGACTCCAATTTTGTACTCATTCTCAGCAAATGATTCTGTAAGAGAAACCAAAAAAGACAATCAAAATTGTCAGCTGCTACACTTTATGGGCAAGAGAAAAAGGAGGATTCATATATGACCAAGTATGAGAAAATTACCTGATTATTATTACTTAAGAATGTTGCGTTCTCCATGATCTTCAAGCATTTCAAAAGAAGAATCACACTTCGCATAGATACTCCCTCTTTTAATACTGAAATTGAAGGCCTGGTATCTTTTACCAATCCCTGCAATATAAATGATTCAGGTAAGAAGATACGATAAAGCATTTCTCTAGCATAAGCTTAAGTGTGTAACTATTTATAAGATCTCACATTATATCGGTTATAACTACTTTGAGAAAATTTCCTACATGTCCCAGCATAGTAGTGAAATTGTAGGCTTATCCCTCAAAATTTTGAACTATCAATTATATCCCTCTATTTTTTAAAACTTGCAAATTTATCCTCTCCATCAATTGACTGTTTAAAGCTAACTTTTCATCCCATGAATATAATTTTTAAAAATATTTTTACCATCATTTTTCTTCTCTAACTTCTCCATTCTATCTCATATGTCATTTTGTGTAAACCTAGGGATATTTGCAAACTAGCCAAATAAAATTATTGACTGACCTCCAATGCAGTATAGCAACTGATTAAAACATTAACGATAGCATCAAGACCACCAAGCTCTCGCAATCTTTCCTTGAAGTTGCCAACACTTCCCACAATGTCAGATGTGTCTGAAATGCACATAAGAAAAGAAAATGAAGTTACAAATGAACTTGACGGCAAGAAAAGCATATTCATAATAAATTCGTATGAGAGTAATGAAGTAAAAATGGAATGATATCTAGATAAAATGTTCATCTCTATCACTCAGCTTAACATATAAGAAGAAACGAATTGCCGAACTCCTGAGTTAGAAGGCCTGTCAGCTATTAGCAATATAGCAAACTGAAGCAAGACGGATTCAAATACATACCGAACAGAAGGGAAAAAACTAGAACAGTTAGAAATAATAGAGACTCTTCGTAACTAACGTGACACTTCAAATCAATTTTTTGAGTTCAAAATTTGATTTGCAAAACTGACAGAATGTTGACAGTACCATACAATTAGAGATCAAAGAGTATACCAGAATTCATTAATTATAAGGAAAAACCTGGATAATATATTGGTTGATATAGACGTCTCTAACATATGAACAATAAATAAGTTATATTGGGACACCAAACTTCTCAATGACTTCATGATCTAAAAGAAGTTAAAGAATCAGAACAAAGGCACACCTTCAAATGATACAGCAGATAAGCATGCTTTCTCCATTGTTAATAAAGCTATCCACCTTGAGCTCAACTCTGGTCTCCCTGTTGCGTCATCATTTCCTTCGAACAATTTTATCTCTTTGCTACTTTGTAGAATTTTCTGAACTTTAGAAAGGATTTCTCTAGAAGTAGAATCAGTTCCTTTATTTGTGCCACTAGGTATTGGAGCCTTCCGTATCCCCAGAAGCCTGCAGCCAATTGTTGGTGCCTTGTCCTCAACAATACTATCTGTAGATGGGTTTAATAACTTAAGAAGGAATTGGATACAAGATGGTGAATCCAGTAAATGATCATCCTCAACCTGCAACAAACAGTTAAAAGAAGAAAGAGCTTAAGCAAGAATTTATAATCAGCACCACAATAAGCTAACATACTCAACTATATTTACTAAGAGGATGCATCAAAAATGCTGAAGAATAATACATCCAACAGCAACACGTATTAGTTAGAAAGTCTTAATCAATTAAATGATGAATATTCATGCTTATCAAAATAACATAAGATTTAGACAATTTACATCCAAGAATAGAATCAATATTCTCACTTCAGTTTTATCACACCTCAAAAGTCTACATCAGAAGATGTAAGGAGAGTGCGTGGATGCATAGGACTAACATACTAGCATCAATAACTTGGACTTAAAGCATTTTCAGCTATGTAGTTAATTTAGACAAGCAGCTATTAATAGTGGTCGGCTTGGCCTTTTTGGATGCATAATGTGGACCACCTGAATGTCTATCTAAACGTACGGGCAATTTGAATGAGAGAACATGATATTCATCATGCCTCCAGAGCGGGCACGGTACAGGGGGGGTATCGCACCCCCGCTCCGTCTCGAGCGATACCCTTGGGTATCGCTCGAGACATGGCGATACCCATAGGGTATCGCCGTGCCATGCCGAGCGGCACGGCCTTTTTTTTTTTTTTTTTTTTTTTTTTTTTTTTAATCACATGCGTAGAGTATTTTTTATTATTGTTTTTTTAAAAAATCACATATGGTACGGTACATATTTTTTGTTTTAATTTTTAAGAGATTTGGGTTATTTTGTTCACTAACTAATTTAGGTTGTTAATAAATATGAGTATCTTTAAGAGATTTAGATTATTATTATTTACTAACTAATATAAAAAGTAAAGAGATAAAGATAAAATGAGAATGTGATTATAAATCAGATTTTAAAAAGATTGAAGTTGTTATTATTTACTAACTAATAGCAATCTAAATCTTTTAAAGATTTAGGTTTTATGATTAAAAATATTTTTTATCTCTTTTCCTTCTTATATTAGTTAATAAATAATAACAATCTAAATATTTTAAAAATCTAATCGGTACCCACATTCTCATTTTATCTTATCTTTCTACAATAACAACCTAAATCTCTTAAAAATCTGACTCGTACCCACATTCCCACTTTATTTACGTATCTCTCTATAATTTTGTTTGAAATTAACTTAATTATGAAAATTATAGCTAAAGGCGGTCCACCGTCTTTTGAAGGCGGTGAGCCTTCTGTATGTGGCGCTGATATGGCAAGCTGATATGGCAAAAATAGGGTTAGTTTTACAAATAAAATTTTGATAAGATTATTTCGCAAATTATAAAATTTTAGAAGGTTATTTTGAAAAATAACTCCATTATACTTTATATATAAAAAAAAAATTAATATGTTAATTGGTGAGTATAGTAAGCTATATATAGCCAATATTCATAATTTTTTGACTAAACATTTCAAAACAATATTATAAGAACTTATTGGGAACAAAAAAAATAAAAAAAAAACGTGCCAGAGCATGCCACTGGGAGGTCATGCGTATCCATCGGCACGCAAGCGTGCCACGTGTCGGCACACAAGCGTGCCACGTGTCGGCACACAAGCGTGCCGGTACCGTACCGTGCCAGGCGGCGAGCGGCACGCCCCCGTGCCACGGCACTTCGAACCTTGCTCCAGAGTTAAACCTTCAGCCCCTGATGAGTCCGAGTTTACTTTCAGGGATTCTAATGGTACGCCTTTAGCTGTAGGAACAAGGAATCAACTGTTCCGAACATACTTAGTTGAGGTTAGGGTGGTCAGGGAAGCTCTGAGGTGGGCTACTTAGAAAGAGAACTAGCAGAAACTTTCAATTGAATGCGACTAGATGTTACTCGCTCAGGCACTCCCTGGAAGGGCATGTTTGGTTGCCTGAAAGTGACTGAAGTGAAAAAAAATCACTTTTATAAAAGTGACTTTTACAAAAGTGACTTTTGAGTTCGATTGCTTGGTTGGCTTAAAGTGAAACATAGAAAATTATAATTTTGTGGCTTTGATTGTTTGATTATATATAAAGAAGTAAAAATATAAACAAACTATTTATACCTATAATTTAAATTAAAAAATTAAATCTAAATTTATTTTAGAATTAAAATTAAATTTTAAAATTTAAATTTAAACTTAAATCTAATTTGAATTTATAAGTAAATTTTAAGACGTACAATTAAATTTACAATTTGAATTTAAAATTTAAGTTACAACTCGTAACTGAAATTAAATTATAAAATCAAATTTCAACATAAAAATTAAAACATTAATTCAAATTTGAATATATGATTTGAATCAAATTTTAATTTACTATTTGATCTTAAATTCAAAATACAAATATAAATTCATAATTTCATTAAAATTTTAGTTTAAATCACAATAAAATTTAATATTTGAATTCATAATTCGAATTCAAAGTTCAAACGGAAACTGATTTTGAAATTAAATTCAAAATGCAAACTTATATTCCACTTTGAATTTCAACTTAAAAATTTAAATTTTGAATTCGAGTTTCAATCAATAATTTGAATTTATAGTTTGGAACAGTTTGAATTCAAAGTTCAAGTTGAAGTTCCTAGCTAAAAAAAATTTGATTCAATTTTAAATTTAAATATTTTAATATATATTTAAATCAAGGATTTAAGTGCTATGGAACGGAAACGTGCCGAAAACTTGCCAGCACGGTACGGCACCGTGCGTGCCGGGCCGTGTCGATAAGTGCCGGTCACAAAAAATACATGTGTGCCAACACATAATGGCATAAAATATTTATTTTCTTTAGCAACAAAATTTTCTAATTGCTTATTATGTATCGTATCGGTATTTTGTTGGCACGATGCCGCACAGTGGATACGGCCCGTGCCAATGAATACTTAAATCCTTAATTTAAATTTAAAATTTAAATCTAGAATTCAAATTTAAATAAAAAGTTACATTTAAATATAAATTCACAAATCTAAAATTAAAAACTGTGTTGAATTTGAATAAAGGATTTAAGTGCCGTGGCACGGGGTCGTGCCGAAAACTTGCCGGCACGGTACGGCACAATGCGTGCCGAGCCGAGCCGATGAGTGCCGGTCACAAAAAATACATGTATGCCGACACATAATGGCATGAAATATTTATTTTCTTTAGAAATTTTTTTTTCTAATTGCTTATTATATATCTTTATCAAATATTTTGAACTTTATTGAAAAAATTACTTAGTAATTTAAAAAAAAAAAAGATTTTGAACTGTGCCATTGGCACGGGGACTGTATCGTGCCAGTATCTTGTTGGCACGATACGGCACGGTGGATACGGCCTGTGCCGATGGATACTTAAATCCTTGATTTGAATTTATAAATAAAATTCAGAATGTGAAATTAAATTTATGATTTCAATTCAAATTTAAGTTGAAATTCAATTTTAAAATATAAATTCAAAGATTAAAATTAAGACCAAACATAATCTTGTCGATAAGTTTTTCACTTCCGGTGACTTCGGAATTTTTTGAGCTGAAGTAAAAAAAGTGAGATTTAGTTATAACTCACTTTATCAACCCACTTTCGGAAAGTGACTTTTATATTCACTTTGGCAAACCAAACGACATAAGAGGTCACTTTCCAAAAGTGTTACTTTCGGTGCTTTACTTTCAGCCAACCAAATATGCTCGAAACTAAAGAGGATCATATCTGATTGTCACACAATGTTTTCAAAAATCCAGCACACGCGAATTAAACACATCTAAAGAGGATCTAATTGATATATATATTGAGCTGCCATTCTACTTTTTTTTTCACATTATTAAAATTGATATTCTACCCCTTTCCAGAAAGCTGATATTCCACTCCTTCCCAGCACAAAGTCTTAAACTCTTAATGTCAATAACAACTGTTTGCTTTTCAAAAGAGGAAAGGTTTACCATGTTAGTTGGCATGGGAACAACTAATCTGCAGCTACGGTGCCAAAATATCTCAAAAGAAACAAAGTAGAAAACAGATTTTCCACACTGCATAAAAACAAACAGTCTAATGTTGTATTTTCAATTTAGCAAATGCATTTTATCAAAGTTGCAAGCTAAAGGCATTGTCAATTTAGTAATAAAACAAGAGCACCATGGCCGTTGCATTTACAGCTCGTCTTCTACGAGCATATTATTGTCATCTGGCAAGAGGAAAAGACATTGTTTATTTGCTTTAAAAGTATAGCAAATGTTACACTAACATAATAAAATAGCGGTACTGCTGGTTATTTATGTATGATAAATAGAACATATTCACATGAAATCTAAGGAAAGTAGGAGGGTATCAGAGTCTATAAGATACTCACATCACTTGCCAAAGCATAGAAGACTGAAGCTGCAGCAACAGTGCTTGGGTTATCATCAAACTTGAGACCCAAAATCGCGTCGATTATTCTCTTAGCCATCCTAAAAGACATTTTAGAAACTAAAGGTACATAAGTAGAGAAACCACAAATATAGATGCAGTAGGTTGATAAAACTAATTAAAGACACTTGATGACATACTGAGTTCCTTTAAACATCATAACAAACACTAGATATGAATAAGATTCTTCCAGAGCCTAAACTAAACGAAATTTATACTAACTACTGTTAGATAGTTACTTTTAAAGTTTTGCTAGAGAAACCTCTAAATACATTATGATGTCTTAGACATTTTTAAAAAAAGGCCCTTCCAAAAAAGTCCTTTTCCATTTTTTAACTACATATTTAACATTTGCAATTATTCATGATTTTCATTTACAGTTAAAAGGAATTCATGAATCTTAAGTGTCTGTAAAGTCAAAATGAGGAGGATGCTTGAAAAAAAAGGGGGCACAAATGACGTGTTACTCAAGAGGTTTTTGATACCTTGGTTGAATTTTACTTCATTCTTTAAAGGATTGCTAAATTGATTTTTGTTCCATTAAAGGATGACAAAGAACTTCAAATTATATAAGATCTTGATGCTCCAAACATGTAGAATTTGCTTTATCTTATATATAATATTTTTTAGCAGATTAGCAGTTTCAACTGTATCTATCAGAAAAGTGGAGCTTCAGCAAAGAGCCCTTTTGCTATTTTGTGTCAGAGGATATCTAAGAACACTTTTCATGAAAAAGAAAATTCTTTTCCATGAATAATGATACGCTTGTTGGAGTTTTGCCCAGGCCTCCTCAGGTAGGAAATTAATATTAGTCTCAAATGATACAATTCTGAGACACGTTTTGTCTCAGGTTAATTGGATAACACTATTCTGGCACTATTCTGCGACCCATTTTGTTCTGCTTAAATTGGAAATTACTGTTCTATGTTACTTTCCCCTATGAACAAACTATCTCATAAACAAATTTGAATTTAGATTTATTTGGAACAATGCAACTAAAGATCAAGGTAGAAGGAATAATAACAAATAGACCCAATCATTTATTATACATTGATGCAAAATAAAGAATATAATTGTGAAATGACTTGAGAATCTAAAGAGGAGCGCAGAGGACAAGAAGCCTCAAGAAGTTAAAATGGCCCCATAGCAAGATATTAACATCTGAAAGCATAAAGTTTTCAACTTGATCATCTCCAGTTATCAAGAAAACAATTGAAAAAATTTTCTTATACACAAACAGTTCAATTTCTCCTATTGGAGAAAACAAGAATAAGCTGGGGATTAACTTTGAGTTAGGCTCCTACTGATTCCCCCACAAAATTGATTTGGCAAAGAAAAGAATCTACAAATACGTTCTTATTCTAACAAGTGCTTTTTTAAATAAGGCAATTCTTTTTTGTAATTAAAATCTTAAATTGAGGTGAGACTCCTCACGGCACATTCGACGAGTAACAAATCATCAATCCAAATTACAAGAAAGAAGGATCTTGATGGTTCTTTCCTAAAGATCAATTCGACCAAGATTTCCAAGAACTCGCAAAGATGGGAAATTTACTCACCCCTGAGCGCGGAGAAGCCGCCGCTGCTGCGGCGTGCCGCAGATGGACATCAGGGAGAGAAGGCTGGCCTGCCTGATCCGCGCGGGAAGGCCCGGCTGGAGCCCGTCGAGAGCGAAATTGACCTCGTCCACGTGCTCCATCATCTCCCCGAACTCCTGCGCCTCCATCAGCGTCGCCGTCGACGCCGAAACCGAAGCCGAGGGGACGTCGAACCTGTCGTCGCCATAGGGGTTCCTCGCCTTCTTGGATAGGTTTATCTGGGGGTCGGAGGAGGAGGAGGGGAGGAGGAGGAGGTCGTCGGGTATGGGAGGAAGGGGGAAGAGGAGATCGGGGTCGAAGGACCATGGCGATGAGTCCTGGGAGGAGGAGAAGGCGCCGCCGAGGGGCGGGGGCCGATCGTGGGAGCGGGAGCTCTCTTGGGACTGGGAGAGGGGGAGGAGGTCGCCGAATTCGGCGCCGCCGCCGTCGCCGGAGTCGGGGTCGAGATCGACGAAGTCGCCGTCGCCTCCTCCGCCGCCGCCGCCGCCGCCGCAGCGGCTTCTCCGTGCGTACCTCCGAACGATCATGGCGATGGGGGAGGGAGAGAGAGAGATGGGGTGGAGATGCGGAATCGGGGATAGTTAGTGCTCTTCGGGTGCGTTGGGTTCGAACTCGGTCGGGGGCTTTGGAATAGGAGTTATCGAAGAAACAAGGGTAAAACGGTAAAATGATGCACGATTAGCCCCTTCACTATCCGGTTATTTACTATTTCGTCCCTTTGCCGGGAGCAAGTCAACTTTTTGCAAACTTGGACTAACCTTGATTTTAATTCCGTTCTTAATGTTTAAATTTATTATAAATGAGAAACGTTAAATTTATAATCTACATGATCATTATAGAGGTAGGAACTAACCTTGATTTTAATTTCGTTCTTAATGTTTAAATTTACTCTAAATGAGGAACGTTAAATTTATAATATACAATATTATAATTTGTACAATTCAGGACCTATAATTTTTAAAAAAATGCTAGATATATACCCTAATTTGGAGTGTACATCTTACACCCACCCCATTCTGGGGTGGGGTGAATTTTACTTATTTTTTGAAAAATGCTAGATATACACCCCTAATTTTTTACTTTATTTTTAATACTTAGCTTAAATTTTTTAAAAAAATTAATGTGAAAAAAAAAAGGGCCAACATCACTATTTTTTTTTTTTCTTGCTCATACTCGTTTTATCATTTTTTTCTTAATATATTTCTGTCACATTCTACTTTCTGAATCAATATAAAATTTTTATTATATTTTTATCAAAATTCACTGATATTTTATTTTTATTATTATATATATATTCTGTCGCAAGTATTGGCGACTAAATCAAGAAGGACTAAGGATTAAGATGAAAGATTTGTGATTTTTTTTTCTCAACAAAAAATTATTTTGAGTCTATTTATTCTTTAATATTAAAAATTATCTTAATAGATATTTTATAATATTTCAAAAGTTATAAAAAATACATTATTACGACGGATCGTTCATAGCATAAGTGGTAAAAAATTTAGTAGTTGATCATGAGATATCAATTTTTAACTAAATTTATTTATAAAATAAATGGATGAATCAATTATATCATTTATCAATATTTTTGGCATTGAGTAATGAAGGGACTACATCCCATCATGAACTGTAATCTTGCAAATTAATCCTCTCATTGGAGGGCTATTTTTTCTATACTTTATATTATTTTTTAAAAATTATCATATGATTTTATTTTAAAATTTTTATTTTACCGAAAATAAAAATCAGTAGTCAAATAGGATAGTAAATTTTTTTATTTACAGCTATAGAATAGTACCATATTTAATAATAAATTTTTATAATAAAATAAAAATAAAATTATAAAATAGTTAATAAAATATTTTGAACTTACAGAATAACAAAGTAAAAATTCACTCCACCATAAAATGATCAAATATAATTTTTTGAATCACATGATAGCAAAAAAAAAAAAAAAAAATCACTACACCAAAGAGTGAAAATTAAAGTTTACACTAAAAAGTTAATAATGATTTTAGTTTCACTATTAATAATAATCAAAGTTTTAATTTTATTAATTTAGCATGTAAAATTGATTCAATGCCAACACTATCATTAAATTTTACTTTGTTAGAGCAAAAAATTTTAAGGATGAAACTAAAAACTTGGTCGAACTTTGGGTACTAAATTTGTAAAGAGTGAAAGTTTAAGGAGATTAATGAGATTGAAACATGGATCAAAGTTGTTATTCATGAGCCTAAGCACGCGTCGTGCTAATGGTAAACATCAATTTACCCCCTAGATTTAGTATATTTCTACTTTAGCACATTATGTAGCATTAAACACAGTTAAGTTGAATAGTAAACTAATGTTTTTTACAAATTATAAAGTGGTATAATATAATATTTTATTATTATATAATTTATGCTTCACAACATTTTGAATAGCCAAAAGTATTATTTTACTATTCAATTTAATTCTGTCTACATTAAATATTTACGATAAAATAAAAAAATAATAATAAAATATTTCAGTATAATCTTTTGATGGTAGGACAAATTAAAGATTACACTATTTTTATTTGATATTCTTATCCAAATGAACCCAATTGGTTTAGGGTTTGTTTGGATTCGGTATAGAATCCGAAATACGAGAGATATCTCTCTTATTCTTCGAAACGCATCAAAAATGGTATAGTTTATTTCAATACAACTTAATAAGTGAGAATTATTATTCTCACTCTTCCCAACCACCTTTTATTTTTTTTCTTAAATACTTCTACCGAGGCACAATCTCTCACCTCATTATTATATAATAAAATTTGAGGGCAAAAAAATAATTTACCCTAATTAAAACTCTTTATTCCTCTTATTTCTCATTCTCATACCAAATACAAAATTTTTTATTCCTGAAACCATCCCAAACGCTTTTTTATACTAGCTTCGTACTTTATACTTATCTCTGCAATAGCTAGTTCTGTCTTATCCCGTTACCAAACGGACACTTAGGGTTTGTGTTTAATTGAGGCTAATTTTTTATTTGATTGCAATTAAATTATTCTAAACTGACCCTAATCTCAATGGTTTATATAAACATTGTACAAAATAAAAATATTAAATGACCAAATAAAAAATATTAAATGACCATAACAACTGATTGATAGATTTGACTTGGCAACCTCACAAAGAAAACACTAGCAAGCAGGCAACAACCACCATACTTTTTGCTGTTTCGTTGGTAAAATGTGTTTGGGAGGTATTTTATATGAACTTTAATTAAAGTTGATGCCCTCGATTTAACGTTAGAATTTTTTTAAAAAAGTGTAACTCAGTTAATGTTAAAATTTAGTTATTGTAGTAAAATTTTAGTTATATTAAAATAAATATTTAAATTTATTAAAAATAAATTAATTTATATTTATATATTAATTAAATTAAAATTTTTAATTATTATAAAATTTGAGCACGTTTTGTGAGATTTATATAGAGAGCACATTATGCAATGGTGCGTATGGCAAAAAGGAGAGAATTCTTCTTTTCAGTGGTGTGTATCCAAGCGAAAGAGAAAAAAAACTGGGTTTTAAATTTAGTGCACTCAATGCATGAGAAAAAAATTTTTATATTATAAAAAACGAGAGAATGATAAGAGAGATTCAGAAAGAGTGCTCAGGTTAAAATTACTTTGTGTAAAAGAGGAATTATGTGTAATTCTTCTTTAGGTTAGTGAATCTTATTTCACTTATATATTTTTTATTTGATTTTTTTTCTTTTTTATAGTTGTGCTAGCTTTTATCGAGAAGATGGGTTTATGGTAAAAATTCGATTTGACACTTTACAATTGACACCGGTGCAAGTATCGGATCAATAACAGTCCGTACCAGAGCGGATTGCGGATTCACAAAACCTGCTCTCGTACCAAGCTCGCGGTGCTTACTTTAATCCATAAAGGACTTTCTTTAAACGATAGATATGATCAGGAGATTTGTGATCTATGAAATTTTTTGGTTGAGCAGCATAAACCTCCTCGTTCAAATATCCGTTTAAGAACGCACTCTTTACGTCCATTTGAAAAAACTTGATTTTAAAATGACAAGCAACTACAAACAAAATACGAATGGACTCGAGATGGGCAACCGTGGCAAAAGTCTCATCAAAATCAATTCCCTCGATTTGTGAATATCTCTGAGCAACCAATCTTGCTTTGTTTCTCACAATGGTACCATCCTCATTTTTCTTATTCTTGAAAATTCACTTGGTACCAATGATATTTTGTTGCTTAGGGGGTTTAGTCAATTCCCACACCTTATTTCTTTCAAATTGATTTAGCTCTTCTTGCATAGCATCAATCCAATATTCATCTTGAAGAGGTTCATCAATATTTTTAGGTTCAATCAAAGAAACATAACAAGCAACTCCACATTCCAATTGCCTCCGAGTGCGAACTCCTTCTTGAGGATCTCTAATAATGTTAGATTCAGGATGATCTTTGGAGATACAAAAAGTTTGAAGAATAATAGAAGTACTCGGGGAGACATGCGATGAATCATGCAATGTAGATGGATTAGAAATATCATGAGATGCATCTAAATTATCACAAAATTTATTATGCAGAGATGCATCATCAACAAATATCAATTCATCATCAAAAGACACATTAAGAGTAGATTTATTATAAGAAGAATGATGAGCTTCATCTACTTTAACATTGATGGATTCAATCATCGTTTTAAATTCAAGATTATACACTCGATATGCTCTACTTGTAGTAGAATAACCTAGAAAGATTCCTTCGTCGCTACGTGTCATGCCCCGGGGGTAAACCAGAATCCAAGCCCGTCTACAGATCCGCCGTGCACACGAAATTTTTCGCGTACATGTAGCGCCAAAACCTGCTCAGATATAAGATAAGCAATGAAATAACACAAGTATAGAGCTGAACTAGAACTATAAAATCTCAGACTGAAATTGAAACTGAAAGTGAAATACAACTGTAATAAATACAATAATCTCCCCCAGCTCACCAAAATAATACAACTAACTGGCTAAAGCCAGACCCAAATATAAAAGTACATCAGTCTGAGAAAAAGGGGTACACCAAAAGTCTAGCTACACTCTCACTGTCAGGCAGAAGATCTATCTACTCAGCGATTTTACTTTTTCAAAAATCTCACTGATTAAATTTTCGATCAGATCTAAAACATAAAATGTGCATTTTTGGGAGATCTGGATATCGAATTCAAGATCTGATTGCACACAGTCTTCAACTCGATGAAACTGGTCAAGTAGTGTCTAAACTTCGTCGAAACTGGGTCAGGTTAGGCCAATCAATTAACAGTTCTCCAAATACACCGAAAATCTAGATTTTCGAATTTTAGAAAATCCAAAAAATATTTAAATTAAAATTTTCAGATTTAAAAAAATTCTCGAGTATTACAGATAGTTACTTATCTTGTCACGCCTAGGGGTCGAAACTGCGATCCGGGCTCGCCAACAGATCTGCCGCCCATACGGGAAGCCCAGCATGGACGAAGCGCCAAACCTGCAAATGATAATACTAATAATTAAACAGGCATCAGAGCTGGAAAAGTAAACTACTGAGATAAATAAAAACTACTCCCAAAAGTACATGTCAGATCCTCAAAATACATAAATCTCTCCAAAATAAACTCTCGACTAAAATAAAAGTACAAAAATATAGGATCCTCTGACAGTACAACAAAGATCACCAAAATGGGGTACATCTACTCTCTCTCCAGGACAGGCAGGGATGTAGCTTGCTACTCCCTTACCTCGGTCGGATGATGCAGTAGCAGGGGTAGCAGGAACAGGAGAAGAAGTCCCTGGAGATGGTCACCAACGGAGGGTGTGAGAAGATCTATCTCGATCAGCCGCCGAAGGCCGAGCAGCTTCCGCAGAAGACTTTGCAAAACAAAGGGGAGAAAAAGAAAAAACAACAATGGGTGTGAGAACCACTGATAAAACCAGTAGCCCCCAGTGGGTAAATCCTCAAGATCCGACGTACCCACTAAGTCTACCAGAGGCAAAAAGAAAAGTAAAGTGGTAAGCTAAATAGACTGCTGATAAGGAAAAACTACCACTACTATGCCTCTAATACAGTACCGAATAAAATGACTGTATGCATGCATCAGTAAACAATATCTGCCAAAATAAACCCAATCAATGGAACAACAAAAATCGGTACTGCATGCTCTGTCATCATCATCGGGCATGCCAGCCAACGTATAACGCCTATGTGATATCGAACTCAAGAACCCAATAACTGACCGGCACCTATCTGGTACAATCTCACACTCCGGAGTGGCACTCGAGGGGAGCTACCCGCACGAGGAAGTAATCCGTCGAACATATCTCAATATAGCAGGGCTTAGTCACGACTATGCTCAAAGTGGGAGTTCCATGTCATTAACAAAACCTCGATCCCAATCCAATGCTAAAAGCAACATCCGGTCAACCGCCCAATGTCCGCGGTTGCCGCAACACCCCACAAGTCCACAATCTGGTAGAATAATTAACATCTGGTCAACCGCCTAATGTCCGCGGTTGCCGCAACGCCCCACAAGTCCAAAATATGGTACAATCTTTTCTAGACTCAATGATCTCGACTACACTATCCCAAACCCCTGCTCGAACCCAGCAACATGAATCATAAGTCTAAATAAAAAGGAGAAAAGGAACAATCATGGTTTCTCCAAAGTCAAGTCCCAATATGATAGTGTAACAATAAAAGATGACCTATCTAAATACCCATACAAGCATGCAATAGTTCTCAAATAACATGAAATGGAAAGTGTCAAGTACCGTTTACACAAAGAAGTAGACCAATATGTCATAACCACTAATCAACAACACATGTTCTCTATATATACTCATGAAGTATTAGTCTCACATAGATAAGCTAAGAAATAACCTGAATAATTCATCCATGCATAGTCCACAATGGGGTGGTGCAACAATATATATAATGTGTCGGGGGTCACCCTAATAGCCCTAGTGAGTAAGTCGTAAAAAGAGGTGCTCAACAACCCACCTGGAACGCGCAGATTCGAAATCCGATCGGGCTGGAATCTGGCGTGCGCGTTCCCTCAGCGTCTACGGTCCCAAAAAATCCAAAATCTCCCAAAAACTCCTCCCGGATCAACGGTGGCGAGTAAAAACGGTGCAGTGCTGTCCAACAATGTAGTGCAAAAATCAGCGGGCGCGCGAAAATGGCATAAATGTGAAAACGAGAACAAATTCTGTCCGGGGCCAAAAAGAAAAATGCTTACCTTGATCATAATGAAAATTTCTAACTTCCCATTTTCTCGCAAAACACCAAAATTTCAGCAAAAACTGTAACAAGAGCTGAACACAGTATAAATTTTAGTCCCAGAAATTCTGCATTTTGCTGTTTGCACAGCAGTCCCAAAAACTATAATTTTTAACGTATGAAAAGTCCTCCAAAAATTTCAAAAAAATCACGGCTGCGATCCTTGCGAAGTTTAGATACAAATCGAGTATTTAAACTCCCAGTTCCGACACCCATAGGTCGAGAAAAGGCATGATCTCTCCTCCGCTGTCCAAAAATTGTCGCAGAAAAAGGGGGTCTAAAGATGCTCTGAAAAAAACTCGAAATGGAGGGAAATGGTAAATATAGAAAACGAAGGCCTACCTCTCATGGAAACTCTGCCACAAAAATCGGCAAAAAACTCATTCGGGGTAGCCCAGGGGAGCCCGTGGACGGAACTGCGACGGAAAAAGCCACCGAAAGAGGAACGTCGAAGTGCGCCGAGTCGCTGTAATCGTCGATGTTGCGGCCTCCAAAATTTCCCAAGATCCTTGGAAGTGTAGTGGACAGGATGAAGATGAGCTCTGCCAAAGGGGGTCCTCAGAAAAATTCTCCAAAGGGAGAAAAACCAGCACAAGAGCCTATTTATAGGCAAAGAGAGGTTGGAAAAAGCCACAGTTTGGGGAACATTTTTCGGGCGCCCAAAACTTTCGGGCCCCCGAACAGGGAGCAGCCTCCCCGATCCGCGCAGCGCCCGGACTGCTCCTGGCACGCTGCGTGTCCCGAACATTGGACAGCGGGTGCCGGGCCGCTCGGGCCACGCCACGTGGCCCGACCACCGCTGTGGGGAGGGTGGCGCCCGCCAACCGCGGGGTGCCACGTAGCTGTGAGGACCCGAATCCCCACTTAAGGGTTTATTGATGGATTAGTGGCTTTTGGGAGTGTGTGTGCGCGTGTCGGGCCCAAGAATTAGATTTCTGGTGAAATTGGAGCTTGTTTGCTTTTCTGGAAGCCCATTCGGGGTGATTGTGGTTTTTGCGTGCTTATTGGAACCAAGGATTTGACACGGGATGAAAAATAGATCAAGTTTACATTTCCAGGAATTTTTGAAAAATTTTAGGAGTGGAATTTGGCCGAACGGACATCGGATTTGGATTCAACGCGCGAAAACAAGCGGAATGGACTATTTACTTGTATTTTTCGGAGCCCGGACGCGAAAACACGGATTTCGAGGCGTGGGGTTACTGTTCTGGCGGCCGGAGAGGTGCCGGCGGTGGCGGCGGGCGGCGGAGCGCGGCGGCGGGCGAGGAGAGGCCGGTCGGTCCACCGCGGGAGGCGTGCACCAGTCGCGGGCCACGTGGCGGCACCCGGTTGGCGGACGCAGTGGGCGCGGTCCACGGGGAAGGCGCGGGTGCACGGTGGACCGGGGGTGGACACGTGGCAGAACGTGATTGGGTGGTGTTGTGCGCGCGGTCCACGGTGCGGGGAGCAGGTACCTCGGGCTACGTGCCCGACAGGCGCGCGTGGGCGCACGTGGGGCGCGACGTGGGCGCGCTGACCCGCGGCTCCCGGCGTGGGCGCCACATATCGGCGCGGGATTCGGCCACGTGGCGCATGGCTGTTGGCCCAAACAGCTGTTTGCTGTTTGGGTGTACACGTGGCAGCCTGGGAGATTTCCGGGCGTGAACAGTAACGGGCCGGGCCCGTTACTGTAGCAGCCCGGAAGTACCGGGCGCCTGAATCTTTGGGCCAAAAGTCCAAAGTGCGGATTTTCGGGCTGAGCCTATAAATAGATGGCTTGCTGGGGCTTTTTGCCCCCTTTCCCGAGCTCCCCTGCCCATGGCCCCTTTAGCAAAGTTGTAGATCTTCGTGTTTCTGTGACGCCCCACTTCCCAGGGGGTCACCCATCCTAGAACTACTCTAGCTCTAGCACGCTTAACTCTCATGTTCCTCTTGGATCTTTCTACCATCCAAAATGCTATAGCCGGGTTAGAGATTTAGTCCTATTATATCGTTTATATAGAGGACTAATCCAAATTCCGGGGGTGTCACATTCTTCCCCCCTTTAAGCCCTGACGTCCACGTCAGGCTCAAGCACACTCACAAGCACCAGGCGATGTAAGACTCGTCTCGCTAGCCTTAGCCGACCTTGTGAGGAGCTGCACTCCACTCACAACGGTCATTAGCCGGGGAGCCTCGCTCTACCCGCTATATAACCCTGGCTCAGCCGAGACTCATCTCACATTTCCGGCTGGTGAATGGCTCTGATACCAACTATGACGCCCCACTTCCCAGGGGGTCACCCATCCTAGAACTACTCTAGCTCTAGCACGCTTAACTCTCATGTTCCTCTTGGATCTTGCTACCATCCAAAATGCTATAGCTGGGTTAGAGATTTAGTCCTATTATATCATTTATATAGAGGACTAATCCAAATTCCGGGGGTGTCACATTCTTCCCCCCTTTAAGTCCTGACGTCCATGTCAGGCTCAAGCACACTCACAAGCACCAGGCGATGTGAGACTCGTCTCGCTAGCCTTAGCCGACCTTGTGAGGAGCTGCACTCCACTCACAACGGTCATTAGCCGGGGAGCCTCGCTCTACCCGCTATATAACCCTGGCTCAGCCGAGACTCATCTCACATTTTTGGCTGGTGAATGGCTCTGATACCAACTGTGACGCCTCACTTCCCAGGGGGTCAACCATCCTAGAACTACTCTAGCTCTAGCACGCTTAACTCTCATGTTCCTCTTGGATCTTGCTACCATCCAAAATGCTATAGCCGGGTTAGAGATTTAGTCCTATTATATCGTTTATATAGAGGACTAATCCAAATTCCGGGGGTGTCACAGTTTCGCATCTTCTGGCAGAGGCGCGGAATTTTTAGAAGCCGCGGCGTCGACGTTTTCGGCATCGTAGCGCGGAGCGGCAATTTTCTGTTGGAGGCCCGTTCTCGCCGCATTTCGGTCTGAGAGGTCCACAGAGCTACCCCAACTGTATTTTTGGGCGATTTTTACGGCGTTGGATTCACGAGAGGTACATCTTCGACTTTCATGTTGAGTGTTTTGGCTAGATTTGGGTTTTTGGCATAGTTTTCGAGGCTTTACTGAGCCCCTGCTTGCTGGTGAGATTTCTGCACAGCAAGATCTTTGTGGATTTTTATCTCCACATCCGGACATCGTAATTCAACGTTTCAAGGCTCTATCGACATCTACACTTCGCGAGGATCGCCGTCATATTTTTACTGGAATTTTTGGAGGCTGTTTTATAGGTGAAAATTTTGCAGAAAGAGGACTGTTCATCGCAGATTTTTAATATGTGGAATTTTGAGGAATTAAGTGTAATTCTTGGATCTATTATGTACCCAGGATGCTTTGAACACTACTTTGGTACTGTTGGCTTGGTGATTGTGCTCGTATATCTATTTCTGGGCTTTCTTAGCTGTACGACTCTGGACAGTTGTGCACCTTCAGGTGGGTGGCCCTGTCTCCAAGAATGATGGAATGTGCATTAAATCTGCTATAGTAGGACCATGCATGATAGTGATATTCCTGTGTAGCATGCTAGAATGTGATAGCTGTTGATTCTAGAGTTATATGATGATCATGCGATCTCTTGTTCCTACTCTGTAAAATTATTATTATTATCTTGGAATTTGACCTAGCACCCCGTCATATGCAGCATGTTCAGCCAGACTGTAGAAAACTTCAACTTGGGCTAGGTTTATTCTGCTTTAGACATCCACACTTCTTTTCTTTCCTGGACATAGTGTTTTACTCGCCTGGGTAGTGGGCCGAGTGGTCGGGTTTCTTTTAGTGTGGGATGCATTCTTGCACTCGTGCTTGGGAGCAGAGTGGAGTCTGGTAGATACAGTTGATCGTTCATCTGTGGCGGGAGCCGTTTGGTAGACGGCGGTCGCGAGATGTTTTGGTTTCTTATTTTATTGTCGCCACTGTGTCAGTGGCAGCTTTGTACCAGTGATAGCAGGACCTTGAACCCAGAACTGTTTTTGGACACACATATGATTTTAGTCAACCAATGTTTTCTTCCGAGCATCGTAGAGTCGCTGAGTCTATTCTTGTTTGATTGGACAAAGGCATTAGCTCTACGAGGCTTGGATATAAAACTTGTTTTCAATTGTTTTCCTAAAAAGAACTAAAAATTATTAAATATAGATTTCTTTCGGATCAAATGGCTTTCAATCAGAAATATCACCCTTTTCCGATAAATTTAACCACCCGAGATGATTCGAGTGGTCTGGGTTCCAAGGTCTGCCTTTTTCCTTTAGGACGAGAACAACGAGAGGCTATGCCTAGAGCCTGTTCTTGTTTGATTAGGGTTGTAGGTTCTAGTCTTTCGGGGTTCCCAGACCCTTTATTGTGTCTGTTGTGGAGTTATCCTGTCAGTGATGCCTGTTTTAGGGAGCCGTTGGGTTGACAGCGGTCCCGACTGTCGAGTGTCCCTTGTTGCTCAGGGTAGAGAGCAGGGATGGGGGATAGTATAGCTATATTGTTGAGTCGGGTGGGATTGCACCAGATTATCGACTCGGGTTATTATTTCGGTAACCGCGAACTGTGGGCGGTTTGACCGATTAGTGTTATACATCAGTTGGGGCTGGGTTTTGCATTGTGGATTGAGTGAGTCTCCACTTTGAGCATAGTGTCGACTTTTGCCTCATTGGCTGAGATACTTGATAGAGCTGTTGGACATGGGTTACTTTTGACTCGAGCGGGTCGCTCCCCTCGAGTGCTACTCCGGAGTAGGCGAGACCGGGTTGTTGTAACCGGCATTGAGATCGAGCTTTAGACCGGGTTGTTGTAACCGGCGTTGAGATTGAGCTTTAGACCGGGTTGTTGTAACCGGCGTGAGATTGAGTTCTTCTATCGTGACTTGTCGACGCTGTCCCTCTGACTGAGCCAGTTTTGGCAGTTACGGACACAGTCCCTCTAGCTGAGCCAGTTTTTGCAGCTACGGACATACCTACGGTAGACCCGTCCTGTTGAGGATGTGCGGCAGTAGGTAGGCGCATGTTTGACTGGACCCGAGGAGGCAGTCAGTTCAGATTGGGTGACTATACTGATATGTTAGTAGATGCACCATGTTATCATCTGTTCCACTTTTTGAGCATTTAGATAGGGGCATAGTAGCTGTAGAGTTATTCATTTCCAGCTCTTTCCTTCAGTATTTCATTTATTACCTTATGCCTCTAGTAGACTTAGTGGGCAGACCGTTGGGCTTGTTGACGGCACCCACTGAGGACTACTGTGGGATGTAGTTCTCACACCCGTCGTGGTGTCTTTTTTTCCCAGGGACTTCTACTCCTGTTCCTGCTGCTCCTGTTGTTGCTTCTTCAGACCGAGGTAAGGGAGTCGCGAGCTAGATCCCTACCAGTCGTCATCCAGAGAGTAGATGTACCTCTTTTTATATTTTGAGAGTTACTTGTTGAGAGACCTTGTTGTGAGGTATAGAGTTGTACTTTTATTTCAGAGTTGAGCGACTTTTGTACTTGTGGTGAGGACTTGGAGTTGTATTTATTTTATTTATAGCAGTTTACTTCCAACTCTGATATCTGTTTAGCGTAGCATCTTTCTTTTGCAGGTTTGACGCTTCGTCTATACGGGGTTCACCGTATGGGCGGCGGATCTGTTAGCGAGCCCGGGTCCCAGTTTCGACCCCGGGGCGTGACAGTAGCGCCCTCGCGTACGTGCGCCTACCTGCCCACCTGCCCCCGCACGCCCTCTTACCTGCCCCGCCTGCCCCTGCGCCTGCGTGGACCGCGCGCTGCGCTGGCCAATCAGGGGCCGCCACGTGGCCCCCCCTGCCGGTCCACAACACCCACGTGCACCAAAACGAGCGGTAAACTTCCGGGTGTCCGTTTTTGGGCGTCCGGACTCAGAAAAATACAAACAAATAGCCGATTTTCAACATTTTTCTGCGCTGAATCTAAGTGCGGCCTCCGTTTAGAGAAAAACCACTTCCAAATTTTCGGCAAAGGCGGCCGAAAGGCAACTTGATCCATTTCCGCGCTGAGTCCGTTTAACGCGTCCGTTTGATGCGTTACTGACTCGGTACACCAATAATAGGTGTTCTCACCACGGACCACGGGGGCAAGCTACACGTGGATTTGGGCCATCACATCATGTGACACACCTAGAATTTGGATTAGTCTTATATATAAATGATATAATAGGACTAAATCTCTTAACCCAGCTATGCATTTTGGATGGTAGCAAGACCCAAGAGGTTAAGAGAGTTAAGTGTGCTAGAGCTAGAGTAGTTCTATGATGGGTGACCCCCTGGGAAGTTGGGGCGTCACAATTGGTATCAGAGCCATTCACCAGCCGAAAATGTGAGATGAGTTTCGGCTGAGCCAGGGTTATATAGCAGGTAGAGCGAGGCTCATCGGCTAATGACCATTGTGGGTGGAGTGTAACTCCCCACAAGGTCGATTAAGGCTAGCGAGACTAGTCTCACATCGCCTAATACTTGTGAGTATGCTTGAGCCTGACATGGACGTCAAGGCTTAAAGGGGGGAAGAATGTGACACCCCCGGAATTTGGATTAGTCTTATATATAAATAATATGATAGGACTAAATCTCTTAACCCGGCTATAGCATTTTGGGTGGTAGCAATGTCCAAGAGGTTAAGAGAGTTAAGCGTGCTAGAGCTAGAGTAGTTCTAGGATGGGTGACCCCCTAGGAAGTTGGGGCATCACACTACGAGAGTCGAATTTTCTAAGATTTTTACGATCACGTAAAATGTAACTTCGACTCCCGAAGATACGAAAGTATTTGATATTTGGTTTTCTACTATACCATAATTCATATGAAATATTTGAAGTATACGGGTGCAAATAGATTCTATTGATTACATATATAGCGGTGTTAACTGTTTCGGCCCAAAAGTAAAGAGAAAGTTTCTTACTATGAAGCATAACACACGCTATCTCTTGTACAACTCTATTTTTGCGCTCGACTACACCATTCTGTTGTGGTGTATAAGGGACAGAGAATTCATGTTTATCCCAATGGAAGAACAAAAGTCAATAAAATTTGAATTTATGAATTCTCCATCTCTATCACTACGAACACAAACAATTTTTTCATTATGTTCATTCGTAAGACGATGATAGATATTATGAAAAGAATCGAAAGTATCCGCTTTCTCTTTTAAAAATGCTATCCAAACAAATCGAGTAAAATCATCAACCAAGAGAAATATATAACATTTAACACCCAAGCTTTGTTGTCCAGTTGGCCCCATCAAATGCATATGCAAAATTCTAGTGGGCGTTTTGTTCCTAAATATTCAAGTTTTTGTGAGTGGTCTAGTTTGTTTTTCTTTTTGACATCAACCACACACAATATTTTCTTTGAAGCTAAGTTTAGGAACATCTCTGACAACATCCTTATGTGAAATCCTAGATAGTTCCTTAAAATTTATGTGATTTGGTCTTTCACGCCAAAGAGTTTCAGTATTGAGACTATGTTGCATTGATTAATTGATTTACTAGGAACTATATAACAATTATTTTGTGATATAACCCTTTTCAAGAATAATGATTGATTCATATTAGTTACTACACATTCAATTGCAGAAAAATTAACTAAAAACCATCACCACACAGTTGACTAATGTTTATGAGATTAGTCTTAAGGCCCTCAACGTATAAAACATCATTCAAAATGGGGCCATTTGGAATAGTAATCGTTCATTTGCCAACTATTTTAGAATATCGACCATCTCCGAAAATAATAAGGCTTCCAAAAATTTTCTCAAAAGAATTAAAATAATTCTTATCACCGGTCATATGCCGAGAACAACCACTATCCAAATATTAAGACGTATTATCATAGGCATGTAAAGATGTGTGAATGACTATGTGGAGTCTTGGATCCCTGTGATGCTTGGCGACGTGGTCAGTGGCTTTCAGACACCTATTTTTGTGTGTCGAGTGCGTTTGCGCATCAAACGGACGCGAAAAAGGGGCTCAGTGCGAAAAACGGGTCAAAAACACATAAATTTGAGTTTTGGGCATGTTTCGGGCGCCCTAAAGTGAGATACGGGCGCCTGAAAATATTTTAATGTAGCTGTAGACCCGATCCGCGTCCCCTCTGTCACGTCACTATTGCCCAGGAGGAGACACGTGTCGCCGTGTGATTAGGCGGTGCGCACGCGGCAGACCTGGCGCGGTCAGTGCGACGCACGTCGCCTTTCCACGTGGCGCCGCCTGGTTGGTTGGCGCCAACCACCTGGGCAGGTGGGCGGGATGCGTGGCGCAGCGCGGTTGGCTGGCGCCAACCGCCCGGACAGGCTGGTGAGACACGTGGCGCGACCTGGTTGGGTAGCGCCAACCACTCAGTAGGGCGGGACACGTGACTCGCGCTGGTGGATTCGGGCTCTACGCGGATGGCCGCCGCGTGCCCATTTTCTCCGACCGAAAGGTTCGGGCGCCCGAAATTGGGCCCCCAAACTGAAAGTTGGGCTTTTTCCTATTTTTCTATAAATTGGCCCCTTGTTCTTTCATTTCAGACTTTTTTGGAGTTTGATCTTGGAGCCTTATTTTTTTGAGGTGAACCTTTACTTGTCTCCACCACTTCTAGGGAGCTTTGGAGGATTTTGGAGACCGTTTCATCATCTTCTTCCCCGACTCTGCGAGCTTCGACGTTTCTTCGACTGCGGTCTTTTTCGTCGATGCTTCGTCCGCGGACTCCCCTGGGCTGACCCCTTGGAATTTCGAGCTAAAAATTTCAAGAGATCTTCACCACAGGTAGGCCTTCGACTTTGGTATTTATCACTCCTCTCCATTTTGGCTTTTTTATGGGGTTTCTCACCGCATCTTTGGACCCTTTAAGCACTATAGCTTTTTCTGGACAGCGTGGGGTATTTGTGTATTTTCTCGGCTATTTGTTGGCGGATTTGGAAGTTTAAGGTCTCGATCGCCATCTAGACTTCGAGAGGAATGCATCTGTACCCTTCCTTGGGATTTTTGAAGGTATTTCGAATATGAACTTTTCCTATTTCTGGAGCTCTACGACAGATTTATGCTTGCTGTTTTTGGTTTGGGCAGCACGTGGTGTTTTGGCCATTGCCGACTATCCGGGAGGAGTTTTTGGGAGTTTTTTGGGTCGTTGGAACCGTAGGAGCCTAAGGAACACACACGTGCAGTTTCAGCCCGATCGGACTTTGAATCGATGTATTCCAGGTGGGTTGGATTTTTCCCCAAGTCTGCAGACTTCCTGCTAATTCTAGTATTGTAGTTCTCAGCATGCTAGTATAGGTGCTATTATTGATGTATCATGATATTTGTAGAGTTGTGGAACTCTGACTAGCACCCTGTCATATGTTGCATGATTTTAGACCAGACTATTAGAAAACCCTCACTTGGGTTAGTTTATTATATTTTGGACATTCCCACACATTTTATTATCGTTTTCCTAGACTTAGAGTTTCTCCTCGCACAGATAGTGGGCCGAGTGATCAGGATAGTGTAGGATGCATGTTGCGCTCGTGCCTAGGGGTCGAGTGGAGTATAGTAGCTGAGATTTGTCTGCGATCTTGAATGACTCATCTCACGCGGTTCCTCCCTTTTTTCGGGATTCTCGTGGGATGGTATTCACGATTCAGATGATTATTTGTATGTGGATGAGTGTATGTGGGTATCAGGTATTGCGGATCTATGACTTCCAATGGACGCAAGCATCTATTGTTAATTACCCCCATGTGATTGGGGCACCTTCGATTAAGAGACCTTTGTAGGAAGGATAGAATAAATCGTATCCTAATGATTGACCAAATCCTAAGTATATGTGTTAGGATTTAGCTGGATTTGAAATTGACTTGATCCCGATTATATGTGTTGAGAACTAGTCGATATTAAACTCTAAGTATATGTGTTAGAATTTAATTGGGTTCAATTGGCTCCAAGTATATGTATTAGAGTCCAATTATATTTGATTCCATATTTGGCGTATGTTCCAAAGTGGAGAGACCAAACCCCAAGGATATGTATTGAGCTGGGTCGGATTTGATGCTACCCGAAAGTATGAGGTGGCTAAGTCCTATATGTATTAGGATTGGCCGAGTTGGATATGTTTTATACTCTAGTTATATGTGCTAGAGTGAGAATTTGACTAAACCCTAAATATATGTGTTAGGATCAGTTGAGTTGATTTGGTTTCCACTCTAGATATATGTGCTAGAGTAAAAGGTTGACTAGACTCTAAATATATGTATTAGGGTTAGTTGGGTTGATTTGAAGGAACTCTATATATGAGAGCTCGATTGAATTTGATTTGACTAAATTCTAAGTATATGATTTAGAATCTAGTCGGTTTGTATATATTTTGCCTTAATTATATGTGGTAAGGCGATGGGATTGAATGAGTTTTGGGTTTTATTTGTGGGTTAGAATGTGTTTTGGATTTTATTTGTGGACTCAGCTTACATTATATATGGACTGGATTTGGGGCAGTATGTGGACTGAGCCTATGTCATATGTGGATTGGATTCAGTGCCCATATATGGACTGGGCGCGTTATTTATTAGGTCTCTTGGACTTAGGCTCCAAGTTGATTAGACCCCATTTGAATCTTGTTTGAAATCGACTCCGGATTCAAAGAAATTTCTGTTTGTTTCGATATCCCCCTTTATTTTATTTTATTTGGGGTCCGAAGAAATACCATTATTTTATTTTGATTTGGAATTCGAAGAAATCCTTTATTTAAAATAATTTGGGGTCCGAAGAAATCCCCGTTATTTTATTTTGATTTGGGATCCGAAGGAATCCCTTTTTAAAAATAATTTGGGGTCCGAAGAAATCCCCGTTATTTTATTTTGATTTGGGATCCGAAGGAATCCTTTTGAAATTATTTGGGATCCGAAGAAGTTCCTTTTTGAAATTATTTGGGATCCGAAGAAGTCCCTTTTTGAGTCCCTTTCGTTTTTTTTGATGTGGGGTCCGAAGAAATCCCCTAATCTTATCTTGGGGTTCGAAGAAACAATTTGGGGTCCGAAACAATCCCTTTTATCTTATAATTTGATTTAGGATCCGAAAGAAATCCACTAATCTTATCTTGGTATTCGAAGGTATCCATCTTTTTTTAAAAAAATAATAATTTGGGGTCCGAAGAAATTCCCATTATTTTATTTTGATTTGGGATCCGAAGAAATCCCCTTATTTTTTTGTAATTTGATTTGGGATCCGAAGCAATCCCTTTTATCTTATATTTTGGTTTGGGATTCGAAGAAATCCCTTTTTGACTTAACCTAAGTTCGGATGTCCGAAGAAATCATCCGAACCGGTTTTATTAAATTTTCTTTTTTTTTTCTCTCTTTTTTTTGAATGAGCCTAAAGTTAGGGCATCCGAAGAAAACCCGAACCGGCTTTATTAAATTTCTTTTTCTTTTTTTTTATTTAACCTATGTTCGAATGTCCGAAAAAAATCATCCGAACCGGTTTTGGAATGACCCTAAAGTTAGGGCGTCCGAAGAAAACCCGAACCGGCTTTAGGATGAGCCTAAAGTTAGGGCGTTCGAAGAAAACCCGAACCGGCTTTATTAAATTTTCTTTTCCCTTTTTTTTATTTAACCTAAGTTCGGATGTCCGAAGAAATCATCCGAACCGGTTTTGGGATGAGCCTAAAGTTAGGGCGTCCGAAGAAAACCCGAACCGGCTTTAGGATGAACCTAAAGTTACGGCGTCCGAAGAAAACCCGAACCAGCTTTATTAAATTTCTTTTTTTTTTTTTTTTGAATGAGCCTAAAGTTAGGGCATCCGAAGAAAAACCTGAACCGGCTTTAGGATGAGCCTAAAGTTAGGGCGTCCGAAGAATACCCGAACCGGCTTTAGGATGAGCCTAAAGTTAGAGCGTAAACCCGAACCTACTTTATTTAATTTTTCTTTTTTTCTTACCTGAGAGAGTACGCCTGGGAAGATACGATACGAGACGGTGAGGTGGCGGGGAAGTAGAAGTTGTAATTGGAGCTGTACGATGTGGTGAGAAAATCGAAGCTGTAATTGGGGAATTGGGAGTAATTGGGGAATTGGGATCGTACGCTTGGAATATACGATATGTGGTGGAATTTGGGAGGAAGTTTTTTTTTTTTTTTTTTTTTTTTTTTTTTTTTTTTTTTTTTGCGGTGGGCTTGTGTTGTTCTCCTTCAGACCAAAAAAAATCTCTCTTTTTTTTCTTCTTTCTATTTTCTCTATTTATAATGGGGAGTGGCAGAGAAATATCGCGTGGGGTTTGTTGTGATTTGTTAAGGGATTGGCAAGGAAATGTGGGTTTGTTGAGGAACTACGTACGTGGGTTTATTGGTTTGTTGAGAAAAATGAGTGGTTCAAATTTGAATACGTTGGGGAAATTATTATATTCAAATTTCAAATTTCAGATTTCAGATTTCAAATTTCAAATTTTAAAATTGAATATGTTCAAATTTCAAAATTGAACGGTTATGTTCAAATTTGAGGAAGTATGGTTGTATTTAAATTTCAAATTTCAAATTTCAAAATTGAATATGTTCAAATTTGAGGAAGTATGGTTGTATTTAAATTTCAAATTTCAAATTTCAAAATTGAATATGTTCAAATTTCAAAATTGAACGGTTAACGAACGAGGGAATTTGCTCAGATTCAAAAGTTCAAAATAAGGTATATGCAAAGTTTGGGTAAGTCAATTGAGAGATATTTTAAAATGTGGTTTAAGATTTGGATAAGTGCGTTTGAGATAATTGACGCATGAGGAATTTCGGTTGGATTCAAAATTTAAATTTGGGTACAGGTGGTATTTGAGAGATATTTTGAGATAAAATATTATTGAGGTATTTCAGTTGAATTCAAATTTTAAATTTGAGTATATGTGGCATTTGAGAGATATTTTGAAATTTGGTTGGAAATTTGAAATTCAAAATTCAAAATTTAATTTGAACATAATTTTTGAAATTGAATCTTTAAACAAGAAGTTGACTATAATGTAAGGCCCGCTGGACAAGAAAAAAATAGGATCGATTTGATAGACTAAAAAAAAAAATCGACGGAGCTTTGATTAGACCCATAAGCTTGTGTTCACAAATGGCCTAAGCTTGTGTTCACAAATGGCCTATTAAGAGATTGAATTTGCAGTAAAATTTGTTGGACCCAAATTATTAATATATTAAAAATTTTGGACTTATACGGGGCTTATTAGAAATATATAGACAAATCAATATTACGGATCAACCATAATCTTTCCCCCTATTTTTTTATTATAAATTTTTTTTTTATGCCAACAAGATTAGGTCAGTACTAGAGTTGGGAGCCGTTCGGGTAGACGGTGGTTTCGAGCTGTTGAGTGTTTCCGGCTGATATTGTTAGTGATTGAGTTATTGTTTTCCGATCTGATTGATCGTGGATTTGGATTATAGTCTGCATGAGCCATATTGAGCTCGACAGAGATGCGCGGATACTTTCTCGGTGGGGTCGCTCCCCTCGAGTGCCGCTCCGGAGCTGGGCCTGTTACTTTGCTATCGCGAATTGTCGACACAGCCCTTGTTGGACGCCCTACGTAATTCCAGTCCTCCGTGAATATAATGGTAGTAGGTAGGCGCAGGTTTGACTGGACCCTATGTGGTAGTCAGTGTGGTTGGGTTGACTGAGCATATCGAGTAGATGCATTTTATCATCTGTATCATCCCTTAAGCATGATAGATAGAGGCATGATAGCTGTAGAGTTATTTCTAGTTTTTTTATCACCAATTTTACCGCATTGTTATCTTATGGCTCCAATAGACTTAGTGGGCTGACCGTTGGTCTTGGAGACGGTACCCACTGAGAACTACTATTTGATGTAGTTCTCGCACCCTCTATAGTGACTTTTTTTTTCAGAGGCATCTACTCCAGTTCCTGCTCCTATTGTAGCATCTATAGATCGAGGTAAGGGAGTCGCGAGCCAGATCCCTGCCTGTCCTTGGAGAGTAGTTGTACCCCCTTTTGAAGTTTTAGTACTATCAGTGGATTTGTTGGATCATTGTATATTTACTTTGAGAGTTTTATTTTGGGAGACATGTATTGTGTGGATCTGACATATACTATTTGGAGTTATACTTTTATATTTCAGCAGTTTACTTCCCAGCTATGATATTTGTATAGTTGTCAGCACTATCTTTTGCAGGTTAGACGCTTCGCCTGCAAAGCTAAGGGAGTTGAAGGCGCAGTTACAGGATCTGATGGATACAGGATTTGTGAGGTCGAGCGTGTCACCATAGGGAGCTCCGGCGTTGTTCGTGAAGAAGAATGATGGTTCACTGAGGCTTTGTGTTGATTACAGGGAATTGAACAAAGTGACCATTAAGAATAAGTATCATTTGCCACGGATTGACGACCTCTTCGACCAGCTTCAGGGAGTGTGCGCATTCTCCAAAGTGGATCTGCAGTCCGGTTACCACCAGCTGAGGGTGAGGGCCGAGGACATTTCCAAGATGACGTTTAGGACACGGTATGGGCATTATGAGTTCACGGTTATGCCATTTGGATTGACCAATGCCTCTCCCGTATTTATAGATTTGATGAACCGTGTGTTCCGGCCGTACTTGGACAGATTTGTAGTGGTCTTCATCGATGATATCTTGGTTTACTCCCGGAGTGATGAGGAGCATGATGAGTACTCGAGGATAGTGTTGCAGCTTCTGTGAGAGAAGGAGTTGTATACCAAGCTTAAGAAATGCGAGTTTTTGCTCCGGGAGGTTACTTTTTTGGGCCACATAGTTTCAGCTGCGGGAGTGGCAGTAGACCCGGCCAAAGTGGATGCTATTCGAGATTGGCTGAGACCGACGACTATCATCGAGGTGCGAAGTTTTCTGGGTCTAGCAGGTTATTATCGTCGGTTTGTGGAGGGCTTTGCGAAGCTTTCCATTCCCCTCACTCGTCTGACCAAGAAGGGGATCAGGTTCACCTGGAATGAGGCCTACCAAAGCAGCTTTGAGGAGTTTAAGCAGAGGTTGATGACAATTCCTATGCTTTTAAAAGTACCAACTCATTTGTGCTTGTAGGTTTTTAACCCGTGGATGAAGGAATGTGTGGCTAGGATGATAGTGGGCCCATTGGATTTAGTGAGTGATTGGTGGAATAGCATGATCTAAGAGGTGAAATTAGTCAATGGGATAGATCTAACGGTAGAAAACCTATAAGCACCAATTGCTTGGTGCTTTTACAAGCATAATAGGAACTCTCTCTCTCTCTCTCTCTCTATATATATATATATATATATATATATAGAGAGAGAGAGAGAGAGAGAGTAGAGCTTATATGCTTTTAAAAAGCACAATCCCATCCATGCTTGTAAATTTTTTACCATTGAATTTGTATTGAAATTTTTTACCATTCACAAGTATGAATGGGCTTGTGCTTTTAAAAGTATGTAAGTTCTACTCTCTCTCTCTCTCTCTCTCTCTCTCTCTCTCTCTCTCTCTCTCTCTATATATATATATATATATATATATATATATATATATATATATATATATATATATATATATATATATATATATATATATATGAGTCCGGCTACTGTGCTTGTACAAGCACCAAGCAATTGGTGCTTGTAAGTTTTCTACCGTCAGATCTAACCCTTTATAGAGTAGAGCTTATATACTTTTAAAAGTATAAGTGTGACACCCCTGGAATTTGGATTAGTCCGATATATAAATAATATAATAGGACTAAATCTCTTAACTCGGCTATAACATTTTGGGTGGTAGAAGACCCAAGAGGTTAAGAGAGTTAAGCGTGCTAGAGTTAGAGTAGTTCTTGGATGGGTGACCCCCTGGGAAGTTGGAGCGTCACAGTTGGTATCAGAGCCATTCACCAGCCGGAAATGTGAGATGAGTTTCGGCTGAGCTAGGGTTATATAGCGGGTAAAGCGAGGCTCCCCAGCCAATGACCGTTGTGGGTGGAGTGCAGCTCCCCACAAGGTCGGCTAAGGCTAGCGAGACGAGTCTCACATCGTCTGGTGCATGTGAGTGTCTTTGAGCCTGATGTGGACGTCAGGCCTTAAAGGGGGAAAGAATGTGACACCCCTGGAATTTGGATTAGTCCGATATATAAATGATACAATAGAACTAAATCTCTTAACTCGGCTATAGCATTTTGGGTGGTAGTAAGACCCAAGAGGTTAAGAGAGTTAAGCGTGCTAGAGCTAGAGTAGTTCTAGGATGGGTGACCCCTTGGGAAGTTGGGGCGTCACAACAAGCCAATTTATGCTTGTGAATTTTTTACCATTAGATTTGTATTGGGATTTGTGCTATTGTAAAGTCAACTAAAGAAAGAGAAAAAACATAAAAAGCACAAATCCTAATTGTAATATTTGAGAAATTCAAATTCAAAATCAATAAAGAAATCAAGTTCAAAAAGGTTTCAGTGGGCCGTGACGACTGTATAAAGAGATACAGTTGTAATAGTGGATGACTTAAGTGAATAGTAACCCATGGATTTTTCTGACTTCCGAATAGAAGTTGGCCAACTCCGTTGTTCGGAGTCCGAATCCGACAGTTCAAATACTCGATTTGATCGGTCTCGCCGTTCTGAGCGCAATGGAACAGTCGGAATTTATGTTTGACGAGCCTAAGTCATTGAAATACGTGTCAAACTGTAAATGCCACTAAAGTAAGATGGAATTACAAATTATCTGGACCTAAACTCAACGAACCAAAATCGCCACTTGATAGGTTTCGTCGAGATGGACGTCGTGGTGGAATCCATTTTTCAGTTTGATGACTCTAATGCCTCGAAAAGCGTGAAAAATAGTGAAAATACAACATTTTGCATTAAAGACCCTATATCTCATGCATCAAAATGTGTGCAACTTTATGGTGAGGGACCTTGATGTAAATTACACAACTTGTGAAGAACCTAAGTCTAAATAGTGGGTGTAGGAGGGTCACTTGGCATATTGTTACAAAACATATATATACATGCATAGGGTTGCTATTGTGAACCCTAGCCTGAATGCCTTGCACCCCAGCTGCCTCCACCAGACTCTTCTTTTTCCTCAGCTTCTTCCCTGGCAGTTACACCACCGGCCGCCGCCTCCTCTCGTCGGAAAAGGATAAGGATTAAAGATTTACCTTGATCTCGGGCTTGGGAAGAGAAGAAGCAACTAGAACCCTTGGGATTGCACCCGAAGTCTTCTGGGAGGCTCATATCTCTCTGGAGACCCTCCATAAGGAGCTCCGACGCCGGACTCAGCCGCAGGCCGCCGGGGGAGCCTTCTCCTTCTTCTTCTTTCTTCCTCAAACCGAGGTAACCCGAATCTCTTTTTCCTCTCTGTTTTCTTTACACCCAAGGCACCACACTGGCCTCCTCACCTCCTTGGGATGCCCCATGTGCAGTCCCACAGCCGGAGTCCCGTGGTTGGCAGATATGAGCAAGGAGTCGCCGAAAAACCTGATCTTGGCCGGATCTGCGCGTTGGCTTCATCCAACCATTGGGATCAAGATCGGGCTCGTTGGATAGCCTCTGTTGATCTCCAGAAAAGCCTCCATAAAGTTTGGTTGCGATCGGTGTAGCCAATCTCTCGAAAACCGAAGCCCTAGCTTTGGGTCATCTCGCTCTTGGTCGAGCTCCTCCATCCGGCACCGCCACCGCTTTCCGCCGCCGGCTGACCACCCTGGTAGTCTCCACTCCTCGAGAGTAACCTTCCCATGCCTTTGCATGTAGTTGAAATCCTCGGTTAAGCTCCTTCTCCATTGTTGCTCTTAGGGTGGCCGCATAGGCGTTTCTCCGTCCAACCGCCGCACGGGACTGCCGGAGTTGGACTGGGTGGTGACCCTACCACCTCTGTGAACCTTCTTCAGGTGTTGCTTGCCTCTGGAGGTGATCTAAACCCGAGCTGTAGCAGGCTCAGCCAACCCGAGCTCTAGCATAGGTGGTTTTTGGCCACCTTGCTCCGACGACTTCTCCGACAACCCCGCAGCCTAACTGAGGTGAGCCCTCGACTGTTTTGACCCTCCTGAGCATGGTGCTCACCTTATATCTTCAAATGGTTGAGTGGTTGCATGTAATTAACAAGTTGGCCCTTGTAGTAAACTTGTATGTTGGCCCTAGCAGCTCTACGGGATCCGTGCCATTCCCAAACTATGAGCATGAACTTCAGTATGTCGAGGCCCAACTGATGATGCCCTCGAATTAATCTGAAAAGCTTCAGATCTCTAGTTGTAGCATAAAAATCCTATAAAAGCATGTAATTATGTAATTTCTCGTAAACACAGGGGTCTTATTGCAAATGTGCCCACACGAGCTATTTCGGGCAGCGTGTACATGATCTCTAAACTTTTCGTTAGAGATCCGATGGTCTTCGTTGAGCAGATATTGTTTCTCGAACCGTAAATTTGCAAAATTGTCGGTTTATGGCAAAATTGTCGGTTTATCAGTGTTTCTGCGCAAATTGCGCATTTCGATGATATTAGACGATTGGTAGTCACTGTCAGGTGTCCCTGGCTGTTCCCGGCACTGTCCTGGCTGGTCCAGTGATCTTTGTTTCGCGTTGGTGACTTTCGGAGCCAAAATCAACTTTTTAGGAAGTAACGTTGGTAGTTATGGCCTAGATCGAGCACAGATATTCATGAAATGATCTTTGGCTATCCGGACATCTTAAATGAATCATTCTGGGGCAGCGTGTGAAGTTTCGTCACGTTTGGAAACTTGTAAATACTTTCATGCCATGGTGGTCGTTGGCGGGTTTCCAAAAATTTCGGTAAATCCCAAGACTTAAGGAAAGTCCACTGTTTAGTTGTTCTGGTTATATAGTGTCGTTGGGATGGGTATAAGTGAGTCTATTACTGATCAGAGTTTGTTGTCCATGCCCCAGCAGTCAGGAGCCAGCACATGAGTAGTCAGGCAGGCTTCAGGATCGCCTACACTGAGGTGGGTTTATCTTTGGTCCAGGCTTTATCATCTCGGCCTTCTGGAGTACCATATTTGGTCGGACCCCTATGTTTCATGCTAGCCCTGATCCTATCTTGAGCTATACTTTCATTGGTTGATTATTACTCGCTTATATTTGGACATATATCATGCTTGATTGGTCATTAGCTAGATATCAATACATTATCTTCTTCTTGTACATATATCCTGCTTGATTGGTCATTAGCTAGATATCAGTACATTATCTTCTACTTGGACATATATCATGCTTGATTGGTCATTAGCTAGATAGCAGTACATTAGCTTATACTTGGACATATCTCATGCCTGCTTGGTCATTACTTAGATTTTCTTTTACTCAGATATACCTGTTCCTTGTATTCCATATTGCATGAGATGATCTATGGTTGATATACAGATATCTGCATCCCTGTTGGGATTCCGGCTTGTTGCCGATTACCCGGTCTGTGGATCGTGAGCTTGAGCATCAGTATTATGATTCGCCATGCACTGATGTACATCACGTACGCTATGGGATTGATCCCCCATCTTGCGTTCTTTGCCGGTAAAGTGGTCTGTTGAGAGGCCCTGTGAGCCCCCTGGGCACCTGCGGGTGTGGGGTATGTCAGCCTTCTAGGTGTCCAAAAGTGGCTTTGGCCTGAGGCCCTAGTGACCAAAAGTGGCTTTAGCCTGAGGTCCAGTGCACTATGGTAGCTTCGCCTGAGGTCCCAATGACCAAAAGTGGTATCGATTGGGTATTTGAGTTTCTATGATTGATACATCATTTATATATCTGTTCAGCATACTCTAGCACCTGTACCCTTATATGCTCAGTATTATGATTATGATTCAGATCTCTATTCCAGCATGCTCTAGCGCCTGTATTGTCTGTACCCATATATGTTCAATACTGTGATTATGATTCATTCAGTTATCTGCTTGTTATATCAGCCTTTACCTACTAATCTTTTACTATTCGCTTATTATAGTATGTCAGTAGGTATGATTTGTTATTTCTCGGCTCGTCGTGCCCACTGGGATACATTTATGTTGTATCTCACGCCCTTTGGGTGACCACCATTTCAGGTCGATCGGGTGATGGGATGTCGGGACGTTGTTGAGAGCATATCCGATAGAGCCGTCCCCTGTTGCCAGCTTTGACTGGCCGAGCTTTTGGTATTACAGATAGATTGTGTATAGTTATGATTTGGTATGTTTCAGTTTATGTCATTTAGTAATCTGATTGTATATGTTGTACTTGCCTAGCCGTGCATGTATAGGAGAGACTCTATCCGAATTGACAGAGAATCTCCTATGCGTCATGCGTGTGGCGATCTGTTCATGCCCTAATTTTCAAATTTAAACTCTGATTTATAAAAAAATAAAAAATTTAGATCGCTTTTCAAAACTCGGGGCGTGACATATGATTGTTATTAACCTAATACATACTTCAAGTATGTAGGTAAAAAATTTAAACTTCAAGTATGCATTTTTAATATGATTGTTATTAGGTAAAGAATTAGATGATATTAAGTTTACCTTAGTGGCGCTAGTATCATTCTCTTTTACTTCAAGTGCATATCTTACTCTCTTGCCACCTCTTTCACGCGAATGAGTGCAATTAATGTCTCGAGAGACATCTCCTTTTGTTTGTAGCGAAGCATCTTTCGGTATTCTCTCCATGATGGTGGTAACTTGTAAATGATCCCTAACACAATCAAATAATCTCCGAACTTGACTCTTTCGGATTGAACTTTATGGGCAATCATCTGAAAATCTTAAACTTGGTCCACCATAGACTTTTCTTCAATCATTTGGTAGTGAAAGAAGCAACTAGCGGTATACTTCTTTGCATCAGCTTGTTCTGTTTTATACTTTAGTTGCAATGCCTTCCAAATTTTTTTTGTACTGGAGTAAGTATTTTCATAATAATCATAAAATTGTTCTGAAAGACAGTTGAGAAGATAATACCGACAGTTGTAATTATCCTTCTTATATTTTTCTGTTTTCTCATAGTGTTCGAGAAGTTTATCCTCCATCATATTGTTGATATTAGTCTTCTTCGAAATTTTCTCTATAAGGACATATGCAACTTTGAGTAGATTGAGATATAAAATAGGGTTAATTGCATACAGCTCCCTACAAACATATCGAATAGCAGATATATCCCTACAAAGTTCAACTTTTCATATTTATCCTTTCAAAAGTCCAACGTTATTCATATATATCCCTACCGTCTATCTCTGTTAGAAAAATCTAGTTAACCATAGGTTAAATACTTAATCTTGGTTAGTTAGTGAGGTAAATTTATTTTTTTACCCTTCCAGATATTTCTACATTATTTTTTGGACAGACATTTTTGAAAGGGCAAAACTGTCATTTCATATATAATCTGTTAAAAAATAAACAGTGAACTAACGATAATAAACCGGAGGGATATATATGAATAACGTCGGACTTTTGAAGGGATAAATATGAAAACTTGAACTTTGTAGGGATATATCTGTTATTCGATATGTTTGCAGGGAGCCGTATGCAATTAACCCTATAAAATAACACTTTTCCTTTTTTTCTATAAGGACGTATGCAATTTTGAGTAGATTAATATATAATAGCACGCTTGTTGAGATCTCCGGTAGTATTATTGAACTTTTCACGTGTAGCCTTCATTCTTGAATATCTTTAAAATTGTTGGTGTAAATATAGAAAAATAGAGATTAAATTACAAACGAATATGAAAAGGATCGACGAGTCAATCAAACCGAAACACAAAAATCTCATTCTCTTTAAAGAGTAGAAAAGCTCTCTGTCATTGACAAAATTCTATTTTTGTATAAGTAGATGAGTCCAAAACTTTACAATAATAATAAAAAAAAAACTTTTTTTATTTTTTTTTCTTAAAAAAAATAATAATTTATTGCTTGTGTTGGTGTATTTTAAGGCCCCGTTTGGTAACAGGGATAAGGGGGGAATACCCCCCTTATCCCCATTACCACTCCCAAACGGGAACCGGATTTGTAGGAATTGGGATTCCTACAAACCCGGTTTAAGGGGGATGGGGGTGGGAATACAGATTCCCACCCCCATGTGGAATTGGCTGGTTTCAAAATTTGGCACGGGCATCGAGGCGAAGCTGTCACCCCCCTCTCCTACTTTCCTCTTCTCCATCCTTCTTCTCCTTCATCTCTGAGACCTCCATCTCCGAGCGTCCCCCTGCGCCCGATCTCCGCTCTGACCATCTCCGTCGACCATCTCCTCTTCTCCATTTTTGCTTCTCCATCCTACCTTCTCCGTCGCGGCCCCCCTTTCCCCGATCTAACATCTCCGTTGCGGCCCCTCTGCGGCAACCGAGGTCGCGCCAAAACCGCGCGGAGGCCGAGGATCGTCTGGATCGTCCTCGACGACGCCGACGCCACCGACTCCTCGTCGTCCTCATCAGGCGACGAGGATGAAGGGGGGAGGCGGCGGCGCGGGGGGGTGAAGCAGAGCGTGCTCGAGGTCACCGCCGGGGCGTCGGAGGCGGTGAAGTTCCGCGGCGTGCGGCGGCGGCCGTGGGGGCGGTGGGCGGTGGGGAAAATATATGGGTATTGTGATTGTATGAAAAGTGTTTGTGATTATGATTGTGAGAATGTGGGCTCTGCTCATTGTAGGGTGCTTTTCATGCTGTAGACTCGTATTTTAGTGCTTGTAATTAGTTATTAAATGAGGTAGGCTTCATGGTTTTTTTTTTTTGTTTAATTTACTTTTGCGATTTAATAAAATAGATTTGCATGTTAAAATATCTTTTTGGATAAAAATGCATAATCTCTATCTGAAATATTAGTGCATTTTAAAATAAATATTTTTAAGCAGCAGGATGTTTTGTTAGGTTAGGTGGGTGTAATAATCCCGAGTAGTTTTCTATTTTTAATTTGTGATGCTTCTGTTGCATTATGGTGCTTTTTTGGGTTTTGAAAAACAAACAGTTACTGATACGTTATTTGACACCTTATGAATTTCTTAAATATTTTTTACAATTTTAAATAATATTTTAAATTTATTAATTATTTTATTTATAAATTATATCATAAAGAGCAAAATAGTCAATATATAAATTTATCACTTCTCAATTCTTCTTATTCCTCTATACTCAACCAAACACAATTTTTTCCTATTCATCTTATTCTCCTTATTCCTATATAATTTACCAAACACAATTTCCTTTAATCCCGGTATAACTCATAAACCGAACCAAACGCAAATTTACACTAATTCCTGCTAATACCATAATCTATACATATCCCCGGTATAACAAAATTTTCCTTATCCCCGAACCAAATGGTACCTAAAAGAATAGAAAAAATCTTTATAAATAGGCTTCACGTGTCTATATATTACAACTTACTTAATTTCAAAATTAAATATTAAGAGTTAGTTTTTCATTCAGAGCATACTTTCCAACCATTTTCAACTAGTTTAAGTGATGAATTAATTCACTACGAACTCTTATTAAATTCTTATATTTAATAAAAAAATGTTACAAACAAAAACGGGCATTGAATGAATGCTGTTCTGGTACTAATCGAAAGACTGAATTCTTTTCTAAATGAGAAAAAAATCTAGATTAATGATATTTCTAAATTTAAATTACTTTTACTCCTAGCGAAAATAAAATAGAAGTAAAATTTTATAGTATTAAGTCCGAGATTTTCTATTAATTTTTATTCTCCTTTTTTTTTTTTTTTTTTTTTTTTTTTTTTTTTTTAAGCCTTTAATGTCCAATTGAACACAACAATAAATAGACTAATTTTGGGAAGATTAGGACGTATTGTTTCCATAATCGCTTCTTAATATTTTACTCGTTGTTTGATCCTTCCGTGATTATTATTCTAATTTCAATTTGGTGCTCTCCCAATTTTCAAAATTTTAGGTCTAGATGAATCATATGTATGTAGATGATGGGCACACTATTGTACTGGCAGATTACATGATCATGAATTAAATTTATTCGTAAATTTTTGTACAATCAATAAATTTATTCATACTCATTCCTTGGCGGTCGAAGGTTATCTAAAAGGTTTTTCTTTTTTTTTTCTTCTATACTTTTCAAATATAAAACATAAAATATAAAATTTTTAAAAATATAATATAATTTATAAAATATATTTGGTAGAGTGGTGCGCAGAAGAGACAGCACATTACGAGAGAAATTAAATATATAAACAAAATAATATATATATTTAATTAAAAATATATATGCGGGTATTCGTAGATTTCTGTTTAAGTAAAATAATCACAACTAAAATAAGTGTTCACCCGTGTTATTTATAATTTAAGTAAAATAATCACAACTAAAATAAGTGTTCACCCGTGTTATTTATAATTTTTTGACTAAAAAAATTAATAATCATACACGCAAATTTAAAATAATTTATGAATATCTGTGGATACCGATAGAAATTGTAAGATCTGTTTGGAATGATTGGGATCAATATAATCCATATATTTTTGGAATCTTAAGCCGAAGGTCCCTTTGTCGTTATCCCACGAGTCTAGTTCGAGTTTGTGTACATATTTCGATGTTAAAACTAAGGGAACGTTTGGTTTATAAGATAAATCGAATTTGGAATAGGAATGAAGATAGATTAGAATAGAAAATAAAAGGATAATAATAATAATTTATTTGGTTCATAAGACTAATTAAATTTGAAATTAGAATAATGTACAAATTAAAATTTTAAAATATTAAATTTTGATTAAAAAAATTAAATTTAATATTCAAATTTTAAAATATGGTTCTAGGATGATTTGATACACCAAGTCCAGCCACTTAAATCTCGAATTTTACATACTATCCATCCTACCCACTATTTATTATTGCCAAATTCTCCGTAAAATTCTTTGTTAATTACCACTACATCTCTCCACGTGTCGTAATCTTATTGGTTAGATCAAATAGGAGGAAATTCAAATCCAGCAACAAGAAGATCCAATCAGAATATGCCACGTACCAGTCGTAGTAAAATTCTACATCCCTGGGTTTTAAATAATCTCGATATAGTATATATATATTTCTTTTATGAGATAGTTATCATAGCTCACAAGCAACCGCACAACGCGTTCTCCTTTTGGCGACTTCGACTAATTATTATTTAATTTAATATTTAATAATAATAAATAAAGATATTTTTCCGTCCACACCCTCCGAAGATTTATTATTCCCGTTTAAGACCACACGTTGGACCGAATTGTTTACAAAACGTTTTTCTATTTTTTTGTTTCCTCGCATCTCCCACCCACTACCGTAATCGTCGTCTTCGTCATCATCATCATCATCATCATCATCGTCCGATCAAACGCCCTAGGGTTTCCTAAAAACTTCTCCTTCTCGTAGTCGAGGTCTCCGATTGGATCGGCGCCCTAAGCGGAAAAAAAAAAGCCTCACAAATTCGCCCAAAAATAAAACCGAAATTGTCGTAACGGCGAGCCCTCTTTATAAACCCTAACCCTCGTCGTCGAGAGGCCTCGCGTTGCGATCGATTCCGAAGCAAGCGATCGCCCCGATCGGAATCGAAACGCCCTTCCCCCGCTTTCTTGATCGAGAAACCTTTCTCAGAACAGAAGAAGATTTTTTCTTTTTGATATTTTTTACTAGTTTTTTTTTTTTTTTTTGGTGGTTAAAGAACGGATCTGGATCTTGCATCTTTAAAACCCTAGATCTGTTCGATTTGAACCTCTGATGAAGAACCTGGACGTAGATCTTCGCCCCCTTTTTGATTTAAAAAAGAGGGGTTTTTGATCGAGATTGGAAGTGGGAAAGGACCTGGCGGATTTCAAAATTATTGGATAATTAGCTCTAGATCTGTTGGATTTTGTAAGGGGGTTTTGGTTTAAATCCTTAAATTTCTTCTAAACTTGCCCTAAAATGATGAAATCAGTTGTTTACCATGGAAATTCCCTAATCGGGGAAGTCGAAATCTACCCCCAGAACTCGAATTCCGTCTCATGGATTAAGGAAATCCGGATCTCTCACTTCTCCCTGCCCAGCGAGCGGTGCCCGCCGCTGGCCGTGCTCTACACCATTGCCTCCGGCAACCTACGGTTCAAAATGGAGTCAAAGCCGTCGGCGTCGGATGATTCCCAGTTGTTTCAATTGCACACAGCTTGTCTGAGAGAGAATAAGGTATAATTCCCCAAACAAAGGAACAAAACACAAAAAGGGCTTTTAATGACACAGCAGGTGGTGGATCATCAACAGTTAAAACCCTAAAAAAACAGCACCAGTGGAATAACTTAGCTAAAAATGATCACACTTCTGTTTTAACTGTTACCTGGAACTCAGTACTTTTCTATTTGGACATGTTCTGCTGAAACTCACTTTACATGACTTTGGTAATCTTGGTTAAATTTGGCATTGCTGGACCCAAAAACACTTCTATTGACATTTTCTTAATTTAATTAAGCTGTTCTTTTAAATTGTAATAAATTGAGAATATGCTATTCATTTTAAGATCCTACTAAGCATGTTGAAAATGTGATCACCATGGTGGGGGTTTAATAGTGATGGCTGATTCATCTGCTTGATAAAATGTGCAGCTGAATTAAAAGCACTACATTTACTGATACTTCATATGACCAAACAGATGCTAATTTTCTTGGCGAATTTGTGCTTGATATGAAAAATTAATGCTTTTGGAGTTATTTGCTCTGCCATTCTTTCTCTTTACCTATGTTTTTATTGCTTACATGAAGATTATGAGTGGCTGTGAGCTAAATGTGACATCCATCTTTTTACTTCCTGAATGTGTTCTGTGCTAATATAGCATGCTTTCCGCATGTCCATACAATCTTACCAAAACTGTGTTAATATACTTTGCAAAGATGGCTGCTCGAAACGAGGAGCTTTATGCTACAAATTTGATTATGTTGCTCTTTAATTATCATATTCATGGTTTTGGGGTTAAGAATTTCTCTAAAAACTTCTTGTAAGAAGAAGCTAACTGTGGTTTGCCTCTCTATCTAGAATAATTATTTCTGTAACATGGGCATTTTTTGTGCTTATGATGATGTGGTGTAAGTATTCAATAGCTCAAGATTTATGCAGACTTTTTCCTTGATAAGTGGGAGCTACATTAATGAGTTCTATTTACTTACTTCTCACTAGTTTGGTCTAGGTTATAATTGCAATTTGTAAAGATTGAGTGGTTTGCATCAAGGCTTGATGAAGTGCTGTGTATATTTAGAAGACCTGATCTCATGAGAAGAAGTTGGATATAGTCCTTAACCTGGATGGTTAAGAATTAATAAAGATAAAATGAAACACTATTAGGTCACGTGATCATTTGATTCATTGTTAAACTGGTAAAATATTATCATAATAATATATACTACTTCGCTTGCTTCTTATTTGACAAATTGACACACTTAGTTGCAAAGCCTTGTTGTTACCGGAGGAATGTTTGTTATTAATCAGGTTTACTGATGAATCATATCTGTATTTATGAATTCTTGAAGATGTTTCACTACGTCAGAAAAAAATCAAGTGATTTATTTTATTTTATTTTTTTTGTCAGCAGTCTTAATTGAAGAAGGCTTTTTTCTATATCTTGTTGCTTTTTTGAATGTAAGATATATGTCTCAATGTAGGTGTTGAAAATCTGCCCATAGTTGATCCGAAGTTCTTCATTTTGCTGTTTCTTCATTTTGCTGTTATCCTGACATTTTTATTTTGGTCACCCTAGCTGTACTAATGTATATTTCATTTCCTTCTTTGTTCAACTTCATGCAGCATGTGTTGTATGCTTGTTGTTAATGCCTTTTCATTAGGTTCATGTATCATAATGCTTTTGTTAGTGTTAGGCTTGAAAAATCTTCTTTAATGATGTCTCTTCTCTTGGTTACTTCTCTTTCCACTGCTAGCATTTGTCTCACTTTGTCTTTCCTCATGCTTTCAGACCGCAGTTATGCTATTAGGAGAGGAAGAATTGCACTTTGTAGCCATGACTCCTAGAAAAAGCATTATGAACTACTCATGTTTCTGGGCCTTTAGCATACCACAAGGAGTGTACAGTTCTTGCCTCACCATGTTGAATCTTAGGTGCCTCGGAATTGTTTTCGATCTCGATGAAACCCTTATAGTTGCTAATACAATGCGTTCGTTCGAAGACAGAATCGATGCTCTTCAGCGCAAAGTAAGTAATGAGACAGACCCACAGCGTATTACTGGCATGGTGTCTGAGATCAAGCGGTACCAAGAGGACAAATCAATTTTAAAGCAGTATGCTGAGAATGACGAAGTCGTTGATAATGGAAGGGTGGTTAAGGTACAGTCTGAGATTGTTCCACCTTTATCTGATAGCCATCAATTGATCACCCGGCCTATTATAAGGCTACAAGAGAAGAACATCATTTTGACACGAGTAAATCCGTCGGTACGTGCTTTTGTCTTTTTTTTTTATTTGCTTTCATAATACTGCAAAATCTTGTTTTTTAATTTTTATTCCTGAATATTTTCCATGCAATTGGATTTAAACTCTGTATTCGCATGCTGCGCTTCTAAGTTCTATCTAGTACGGTAGTCACTATACACGCGGACTTAATTGCCTGTTTATCTTAGCTTCTGGAAAAACTTCTAAATATTCTTGAAGAGAGAAGCTTTCAGAAACCAGGAGTATCGCTTATAAAAAGAAAAACTTGAGCTTTTGTTACGGCAGGAAGCTAAAAGAAGCTTTTATGCCCCAAAGGAGAACGCTATTTTGAATCTTCTTCCTCTTTAGCAAGAAGCTGTTAAGATTTTAATGAAGAACTTCTGCGAACAGCTTTTCTTAAATAGCACAACACCTCTGCAGAAGCTCAACCCCAGGCCAAACATGCCTTTAATTATTATCTGCTTGAATTATCGGAAGAGCTCCATCAAATGCTTCCAAAGTGAATTGGATACTCTGCATTGCTAATAAATGGCAAATTGGAACTTTCTTGGAAATTATTTTCTTCCTCTATTTTGGACAAATGTGATTTTGCAAGCCAATGGAGTGATGAGTCTTATCTTCCTCGTAGATACGGGACACTAGCGTTCTTGTACGGCTTAGGCCTGCATGGGAAGATCTACGAAGCTATTTGACTGCAAAAGGTCGCAAGCGCTTCGAGGTCTATGTTTGCACAATGGCAGAGAGAGATTATGCTTTGGAAATGTGGAGGCTTCTTGATCCTGATTCAAACTTGATTGATTCTGCACAACTTCTTCATCGGATAGTATGCGTCAAAGCAGGTATGGTACACTTAGAATGGTTTTTTATTGGTCTTTGTTGTTGCCTCACCCCATTTCTTTCATGTATTTAACATTAAAATTGCTACCTGCAGGCTCAAGAAAGTCACTTCGTAATGTCTTTCAAGGTGGAATCTGCCATCCCCGAATGGCTCTAGTGATTGATGATCGTCTTAAAGTTTGGGATGAGAAAGACCAACCGCGTGTTCACGTTGTCCCAGCATTTGCCCCGTATTATGCTCCTCAAGCAGAGGTAAATGCTTTTGATGATGAATTGCAAATATAAAGTTGGTATTTGTGTGCTTCTCTGAAAGTTAGTATTTGTGTGCCCCTGAAAATCATATTTATTTGCTTTCATCCCCCTGCCAGTTGTATATACATAAACTGTTTTTGCATACTTATGATATTGACACATGACAAGAAGGCAAGATTTTGCGGGACGCATCACAAGTACCAACTTTGCTGGAGGATTTACGGAATTTCACATATTTTCTGGGGCATATATGCAGAAACCCTACTATATATATCTATTTATAAGAAAAACCTACTGTCTATGTCTCTATGAACCTCTTTATCTATAAAATTTTTTGTACTATATAAGTTACTCTGACAGTTACTAAGATTATTGTTCTGACAGTTACTAAGATTTTATACCCCAAATCACTTAGGTAAACAGTCACATTCCGGTTCTCTGTGTCGCCAGAAATGTCGCATGCAATGTCAGAGGTGGTTTTTTCAAGTAAGTACATGATTTGCTATTAACATGATTTTAGCTACCAATGATTTGTCATCTTTATTGCTAGAAAGATATTGACATTGTTGACAATTTTTGGCTTTCACTAACAGAGAATTTGATGAAGGCCTATTGCCACGGATTTTTGAAGCTGTCTATGAGGATGAAATAATTGATCTTCCATCTGCTCCAGATGTTGGCAATTATTTAAGTTCAGAGGTAAAATTTTATTGGGTTGTTTTTAAATTTCCTACTCTTGAAAAACAATTTGACCGTTCTTTCCTGCAGCAGGATGATAATTCGACAATAAATGACAGTAAAGACCCTCTCTCGTTTGACGGCATGGCAGATGCTGAGGTTGAGAGGAGATTGAAGGTCAGTAGTTTTCCTGGCTTTTTCCTCTCTCTCTCTCTCTCTCTCTGATTACCAAAATGGGCCTTTTGCATAAATATCCTTTCAAAATCCAAGAAATCAGTTTTCAAAGGGCATATTGAAATTCAGATCCTGGAGGGGTACATGTGTATATGCAAATAATAATTTGAAGGGTATATATGCAAATATCTACCAAGTCTTTTCATTGGATATGCTTGAAAAGAAAAGGAACTGTTGAAATAATGTATAGTTCAAAAATCCTCAATTATATGCTTTGTAACTTTCTTATACACCCTCCCAACTATTTGCAGGAAGCAAGTTTTGGTGCCCAGGCTGTTAATCTAATACCCAATAACTTCGAACCAAATCCTATTCCTTCTATTCAGCACATTATGCCATCTTCAGGTGCAGCTTCTTTGGGAGCTCCCCAAGGCATGATGCCTTTGGCTAATAATAATTTGTGCCCTCAGCCTGTTCCATTTAGTAGCAGGCCAGTAGCTCAACCTGGACTCCCCGAACCTGCCTTGCAAGGTTTGTTTGATTCACATATATTTTTTTAGGGTTAATTACATATCTAATCCTTGAAGTTTACTCGAATTTCAATCTTGTCTTTAGATTTGTGCTTGTAACATTTTAGTCCGTAAAGTTTGATCCTGATTTCAGTTTCATACTTGGAGTTTGAATTTGGTCCCTGAAGTTTGATCTCTGATCATTGTTTCAGTTTCATCTTCAAAGTAAAGTAATTGTTGTGCAGAACAATTGAAACTGTGGGTATGAAATTGAAATTAAGGTCAAAGTATAGAGTTTGAGTTTACAATTAACCCTTTTTTATTTCGGAATTTTCCTATGTTATCTTAGACATAAAATATTATGCTAATATTGATTAAAATTAAGTTCCAGCGAGAGAAGAGGGAGAGGTTGCTGAATCAGAAGTGGACCCAGATACAAGGAGAAGGCTTCTCATTTTGCAACATGGTCAAGACACGAGAGATCCACCTCCTCCTTTTCCAGTGGGGCCTCCTCTTCATGTCTCAGTTCCTCCTCCTGTGCAGACACGGGGAAATTGGTTTCAGTTGGAGGAAGAGATGAATCCTAGAAACTTGAACAAGCCTCCTAAAGAATTTCCTTTAGAAACTGAAACTGCAAGGTTTGATAAAAAACGACCGCAAAGTCCATCCTATTTTCATAGCAGGGAGAATCCGAATCCAAATTCTTTCAATAGAGTCATTACTCCGAGCCAGAGGTTTCCTGCGCAGGTAAATGATGATTTCGATGTAAGATATTAGCTTAATGGCTAGACTTCCGTGCTGTTGAATGACTAGCTATTTTTTTATTCAGTTAAATCATGGAGATGATCGGTTTCATCCAACTCATGCAGCGTCAAACTACAGTTCGTTCCCAGGTATGTTTATTTTTTGAGCTGGATACTTTTGATCTGTCATAAGAGGTTGGTACTTTATTGTGTAATGATGATGCGTACCCTTTCCTTTTCTTTTCATTGGAAGTTTAGTATCTAGACAACTCTTTCTTTTTAAAACCTCATCCTGTTAGGGTTATTTTTAGATGCATACCCATTTAAAAACTCTTACTGTGTGTATATTTGGAATGACTTTCCTAGCCAGGATGAATCACAGTGATCTAACAGAATGTACTGATTACATGCTTAGAGGAAAGTTCTTTAATTTCATAGTTTAATACGACAGTAATTACTATTGCTATTCTAGAATGGATTGGTTTTGTGCTTCTTTAACTGGGCTTGCACACTGAAGGTGAGGGGATGCTTACAGGGCAGATTCCCTCGAGCCAGAGGGATGTTCGTGCTGAACCAGGACGGGCCTTTGCTCCGAACATGGAAACTCCAGTCGGAGTTCTACAAGATATTGCGACAAGATGTGGATCTAAGGTAATTCTAAAGATTTAGCACCACAAAGATTCTTGTGCTTTCCTTAATTATTAACATTTCTTGCTGCATTTGTTTACTTGTAGGTGGAATTTCGAACATCTTTATTTGATACTACAGATCTTCAGTTCTGTATTGAGGTAATTCAAAATGCTAAATTGCTGTAGAAATTGTGAGAACATGTCAATATGTGAACAGTTTTATTGTACGGCATTTATTTAAATATGATTTAGTTAGCGTTAAGTTGTTATTATTATTATTATTTTTCACCCTCAACGGGCACTTCGTAAATCTCTGACGATCTGGAAATGCAAAATGACCATTTAATTATCATAGGTTTATAGAAAATGAGTCTTCGTTTTACACATTCTCTCTCCATCAATTAGTAAAAAGCATACTAGGTTATGTATGCTTAAGATATGGGAGGAAAGATAACCTAGAAACCTTCTGTAGATTTATGAAAAAATACGGTGAAAATGAAAAAAAAAAAAAAATGTTCAATTATAATTTGTCAAATTAATTTGGCGTCATAAATCTGCTCGAAAGACACTTCTGAATTTGATATTTATAAGGAATTAAGTGAAATTGTAGTCAATTTGGAGTCAAATTTGTTATAGAGTAAATAGTTGGCTGCAGATAATTTGTGACAAGAAGTAGAAGAATGTAGATTGGTATGTGATATAACTCTTATGAAGTCAAATCTTAGGCTAAAGAAACCAAATACTCCATTTAGATATATTAAAACCCATTGTTGGATGTTTGAGGTTTTTTTTTTACTCTTCCAGGTTTGGTTTGTTGGAGAAAAAATAGGTGAAGGAGTTGGTAGAACGAGGAAAGACGCTCAATGTCAAGCTGCAGAGATCTCTCTCCACAATTTGGCTAGTAAGATCATAATACTTTATCAGGAACTGTTCATGCTTTGGTTGTTATTATTTTCTGGTCTATACTGGACTTGTTTTAACTTTGTTACTATTTGAGCTACATCAAACGCAATAAATTTTTTTTGTTTCTCAGATTTTTTGCATGCAATTTTTTGACTATTCCTTCTGATTACAGAAAAATATTTGTCGAATACGACGTCTGATCCAAATATGCCAGCTCACGTGAAGGAAAATGGTTTTGTTTCCAATTCAAATTCTTTTGGATTTCCAGCAAGTACGAGGGATGATTTTTTGCCAATTGCAAGCACCTCAAGAAAGATCACAGCTGTTACCGCCCTCAAGGAACTAGTAAGATGCCATATGACCATCCCCCTTCTCTCTCTCTCTCTCTCTCTCTCTCATCTACGGACATTGACTCACATTGCTGGATCTTGAATTCAGTGTACTGCAGAGGGATTTAACTTAGTCTTTCAAGATGAGTCATCACCATCAGATGTTTCACTTGGTAAAGGAGAACATTATGCACAGGTAGTTTTCGACCTTTTTTCAAAAATTTGTTATACGTCTTTCAAACAATATTATGACTAATTATCGGGAAAAGAAAAGCACTAAGAACCTTGTTTTTTTTGTCACTGCAATATAATAGCAGATGCTTTATCAGTTTTACTAGGAAAGATTTGATTTCTCTTACATTTGGCTGTTTTTTGTGTGAAGTATGCCATAGAATTTTATTATCGATTAAAAATAAACCCTGAGCTGTCCAGCTAAGTGAAAATGTTAGTGTACAGCCTGTAAATTGGGCTGCTTTGAAAAAATTGAGGACTATATTTGTCATACGGAAATCAGCTAACAAAAGTCAGCTCTGAAATTGAGCTGATTTTCCATAGATATCCATCTTTCTTTGCCACTTGTGGGATAGATCACCTGTCCCTATCCAACAAATCATAAAGAAGAAAAGCACTTGGAATTGTAAACAGTTATCAGTATAACAATGAGAGCTTGACAAATTAAGCTATCAGGAATTTGTAGAGAAGGACGTAGAAATTGTATATAACATATGAACATGAGATTTACTTGAGACCCATGAAGTATGAGTATGTGTTAGAAACTCATTCTGTACATTTATTCTTGAAATGTAGAACGAACTAGTAAAACCACAAGCAAGTGGTTTACAATAATTATGTCAACGGGCTCTCACTCATTGGAGTTTAATATTTAAGTTGTTAGTCTTTGGCTAACACTAGTTATTATACCATTTTCAACTCAATTCTTTAACTCTTGCAGAATGCATAACTTGATTTTTTTTTTTTTCCATTTTTTTTTAGAAGACATCATAGTTGTCTTGATCTTGATCCCTGAATCTTTTGTTTTACTAATGGATTTTTCAGGTTATGGTAGCTGGTCAAATCTTAGGTAAAGGAGTTGGAATAACCTGGGAAGAAGCTAAGCATCAGGTAGTACACCTCTTTTCTTATGGAATTTATATTCCTCTATTGATTAGCTTCGTAATTTATTAATTTATTTTCCATGGCCGTATACAATATTTATCTGCAAAGGGTTCACAAACTTGCACTTTGCAAATTAAATTATCATCTCTTGAATTTTGGGTGATACGCGATATGGTAACAAAAGGATGATAGTTGGGGTGGAATTTTGATGGTATATTCTATTTCACAGCAGGACCTTATATTTTCTGTGAACCAATAGAAGTTGCTTTACTGTAGATTATTAGGTTTTATGTATGTATGTAAAGAAGCATTCATCCATGTATTTGCTTTTAAAAATAGCTTTTTCTACAGATCTAACTTCTATTTTATGCAAAAGAAGCTTCATTAATTGTAGCTTCTAGACATTTGTGTAAGAAGAAATACGCAACGATTTATTTGGATTTTATATAGCTATTACTGTTTTAAGTGAAATTTGGATCATATTCCACAGGCTGCTGATGTGGCCCTTGGAACTTTGAAGTCTATGATTGGTCAATTTACTCAGAGAAACTCGGGTTCTCCAAGGTGAGAATACAGTAATCAATGCCATGCTGAAAATTACCAATTTACTTATGAGCTATTCCGTGTTTAGAATTGTAATTTTCTATCATATAGTCAATTAGTCTAGAAAATAGAACACAAATAGATGAGATAAATTTTGTTGTTTGATGGCAAGAAGAGACTGAAATTCATCTATAATATGTTGTCAGATTTTTCCTACTTGCTATGCAGCCTTCTGTATAGAGTTGCTTTAAATATGATTAGTTTCACGAGAAGATTATTGGTTTGTTGAGAATATCAGAAAATATCATATAATATTATTTTCTGTTGAAGTCTTTTTGAGTTTTCATTACGACAGCAGCCTGTTTGTCCAAAAATATTAGATAACAATGGCAAGTATTCCCCCCACCTGCCATGATCGAATTGATGGATGCTATTGGCCGTTTAACTTTGTGGTTCTTGTTATAATTTACTTGTCAATCATTTGGTCCACAAAATTTTATCTTCTCATCTTTTTTTGTATTTTGTACTATTGATTATCGTCTATTTATTATTGCTGAATTGCTGCTATGTGGAAGCTCTTAAATATTCTTACCGTAATTTTCCAGATCACTTCGAGCAAATCCTAACAAGCGTTTAAGGGTTGACTTTCCGCGGGCAATACAGAGAATTCAATCATCTGGTCGATAACAAAGAGCCAGTATTTTTTTCTAGTGAAATATTTTCCGTCAACTCATTATCAAGATTGAGACGTATCAACCAGAGAGTGGGTTATTATAACAGCTTGTGGAGGGGCCTCATTTTCAACCTACGAGTCCAAATCATTTCAAAGATTTCGGGCGACAAAGTTGACCAAATATCAATTCATCAGTACCAAACGATCGTGGCAGTTTGTGCATATTCTCCAATGCTGACCATGAGTTTCAAAATCCAACTTCGATTCCATTCTGAACACGAGGAGTCTCTTTCATTTGATGAGAATTGGGCCACGGATTGCAGCTGGGAATTTCAGAGCTTGCGATCAGAAAACCGTCGCTTGTAGATAAGCTTCAGCTAAAACGTCTGTTAATCGCACGCTGCCAATTTTGCCACGTGGCAGTTGCGTGGAAAATTTGAATCTATATTTAGGTTTTTTTGCTTTTAGCTGTAAGATTTTGTGGAAGCTCGTCATGCAATAATAATGAGATTAAGATTGTAAGTTTCCCTATCATCCGTTTTGAGATTCTTCAGTTTTTTCCATTACTTACAGGAGAAATTATACATTCATCAAAGGTCTCGCCGAGAGGAGCTTCTTTTGAAGCTTCTTTTGATGTTTGGTTTGAAGTTTTGTGCTGGCCTGTGTGAAGTTTTTTCCTTTTCTTTTCTTTTCTTTTTATTTAAATTTGAATTGTTTGCTTTGCCTGTGTGTGAGGGTCATCTGTTGGCTGAAAATGGCCATCGCGGTTCTTCTCTAGCGGGAATTGTTGCAAGAGCAGAGGCTCAAGATGGCTCCGAAACGGAACCCATTTACAGCTTTCACATTTGGTCACACCATGTAGAGCAATTATGCTTCTATGATTGTTTTTGTTGCATATAGGTAACTTGTTCTTTTATGGCTGCTATCAAATTTAGACGGTCTTGAATGCGGTGATTATTGAAAATTCTTTTGAGATCTCTTTAAATTGTCGGTAGCTCAGTTTTTGTCGGTACAAAAGAGTTCCAGATCTTTTTGTTCGGCAAATGTTTTGCTGACATTGAACTAACTATTTGGTGTTCCAGTAGTAGTTCGTCTGGGGTGGTTTTGCGCGGGGTTCTTTAATTTTGAGTCCCAGGTAGGGGCACTTAGCGGGCGGAGGCACCCAAGATACCAATACAAAGATGAGACAATTGAAGTTGTATTTTCCTGACAGAAATTCGCCAGGCAAAAGCTGAAGGTGTCCTGGACTTCCACTGTCTTCTTGAATCTCGACACCCTAAAGGTTATATTTTATCCAGAGTGGAGATTTGTTTTCCTTTTTGAAAATTAGTCATCAATTGCTGTTGCTAGTACACCTCTCTAATCGAGAAATACCAAGTGTTTCTAGAACCTTCCGAATCATGCCAAAGTACAACACTCCGAAAGATCTCATTGCATAACACATTTGATTCACTAGACCTAAGAAATACTGGGAATTATCTGCCAATTATGGTCGCAAACGCAAACACAGTTCGTTTGCTCTTCCTTTCTAATGGTATTTATCAGGTCGATAGCCGCTATATAAGTCCAATGTGAACAACTCCACACCCTAATAACAGTAAACTTTTTTGTAATATTGAATTTCTTTTGCTTCTTACAACAATATATAGTGAAAAAAAAAAAAGGATAACAAAAAAATAAAAAACTGACAAGGGGGTAATCTAATACTACACACCCCCTCTAGCAAAGCTATCCGAAAAGAATTTGTGGAAATCCATCCAAACCAATGTGTAGCTCTCTCTCTCTCTCTCTCTCTCTCTCTCTCTCTCTCTCTCTCTCTCTTTTCTTTTTTTTCCTTTTTTTTTTTTTTTTTTTTTTCCCAGGTTCCACTTTCATGTACAAAAATTCAACTGAATAACAATTTATAGCCTAGAAGAAGAATATAGCTTTGCTGTCTTTGGCTAAATGCGGTTCCTCTCACTCTATCTATACACAGGATAACTGCAGTTATCCCAATTGTTAGAACCGCGGAAATACTGCTCGATCTGATGTTGTCCTCAATGCCCTTTTATGCTTGGATGGGGACTCCGAAATTCTGGAAAGTTCTGATCTCGCCCCCACGGCCTGCAGTGACAATCACCAATCCCCACGCCGAGCGGCTATTAACCGGCAGACCCCCGTTGAGATCGGGATTACCGTTATGGCTCTTTTTGTTGGCAGTCATGAGTTCCTCAGGCCAAGTCGCGCAAACCCTGTCGCTTGATATGCTCCTTTGTGCATGCTTCGATTCTCCGTCTAGGCAATTTTGTATGATCGGATGAGTTTCCGGTAGTGCCTCTTTGGCGGCGGTGGGCCAAGGGATGGCTGCCGTGACGTCGTGGCAGTGGAAGTACTCGTAGGACTGTGTAACAGTGACGACACCGTTTTTGCTTCTGTTTGGTCGAGAATCGGAGTCGCCGTTATCTCTCCACACATACACGTGAGAGTCCTCGCTGGCGCAGATCACATAGTCACCATTTGCAGTTAAGCAGGCAGAGATTTGGCTGTTGGTGTTTCGGAACCCTAAAACAGACAGTTGATGAGTCAGCTTCAGGTGAAAACGGTGCAGAAAGTGTATGCGATAGAGTGAGTAAGCGACTTAGAAGATACTGCAGCTCATAATAATAATACAGAGACAGCAAAGTACAGGAGGAAAAAATAGCATCAAGAATATATTTGGCAATAAAATATATTATAGGAAAGGATTACCCAGACAAAATAGGTCTAAATACAAGAGTTTACATCAGCATTAGTCTGCTAATTATTTACCATTAAGTCAATAACAAAAGAACAGGCAGTTCCTGCTTTTGGATATGTAAAAGGATAAAAATGTCAGGGAATGAAGATTTTGCAAAACCTAGCCAGATTAATGAGACCTGTTCATCTCTTAGTCATATAATACAATTGTGACATCAAAAAATGTATGCTGTTTCTCTTTCATCTATATTTCCACACAATTCCAACTTCCAACTTTCCTATTTTGATATGTCTAGATCACGGGAAATGAATTCATTCACTTAATACAAAGAATAACTTCAGGCCTAAGCTTAAGTTGGAAAAAATCCAGGATAAACATTATTCACCAAGATCTAAACTTTTTATAACACCTAAAAGCAAGCTCTCGCTAGCGGTTTTTGGTTTCTAGGTCCTTCTGGGAGAACTTAATCTAGCTGCGTAAAGCTTACTAGCCTGCGAGATGGATGGCTACCAAACTTCCAGGAAATCAAATGGAGTGTCTTGCACGAACAATGAACAACAGGTATAGCAAGAGACTGAAATCCCCTATAATCTATTTTAGAAAGAATTTATTTTTATTTTTTGTTTACCTTTAAATTTGTGAACCAAATCAACACCGTCAATAACCCGTATTCGTGAATCGGCAGATGTGACAAGAACTTTTGAGGAACTCCCAGGAGCAAACTGTTCAAGATCGAGTCAGAATAATCTGAACATAGAGAGTCTCAAGGTAAAATAGACGTTCATAGCATCGTTTAAATGCACCAAGGATTTGAGATAAAAGAACAGATTCAGTGATTTTACAAATCAAATACCTGGAAACCAGTAATCTTTTTGTGATTGGACTTCTTTTTCTTGTTCTGCAAGTCAATTTGACTTTTCTGAAGGAGCTTATTATCTGAGTCACATATAAGCAAAGGCATACTAACAGGTCAGATCAAAAACAACAAACAGGTCAAAGAAGATGAGGCTATGTGAGCATTATGTGCACCCAACCAACTGCCCATCCATCTATATATATAAACAAAGGAACATACGTGCACGTGGGCAAAAGCACCACCCCTGCCCACACAAATGCTCAGCCATGTAAACCCACACATCACACAAATGCACAGCCATGTAAACCCACATATCATGCAAACAAATCTGCGTACGCACAGATGCACACAAGCACATGCATATATATATATATATATATATATATATATATATATATATATATATATATATATATATATATAGAAAGAGAGAGAGAGAGAGAGAGTAAAGCTTATATACTTTCAAAAGCACAAGCCCAACTGTGCTTGTGAATTTTTTACCATTGGATTTGCATTGAGATTTGTGCTATTGTAAAGTCAACTAAAGAGATAGAAAGAGAAAGTACAATAACACAAATCTCAATGCAAATCTAATGGTAAAAAATTCACAACTATAGTTGAATTTGTGCTTTTGAAAGTATACAAGCTCTACTCTATATATATATATATATATATATATATAGAGAGAGAGAGAGAGAGAGAGAGAGAGAGAGTAGGACTTGTGTGTCTTTAAAAGCACGAAGGCCTCCGTGCTCCCAAGTTGATTTCGATGTTGGGACTTCCGAATGGACGATCGGCTCCGTTAGACTTGATCTAAAATATTTGAAGTATCTAGAAAATAAATTTTGCGATTTTTCGATATCATTTACCTAGTAATCGAAATGGCTCAAAATCAACGGCTGAAAATAAAAATCTCACAAAATGCGATGATATGATACTAAAATTTTAGATCAAAGATATTGATCTTATTTGATATAGTATAAAGAAATTTCAATCAAAATTTTATATGATTTGGATATTTCTACAACGTTAAACTTGTCACCGCAACCATTAAAATTGTTGATTTTGAGCCTCTTTAATCACGAGGCAAATGATATCAACAAATCGCAAAAAAAAATTTCTAGACCTTTTAAATACTCTAGATCAAGTTTAACGGAGTCGATCGTCCATTCGGAAGTCCCAATATTGAAAACAACTTGGGAGCAAGGAGGCCTCCATGGCCTAACTCTCTCTATATATATAGGGAGAGGAAAAGGATTTTTTAATGGTTCATACCAGATGTATCATACAAGCGGCAAGTCCCCTTGTTTGAGCCAACTAGAGCACTCTTCAGAAGACAATAGAAAGCATTAAGAAAAAAATAAAAAGGATTGTATGGCAAACAAATAGTATTTTGAGAAAAACTAAAGCAACCTGTCCGTCGGGGCTATAACAAGCAGCAGTGACCAAATCATGCAGATCATTCCAGTCGACAATTTGACGATCAGGAATACTCCAGATACGAACTTTTTTATCAAGGGACCCACTAATGAAGTATCTGTCATCAATAGGATTGAACTGGATACAAGTCACTGCATGGAGGCGAAATCAGAAAACATCAAAGAGATACTAGCTGGCACAAGTCTAAATTAACAATGTGAGAAAAAGAAAAATAGTATAACAAAGAAACAAGATCTGTGAAAGAGATTGCAATAATACCGTAGTCACTGTGGGAAAACATTTTCAAACAGGAATTGCTGGACATGTCCCACAATCTAACAGTTTTGTCCATTGAAGAGGAAAGAAGGTACTGCAGTTTAAACAGATACAATAATTCACTAATGCGGAACACAGTCGACCAAAAGCAGAAAGAGTAATCCCTGAACCAATTATTCTCACCATCGTGAGAAAACTCACAACCTCAGAGAAGTAAAGCAGCACACACAAAGTTAAGCATCATAAATGCACATCTTTTCTTCCTGCTCTTGAAGATTAAATACATCCACGTAAATCACTCACTAGAATAGTACATGGAGCGAATGAAGCAGTTGGCTAGAATTGCTATCTATACTCATGGGGGATAAATATACAAGGTTCACTGCTACTTCATGTGAAGTCATCAATACATGCCCAATACAAAGTATTATATAGCTTTATTAACTAATACCAGTAAGGGAAGTATACTTCCGTTAATTATATACTGAAGATAAAACTTCTTTCTAACTTCTTCATAGAAAATTATTAATATAGGCTTAGAATTGTTCTAGTTAACAGAATTTATTCTCGCCTAACAGCAATTGACTATAGCAATCAAACTCTTAAATCATAATATGCCGATTACAAGTCATTTAATGATCATTATAGTGTAATTATAGTTATTCGTGACATCATTGCATACAATCGTATCATCTAAAACCAAATGCAAAATTAAGTTCTTTCCCACTTACCCTGTGATTAAGATATCAATGCTATTCTTTATGAATTATTAAAGTAAGGTAGATATCATGTAGCTGTTCATTTTCTTCAGATTCATCTAAAAGGTGGAAAGTGAAACAACCATTCACAATGAAGGAAAGAAACAAAACTTTACTTTTTCTCCTTGAAACTCCCTCAACTTTTGCTTTCTTTGATTTAAACTATTCCAATCAGTTACATTAGAAATTTTGTAAAATTAAATGGCTATATTAGCTGTCAGCTCTTGACTGTAAGCGAAATCTGCATTTCCGTTTACAGAATAGCAATTAAAGCTATTAAATTTAAGGGTTAATTTCATACATCTCCCTGTAAACATATCGAATAGCAGATATATCCCTACAAAGTTCAACTTTTCATATTTATCCCCTCAAAAGTCCTAAGTTGTTCATATATATGCTTCTGGTTTGTTACTGTTAGCTTACTGTTTATTTTTTAACAGAATATAAGTGACATATCAATTTTGCCCTTGCAAATATGTCTCTCCAAAAGTCCCTACTATTAAAAATTATACCTATGGTTAAGTATAATATCTGAAACGGTAAAAAGATAAGTTTACCTCACTCACTAACCAAGGTTAAGTATTTAACCTATGGTTAACTATATTTTTCTAACGGATATTGATGGTAGAGACATATATGAACAACTTAGGACTTTTCAAGAAATAAATATGAAAAGTTAAACTGTGTAGGAATATATCTGCCATTCGATATGTTTATAGGGACCTGTATGAAATTAATCCTAAATTTAATCACCTTAAAATTCAACAAACTCGTGATTTTAACTGATTTTAAATAGCTCAAATCAAAACAATCTAAAGTGAGAAGTGTTGATAAAAAAGAGTGAAAGCATGGGATCTATAATAAATGGTAAAATAGTTGAGGTCTCCATACAATTTCACCATATTAAGCTATGTCAAAGCTAACTAAAAAAGCCTTTAGAAAATGATGGAACCTATAGGTTCTCAACCCTTTATAGGAGGCACTACAGAGGTTAAACTACTCTAGATTCCACATATGGTGATAAAAGTGTTCTGTTGGCAGAAAAAATCTCATTAACTAGACTCGGGAGTATCAAGCACAATCCTCCAAGAAGAGATACTCTATTCAGCCCAATCTGAAAGCTATAGATCAAAAGGTAAATGATAAAACAACTCAACAAACCTAGAAAGAGAATTTTAATATTTTCTGACACATATAGTATAAATTGTATTATAGTTGATAGAGCGCAAGATTGTGTTATGTTCACAACTTCAACAATTATGTAATAATGTAATAACAATTATTAATAGATAAGAGGCAAAAAAAGTCTCCAGACTCTTCTCGCATTCTCCACTTTCTCTCTCTAACCTCCTCAGGTCATCGTTCCCTTCCTCACCGGCCTTTGGCGGGATATTGGCAAGATCCCTTTTTTTTTTCTTTCTATAGTTCTGGCTTTAATATGTATAAAGTTATTTTCCCAACTTCTTCCCCACAATCATCTAGGTTTTCGTCTCTTTCTTGCTCCTCTCTTCTTCTACTCAAAACTTTTCTTCCTTCTTTTTCTTCATTGGGCCTAGCAGCTGTCACGCACATCCTTTGGAGCTAACGGATCCAGTAGGGGAAATGTTTTCAACGTGGTTCAGGGCCGGATCGAGGACGAAATCTGGGTGCTTGCTTTTCCCTGTCATTTTTCCCCATATTTTGTTTCTTTTCCCACAGGCCTTAAAGTTTAGGAGCTTGATTTTCTTTTTTAGTTGATATGTAGGTTCGGGGGACCATTCTATATATCTTCCCCTTTTCGTTTACTTAGGTTTGGGGACTGACACCTTCATCTTCCCCATTTAGTTAAGAGCATCTTTAAAGTTCCCTTGTTTTCTTATGTGGGACTGTATTCTCTATTTCTTCCCCATAACATCAATCTTGTAATCAAGTTGTACTTTACAATGAATTGCCTATGGACTTTACCCTAAAAAAAAACTTTAACACATAGTGAACAACCTCAAATTCCTAAATTTCTGAGAAGCTACAAAACCATACTTTGATCCATGATATATATTCAGGTGTTTGCTTAAATCATAAACGAACGGATAGTTAATAGCTAGAACATTATGGACATTCTGAAAGAGGACAGACAACCTGCCCAATATTTTTGAGGTTCTTATTTGTGAAATAATTTTGTAGTTAGTTAGCACTTCTCTTGAATGTAAGCTTTTGCTTTCAAACTCAAATTTCACATTTCCCACCAATGATAGAAAATCTAGGTTTTGCAGTGCATTAACATCTCCCCCCATTCCACAATTATAATTTACAGCATTGTGAAGCATAACATCATCAAATTGATGATGCTTTAGATACCAAGCAACAACCTCCATTAAGAGATACTTCTCAACCTTATCTGATAAAGTGAAGTTTCTTCTCTGCAAGTCAAGCATCTTACTTTAGGTTTTAATCCCAACATATGAAGAATATGGTGAGAAAACCTCCAACTCTTTAACATCATTAATTACAAGGGCGCCCTTCATTTCAATCATTGTTCTCAACTCCACGTATAGTTCAAATCGCAAGTTCTTTCGTTTTCAAAAAAGAACTATAAGTATTGCTTTCGTATAAAAATATAGTGAAGAAGAAAATCAGAATTACCTGTAATTTGGACCAAGAGAGATCAAGGACATCCTTCAGATGCCCTCTGAAAGAGCAGATAGGCTTCTCCGACAGAGCAAATACATGATCCGGCACCATCAAACGGTGTGAGCTTGCAAACTTTCTGCGGACGGAGACCCTTGCCCTTCCCTTCTTCTCCAAGTGGTTCCCCTCTACACAAGCTAACGCCAAATTCGGCTCCGGAGACCCATTACTAACTGCGGCAACAAAAGGATAGTAATTATTCCCATTCTCCTCCAATGCCTTCTCAATCAAGAATTCTCCCTTCCTGACCTCCCACACATGGATCACGCGATCCTCGCCGGCGCTCGCCAAATACCGACCATCAGGGCTAAACTTGATGCTCCATATGGATCCGCTATGCGCCTGTATCTCCTGGGTCATGTAGAGCCCGGTAAGCTCCTTATGGGACTTTCCGAATTGGCGCACTTTGGTCCGCTGTGGTCCATGGTTGAGCGAGTGGGGGCTGTCCTGGCTGTCGTCGGTGGCCGAGCTCGACCGCCTCCCTCCTCCCTTTTCCGACAACGTGTCCTTCTCGTCGCTGCTTCTGCGGTCGCGGTGGTGGCCACCGGCCGCCACGACGTTCTTGATGCTGCGGAGCCAGTCCCCTCTCTTCTTCGACCTCACGCCATTGCCCACGTCCGACCCACTACTCCGTGGCGCAGTTCCGGAGCTCCCGCCACCACTGCCGCCGCTGCTTCTGGAGTCTTTGACGTTCTGCCTCCTCATCAACTCCTGCACAATCGGGGACCGGCCGACGCACATCTCGAACTCCTCCATCGTGAGCTGGCGGCCGGTCCCGACCTCGCGGAGCTTGTTCCACATCCCGTCCTCCCGGAATTCCTTCACCACGAACTCGCGGCCGTTGTCTAAATTCTTGATCAGGCACTCGGGATCGCCGCGGCTGCCCTCCGCTTCGTCCTCGTCCTCCTTCTCTCCGAGCTTCCCCTCGCGAACCCCTTCGCCTCCGTCGGCGACGTCGAGATTTCCGGCCGACAACGGCCGAGATTGTCCGACGAGGGGGGGCTTGCTGGAGATCAGAAGATGGGACGCCGATCGTTCACGGCCGTGCCGATGCTGCTGCGGATTTACTGTATGTCTATGTACAGGATTGGGGTCGAAGGAGCCGTCGGACCTGGATCGGGCGACCACGGAGGCGGCGGCGCCGCCGCCTCCGCCGTAGGAGGCCGACGTAGAGGGGAAGACCCAGTAGCAGGAGACGGATCTCTCCGTCTCCGGCGAAGCGGTGCCGGCGTCGGCAGCCGATCCGCTGCGGGCAAGGGCGGGGTCGCCGGCGAGGCCCATCTGCAGGAGAAGCCGGCGCCGCCGCTCCTCAACGGGCGCGGGCTCGGTGATCCACACGTCGAGGGACGCCGCTACTGCGGGGAAGCGGGGGCACCGGCGACCACCGCCACCGCCGCCGCCACCGCAGCGGTGGTGGTCGGCGTCGTCGTCGGAGGCGGAAGTGGAGGAGCACGACGACGAGAGGATCCGATCCACGGACTCATAGAACTCCTCCTCCTCCTCCTCGGACTCCTCCTCCGCCTCCGAATTGCTCATCTCCCCCCGAGCATTCCGATCCCAAGAGGAGGAGGAGGGGGGCGCTATTTATAGCGGAGGTTTCCGCCTCGGTGGAGGCGTCCTCGGTGGCGCTCGGATCGGGCGAGAGATATAGAGAGAGAGAGAGAGAGAGAGAGAGAGAGAAAGTGGCCGAGGGAGCGGAGAAGGAGGGGTGTGGGGGAGAGAGAGAGAGGGAGCGAAACTCGAGGAAATAAGAGATGTTGGGTAGCAGAGGGCGAGGGAGTGAATTGTCGCGGCAGTAGAGAGAGAAAAATACCTCAAACCTCAAAGTGAAATAGCGTGGCGCCGGTTTATATTACTTACAGCAGCAGTAGGTTAATAAGTAATAGAAGGTGGAGAGAGAAACATAGAGGGGAGGCGGGGTGGTAGCAGTAGTATTTGTAGAACGCCCATCATCAAAACCGATGCCCCCTCGGGTCGGGGTCTTATCGTTTCCTCACAATTATTCCCTGCATCCGATGCATCGTTATATCCGTCATTTTGGTTTATAAAAATATAATTTTCTATAGCAAAATTGAAAAGTTGTACGAATGCAGTGATGCACCGGGCGCAGGGAAAAGTTGTTGACTGCGCGAGACTATTATTGTTGTGCTATTACAACATCACTCGTCCTCACACCCACAACCCCTCGCCTTCCGTTGGGAAACGGCCCTCTTTTCGCATCCGCATCCGCATCCGCATCCGCATCCCCGCACCCGCTTATTGGTCCCGTATCCACAACGCGCTCTTTTACGTCGCCGTAATTTTGCATTTAACACCGCGCGCGCTCACCTTAATACGCTCACCTTTATTAGAGCGATACTGCTCCTACATTTCATTTTTAAATATATAATATATATATTTTTTATTTATTTAAAAATAAATTTTTTTTTATTAATTATTTTAATATGATTAATAAAATTTATTTTATTTTTAAATAAATAAAATATAGAATATATATATTTTTTGAATATAAAAAAATATTTTTCTTTTATTAAGATCCTCCTAGAACAGCAAAATTACTGCATGGACCTGGTGCATCCGTACACACCGTGCGCCAGATCCTGCTCCACATCACATCCTTAAATCTCCACCGTCTAACTACACCGACGCCTATAATTTTTGGGGCTAAATTGTGACGTGCTTGCAAATTGCAATTTAGTCTATCTATCAATCATATAGTGCAGTTGGCAAAACTTTGATGATGATTGGTATTAAAGTTCTTAAATTTAAAATTTAATTATTTTATATTTATTATTAAATTTATTTTTAAATTTTTTATTTAAAAAATATATATATCAGTAATATAAAGAAAGATAATATAGTTATTAGCTGTAAATGCTCGTTTTCGTTGCAAAATTAATTTAAAAATAAAAAAAAATAATAATAAAAAAATCATCAGGAGTGAGGCGAAGTAAATTTCAGCCATACGCGTCAAACTTCCATTCACCGTCAATTGTGGAAATAATAATAATAATAATAATTAACTTTGAATGTGGAGATGGTTGAGCTATCAAACAAATAGTGGTAGAAAAAAAAAATTACCCAAAAGTCAACTTTAATGAGGTGAAAAGCAAGTCCTTTTAATAACATCTCAAATACATTCAAAAATTAAAAAATTAACAAATTAAATTGTAAAATTTTACTAAAAAAAATTAGAATTCCACATTTCAACAGCTATTTAATTTGCAATTTAAAAATAAATAAAAGATTTTGAATAAAGAGATCTTTTATTTTGCAAATACTATAAAAATTGGTGGTTTATTGAACAATTTTATATAGTTTATTTAATTTTATTAAATTACTTATAAGTAATTTTATATGCAAGGTTATTTTTATAAAATTTTATAATTAAATTCAACAATTATTTCAAATAGATGGACCTATTTGAGATAATTAGTCACTCAACACTACTTAGACTTTAAAATTTAAATATATCATTTAAATATTTCTTGCAACTATAAAGTTCTGTATAATTAGCTTAAATTTTTAAGTCAAAATATTATTTGCTAACTCAAATTAAATAAATTAAAATTTTGGATAGCAAAATACAATTTTTAAAAAATTAAACCACCGATTCAAAATGGTTTATAGTTTCAGTAAATTATGTATTCTTTTTATCGAGAATATACATATTTAATAATTCTATTTTCTCTTGCTATTCTATATTGTGCTTTATTACGTAGTTGATGTAAAACTCTAATTAAGGTAGTGTTCGGTTGGAAACAAAATTTAAAATAAACATTTGTTTCAGTTTTGTTTCTCAAATAGTTTGGTTATGAGTGATAATAGTTGTTTTTATTTTTTTTAGAATAAATGGGTATGAGTTTAGAGTTACTGTTTCATCCTTATCTCTTGAACAAATTTGTTCCAGCCTGAAAACAAATTTAATTAAAATAAATATAATTTTAATTACTATATTAATTCTTTAATTAATTTAAATATTTTAAAATTATTTTATTATCTAATTATATAACTATTAAATAATTAACTAATTGATTTATTAATTTATTAAATTATTTGTGGTTAATTAAATTATAAATTAATAATACTCATTGTTAATTATTTTATTAATTTATATTTAGAATTATCTAGCAGTAGTTAATTAAATACATTAAATTATTAATTAATTAATATTTTTATATTAATTAATTAGATAAAATATTATTATTTTGATAGAGTTAGTGTATAGTTTAGTTTTGAGTATTATACATCGAGACGTGTCACATTAAAACTCTTTACTTATATTTATTTTTTTTGAAAGGTGGATCTTAATTATATGTATTTTTGTACAGTGATAAATATTAGTATAATTTTATTTTCGCTCGGTTATATATTTAGATGTAAATTATATATTTTTTTTTGTAGATCAGTTTTGAATGCTTTGTGTGTGTGGATGCGTCCTCAAACACATGAGAGATTTATTGGGTGGCCGCATATTTGAATGCGTGAGCAACTTAATTGATAAATCTCTTTTATTCACTCAAAGATAATACATAAAGGTTAATGCTAAATATACATTTATTTTTGGATGTACATTTTACATCTTACTCATATAAGGGTGAAATAAATTTTATCCATCACTTCGAAGTGATCGGTGGAAATAGTCTCATCCTTGGATAGATGGGGTATAAAATATACACCCATATTTTATCCATCACTTCGAAGTGATGGGTGGAAATAGTTTCACCCTTGGATGGGTGAGGTATAAAATATACACATATTTTTGGGTGTATATCTAGCATCCCTCATACATAAATGGCAACGATAAAAAAAAAAAATTAATAAAAAAAAAATAAAAAAAAAAATAAAATTATAGCAAACAAATTATTACTAAATAGGAAATCCTTAGTACCACATTAACAATTTAACTCAGAGCTAATATTAAAGCTTTTATGAGTGGCTTGCACGGCTATTGTCGTAAAATAAAAAAAAAAAAAAATGAAATGGGGTGTAAGATATACATTTCTAAAGGAATGTATATTTATATATATCCTATATAAAAATCAAAAAAGTAATACTACCTGTAAACTTGTAACATAGGTATAAATTTATACTCTCAATTCTCAAATGTCTAAATTTATTCAAATTTATTCGCTCATTTTATTTATTTTTTTAATACTAAAAATTTAAAACTAATTTTTAAATGATTTTATAATAAGATATGCTAGCAGCATTCTTTTTCGGACCAAAGGATAAAAATAAGACCTTTTTTTTTTTTTTTTTTTTTTTTGTAAACAAACAAATAATTCTAAGAAAATGATTTATTACATAAAAACACTTATTCAGAACGTTTTTTGTTGGATAATTATTTTAACTATATCTTTTGGAATAATTTTTTTACTCTTTCAAAATGTATTTAACAAAAATAAAATATATTTTTTTTTTGATAAAAAAATGTAGCATACTATCCGCTTCATTTATTTTTAAAATAAATTTTAGCTAGAAATATGAAACAACTAGGCTTCAAACTCATGTCACAAATATCAACCATCAAATTTTTTGCCACTTATAATAATAGAGACAATTGATAACAAAAATAAAGTATTGATGCAAATATATGCGACTTATCTAGTGAAGCCAACATGTTGGAATTATTTTTTGTTGTATAAGCTACATTTGCAAAATTAATGATCAATAAAGTGAAAGAAAATTCCATTCCAAACAACTAATGCGACTTTTCTAAGTGAAGCCAAATAGACCCGAATACAAAGTCAACATTGGAATTAATCTTATTTAAGAGAATAAGATTACTAGAAATATTATAATCTAGCTTAAAATATTTAAATTCCGGCTCACGCGATGTGAGACTTGTCTCGCTAGCTTTGTTATCTAGATCCAGACTCAGTCGGGACTCGTTACATACTTTCGACTGGTGATTGATTCTGATACCAAATAAAACGCTCTGACTCATTAGCAATAATAACTCGTTTGATGATCGGCTCCGATACCAAATGAAGCGTCCCGACCCACTAGCAATAATAACTCGTTTAATTGGCTCTAATACCAAATAAAATGCCCCGATCTACTAGTAATAATAACTTGTTAGGTCCAAACCACAGCTCAAATCACAATCCAAAATACTTAAGCCCAATTGTTATTACCAGTGTCCATGTCTCTTATATATCTAATTACAACTCCATTTCCATTCAATTTAGGGTGTCATATATATTTTGTTAAAAAATATTTATCATATTCTAACTCAAATTTATATGGTTGCTCTAGACAATAACTATATAGTTTTTTTTTTTTAATATATATTTAATATTTCTGTATATTTTTTGAATTCTAACAAATTCAAAATTTAAATATGTGTTTTCTAAAAGTATCAAAATTTTAATTCATATTTAATTCAGAAATTCAAATTTAATTTTGATCCACTTTAATTAATTTTTTTAATTGTTAATTCAAATTTGATACTCAAAATAAAATTTAATTCATGATTTAAACTTACATTTTAATTTTAATTTAAAAATTTTCAAAATTTTCAAAATTAAATTTCTATTTGAAATTAATTTAAACTTGATTGTTAGTTGTAATTAATAAAAAGTTAATATAACTACTAAGATAATCTATAAATATTTGAATATATGAAATGATATAAAATTATTTAATAAAAAAAAAATTATCCGTAGAGAAAACAGAGAAATTTAAAATTTATTATGTTATTTATTTTACGTAAAAGAAAAAACTAAAAAAAATTTCATGGAAAAGTAAATCTATTAGGCCATACTTTTAAATTTTGGGGACCCAAATTCAAAATACGTATTTTGCATCAAAAAAATATAGTATAGTTAAACTATATTATATTTGTCACACCCCGGGATCGAAATTGCGATCCAGGCCCGCCAACAGATCCGCCGTCCATATGGGAAGTCCCGTATAGACGAACCGTCTAACCTGCAAAAGAAGGATAATATAGCTATACAGATATCAGAACTGAAAAGTAAACTACTGAAATAAATATATACAACTCCTCAAATAGTAAATGACAGGTCCTTATAATACATAAGTCTCTCCAAAATCTAAACTCTCAAAAGTAAAAAGTACATGATACTTCCCAAAATCACTGACAGTACTAGTATATCACCAAAAGGGTATATCTACTCTTACTGGAAGAAGACTGGTAGGGATCTAGCTCGTGACTCCCTTACTTCGATCAGCAGGATCAGCAACTAGAGCAACAGGAACTGGAGTAGAGGTCCCTGGAAAAAAGTCACCACGGTGGGTGTGAGAACTACATCCCACAGTAGTTCTCAGTGGGTACCGCCAACAAGCCCGACGGTCTGCCCACTAAGTCTACTAGAGGCATAAAGTAACAAATGCAATACTGAAAGAAAAAAAGCTGGAAAATAACTCTACAGCTACTATGCCTCTATCTAAATGCTCAAGGAGTGATACAGATGAAAACATGATGCATCTACTATCTCTCAAATACAATCACCCAATCTACACTGACTGCCACATAGGGTCCAGTCAAACCTGCGCCCACCTACGGCCGTTACATCCAAGGAGGACCGGACTTACGTAGGGCGTCCGTGACTGCCAAAACTGGCCCAACCAGAGGGACTGCGTCGACAAGTCGCGATAGCAAAGTAACAGGCCCAACTCCGGAGTGGCACTCGAGGGGCGCAACCCCATCGAGAAAAGTATCCGCGCATCTCTGTCGAACTCAATATGGCTCATGCAGGCTATAGTCCAATCCACGATCAACAAGATTGACAGTACCCAAATCACCTATCTAACTCACTAACAGGAACCACTCGAACAGTCGGGACCGCTGTCAACCCAACGGCTCCCCAAATAGGAACATCAACTCAACAAGCAAACTCACTAGCTAGGTATACTCCACAGCCGACCACAAAGAAGGGTCCGGGAACCCCGAAAGACTAGAACCTACAACCCAAATCAAACAAGAACAAGCTCTAGGCATAGCCTCTCGTTGTTCTCGACCCAAAGAAAAAGGCAGCCCTTAGAACCCAGACCACTCGAATCCTCTCGAGTGGGAAAGTTTACAGGAAAAAATGTGACATTTATTACTGAAAACCATTTTTCACTCAACCCACGCGGGGTAAGGACTAAAAGTAGTTCCTTTTTGAAAAACCATCTTGTTTTGAGAAATACCCATTTTTAATGATTTTTAGTTCTTTTAGAAAAAACAGTTGGAAAACAAGTTTTTATACCCAAACCCCGAAGGGCTAATGCCTTCGTCCAATCAGACAAGAACAGTCTGCGGCGACCCTTCGATGTTTGGAAGAAAACATTGGTTGACTAAAATCATGTGTGTGTCCAAAAAGGTTCTGGGTTCAAGGTCCTGCTATCACTGGTATACTACTACCACTAACACAGTGGCAACACATAAAACAGAGAAACAAAACATCCCGGGACCACCGTTCACCCAAACGGCTCCCGCCATAGATAAAAGACCAGCTACATCTACCAGACTCCACTCTGCTCCTAAGCACGAGTGTAACATGCATCCCATATGTAGTGTCCCAGTTTTCCCCTGTGTTTTTCTCCTGTTTCGGGGTGTGGAACACCTGTTAGTGGTGTGTGGGGCCCCAACATGTCAAAGTGATATGTTGTTTGGAACCAGAAAGGATTTGGGAGCAAGCCTGACCTTCGGCTGCCTTTGTCGAATTTTAGGAGTGGAATCAGGCTAATCGGAGGCCGTATTTGAATTCAGCACGGAAAAACGCTTGAAAACGGCTATTTACTTATTTATTTTGGAGTCCGGATGCCCAAAAACGGACCCCCGAAAGTTTTCTGGGCAAATTGGTGCACGGGGGGAGCTGTGGACCGGCCGGGGACACGTGGCAGGCTCTTATTGGGCCGGCGCACGGCTCTCGGTCCACGGAGCGGGCCGCCGGTGCACGGTGGACCGGCGGGCCACGTGGCAGGCACCGGTTGGGCCGGTGCAGCGCGCGCGGCGCAGGGATCGCGCGCGGGCAGCGCGGGCAGGCCGGGCAGGCGGGGGCAGCGTGCGCGGTGCACGGTGGACCGGGGCGCGCCACGTGGCGGCCCCGGATTGGCCGGCCCATGTGCGCGTGGCGCACGCAGCACCGCGCGACTGCGGCCGTACACGCACGTGGGCGGCGCGTTGACGGACCGGCGGTCGCGTCTGGCGGCGCCGCCCCACGTGGCACCACGTCAGTGGTTGGTGCCGCACGCCGCGCTGACCCGGGGAGGGGGGCACGTGGCACTTCCCCGCTGGGCCCGCACAGCTGCCTCCTGTTTGGCGGACACGTGGCGGGCTCTGGGGCGGGTCGATTGGCTGTGCGGTGAGCGGCAGGATCCTGTGCGCGAGCGGGCTGGGCCGGGCCGCACTGTGCGCGCCCGGAAATTGGCGGGCCGGGCCGCACTGTTGGCGCCCGAAATCGGGCTGGGCCGGACCGGGCGCCCGAATCTTGGGACTTGGAGGGAATTTTGCCAAAAGACTTTTGGGCCTATATATACAGCCCACCTCTCTCTTTTCTCTGCCTTTTTTCGAAGTGTAGAGAGGGAATGAGAGGGAGGGACCTTTAGCAAAGTTGTTCCTCACACTATTTTGCATCTCTTGGTGGGTTTCCAGAATTTTTGGAAGCTCGACAGCGGCGATCCGGATTTTACAGAGCGCCTCGTTTTTCCCCCAATCTTGGCCCACAACGTCGCATCTCAGTCCGAGAAGGCCCCTGCGCAGTACAGGAGTTCGATTTCGATGATTTCTTCGCCGGTGTGTTCTTAAGAGGTAGGGCTTCATTTTTCGTGTTGGTGATTTCTCTGGATTCCGATTTCTTGGCATGATTCCCGAGGTGTTTTGACCCCCTCTTTTGCTGTTTGGGTTTTTGGACAGCGGCGACTTCGACGAATTATTTCTCAGCGTAGGAATATCAGATCGAGGTGATTCAAGAGTCGATTTTGGGCTACTTTTCGCGAGGAACGCAACCGTGATTTTTTGAGATTTTTAGGAGCTCGAGACAGAGGTGAAATTCCTCATTTTGCGTGCTGATTGTAAAAACAGCAATTATGTGTTTGGAACTTGTAGTTTTTACACCGTGTACACTTGTGTGATGTTGTAGGATACTGTTTCAGCTGACGGTGTGCTTAGAGGACAGCAGGTATTTTCTGGGTGTATTGTGCACGCTTTTTGAGGTGGGTGATTGCGTTTATCTCTTTGTTGACTTGCTCACTAGGAATAGTAGAGTTTCCCAATTATAAATGTGACAGTTAACTCGTGGTATATGAACCTATTGCATTGGCCCCCCTAAATTAATTAATAGCTTCTATGTGATCAATCTGGGACAATGGAGTTGGACAATTGCTATATCTTAAACTGCATGCAAATAAATAATCCAATAATGTTTTAAAATGATTCTTTACAAGAAACCTTAGTCACTTTTCTAATACTTTTTAAAGGAATAATTGTATGTTTAATTGGACATCTAGTTAGGCCACCATTGTACTGCAGCACTGTATTATGGGATTTGACTTAGGAGAAAACATGTTTTATTGTTATTCTTCTCTATCGATGCATCACGATCGAGTCAGCTCGGGATCTTGAGATAGTATAGTTGGATCTTGAGTCTGGGACAGTTTAGACTCTTCTTGGGGATTGTGGGAGATAGTGGCAACCGCGAATTTTGGGCGGTTGACCGGATGTTATTACCACATCAGATTGGGGATCAGGGTTGCATTAGTGGATGGAGTATTCCCACTTTGATCATGGTCATGATCCAGTCCTGCTATTGTGAGACATCAGTTACAGAGATGATTGATACAGAGATACTTTACTCGTGTGGGTCGCTCCCCTCGAGTGCCACTCCGGAGTAGGCTTTTTGACCGTGATGGGTGCCTGTCAGTTGGTGAGTTGTGAGTGATGACAGAGCAGGCAGTGCCAGTGTTTCCTGGCCCTCTGATTGGGTTTCTTTGGGCAGTCAGCTTTATAGTTGCATATATATACAGTTATCTTTTGGCACTGCATTTAGAGGCATAGTAGTGGTAGTTCCTTTTCCAGCAGTCTTTATTACATACCACTGTTCTTTTCTTTTGCCTCTTTATTCCCAGTGGGTGCGTCGGCATTAGAGGTTTTACCCACTAGGGGAGGCTACTGGTTGTCTAGTAGTTCTCACCCCCATTATTGTTTTCTGTCCTCCTTTTCCTTTGTTTTGCAGAGTCATCTGTGGGAGCTGCTGGGCCTTCAGCGGCAGATCGAGGTAAGAGGATCGCCGACTAGCTAGATCGTCTACCCCAAGTGAGAGACTAGCGAGGTTTTTATTGTACCCCTTTTTGTATCTCAGACTTCAGTAGTTTCCTTTTGGGTCTGGCTTTGGCCAGCTGGTTGTATATTTTTGGTGAGCTGGGAGTATATTGTACTTTTATTTCAGCTTGTAGCTTATTTCAGTCTGAGATTACTTTTAGTTCTATTAGTTCAGCTCTGTTTATGCTCTTTTATTGTATATTATCTATCTGAGCAGGTTACCAGCGCTTCGTGCACATAGAAAATTCTGTGTGTACGGCGGATCTGTTGGCGGGCCCGGGTTCCGGTTTACACCCGGGGCGTGACAGATTAAGTTGGTATCAGAGCTTAGGGATAGGTCAGTTGGGACTTAGGAAACCCTAGGCTTTTGGCAGACCCTAGGATGATAGGGCGCGAGAGGCGTGACACTTCGCGAAAGTCGTTGATTTATTTATTGGACTCTTCCAGTGAGTGAAGAGGAATCGACATACCCAATTTCTGGTGGACCGTTATGTTGGCTGCAGACAACATAAAGTCGCAGAAATTGGGGGATGTCTTTGACTTTCGCTAGATTGGGTCGTGTGGGGTTATGTTACTTATTCGTGATTTCTTGTGGCAGGATGCCTCCCCGACGTCGGATCCCTACTCGGGGTGTCCCGTTACCCCCCTGATGAGCCAGAGCAGCCCACACCCCCCGAGCTTACTGAGTTGAGGGCCTTGGTGGCCCAATTGGCGGAGGGTCAGCGCCGCCAGGGGCAGAGGATCGATCAGCTGCTTGCTCAGAGAGAGGCACCATCCCCAGCTGTTCCTGAGGCCCTTGTGCCTCCTGTTGCACCTTTTGTGCCGTCAGCGCCATCTTCGAGTAGCGGGGCTCCTGGAGCTATTCAGCCTTTGACTGCGGAGGAGGAGCAGGATATCGCTAACAAACTCTCCAAGTTTGTTCAGCGGGGACCCCCTAGATTCTCAGGGCGGGATGCGCAGCCCTGGGCTGTTGGGAGATGGCTTTCTGCGATGGAGAAGCTTTTTCGGGACTTCTTCATCGACCCGAGGTATCGAGTGCACATGGCGGTGCACTGTTTGGACGGAGATGCTGATTTTTGGTGGCAGCGGGTAGAGCCCCTGGAGTTCCGGATTACTCGGCAGCTGCCTTGGGAGGAGTTCCGACGGATGGTGCTGGACACCTATTTTTCGACCAGTGTGAAGAAGAAGTTGGAGGACGACTTGAAGAACCTGCAGCAGGGCGATCGATCGGCTCATGCCTATTTCCAGGAGTTCACGGAGTTGCTGAACTGTGTGCCCTTCGTCGCTCGTGACGGTCCGCACCAGGTTGAGTTGTTCGAGGGAGTCCTCCGTCCAGAGATTTACACACTGGTGCATGCTCAGAGATTTCAGACTCTGGAGGCAGCCGCAGAGCATGCACAGTGGGTGGAGAGAGGTGATCAGGTGGTGGCCAAACAGAGGGCCGCGGTCGCTCAGAGCTCCGACAGAAAGCGACCAGCCCAGGACGAGAGGGGACAGGCCAGTACTTGGAGGCCGCCCCGACCGCCACCGCCTCAGTTCCCAGGCCGTGGGCGTTCGGAGCGGCGAGGGCCTAGTGGGTCCCAGAGGCCCCCACAGCAGCAGCAGCAGCAGAGATCGCAGTCGTCGCAGCGCGGGTCTCAGCGGCAGCCACAGCGACAGCGACAGTCTCAGCAGCAGCAGTCCCGACAGTCACGGGCTCCCAGCAGTTGTATCTTCTGTGGAGGTCCGCACTTCCCCGGCACTTGCGACCAACGGTGGGGTCGCTGCTACGGATGTGGACAGCCAGGGCACATTCGAGCTGCGTGCCCCTTTTCGACCTCAGCCGCTCCTTCTTCAGCATCTGCCCCAGCATCATCGCAGCAGCGGTCGACGACCCAGCGGCCTTATGCTCTAGCGAGCAAGCCATCTTCTTCCCATCCCACCGATTATCACCCTCCAGCTCAGAGTGGGCGAGTGTATGCTGCACAGGTAGAGGATTCTTCAGCAGCGGACCATGTGGTGGCAGGTATCACCTTACTTTCTGGCATTAGGACTCGTACCTTATTTGATACTGGAGCATCGCATTCTTTCATTAGTAGATCTTTTGCATCATTACATGGGTTAGAGGTAGGATTTTTGCCACGTGCACGAGAGGTTCAGATTCCCGATCACACTTTGCTCGTGGAGGAGTGTTGTTGGTCCTGCCCGATGCAGATCGAGTCCTGGATTATGCCAGCAGACCTGTTGGTCTTGAGACAGCTGAGGGACTTTGATGTGATTCTTGGGATGGACTGGCTGGCTCGGTATTTCGCGATTATTGATTGTGCCGCGAGGACTGTCACTTTTAGAGAGCCGGGCCAGGAGATGTTTGTATATCGGGGATGTCAGAGTGCTTTCTTTGCCTCTGTGGTTTCGACTTCCCGAGCGAGGCGGATGATTCATCGAGAATGTGTAGCCTTTTTGGCTAGTGTTGTTGAAGGGCCTACGGCGACACCGGGACTCAGGGATATTCCTATTGCCCGCGAGTTTCCGGATGTTTTTCCACCTGAGCTGACTAGTATGCCGCCAGACAGAGAGATTGAGTTTGTGATTGACGTAGTTCCAGGAACTGCGCCAATCTCTAAGGCTCCTTATCGGATGGCACCGGCTGAGCTACGAGAGCTTAAAGCACAGCTGCAAGATCTGATGGATAAGGGCTTTATTAGACCAAGTGTGTCGCCTTGGGGAGCACCGGTGCTATTCGTGAAAAAGAAGGATGGGTCACTTCGGTTGTGTGTGGACTATAGGGAGTTGAACAAAGTGACCATTAAGAACAAGTACCCTTTGCCGCGCATCGATGATCTCTTTGATCAGCTGCAAGGGTCTTGTGTATTTTCCAAGATTGATCTACAGTCTGGTTACCACCAACTGAAGGTGAAGGCCGAGGATATTCCTAAGACTGCTTTCAGATCACGGTACGGGCATTATGAGTTTACAGTTATGCCGTTTGGATTGACTAATGCCCCTGCCGCCTTTATGGACTTGATGAACAGGATATTTCGGCCATTTCTGGATCGCTTCGTGGTGGTGTTCATTGATGATATCCTTATTTACTCCCGAAGCGAGGCCGAGCACGAGGAGCACTTGAGGACTGTGCTACAACTTCTACGAGATAAGAAGTTGTATGCCAAGCTGTCAAAGTGCGAGTTTTGGCTTCGGGAGGTAGCTTTCTTGGGCCATGTGATTTCCGCCGCCGGTGTAGCAGTAGACCCGGCGAAGATTGAGGCAGTTCGAGATTGGCCCCGACCAACGACTGTATCTGAGGTGCGCAGCTTCATGGGGTTAGCTGGTTATTATCGTCGGTTTGTGGAAGGCTTTGCGAAGCTTTCCACACCCCTCACTCAGTTGACGCGTAAAGGAGTTAAGTTTATCTGGAGTGAGGACTGCCAGAGGAGCTTTGAGGAGCTAAAAGATAGATTGATGACCGCTCCTATCCTTTCCCTCCCTGTTATGGGGAAAGGATATGTGATCTACAGTGATGCATCGCATAGTGGACTTGGATGCGTGCTGATGCAGGAAGGGAGGGTAATTGCTTATGCATCGAGACAGCTTAAGGATTACGAGAAGAATTACCCTACCCATGACTTGGAACTTGCTGCCGTGGTGTTTGCACTGAAGCTTTGGCGCCATTACCTATATGGGGAGCACTGTGAGATCTACACTGACCACAAGAGCCTAAAGTACCTGTTCACGCAGAAGGAACTGAATTTGAGGCAGCGCAGATGGTTAGAGTTACTGAAGGATTACGATATGGATATCCTTTACCATCCAGGAAAGGCCAACGTGGTTGCAAATGCCTTGAGTAGGAGAGTGGTGCAGAGTTTGTCCATGTTGATTACAAATCAGACGCCACTGTTAGAGGAGTTGAGACGGCTCGAGATAGAGGTTGTATCCCCTGGGGTCTCTGCTAGACTGATGTCTTTGGTCATGCAGCCCACTCTGCTGGAGAGGATCCGGGAGAAACAGAGCGAGGACCCCCATTTGACCAAGATTCGAGATCAGATTCCGAGTGATCGATCAGGGGATTTTTCAGTTGATACTGCGGGAGTACTGAGGTACAGGGATCGAGCCTGTGTGCCAGTGGATGCTGAGATCAGAGAGCAGATATTGAGAGAGGCCCATTATACACCTTACACCCTTCATCCTGGGGGGACTAAGATGTATAAGGACCTCAAGACACACTTCTGGTGGAATGGCATGAAAAGGGATATTGGGAGGTTTGTGTCTCAGTGTTTAACTTGTCAGCAGGTAAAAGCTGAGCATCGTGTGCCAGCTGGCAAGTTACAAAGTCTTCCAATTCCCGAGTGAAAATGGGACCACATCACGATGGATTTTGTGGTCGGATTACCGAGGGCACAAGGAGGTGCAGATGCTATCTGGGTAGTGGTGGATCGACTTACCAAGTCAGCGCACTTTTTGCCTATACAGACTACTTGGCCACTCGAACGACTAGCCCAGTTATACTTGGATGAGATAGTGAGGTTACATGGGGTGCCAGCTTCCATAGTGTCAGATAGAGACCCGAGGTTTGTTTCGCGATTCTGGGGGAGTTTATAGACTACCTTGGGGACTCAGCTCAGATTTAGTACAGCTTTCCACCCACAGACTGATGGACAGTCAGAGCGGACGATTCAGATCCTTGAGGATATGCTGAGGGCTTGTATCCTAGAGTTTGGCGGTGGATGGATTCGACACTTATCACTGGCTGAGTTTGCGTACAACAACAGCTTTCAAGCGAGCATCCAAATGGCTCCGTTTGAAGCGTTGTATGGACGCAAATGTCGATCACCGCTATATTGGAGTGATGTGGGGGAGAGAAGGACTCTGGGACCAGATTTGTTGCTAGAGGCAGAAGAAAAGGTCAGAGTGATCCGACAGCACCTTCGGATCGCTCAGAGTCGACAGAGGAGCTATGCTAATGTTCGGCGACGAGACTTAGAGTTTCAGGTGGGAGATCATGTATTTCTGAAAGTCTCGCCGTCCAAAGGGATAAGGAGGTTTGGCATTCGCGGGAAACTCAGTCCCCGATACATTGGACCCTTTGAGGTATTGGAGCGTATCGGGCCAGTTGCTTACGGGCTTGCACTTCCCCCGAGACTGGCTGGTGTCCACGATGTTTTTCATGTTTCTACACTGAGGAGGTACGTCTTCGACCCATCGCACGTCATCGACTTCACGCCGCTTGAGATCAGCGAGGATTTGAGGTATGAGGAGCGCCCACTGCGGATTCGAGATCGGGAGATGAAAGAACTGCGCAATCGGACCATCCCCTATGTGAAGATCCTCTGGAGCAATCATGATGAACGCGAGGTGACGTGGGAGCTCGAGTCAGCGATGATGGACGCCTACCCCTACCTGTTCGAGGCTCAGGATTGAGGTATGATTTTCGTTTCGAGGACGAAACTTTTGTTAGTGGGGGAGGATGTAGTGTCCTAGTTTTCCCCTGTGTTTTTCCCCTGTTTCGGGGTGTGGAACACCTGTTAGTGGTGTGTGGGACCCCAACATGTCAAAGTGATATGTTGTTTGGAACCAGAAAGGATTTGGGAGCAAGCCTGACCTTCGGCTGCCTTTGCTGAATTTTAGGAGTGGAATCAGGCTAATCGGAGGCCGTATTTGAATTCAGCGTGGAAAAACGCTGGAAAACGGCTATTTACTTATTTATTTTGGAGTCCGGATGCCCAAAAACGGACCCCCGGAAGTTTTCTGCGCAAATTGGTGCACGGGGGGAGCTGTGGACCGGCCGGGGACATGTGGCAGGCTCTTATTGGGCCGGCGCATGGCTCTCGGTCCACGGAGCGGGCCGCCGGTGCACGGTGGACCGGCGGGCCACGTGGCAGGCACCGGTTGGGCCGGTGCAGCGCGCGCGGCGCAGGGATCGCGCGCGGGCAGCGCGGGCAGGCCGGGCAGGCGGGGGCAGCGTGCGCGGTGCACGGTGGACCGAGGCGCGCCACGTGGCGGCCCCGGATTGGCCGGCCCATGTGAGCGTGGCGCACGCAGCACCGTGCGACTGCGGCCGTACGCGCACGTGGGCGGCGCGTTGACGGACCGGCGGTCGCGTCTGGCGGCGCCGCCCCACGTGGCACCACGCCAGTGGTTGGTGCCGCACGCCGCGCTGACCCGGGGAGGGGGGCACGTGGCGCTTCCCCGCTGGGCCCGCACGGCTGCCGCCTGTTTGGCGGACACGTGGCGGGCTCTGGGCGGGTCGATTGGCTGTGCGGTGTGCGGTAGGATCCTGTGCGCGAGCGGGCTGGGCCGGGCCGCACTGTGCGCGCCCGGAAATTGGCGGGCCGGGCCGCACTGTTGGCGCCCGAAATCGGCTGGGCCGGACCGGGCGCCCGAATCTTGGGACTTGGAGGGAATTTTGCCAAAGACTTTGGGCCTATATATACAGCCCACCTCTCTCTTTTCCTCTGCCTTTTTTCGAAGTGCAGAGAGGGAATGAGAGGGAGGGACCTTTAGTAAAGTTGTTCCTCACACTATTTTTCATCTCGTGGTGGGTTTCCAGAATTTTTGGAAGCTCGACAGCGGCGATCCGGATTTTACAGAGCGCCTCGTTTTTCCCCCAATCTTGGCCCATAACGTCGCATCTCAGTCCGAGAAGCCCCCTGCGCAAGTACAGGAGTCCGATTTTGATGATTTCTTCGCCGGTGTGTTCTTAAGAGGTAGGGCTTCATTTTTCGTGTTGGTGATTTCTCTGGATTCCGATTTCTTGGCATGATTCCCGAGGTGTTTTGACCCCCTCTTTTGCTGTTTGGGTTTTTGGACAGCGGCGACTTCGACGAATTATTTCTCAGCGTAGGAATATCAGATCGAGGCGATTCAAGAGTCGATTTTGGGCTACTTTTCGCGAGGAACGCAACCGTGATTTTTTGAGATTTTTAGGAGCTCGAGACAGAGGTGAAATTACTCATTTTGCGTGCTGATTGTAAAAACAGTAATTATGTGTTTGGAACTTGTAGTTTTTACACCGTGTACACTTGTGTGATGTTGTAGGATACTGTTTCAGCTGACGGTGTGCTTAGAGGACAGCAGGTATTTTCTGGGTGTATTGTGCACGCTTTTCGAGGTGGGTGGTTGCATTTCTCTCTTTGTTGACTTGCTCACTAGGAATAGTAGAGTTTCCCAATTATAAATGTGACAGTTAACTCGTGGTATATGAACCTATTGCATTGGCCCCCCTAAATTAATTAATAGCTTCTATGTGATCAATCTGGGACAATGGAGTTGGACAATTGCTATATCTTAAACTGCATGCAAATAAATAATCCAATAATGTTTTAAAATGATTCTTTACAAGAAACCTTAGTCACTTTTCTAATACTTTTTAAAGGATAATTGTATGTTTAATTGGACATCTAGTTAGGCCACCATTGTACTGCAGCACTGTATTATGGGATTTGACTTAGGAGAAAACTGTTTTATTGTTATTCTTCTCTATCGATGCATCACGATCGAGTCAGCTCGGGATCTTGAGATAGTATAGTTGGATCTTGAGTCTGGGACAGTTTAGACTCTTCTTGGGGATTGTGGGAGATAGTGGCAACCGCGAATTTTGGGCGGTTGACCGGATGTTATTACCACATCAGATTGGGGATCAGGGTTGCATAGTGGATGGAGTATTCCCACTTTGATCGTGGTCATGATCCAGTCCTGCTATTGTGAGACATCAGTTACAGAGATGATTGATACAGAGATACTTTACTCGTGTGGGTCGCTCCCCTCGAGTGCCACTCCGGAGTAGGCTTTTTGACCGTGATGGGTGCCTGTCAGTTGGTGAGTTGTGAGTGATGACAGAGCAGGCAGTGCCAGTGTTTCCTGGCCCTCTGATTGGGTTTCTTTGGGCAGTCAGCTTTATAGTTGCATATATATACAGTTATCTTTTGGCACTGCATTTAGAGGCATAGTAGTGGTAGTTCCTTTTCCAGCAGTCTTTATTACATACCACTGTTCTTTTCTTTTGCCTCTTTATTCCAGTGGGTGCGTCAGCATTAGAGGTTTTACCCACTAGGGGAGGCTACTGGTTGTCTAGTAGTTCTCACCCCCATTATTGTTTTCTGTCCTCCTTTCCCTTTGTTTTGCAGAGTCATCTGGGGAGCTGCTGGGCCTTCAGCGGCAGATCGAGGTAAGAGGATCGCCGACTAGCTAGATCGTCTACCCCAAGTGAGAGACTAGCGAGGTTTTTATTGTACCCCCTTTTGTATCTCAGACTTCAGTAGTTTCTTTTGGGTCTGGCTTTGGCCAGCTGGTTGTATATTTTTGGTGAGCTGGGAGTATATTGTACTTTTATTTCAGCTTGTAGCTTATTTCAGTCTGAGATTACTTTTAGTTCTATTAGTTCAGCTCTGTTTATGCTCTTTTATTGTATATTATCTATCTGAGCAGGTTACCAGCGCTTCGTGCACATAGAAAATTCTGTGTGCACGGCGGATCTGTTGGCGGGCCCGGGTTCCGGTTTACACCCGGGGCGTGACACCACACTAAAGAAATCCGGACCACTCGCCCACTACCCTGGCGGGATACACTATGCCCCAAGAATAGAGTAAAAAGTGTGGATGTCTACAGTAGAATAAACCTAGGCCCAAGTAGGTTTTCTACTGTTTGGTTACATGCAACATATGCGGGTGGTCTAGATCAAGTTTCCAAAGATAACATTAATTTACATATTTAGGGAGCAATAAAACAACACAGATCAGCATAGCAACACACAGGAGTATCAATTTCTCTTCTAGCAGCTTCCTAGTACATCTCAAAATCTTGCAGGTTCCTCTACTCAATAGAGTTAATGAACTGTCCATTGGTTTTGAAGACGAAGCAACCCACCTAAGACGCGCGTCAATCCAAGATCCAAAAAGGCGAAACTGAAGGGGCCATCCTTGGATTCCCACGATTCTAACGGACCCAGAAACCCCAAAAACACCTCCTGGGTACAAAGATATAGGCCAACATTACAATCAACACAAAATTCCCAAGTGTACAATCTGCTGAAATTCAGTCCCAAATAAACTTAATTATCACCTGCGAGATAAATTCCAAAAATCCAATAAAAATAAGATGGCGATCCTTGCGAAGAGTAGATGTCAATCGAGCTCCTCACACGTCGAAATCCGATGCTCGAGTGCAGAGATAAAAATCCAACTATGCGCTGCTGTCCAGGAAAACTACCAGCCAAAATAAGGGCTTAAAGATGTACCAGGGAACCCTAAAAAAGCTTAAATCAGGAGGACTAAAAATACAAAATCGTAGATTTATCTCTTGTGATCCGACGCCATGAAAATCATCCAAAAATTCCGTCGAAGTAGCTCTGTGGACCTCGTGGACCGAACGCGACGAAAATGGGCCACCGACGAAGAACGTCACACTGCCTAACTCTCGCTGAAGACGTCGATGCCACGGCCTCAA